>CM061747.1:187051578-187651578 GCA_030979885.1 Lolium multiflorum
CCAATCGCTTTAGGACCAGAAGTTTTTTTTTTAACACAGTACAACATGTGCTACTATATACACGCGTATATACTTCCTCGTTCCTATGACCATATACAATGCCATTATCCTACCCTATAAGCATCTTTCAAGGCTGAACCGGCGTAATTGGACCTAAAATTAGCAATACCACAAGCGCCTTTCATTGCCGATGGAACGCGCTTTCTATCGAATAAATATTCCGTCTTTATAAGATACACAAACAGAACTCTGTTTGAACTCATGTCATGACAACCACCACTTGACATGTCACACGTTTAGAATGGTCTAATATCGGGTATCAAAACGCATTTATCATGATTTTTTTAAATTATTAACTAGAAATATAGGATGTTACAAGACACATATCGAATTAATCGGGCTTCACCTTCTTGGAAATAAGTATAACACCTATAGGTTGATGATGGGGTGGCCGACCCATGATCCTGGGGTGTGCCCGTGAGCTCAAGCCTACACTCATCGCCTAAAACTAGTCATCTTATCAATTCTATACCTCTTCGGTCTTTTTAGTTGACTCGACTATATACAATTTTATACTAAAATTGAGTCAACCAAAAAGAGTCAGAAGAAGCACATGTTATTTCTCCCCATAATCGATGACATGGGTCGTTATTTCGCCAATGTTGACGACGTAAACACTTCTCCACATGGTCAATTCCACCGCTCTCTCCTTCTTCTAGATCCTTAGATGAGATCCCCACCAACTCATCGTCCTGCTATGGGCTCTTGATCCATGCATGTGCATACCGATTTCACCTTTTTGTTGACAGGTTTTATTAGACAAATGAAGTCAAATTTCTTGATCACCCCTTAAGAATGACAAGTGGTGTTTTATTAGACAAATGGAAGTCAAATTTCTTGATCACCCTTAAGAATGACAAGATAAGCAGGGAAATTGCATTAAAAGCACTCATTTTTGTTGTTGTCTTTGCTACCACACACTTAACTCTGCCTTTTTGAAGAAATCACTAACTATACATGCACTCGAGGTTCAAATATAGGATTGCTGCTTGATAGCAGATCCAACGATCTGGACGCACATATTAGTGATGATGTGGCATCTATAAAAAGTCATCAAATCAGAAGACTCTTCAAACATTTCTAACAATATGAGAAAATCTTGATAACTAAACACAATATAAACTAATAAATTTGGGAAGATTTGAATCAGTTTCAACATCCGTTAAAAGCATTTATCACTTTTTGTGAGATTCATGCAAAATTTGGTGAATTTTTTAATAATTAAAATAAATGAAAAATCCAGTACATAAATAACACGAACAAAATAATCTTGTAAAGTTTGAAAAGAATTGACCTTTTTGTTCAAAATTTGTCTTCTTTTTTAAGATCTGACAAAATTGATGAAATTTCTCTAAACTTTTCAAAAATCTAGTAATTGAAACAATATAGCATGTGTAATATAGATAATCCATAGAAATTTCATGTTAAATTAATTAGCTTAGATAAAGTTTAATTTTACAAATTTCCTTAATTCAAGATTTGTATATTTATCAAAGAATACACGATAATTCATGATTTATGAAAAGACATAATAAGTAATCTCAGTAATTTTCGACAAGTCTCCCTAAATAAGAGCGACTCACTATCTGGCCTCCGTGTCTTGAACAAACCCATGTATGGAATCTAGATCTAAGACTAGGAGTAGTACATGCACGGGTGTGGGTGTGTTGCTCATCCGTTAAAGAATCTTTTCCATCTGCCAAAAGGGAGCGTGAATCTCCGTAATAAATCGACGATCCGGTAACACACATCAATATGCATGTACAAAGTCCACTCTTATAGTAACCATACTATGAGCCTAGTCTTGGTAAACACATAATTGAAAGGTCTTTCATAATAGGGTTGGCTCATTATCATATAAGCAGTGTTTCTTGTGATAATAGTGATCCAATATTGTTTTAGCAGTGTTGTATATAAATTTACACTCTTGGCATGCATATGATTGGGTTATCGCTTTTGCATATGGTCATGGTGGGGTAGTACTAATTTCCTCCTATCTGCTTCATAGGGATGATGCGTGTCCCTATGTCGTAAATTTAATAAACTGGACGGAGGTATGAAACACCACTTCTTTCATCATTAAATAGCATGCCCTATAAGGCATCCTAGCATATCGTTAAGAAACTCCATGGTGAAAAGTACTAAGTCACATGATTCATTGGTATCTCATTCAGTTCCTATCACCACATGCTTTGATTGTTGATGTGACTTAAATTTCACCATTTTGTTGACAAAGTCTTTGATTGGACAAATGAAGTCACATTCCCAACCCACCCCCCCCCCCCCCCCCATGAAGCATGACAAGACAAGTCTCATAACCGTAGCCTCATCACCGCTCCCAACATACATCATGGTGCTGAGGAGAGGGCGATCGTCACCCCCTCGAGTGTCTGCTGGTTCTCTGCCCCTCCAATACTGTGCCACATGACCCGACGTTTAATGCCGATCTCGATCTCGATCAGGAGCATGACCTAGATATGGACGATTTACCTTATGGGATATGCTTGTATCTATAAGAGTCATATTGGACATGAAATTTGGTTATTTTGTTTTGCTTTGAAATGTGGACGTGTTCATCCCCGGTCTATTTGGGCTCGGGGTAGGGAAGGGTAAGTAACTTTAACAAAGAGCCGAATTTGTTCCGCTCTTTACCTATTTTATCTATTTTTTCCATTTCACCATAAAAAAAAAAACAACAATGTAGTTTAAAATCAAATATATTTATATGGATTGCTAGTAACAAATAATATATTTCACATGAGATGACAAGTGGTTTCCTATCCTATTGTGAGCCCAAATACTTCTAATTAAATTCGCTCGGTTGATTGCGCAGTGTTCTCGATCATGGATCTCGTGATGCACACGGAGTACTCTTTTAAACGGGGTGCTTCCCAGGCTCGACGACATGGAATGAGGTGGCGGTGTCTAGGCCGGAGGAAGAAGTAACTAGACGCCAGAATGGCGGTTTTATTTATGTTAGTGATGTCAATTGACATTACAAAATTCTGGTGAACACTATAAAAAGAAATAAATACATTACTTTTGATCCAAAAGTACTACATAATGAAATCACATGTATGATCTAACGCTTATTTTGGTGTTTGACATCGCTGCTCCCCATCCCAGCCTCCACCACTGGATGCCTGGAGGTGATGGCCGAAAGGCCCAAGGTCCTCCTGAGGCGGCAAGTGTGTACAACAACGCTAATAAGATAACTCGCCCTCCAAGCAAGTAGCGCCGATTCGAGCGGCAGCGACGAGGAATGCTAGGGCATCGATCAACGGTGTTGGGGGAGTAAGAGGACGGGATCGATTTGGTTGTATACTAGTATGTGTGGTACTGAGAGGACGCGGTTGTCCGCTGATAACAATCCCAACCCAACCTTCATACATGTTAAGTATTAGACACTTCATGAAAAATGAACCATTAATTTGATCAACAAAATATTAGATATATGACACAAAAATTAACACAGTAATTAAATTTTTATTTAAAGGAACTTTCATTAACACAATATTTGTGGTATATATTTTATATTTCATTGATCCAATTAGCAGTTAAATTACTTCTTGAAATATTTAATACCCGCTAAACTTGTATGGAGGGAGTAGGGTAGAGATCCATGCAACACAGCAACCATGACACCATTTTTCATTTGTCTGATTGATCAGTCGACCTTGACACTTTCAGTTCTTTGGCGGGCCATGACGCGTCTCCACTTCGCATGAATGTGCCAACGGCGTGCGTACCTCGTTTCCACGCACGGTCACAGATAAAGATTCGGCCTGATCCTTGGTCAGAGTCTCGGTCTCAGTCTGTTTCCGTTGTCGGCCGTCCGCGCGCACGTCGTTCTCTGAACCCGAAAGATGCGCGCGCCTGGTATTCCGCCACGAGAGCTGGACTCGCCTTTGTCGCCGCGAGAACGTCACTTGTGTCTCGTGAGCCGCCGACGTGGCGAGACGTGATAGCGATACGTCAGGGTCAGAACGAGACGAGAGTCCCCCTCTCGTCACAAAGAAAATACTCTTGTTGTTCCGAAAATAGATGCCTATGATTTTTTTTTATGTGACTAGTTCTCATGCTGCAGATAAACAACGTCGTGTTCCAGGAATAACTCTTGTAAAGATGAAGTGGTACGAAATGGCCTGAGCTCGATCGTTACGCGTCACATCACGCGATGGCTGCGCCGTGCCATGCGGCGGTGATGGTGGCGCTTAATGCATGAAGACACCAATTGACTACGCCGGCCAGCATGGCCACGGGCAGTTGGTTGGGCGCGCACACCCATTTCGGTTTCCATGCTGAGCCAGCTAGCCTGACACACGGACAGCGATCGGCACCGGAGACACTTGAGCAAGGTTTTGGAGGCCTTCACACACTTCAAAAATAAATATTCCCCTCATAAGGCGTGACCTTACACATACCCAATCGAGATTTGTTACTTGTTTGGTAGCCCGTATCAATGGTATGACGGGTCAGATATTGTTTGCAGATACGTTGTATGTGTGTTGAGACGGTCACGTAAAATTTACGAAAGGTCCTTCACAGAAACAAAAAGCACTCGTCCTTTCTTCTTAGGGACGCTGGCGATGAGCGTCCCGCGTCTTCACGTGGCCGACTCGGCGGGCGCTGGCCCTGCCCGATGCGCAGAGACTCAAGCAGACATCGAGATGACAGGAGTTGGCGGCGCACCGGAGGCGCGTCGAGGCGTGGTCCCGGCGAGCGTTCGGGACCGGCCGCGCCTCCGACCGGCGCTGGCTGAGGCAGGGCCCGGCATGGCTCGAGGCGGCTGGCTGCTGCATCGAGACGGCTGGCCCCGGCGGCCCCTTCGTCCCGCTCCGCCCTCGGCCGACTTCGGAGAAATGACGGGCGAGGCGGCGGCGGCGGGTTCCTCGGCTTCCCTAAGGTCGCCGACGCGGGGAGAGAGGGAAATAATGGGCGCGTGAGAAGGTGGTTTGGAGGGAGAGCAGGTTGGGGGGGAATGGAGGAGAGAGAGGAGCGGGGGTCGTGGTGGCCCTGGGTCCGGCTGGGGCTACGTGCGTGTTCTGTGGATGTCACTGGTCGAATGCTGGAGCTGATTGAGGCTCTTCGCAACCCTGGCCTCGTACGCCGGGAGCATTGCTTTCGTATGAGTTCAGCAGCACAGTGAACTCGATCACTTGAATATCAAACAAATATCTTGGTTAGTTTACTTAGATGAGAGGAGAATATCCTGGTTCGAATGGCTACCAAACACACCCTTATTGTGGCGATCGGATTCATACAACGGAGACACGCACTAGGGCCACGATGTTGCTAGTCGTGTTACGCAAGCTAGTTTCATTAGTAACGTCGGTTTTGGGATTAAGGGAATGCATACGACCTGTTGTTGCTTACCTACGTCTAGCCCTACACCAAAATAAGGCATCTATACTTAACATTTCGCTTTGCCTTTATAACACTATACTATAGCCCCCACCGTCTCATTACAAGTTTTTTTCCACTACCACGTGATAATAAGAACACTAATGAGAAGTAGAGCCTAAATTTGTTATTTTTTGCTCTGCTATTGCTAAATTTTAGGTTTACAGTCCATCAACTATAAATAGTTTTTAATACTTTTGGACCTTTTGTTAGAGTATTTATTATAACTTGTACTCAAATTTATTTCCCAACTTATGAAAAATACTCGCTTTTCAAAAAATTAATTAAAGTTTTCAAGAATATAATTTTTTATTTCTATTTTTATTTTTATCATTTGTCCCATTTTTCATGTTTGAAGTGCGTAGTTGCCACCACATCAATAACCCAGTTTTAATAGAGCAAATGACCGACTATAGAAATTTTGACAAGGGAGAGTAATCAATATATATTTGGTACTCTCTATGCTAAAAAATATATAGTGTCTATAAGATTTTTTAAGTCAAACTCACAAACTTTGACTAAGTTTGTACCAAAAAAAATATCTACATTTAGAATTTCAAATCAATAGAAAAATAGATTCACCATAAAAGTGTTATATTTTAATATGCTATACATTAGGTATTGTAGATATAGATATTTTTTTCCAATAAACTTAGTTAAAGTTGGTGAAGTTTGACTTTTGCAGAAATCAACGCGCACTATGTTATGGCAAGGGATTGAGTATGAGGATGAGGGACTAAACTTCATAACGCATTTGGACACAAAAAAATATACTAGTGTTTTTCTTTACTTTTTTACTTGTTTGATCGATAATTACCCTTGTAAAAAATGTACAAGAAAATCTGTAATCTTGGTTTTCTTTAATTCTTCTTTTTGTTACATGTTGGGAGGTGGCGTTTTGGCTCATAGGAGCAAATGCTCCCATTATACAAAATAATTAAAAAACAATTTTAAAAATGTTAAAAAATTCTGATATAAATTTGTTGGTGTACATCGGCATTCTATGTTAATGCACAGTTTTCAGGAGAAACAACATTTTAAGTGCATGCGGTAAAAGACAAAAAATGCCCACAGATAATGTTGCTGAATATCAAAATTTGTTTTTTTACAGGAGCTACATAATTTTTTTTAGTTTTTTTTCGAAATTTATGTATTCTAACATAAAATGTGTAATGATACGAAAATTTTATTTTAATTTTTCGACACTTCAAACGTGACATTTACACAACGGAAGCAAATGCTCCTATGAGCCAAAGTGAATATCCCTACATGTTGGTTTTAATCTTTATCATTAAGGAAGATGATTCCTGATTTTAGCCTGGGTGAGTAATATGCAGTACGCAGATCGTTTTTCTTCTAGAAAACCAATCAGAGCATGTGCAGCGGACTTCAACAACAAAAGTAGCCGACTGATTCCGACGACCTACTAGAAGGCAGCTTAATTTTGTCTTTTGTGTTAGGGAATTCAGGCAGCCATGCTATTTTTTTGTTCGTCTTTGTCGAATCAGGAAGAAAAATAACTGCACATGTTGTAGCCCACGCATGCGTGCCATATCGTGATCAATCAGGCTCCTCCTCACCTCGAATAAACATTGAGGACATCACGGCCTACGCAATGAACGCACAGCCCAGTGGTCAGGCACTGGTATATTATTTTGCTATGGTAGTTGTCGAAGACTTTGCAACCACTGGTAGAGACACAAGGCATCTTTTGTTTTCCAAGTTATCAAACTGACACCTGTTCTGCTTATGTACCGCAAGAGAGGTGCGTCGTATTATAGCAAGTAGTACGACACCTTTAACTCAATCTTATTAGCGGTAGCTACAGAGTGATTTGGTTGGTTTCACAACATCATGTCGCTTGATTCATGTTGAAGCTACACCATGCATTTCCAGATGTACGATCATCAATTCAGGGTTTGTTTGAGGGAGAAGAAAAAAACACATGGTCAACTAATATTAGAATAGAGAAATCAACAGAGGTTGACAAGCTTCAGAGGCAGCAACACGCACACCCTACCATAGTTTAAACTTCGTTTGATATTTTGATGTCTTTATAAATGCTAAATATTTTTTAGCCATGAGGCTAATGCCTTCGCGTTTCATAACTGGTGATGACTTCGGCAACCTGAAGACTCTCAAGTGAATATCGCTTGACTCGGTCTCTCGGATGTACATATGGGTAGAGAAAGTTCATAGGGTCTGAATCAGATGTAAGGTTTGTATTGTGTTTCGCAAAATCTAACATTAAAGTCAATATTTTGCCACTTTTAAGGCAACTACTTCATTTTAACAATTTTCTGGCGATATTAATTATATCTTATTTCATGATTCTTTTATGAACTTTTACTCATTATATAGATTCAGGAATAATCATATTGTGGTCTTAGGCCGTAAAGGTACATGTGATGTGCTACAGGCGGTTTCTGCCTTTGTTTGGTTTGGGGAAGTAAGTAACAGAACTAATTAATCACATGGTTAATTGAGGAAATCCTGCTGTTTCTTTACTGACAATGCTCGCAGCTGTTAGCGCCGACAAGTGCCTGTCCCCTCTAACCAATGCATCTTCTGGAAGCGCCTCTCCCCGTTGTATATAAACAGTGTAATCATCAATAAAGAACGACAAACTTGAATCATTTGCTTGTCTCTCGCTCCTCTCTCTCAATTTTGCATTCAATGTATCAATGATATTACAAAATCATCTATTTATGCAGTTAACAAATGTAGTGACTAAATTCCGTGGATCACTAGATTCAGACATATATGTTCTCTGATCTGAATCGGTTCTGCAAATGCAAATATACATTGCGTAAGAATCAAAAGACACTTTGTATAAGGAACTCACTTATGTCGGGTTGTACCAAAATGTACCGATGATAATAAGTCATATAAGGACATCTTTTACATGATGATTTGCCATGTGTGTCATTATACATATGATTTACCTCTATAACGAAGAAGCATGTGATCATCTAAAAGGTGGAATTTGGGATGAAGGATTTGTATAACCAAATATTGCTTGAGACTACAAATCAAGCTTATTCACTCAAGTATTACTATACACCCATGCCAATATCCAGAAATTATTGGATAAACTTAATACAAACAAGTCATAGTCATCATCCGGGTTTCTTGTCTGACAGAGAGGCAGAGAAATATATACTCAAACAATGGGAAGATGTAGAAGAGACATTAGACCTAAAGTTCCATATCTCAATGCCATTGGAACATCAATACAATTGATCGAATCAAGAATTATCTTTAGATATCTCTAGTGCAAACAAGTCTTAACCTATTAGTATAGTTTACTAGAAATCAATACTAAAGATTTCCATCATCGTGTACACCGAAAATGGTTACTTCTCCCATCCCCATAATGTGTGCCTATACTGTATAATTGTCATTCAATTGATGAAATACAAGGGGTTCATATTGTCTGTGTGGCTTCTGATTGATAAACCACATGTCGTCATGTGGTATTGTTTTCGAATCATCAACCACTATCTACCAAGATATGTTGTTTGTATTGCACATATGCAAGTGAATAAAATCTTGCAAGACAAATCATCCTGGAGCAACCTTGCATGCTTTTTTATGAAGTCTTCTATCACTTCCAACATTTTAGAACATGTTGTTGGGATTGGTATGCAACGGTTTCTGATTTGCAAGAATCAGCACTAAGGAGCCCCCTTATAGGCAATGTTGTTAGCTGACACCAGGATATTAGCAAAACTCTTCACTAATTAGTGTTAAACATTATTAAGAGTATGACACCACCGGAAAAGAGAGGAATTATAGATTACCCCAGTGCCAAAATTTCCCTAGCTTCGCCTTAAGAATCGGAGGGCGAGTTGAATTACTCTTATTTAAAGCATCATAGCGGCTACCCCTGTTTCCTTATGACTATACTATCCAGGTTCTCATTGATTTTAATGAGGTAATATTAGCAGGAATTATATACTCACGCTTTCTGTTTCCTCCACCTGTTTTTTTCTAGGATAGTGTAAGGTATATATATTATCTCCAAAATCTATAGATTCACTTTATATTGAGTTGATGATAATAACCATTATGTGTTGTATTATTTTCTTCTTTATTTTCTCACCAGGTCTGAAACAGTTTAAATAACATATGTTGCACTACTCCTCACTTTCTGTCCACGGGGAGACTTTATCAAGATGATGAACACTTCACATAGTCATGTGATCATTAAGAGAGTGTTACAACTAAATAATCACATGGTTAATTAGGGGGAAATCCTCACGTGTTTCCCTCACTTGCCTTATTGGCAACCGCTCACATGAGTTAAGCGCTCCTATGATGTTGCATAAGTAGAGCGCTTAGGTAGTGATACGCGCAAACGTATCTATAATTTCATATGTTCCATGCTACTTTATTACAATACTTTAATGTTTTATACATACTTTACAGCATTATTATACATTTTCCCACTCAACCTATTAACAAGATGCTTAAGTGCCATTGCTTTTCATTTGCCAATGTAAATCCCATAAAGGAAATATTCTTAATTGGACGAAATCAACGCCCTGGTTCCTATTTTGCCCGGAAGCTTCCGTAAGACCGAGGGAAAGGAAGGGGCCACGAGGTGGCGCCACACTTAGCGTTGCCTGGCCCCGGCCGCGCGGCCTCGTTGTGGGCTCCCGGACGTTCTCTTGACCTACCCTTCCGCCTACAACTAGCCTTCGTCGTCGCGAAAACCCCCGTACCGAGAGCCACGATACGGGAAACCTTCCGTAGACGTCGTCGCGAATCCCATCCTGTGATTCAGAGACGCTCCGCACCCCCTCGCCGAGAGGAAATCATCACCTGAGGGGCTCTACATCATCATCATGCCCGCCTCCGGATCGATGCGTGAGTAGTTCATCCTTGACTATGGGTCCATAGCAGTGGCTAGATGGTTGTCTTCTCCGCTTGTGCTATCATTGTTTAGATCTTGTGAGCTGCCCAACTGAACAAGATCATCTATTTGTAATGCTACATGTTGTGTTTGGCGGATCCGATGAATATAGAATATTATGTTAAGTTGATTATCAATCTATCATATATGTGTTGTTTATGTTCTTGCATGCTCTCCGTTGCTAGTAGAGGCTCTGGCCAAGTTGATACTTGTAACTCCAAGAGGGGGTATTTATGCTCGATAGTGGGTTCATGCCTCCATTGAATCTGGGATAGTGACAGAAAGTTCTAAGGTTGTGGATGTGCTGTTGCTACTAGGGATAAAACATCGATGCTTTGTCTAAAGATATTTGTGTTGATTACATTACGCACCATACTTAATGCAATTATCTGTTTTTTACAACTTAATACGGTGCGGATGCTAACTCGAAGGTGGATTATTTATGCATGCTGGATAGCGGTCTATGTACTTTGTCGTAATGCCCTGATTAAATCACATAGTAATCATCGTTGATATGTATTGAATCTTTATTTGTCAATTGCCCGCCTGTAATTTGTTCACCCAGCATGTTATTTATCTTATTGGAGAGACACCTCTAGTGAACTGTGGACCCCGGTCCATTCTTTTACATCTGAATACATTCTACTGTTTTTACTGTTCTTTGCAAACAAACACCATCTTCCACTCGATACGTTTAATCCTTTGTTTTCAGCAAGCCGGTGAGATTGACAACCTCATCAGTTAGTCGCTAAAGTACTGATTGTGTGCAGGTTCCACGTTGGCGCCGGTTTCACCGGTGTTGCGCCGCACTACACTCCCTCCACCAACAACCTTCACGTGCTTCTTGGGTCCTACTGGTTCGATAACCTTGTTTTCATACCGAGGGAAACTTGCTTCTATACGGATCATACCTTCCACTTGGGGTTCCTAACGGACGGTGTTTTCCGCTTCAGATTGCCACCGGGCGCTAAGGTTTGGGAGATCAAGACACGCTGCAAGGGGAGTCTCCACATCCCAATCTCTTTTACTTTGTTTTTGTCTTGCTTTACTTCATTTTATTTACTGTCTTGTTTGCTTCATATTAAAAACACAAAAAATTAGCTACTTTACTTATTGTCTTGTTTACTAGCTCTATATAAAAAAATTAGTTACTTGTCTTTACTTTATTTGGCCTAGTTTACTTTATTGCTATTAAAATGGGTAATCCTGAAGTTGAAGTTCGCTCTTTTAAGCAAATAAGGTGGAGAAAGTTTTAAAGATGCTTGGTACATAATTAGTAATGTTCATCATAGGTGCATTAAAAAAACACTCCACTACTATCCTTCTTAGGAACTTTATGTTGGCTTATCTAGTTGGAATAGGTATGTTCTTGATACTCTTTCGGAGGTAATTTCCTAGGTACTCCCGCTTAGAAGCTAGTTGCATCATTGAGAGTCTAGTTGAATACCACCTGTTAATGAAGTTAAAATTGAAATCTCTTTTGAAGGACGTTATGAAAAAATTGGAAACCATAGAGAAAAAATTTCAAGTGTTGAAACTAAATTGGAAATGTTATTTGATAAAACTGATGAACTTGATAAATCCCTAGGAGGAATTGATGAAATAATTAGTGTCCTAGGAACTTGTGTTGTCCATGATAATCAAACCAATAGTTGATGAACTTGAAAAAGCCATGGGAACCTTGGGTTCAACTTTTTCTTCTCTCAAGTATAAGGAGAAAGCTTATGTAAGAGCAAAAATTCATGTATGCCTCTAAGGTGCCTAAACAAAAGAATTACTATAGGCCTAAAATTGATAAAACCCTAGCACCACCATAGGAAATTTAGATAATGGAGCATCTAAGGTGCAACAAGTTGTGTTTGTAAGAAAAATAATGATGTTGATGCTTCTTCTTTTGATAATACTTGATTTGCACTTTGCGCCTAGCTGAAAGGCGTTAAAGAAAAACACTTCTTGGGAGATAACCCAAGTTATATTCTATTTACCGTATTGTTGAGTCTTGAAGTTGTTTACTACTGTAGCAACTTCTCCTATCATGTTTTTGTGCCAAGTAAAGTTTCTATGTTAAAGTTGATGATAGATTTGGATCGCTGCGCAGAAACAGCATTGCTGTCTGTCACGAATTCTCGCAGAAGTCTCTGTAAAAAAATCGAAAAAATCTGCAAATTTACGAGCGTGATCCTCATATATGTACGCAACTTTCATTAGTTTTGAGTTTTTCCATTTGAGTGTTAAGTGCCCCTGCCAGATTCATCTTTACTAGACTGTTCTAAGTTTTGACAGATTCTCATCTTTATTCTCTGCATTGCCGCTGCTATGTTGAATGAGTTTTTTTGTTCCATTAACTTTGCAATGTCCACAAGTGTTAAGAATGATTGTGTCACCTCTGAATATGTGAATTTTGGTTATACACTAACCCTCTAATGAGTTTGCTTGAAGTTTGTGTGAAAGAAATTTTCAAGGGTCAAGAGAAGAGGATGATATACTATGATCAAGAAAAGTGAAAGGTCTAAGCTTGGGATGCCCCGGTGGTTCATCCCCGCGCATATTTTAAGAAGACTCAAGTATCTAAGCTTGGGGATGCCCAAAGCATCCCCTTCTTCATCGACAACATTATCGTGTCACTTCCCCAGAAACTATATTTTTATTCAGCCACATCCTATGTTCTTTACTTGGAGCCGGTTTGCTTTTATTTTTGTTTTGTTTTAAATAAAGTTGGATCCCACCATTCTTATATTGGAGATATTACGCTCCGCTTTTCATATGGAACACTTGTGTTCTTAATTGTGCTTTAATGTTCATGGCGAAGGCTAATTGCTTCGTTAAATTGCTATTTGGTTGAATTGGAAAATGCTGCATATGGTTTGGTAATTTGGCAATTGTTTGAGTTCCATATAGATCATGTTTAAGCTCTTGTATCATGTAGTTTAATCTATTAATGAAGAACTACCGTAGAGCTTGTTTAATTTGGTTTGCATGATTGGTCTCTCTAAGTCTAGATATTTTCGGGTAAAGTGTTTGAACAACAAGGAAGACAATGTAGAGAGTCCTATAATGCTTGCAATATGTTCTTGTGTGAGTTTTGCTGTATCTGTTCATACTTGTGTTTGCTTCAAACAACCTTGCTAGCCCAAACCTTTTACTGAGAGAATGCTTCTCGTGCATCCAAACATCTTGAGCCAAAAATCCCATGCCATTTGTGTCCACCATATCTACCTACTATGTGGTATTTTTCTCGCTCACTCCAAAGTAAATTACTTGAGTGCTACCTTTAAAATTTCATTCCTTTACCTTGCAATATATAGCTCATGGCATAAATAGCTTAAAAACTATTGTGGTGATGAATATGTAGTTATGTGTCTTAATTTTATGTTGCTTGTTGAGCGGTAACCATGTTTCTCGGGGGACGCCATCAACTTTATCTTTGTTGGATATCATGTGTTGCCATGCATGTTCGTCTTGTCTGAAGTAAGTGCGATTCTCATGATCAAATGGTTTGAGTATGCATATGTTAGAGAAGCACTTGGGCAGCCAACTAAAGCCATGTATCATGGTGGAAGTTTCCGTTTTGGACATACAACCCTCAATCTCTTATGAGAATATTAATTATGCAGTTGAATGCTTAAGCATTAAAAGAGGAGTCCATTATCTGTTGTCTATGTTGTCCCGGTATGGATGTCTAAGTTGAGAATAATCAAAAGCGAGAAATCCAATGCGTGCTTTCTTCTTAGACACTTGCAGGCGGCATAGAGGTACCCCTTTGTGACACTTGGTTGAAACATATGTTATGCGATGATAATCCGTGTCTTCCAGTTAAGTAGGACAAGGTGCGGGGCATTATTAGTACTCTATGCATGAGACATGCAACTTGTAGGAAGTATTATGCATAGCTGATGACCCACAAGCATAGGGGATCGCAACAGTCTGAGGGAAGTAAAACCCAAATTTATTGATTCGACACAAGGAGGTAAAGAATACTTATAAGCCTTAACAACCGAGTTGTCAATTTAGCCGCACTGAAAAGCACTAGCAACAGGTGATGTGAAAGTAGCAAGACAAGGAGAGCAATAGTAACAGAACATACAGCTAGAGTAGTAATATGAGAAACAATGGCAATGTAAAAATAGTTGACATGTAGAACGAGTATATGATGATGAAAGATGGACCGGGTTCCCAGCTATCTACACTAGTGGTAACTCTCCAATAACAAGTGACAAGTGTTGGGTGAACAAATTACAGTTGGGCAATTGATAGGATTGATAAGGCATTAAGAAAGAATATCAATTCATTAATCATGTAGGCATGTTTTCCATATTTAGTCGTACGTGCTCGCAATGAGAAACTTGCACAACATCTATTGTCCTACCAGCCGGTGGCAGCCGGGCCTCAAGGGAATCTACTGGATATTAAGGTACTCCTTTTAATAGAGCACCGGAGCAAAGCATTAACACTCCGTGAAAACATGTGTCCCTCACATCACCGCCATCCCCTCCGGTTGTCCCGATTTCTGTCACTTCGGGGCCTTTGGTTCCGGACAGTGACATGTGCATACAACTTGTAGATACAATCTAAGCAATAATTATAGAGCTCAAATCTAAGATCATGCCACTCGGGCCCTAGTGACAAGCATTAAGCATAACAAGATTGCAACAACAATAACTTCACAAACTTTATAGATAGACTAATCATAATGTATCATCCATCGGATCCCAACAAACACAACACCGATTACATCAGATGAATCTCAATCATGTAAGGCAGCTCATGAGATCATTGTATTGAAGTACATGGGGAGAGAATACCAACTAGCTACAGCTAGAACCCGTAGTCCATGGGGGAACTACTCACTGAGCATGAGTGAGGTGTATGGATGGAGATGGTTTCCGGCACTTCATCCCTAAGAGGGTGCCGGACAGAGACTTCGCTCCCGAATTGAGTTTCGCGATGGCGCGGCGCCCTCGGGAGTCTTCTCGGAGTTTCACAAGTGGCAATGCGTTTTAGGTCGAAAGGGGTTAAATAGGCGAAGAGGCGCGCAGAGGGCCGACAGGTGGCCTCCTCATAGGGGCGCGGTCGGGCTAGGCTCGCGGCCCACCCTCCGGTGGCTCCCCGGTCTCCCCTCCGACTCTTCTTCGGTGTTCTGGATGCTTCCGAAATAAGATCTTTGGCGTTGATTTCGTCCACCCGAGAATATTGCCCGAAACAGCCTTTCTGAACCAAAACAGCGTAAAACAGAACCGACACTGTGCATCTTCATAGGTTAGTTCCGGAAAACGCATAAAAACATCATAAAGTGCAAGCAAAACATGTAAGTATTGTCATAAAACAAGCATGGAACGACAGAAATTATGGATACGGAAGTATTATGCATAGCACATATGAATTATTACTACCGTTGACAAAATTGTTTCTATGTTTTCAAAACAAAAAGCTCTAGCACAAAAATAGTAATCAATGCTTCCCTCTGCGAAGGGCCAATCTTTTACTTTATTGTTGAGTCAGTTTACCCACTTCTTTCTATCTTAGAAGCAAACACTTGTTTAACTCTGTGTGCATTGATTCTTACATGTTTACTTATTGCACCTATTATACTCCATGTTGACAAATATCCATGAGATATACATGTTGCAAGTTGAAAGCAATTGCTGAAACTTAATCATCCTTTGTGTTGCTTCTAATTCATCTCTACTTAGAATTTATTGCTTATGAGTTAGCTCTTATGCAAGTCTTATTGATACTTGTTTGAAAGTACTATTCATGAAAAGTTTTGCTATATGATTCATTTGTTTAATATTATCTTTGTTAGCAATCTTTGTTCAGATCCCTCCATTCATCTCATATGCTTTACAATAATGTTGGTCAAGATTATGTTGGGTAGCATGTCACTTCATAAATTATTTGTGTTATCGTTTACCTACCCGAGGGCGAGTATGCTTGATACGTCACAAACGTATCTATAATTTCTCATGTTCCATGCTACTTTTATTACAATACTTGAATGTTTTGATACATACTTTACGCATTATTATACATTTTCTCCCACTCAACCTATTAACAAGATGTCGGGCGCGCTGTCAAGTCACGTTTTTGCCTGCGTAAATCCTAGTAAGGAAATATTCTGGATTGGACGAAATCAACGCCGAGGGTCCTATTTTTGCACGAAGCTCCCAGACCGAAAGGGAAAGGAAGTGGGGCCACGAGGCGGCACCACACTGCATGCGCTGCCCACAGCCCCCTGCCGCGCCGGAACATAGTGGGCCCCCAGGACGCCTTGACCTACCTTCCGCTACAAATAGCCTTCACTGCGAAACCTCTGCATCGAGAGCCACGATACGGAAAACTTTCCAGAGACGCCGCCGTCGTGAATCCCATCTCGGGGGATTCAGGAGATCGCCTCCAGCACCCTGCCGGAGTCATCACCTGAGGGGCTCTACATCATCATGCCCGCCTCCGGATTGATGCGTGAGTAGTCCATCCTTGGACTAATAGCCGTAGCTAGATGGTTGTCTTCTCCGCTTGTGCTATCATTGTTTAGATCTTGTGAGCTGCCCAACATGATCAAGATCATCTATTTGCAATGCTACATGTTGTGTTTTGGCGGGATCCGATGAATATATAATATTATGTTAAGTTGGTTGATTATCAATCTATCATATATGTGTTGTTTATGTTCTCATGCTCTCCACATAGGTAGAGGCTCGCCAAGTTGATATTTTGTAACTCTGCGAGGGTATTTATGCTCGAGTAGTGGCTCATGCCTCCATTGAATCTGGGATAGTGATAGAAAGTTCTAAGGTTGTGGATGTGCTGGTGCTACTAGGGATAAAACATCGATGCTTTGTCTAAGGATATTTGTGTTGATTACATTACTCGCACTATACTTAATGCAATTATCTCGTTGTTTACAACTTAATACCTAGCATGGGGTTCGGATGATAACCTTAAGGTGGATTATTTAGGCATAGATGTATGCTCGATAGCGGTCTATGTACTTTGTCATAATCCTGGTTAAATCACATAGTAATCATCATGATATGTCTGAATCTTTATTTGTCAATTGTCTGGGCCTGTAATTTGTTCACCTAGATGTTAGTTATCTTATTGAGAGACACCCTGAGGAATCAGACCTGGTCCATTCTTTTACATCTGAATACATTCTACGTTTTAAGCTCTTTGCAAACAAACACCATCTTCCACTCGATATGCTTAATCCTTTGTTTTCAGCAAGCCGTGAGATTGACAACCTCACTGTTTCGCTGGGGCAAAGTACTTTGATTGTGTTGTGCAGGTTCCACGTTAGCGCTTTCACCGGTGTTGCTACACTCCTCCACCAACAACCTTCACGTGCTTCTTGGCTCCTACTGGTTCGATAACCTTGGTTTCATACTGAAGGAAAAGCTTCTATATGCATCATACCTTCCACTTGGGGTTCCCAACGGACGTGTGCTATGTATCAAGCAATCGGCGCTGTGCCGGGGAGATCAAGACACGCCGCAAGGGGAGTCTCCACTTCCAATATCTTTACTTTGTTTTTGTCTTTTTAGTTTATTTTATTTACTTGTCTTGTTTGCTTTATATTAAAAACACAAAAAAATTAGCTACTTTACTTATTGTCTTGTTTATTTAGAAAATATAAAAAAAATTAGTTACTTGTCTTTACTTTATTCGCCTAGTTTACTTTATTGCTGTTATAATGAGTAATCCTGAAGTTGAAGTTCGCTCTTTTAAGCAACAAGGTGGAGAAAGTTTTAAAGATGCTTGGTACAGAATTAGTAATGCTCATCATAGGTGCATTAAGAAACACTCCACTACTATCCTTCTTAGGAACTTTTATGTTGGCTTATCTAGTTGGAATAGGTATGTTCTTGATACTCTTTCGGGAGGTAATTTCCTAGGTACTCCCGCTTTAGAAGCTAGTTGCATCATTGAGAGTCTAGTTGGAATACCACCTGTTAATGAAGTTAAAATTGAAATCTCTCTTGAAGATGTTATGAAAAAATTGGAAACCATAGAGAAAAAAATTTCAAGTGTTGAAACTAAATTGGAAATGTTATTTGATAAAACTGATAAATCCCTAGGAGGAATTGATGAAATAATTAGTGTCCTAGGAACTTGTGTTGTCCATGATAATCAAACCAATAGGATTGATGAACTTGAAAAAGCTATGGGAACCTTGGGTTCAACTTTTTCTTCTCTCAAGTATAAGGAGAAAGCTTATGTGGGTAAAGATGCAATTAATGTATGCCTCTAAAGTGCCTAAACAAAAGAATTACTATAGGCCTAATTGATAAAACCCTAGTACCACCATAGGAAATTTAGATAATGGAGCATCTAAGGTACCCTCAACAAGTTGTGCTTGTAAGAAAAATTGTGATGTTGATGCTTCTTCTCTTGAAAATACTTGATTTGCACTTTATGCGTCTAATTGAAAGCAACCTCTTGGGATATAACCCAAGCATTCTATTTACTTATGTTGAGTCTTGGAAGTTTCTACGTAGCAACCTCCTTATCATGTTTTGTGCCAAGTAAAGTTTATGTTAAAGTTGATGATAGATTTGGATCGCTGCGTAGAAACAAGCATTGCTGTCTGTCACGAATTCTCGCAAGTCTCTGTAAAAAAATAAAATCGCAAATTTACGGCGTGATCCTCATATATGTACGCAACTTCATTGTTTTGAGTTTTTCCATTTGAGCAAGTTAAGTGCCCCTGCCAGATTCATCTTTACGGACTGTTCCGTTTTTGACAGATTCTGTCTTTTTTTCGCACTGCCGCTTTTGCTATGTTGAATGAGTTTCTTTGTTTCATTAACTCTAGAAGCTTTGTGCAATGTCCAGAAGCGTTGAAAAGTCACCTCTGAATATGTGAATTTTGGTTATACACTAACCCTAATGAGTTTGCTTGAAGCTTGGTGAAGAAATTTTCAAGGGTCAAGAGAAGAGGATGATATACTATGATCAAGAAAAGAGTGAAAGGTCTATGCTTGGGGATGCCCCCGGTGGTTCATCCCTGTATATTTTAAGAAGACTCAAGTATCTAAGCTTGGGGATGCCCAAGGCATCCCTTCTTCATCGACAACATTATCAGTCACTTCTAGTGAAACTATATTTTTATTCCGTCACATCCTATGTTCTTTACTTGGAGCATGCTTGCTTTTATTTTTGTTTTGTTTTGAATAAAGTTGGATCCCACCATTCTTATATTGGTGATATTACGCTCCGCTTTTTCATTGAACACTTGTGTTCTTATTTGTGCTTTAATGTTCATGGCGCTCAAGCTTCGTTAAATTGCTATTTGGTTGGAATTGGAAAATGCCGCATATGGTTTGGTAATTTGGCAATTGTTTGAGCTCTCATAGATCATGTTTAAGCTCTTGTATCATGTAGTTTAATCTATTAATGAAGAACTACCGTAGAGCTTGTTTAATTTGGTTTGTATGATTGGTCCCTCTAAGTCTAGATATTTTCAAAGTGTTTGAACAACAAGGAAAACAGTGTAGAGCCTTATAATGCTTGCAATATGTTCTTGTGTGAGTTTTGTTGTACCTGCTCATACTTGTGTTTGCTTCAAAACAACCTTGCTAGCACTACAAGAAAAGTTCTGATAGACAACGTCTCAAAATCGTCCGCTAAGGGGTATTTTTCGTCGCCTATGGGCCTAACCCGACGATATGGGTTCCGTTGTGGAAACTGCGTCAGGCAAAGTCCAACGACGATTTTTTCGGTCCGTCGCGCTTGGGCGCCCTTCCGCCACGGAAAATCGGACCGTTGCGGAAGTGTTTCCGGAGCCCGTTGACTGCTGACGTCATGCAAACTGACACGTGGCGACGCGTTAACTGCGCAGTTAACGGCGTTAACAGCTGAAACCCCGTGGTAGATGGTAGGCCCACACGAGGCCTGCCACGTCTTAAGCGGGCCGGGCGATGACATAGTTTGACCGGTCAACTATATAGTCGGGCCGGTCCATTAGTTACGTGGGCCGGCCTAACCTCTAAGGTTGACTGGTCAAAACTTAAATGGGCCGCCCATTTAACATGTGGGGTCCACCTTGCCAGAATCAGGCCGGCCCAAGCAAGCGGGCCAAAAACACGGTGGGTCCCACTTTCTGTTAAAAGGCCTACCCATTTAGTGTGTGGGTCCACCGTATAGCAAGTGGGCCGGCCCAACAAGCTAGGGGCCGGGCCAAAAACACAGTGGGTCCCACTTTCCAGTTAAAGGGTCGGCCCATTTCGTTTGTGGGTCCACCATACAGCAGTGGGCGGCCCAACAAAATAGTGGGCCGGCCAAAAACACAGTGGGTCCCACTTTCTGTTCAAGGGCCGCCCCATTTAGTATGTGGGGTCCACCATATAGCAAGTGGGCTGGCCCAGGAAGATAGTGGGCCGGGCCAAAAACACGGTGGGTCCCGCTTTCTGTTAAAGGCCGGCCCAATTAGTATGTGGGGTCCACCACATAGGGTGGGGCCGGCCCAACAGATAGTGGGCCGGGCCAAAAACACGGGTGGGTCCCACTTTCCTCTTAACGGGCCCATTTAGTATGTGGGGACCACCATATAGCAAGTGGGGGCCAAAAAGTGGGCCGGGCCAAAACAATGTGGGGTAGGGTAAACACGTTCCCACTTCCTGTTAAAGGGCCGGCCCAACACGTATGTGGGGTCCACCATATAGCAAGTGGGCCGGCCCAACAAGATAGTGGGCCGGGCCAAAAACACTGGTGGGTCCCACTTTCCTCTTAAAGGGCCGGCCCATTTATTATGTGGGGTCCACCAAAAAGCAAATGGGCTGGCCCAAATTAGTGGGCCGGCCCAGTAGTTGGTGGGGTCCACCTTAAAGCAAGTGGGCCAGCCCAATTAGTGTGTGGGGTCCACCGTAAATCAAATGGGCTGGCCCAAGAAGTAAGTGGGCCAGCCCGTTTAGTTGCTGTTTATATGCCGGCATAATATGCGCTTTAGGATTTTGCGGGCAGGCACATATGTGATTTCGCTTAATTGGGCCGTTTAAGGGATGGGAATTCGTGATTTAGATACTGAGAATATTTACGCAGCATTGATTTCTGTCGGATAGCCTCACTTACCACAAGCACCAAAGAAAAAATGCGCGAAAGAACTATAAAAACTAACTAAATATTACATCAGCTGCAAGGCATTGAAAAAAATATTACAGAACCCAGAGAAATTGAATGGTAATTAAACCTAGCAATACAATGAAGCGATCCGGCAATCTTTTAAGTTGTCCATGCAGCACCTATATCTGAAACAAAGACATTACAAGTTAAGACAACAACAATGGAAAGGCAAAGACACTACAATATTGTTTGGCAAAGAATTTGGAACTCATCATTTCGTCGTTATAACAAGATCATTGTAATGTGCACAATAAGCAAACAAAGAGTGCATGCCGCATACCAACAACCAATATAACAGAGCATGTTAGAATGAAACAGCAGACTTACTACTGTCGAGTCCCATGCAAACCAACATGTTCAGGGAGTACAAAATTGGCATGAACAACATAGTAGCAGGCTATAAATTTTGTAACAACGACTGAGCAAGATGAAGTTATGATGGCTACATCTACAGAGCAGGGAATGTAAACCAAAAATAGAAGTTACGATGGCAAAAGCTAAAGAGGAGGGAATGTGAACCAACATGTGCCAAGTGCAATTACTTCATTTTGGCCGTGAACTAAATAATACTCCTGAACTTATAGTGAAGGGGATGCAAATCAAGATGTTTCGGGATATAAACTTGTAATGAGCAACACATGGAGGATAGTTAATGCTGGAGCTTAGGATGGACCAGATACAGAATATAGTGGGATCACCTGTGAACTTGTATAAGAGGGAATGCAAACCAATATGTTCAGCTTTCCATATGTGAGCGTCATGCCAAGTCAGAGAAACAAGTCAATAATGCAGCTTTTGAAGAACAAGATGGCACGCAAAATTATTATCTAGTAGTATGACAAGTTTATTTGTACTACAGGCTAGATAGCAGAGTGATAGCATGCCAAACTAAGTCCTTACTTTGTTAGCTTACAATGAACTAGATACAAAACAATGGCATCACCTGTAGTACAGGGAATGCAAGCCAACATGTTCATGGAGTAAAAAATTGGCACAAACAACATAGTAGCAGGCCATAATTTTTGTAACAACGACTGAGCAAGATAAAGTTATGATGGCTAGATCTACAGAGCAGGGAATGTAAACCAAATATAGAAGTTACGATGCCAAAAGCTATAGAGCAGGGAATGCGAACCAACATGTGCAATTACTTAAAATTGGCCATGAACTAAATAATAGCAGGATGTTACTATAATACCTACAGTATAATTTTTGTAACAACGACTGAGCAAGATAGAAGTTATGATGGCTACATCTACAGAGCAGGGAATGCAAACCAAAATGTTCAATCGCTTAAAGTTAGCAATGAAGTAGAAAATAGCAACGTGTTACGGTCATAGCTAGGAATGAACTAAAAGAGCTTCAGACAAACAAGCATCTGAACCCAGAACATGGCGCTAAAACAAGGGACTTACATTAGGAGAAGCACTCTGTGGGAGTCACAGCAGATCTTCCTGGGGTTGATAGATCCGGTGATGAAGTACGCTACATGTGCTACTTGGGGTTGGAGAGACGGCCATTACACTTCATGGTTACTCATCTCATCTGCAAAAACGTAACGGCGCGTCGTTAGCACAAACAGGTTCCCCCAAGATTAAACAAGAACTTGCAGGCAAGCAATAGAAAAGCGACAGTAGAAGAGTTTAGATCATGGACGGCGCCGGTGAAGCAGATTCGGTTCATGCACATCGGTGTCGGTGAGCAAGATCCGATGCGGTGGACGATGCCGCAGCTGAAGCGACTGCGGTAGGCTGCTGGATGAGCATATGGTTTCGAGGTTCGGCGGGGATGATCCGGTCCGGTTGATGACGGCGTCGATGAAGCGGCTCCGGCAGGCAGCCGGATGACGAGGATCGCGAGGGCTCGGGTAGGCCAGGGAAGTCCGGCGGGGATGTTCCGGTGCGGTGGTCGTGGAGGTGGTAGAGAGAGGGACTTGGGAAGTTCCGGTGGGTGGTCTGAGGGAAATGAATTTTTTTGGGAGGGTTTCCGGGGCTAGGGAGGTGGTGATCCAAAAAATGACGGGCAGACCCCCCCACCAACCGACTTTCTGTCATCTCCACAAGGGTAGAATGGGAATTTGAAAGCGTGTGAATTTTTTGTATTTTGTGGGCGGGAAGTTTTGCCGCTATGAGATTTTGAATTTGGCTAAGGTCCAAGTATAATGATAAAAAATTGTGAGACCGTACTAGTACCTCTGTTCAAGGCCGAGTGCAAAATCAAATCATCATCACCTTGAATATCGGTTACTATCATCGTGTTCTATCTTCTTATCCCATTCAAAAACACGCCTGAAATATTTCTAGATTGGCGGGAGATTTTGCCGCCCGACTGAGATTTGATTTTGAATATGGCTATGGTCAAGTAATATAATATAATACTAATATAAAGACGGTACACCTGGTTAAGTACTAATTGCTCTGCTTCGGCAGTTAAGGCCAGCAGCCACATCAAGCCATCATCATTACAAACAAAATCAGTCAAATCTAGAAGCTAGTATAGGATAAATTCACAGCAGCATAATAAATCCAGAAAACTAATATAATACTACATAAACTGCATACAAGAGCCAAAAGCAGCCAATAACAATGTTAATGTTCACGACAAACTAATCTGAAAATAATACAAGACACAATGTATGGCCAACATGAAGATTAGGATACCCCAGGATGAACGAATATGTTCTTCATTCAGCATATATTTCTTCGTCACTCCATTGAAGGAAATTTTCATTGAACTCCTTTCGTCTGCAGTGTGCAGCCAATACATCCTCCAAACGGTATGGCCTTTGTTCATTTCTCATACCGTAGTTTCCTAATCTATTCACATGTATTGGCCACTCATCCCAGGCCTTTATATCATCAAAGTACTCTCTGATATAACCAAAATCTGTGTAGTAGATGCAGCCAGGTCGAAGTGTCGGGTGCACTCTGGTGTCGACGGAGATACACCGGATATAATGGACGAAGAAGGCACGACTGCCAATGTTATTGACGGCATGGAGAGAGCGGCTCTCAGTGTCCACACGGTACACCAATGGTTGACCTTCCTCCAAATGCTTGTTGTCCAACAACACAAGCAGCAGAGCACCATCCGACTCCACAAGGTAGAACTTGTTATTTCCAAGTTCTGGAAATGAAAATAGTGTATCCATTTTGACAGTGCTCGCACGCTGCTCCAACTGGACATTGTTGGTGCACACTAATTTTCCGAACTCAAAATTGTTCACAGCTATTGCATACAATTCACCATTGAACGGGGTAATGCAACGCAGACAATGGTGCTCGATCGAAAATCTTCCTTCTCCCCAATCTTCATCTATACCCTTAGTTGGAGTGCTCTCATCGACCCAAGCAATTTCCGCCGGGTAATCTTTGGAAACGAAGACCATAGTCGGGGACTTCATCACAGCGACTGACTTCAGAATAACGTTTGGCATATGCGCCTCAAACATAGTATTCAATGTCTTTGTGAGTGGGTTCAGAAGCCGTATCTTGTGCGGCTGGTTCTTCTGGGCAAGCACGATGACGCCACGGCAAAAGCCGACAAAGTAGTATCTAAAATATATTGATGAAGATAACATTCAGCACTAAGATGTTTACGATTGAAAATAAAAATAGATTAACTCTATAGATATGGAGGAATTTGAACCTTGCATGAACTTCCGTTAGATCGATGGTGACGTAGCGGGATGTGCGGAGGTGGAGGAAGGTGAAATCAGCAGCGCGTGGAAGGCCGTGGTCTAGCATGATCCATTCGTGCAGGTGCACGTCGGGCTCAGGTAAACCTGAGCGCCAATTTCTACAGACTTGCCTCATAGCAGAGTAGGTGTCAGCGTACTGCTCGTTCGCCAGTAAGCATTCGCCGATCTTGTGAAGTGGTCCATCAGCCGAGAGAGAGGCCCAGTTCACGGAGGCGACGGCCGCCGGCGCATTCTTCTTGTCCATCGCCGGCAGGGAGCGCGCGTGGGCGGTTGGTGTTTTTTCCTTCGATTTGGAGAAGTTGATGGGACGTGAGAGGCGTGGTTGCGTGCGTGAGTGAGAATGAGACTGTGTGCAGAGGGAGGGAGAGAGGGGGCTCTGGCAACGTGACGGTTGGTCTCGGCAGTTTCTCAAAAAAGCTAGACGTTTGGTCTCAACACGCGCACCGCCTAACCGCTGTGCACCGCGACACGCGTCCGTGGTACTGCACGTCTGCACCGTTACGTGTACTCAGTTAGCCTTACACTGGAAAAATATCTGCACTCAGTTTTCCCCTCGAGTACTAATACTGGCTAGTGCATTACCTCATAAAAAAAATACTGGCTAGTGCAATATACTCAGTTTTACCCTCAAGTGGCTGATCAACAGAGAGTCAACAAATGGGATTAAGCTATCTAATTGAGTAATTTCATGCGCAAAAAAAAATCATAGTGCCTCCTACTCATGGAGTCTTGTTAAGAAGAGGAGGTCTAATACGTGGAAAACAGAATAGCACACCACAGGTCCGAAATGATGGAAAGGGCTAGGCAATCCACTTATTATAGAACTCAACAAAAACCACATGGAACTATATTAAACTTATGCAGTAGCCAACGCAACCAAAAGTCAGAAGTGCAGGCTGAATCCCAAAGGCACAACACAAAAAGGAAACTTGCAACCTTATATAAAAGGGGCTATGCAACCCACTTATATACACATTAACAGCCATCCTCGTGTGTGACAAGAGAAATTCAACACTGGATTCGGAGGTAGGCACATGAAGCTTTACAAGGGCCAATGGGGCACCAACAATTTAAGGATGAATTGAACCACACCGTCAACAATTCAAACTCGAGACCTTGGCTCTAATACCATTTAAGTTCGAACGGATTGAAAAGGCTAGGCAACCAATTTCTAAAACATCCACAGGAACAACTACCAAGTTGATCCCAGCCGTAGATAAATGCATCCACCAACAAAATAGGAACAGTGCCTCAGTCTCAGTAAACATTTCACAATACCAAGGTACTCACATGTCAATGTCAGTGTTTTCATCTCCAATTATCTATGGCATTTTATTAGTCTTTTGAGAGATTATAACAAACTTGATTGGCCTCCTGCAGTAGGGCATCACATGCTTCTGATCTCGATCTCAACATGTCAACTTGGTTTCTTAACACATCTGCTGCAGCTCGTTCTATTTGGATTTGTTCCTCCAGAACTTGTGCAGAGAAAGACTTGGACTTGGACTTGGACTTGGACTGCAAAAACCCAGCATTTCGCAGGAAAGTGTTTTTGGTGATATCTTTATTTTTAAGTACCATGGTAAATGTCTCCATACATTCTTCTAGAGTTTTTTCCATACCATCTTTCCCGGGTTTTGCCATCTCCAATTTCATATTTGCCTGAAAAGTTTTGAGTCGTGTAAAAATAAAAGTTATTACAGAGAAACATGCAGACGGTAGATTTAATGTGTATGAACTACTTCTAATCCTACAAGTTGGTATGCCTGATTACACATCAAATGCATTTTCACAAAAACGCCTACAAGATCATATTGACATATTGCTCCTACAAATTGGCAAGTGTGTAGTTAAAAAATTTAAATCATAAAGAAGACTTACAATAACACTTTCTGCAAGTTCTCCTATCACATTATGTTTGTTCTTCTGGCATGCCTCGAACTGCTCTGCCAGAGTCATCTCTTTGTCTGGTTGCATGTTGTTTGCATGATCTACTTTCTGCATTTTTGTACAATCATATGGAGATCAAATAACGTGGTTGAAATGGAGGATGGAAATATAACATGCACACGGAGTTCTACACAATTTACGAGTAACATATGTAGCAGTACAGACCAGCGGGGCATTACTTTTTGCCAGAGATGCCCAACCAAGTGACGAGATCCTGTACGGCTTGGTAAACGTTGTTTCAAGCGGTTAGCCTGGTTCCTTTTAGACAACGTCTGCAAAAGGAGACTAGTGAGACACTGGCGCAAAATAAGTATTCGGAATTTAATCTGGTTTCACGGTCCTCATAAGCCATACCACATTCTTTGGATCAGACCAATGCTTGACAAGATCTCCCCACTGCTCGTCAGTCATACAGGGTGCAGGAGACTTTGTTCGAACATTGGCAGTAATCTGGCCAGTGAAGTATGTCGCCTTAAGCTTATAGCGGTGCTGGCGCAACAATTCTTTGAATATGGAAGCGATGACAAACTTTACATCCTCATTATCCTCATCGAATTCAAACCTTAACTGCTCACAACGGTGGAATGATTGGTGAGTTATATAGCATAGAAACAACAGTAAGCTACAAGAAATGGGACAGATCAATGTGGAATAATTTATCATTACCAGGAGAAGCATGACTTACGTGTAAATTATGCACTAAACTCTCGAACTGTGAAGGGGTGTCAACGTGCTGCTTCCACAATGGGAAGGTAGGAAGTTCATTCCTGATAAAATGGCCAACCTGTGATACAAGATATGAAGATTCATGCGGATGAAGTGGCCTTCTGCCACCTACAATAGATGTGATGCGAAATCTTGAACCCATTCCGGAAATCTTAGCTGCAAGTTTTTTTCCTACCGTTGGCCCCCTCGTTTTTATTGATCGTGGCGAACCTACCAAGTTAAGCATTACATCAAGCTATCATGGTATATAGATACATAAGGGAGCATTAAACTACAAGTCTTGAAAAAAGTATTACCTTTTTTGGCGTGGGTCTCATCATCGGGAGAGGAGTTGTCTTTCGCAGGACTAAGGGTCGGAGGGAGATCATCACCAGTTTGCTGGTGTTGTGGCAGCACTGTTTGGACATTTGAGGCTGTATCATCTGGGACTAGCATCATGTGTCCTTGGCCATTATTACCTACCACCACTCCTGATGGTGCCAATTCTTGGCTAGAATTTGCTGTGGAAACTGGTTCTGTTGGCAATTGTTGCTGAGAATCAGTATTGGCAACTGGTGGTTGTGGAATGTGTGGGCTGGTACATGCTGGGGCTACTTCTGTCTGATTCGATGGTTTGTGGTTTTTACGAGACCTTTTACTGTTATCATTCTTGGCCTGTTCGCCACCTCGTGTCAGTCTCTTGTTAGACCTTGTAATAGGAGGAGCAGCACGAGCATCAGGCTTAACTCTTTTTTTATTACGCACTGTCACCCATCCTCCGGTATCAGCCTGAGGTTCCTGTTGAGTGTTCTTCCTCCTATTCGTTCTTGAAAAGTTCTTTCCCGAATCTGCAGATGCCTGTCACACATAAATGATATTTCAATGTACAATATTATATGATGATGATATGCAGATGGAATGGAAAAACAGTCAGGCAACATATGCCAAAACATATATGAGGCGTTAACTAAGCAGGAAAAATTGTAGTAATGAGATTGAACATGGCATGGGTAACATATTTGGTAGGACTGGGATACAACAAATGGAAGTTGGGACAAATAATTCGATGACAGGACAGAGAAAACTCACCTTGTTGTGTTGCAGACGATAGTCGACCAGGGCATCTTCCTGAGTCAGCTCGCCATCACAATCAGCAGGATCAAATTCTGAATCAGAGGAATGTTCCGTATCCTTTGTGAGGGAGGTGGGTGGCGTTTTTGCACTAGACCTTGTAGAAGGATGTAGTGTTAGGCCCAACGAGGCTGCAACTCGGCTATTATGCAGAATAGTTTGCCTCCGTTGCTCTTCGTACTCATTCTCGAGTGGAAGACCTAACATGCATTGGCGAGAAATGCAGATGAGATTTATCATGGAACTGTGCATATAAGAACAAATTAATAGTAGCAGTGAGACTGCTCAAAAGGTGTAATGACAAACAAACTATGGCTCAAAAATAATTGATGTTCATATTGTCAAGCTTCATGCACTAGCCAACGCAACCGGAAGTCCGGACTGATGGAAAGGGCAAACAAATTATGGCTCAAAAATAATTTATGTTGGGCAACAAAGGGCAGCAGCAACAATTTTTAGGATAAGTATGATGTCAAGCTTCATGCAGTAGCCAACGCAACCAAAAGTCCGAACTGATGGAAAGGGCTAAGCAATCCACATATAGACTCAAACACATATAAGTGTCATTTTCATGCCAATGGTTAACCATATGGAATGGCGTGTGCTTAATATAATTGCCTAGGGTCTTCCAAATTCCAACAGATCGATCTATTGGATGAACTTGCTAGAGCATGCAATTCGAAATGGTATCAGACCTACAAGGTCCTGAGTTCAAATCCTAGCAAGTAGCAACGCAGTATTCAAAATAAATATTTGCAGCCTTCCTAAAAAAATATCTAATGATACATGCCTAAGGCTCGGTCTATTGAATGAGTGGTTTTATCACTTAGCACCACAAGTTGGGGATTTTTAATCACAAAACACCAACATTTGGGGAAATTATTTCACATAACACATTATTTGTCATTAGTCGGCTTGACAAGAGCATGACCCTACAGCGTGACACCAATTTACAGTACGTGAGCATGTTTGCTACAAACAAATGAATTTTGGTGTGAAATTTTGTAGACACTCTGTGGAAATGAGAATATGAGTCACACTTGTTACATATGCTACACACAAATGAATTACCATATGACAAATATCCACAAGAAATTATAACCACACAAGAACATGAGATTTGGGTAATATATTCTGTACCAGCATAAGGTTTTGATAATGTTTACCAATACAACTACCCTGGACATAAGATTTTATTTTGAACTGTCTGGACTTAAGATTTAACAACTAGTGTTGACAAACAGCTTTGTATTTGCGTTTAACAGCAAATACCACAAAATAAAGTCTAATTGTCTTTCTCCTGCGGTCACTCTTAAACTGACGGTGGCCGGAGGTCACTAATGGGCTATCAAACAGAGATCGTGTATTCTGCGAAACAATTACCCCAAATGTTAGTGTTTTGTGATACAAATTTCTAGGGTTGTGGTTCTGTGATAAAAAAATCCTGAACTTCTGGTGTTAAGTGATAAAACCTCATTGGATGAACTGGCTAGAGCATGCAATTCCACATGGCGCACACAGAGTTGCAAATAGAAAAAAATACAGGCAGTTTAATACTATCAATAAATTGCTCTCCTAGCTTGACTGCTATCATAACCTTTGTAATACGTACTACCACCATCCCGAAGTTTTTATCAAAAATCATTAACATGCAAAATACAAATTTAATATCATTAAATAGATAACGAATATATTTTCGTACGGTATCTACAAAATATTATATTTCTTGATAGATTGTTCTGAAAGTTTGGTCAAACTTTACTTGGTTTGACTTTTATAAATAAGCCTTCAGGTTTGGGGTGGAGGTAGTAATGTACTATCCTCCGTCCTAAATTAGTTGTCTCAAGTTTGTTAAAATATGGATGCATCAAGACACTAAAACATGTCTAGATACATTCATATTTAAAAAAATTTGGGACAACTAATTTGGGACGTTCAAACCCCAAAAAAGTACCGCACAGAAGTGATATTTGGAAAAGAAATGCGTAACGAAAGCGGACATAAGCTCTGCCTCTCCATCAGCAGATGTAAGGTTACGATCAGCAGAGTTCCGAGATAAAAAAAATACAGGCAGTTTAATACTATCAACAAATTGCTCTGCTAGCTTGACTGCTATCATAACCTTTGTAAAATGCATACTTCAAACCCCCAAAACATATCACACAGAAGTGATTCTCGGAAAAGAAATGCATAACGAAAGCGGACATAACCTCGATCTTCCTCTCGATCAGCAGATGTAAGGTTAAGATCTCATATAGCTACGCGGCAAACAACTATCTACACTGATCTAATATCAGCAAGAATGCATTGCAAGAAAGCAACGAAAACTAGTGTAAGAAATCAAATGCATATAACAAAAGCGGACATGTAAAGTATTCATCAACCTTCGTCTGAGGCCCGGGCGGATTTACTCTTTGGTTGGGGGTGGTCGACTTTGGGGCCGCGTTTTTTGCCCATCTCGATCTCCGGTGAGGTGGACTACAGAGTCGGGGAAGCAGATCCGGAGGAGATATGGCGCGGTGAACGTCGGCGTCGAGGAAGCTAATCCGGCTTGCTAGGCAGCAAGGGAGCCGGTAAAACGTGGTCGGTCACTACGGTGGCCGGTGAGAAGGCAGTGATGGTGAGGAGGGGCGGTGGGGCACGGCCGTCGTCGTGGGAGTGTGCCTGGTAGAAGCATGAGAAAGATGTGGTGTTCGAATTGTGCTCTACAGGGAAATATCCTCTGTGGACCGATGTTTATAGGCCGACGGGCAAACCGCAGGTTTTGGGGTAGCTTGAAAATGGGACGCGCCAACAATTTCGGCGCGTGTTTTGCGGCAGAGATGAAAGTCACCCATAAGAAACTTTCCTCATGGATGCTTGTTGCTTGGTCGTGTGGACAACATATATAGTGGGAGATGCCCATAGCTAGCTAGGCCATTCATATCAAACTCGAGTGATTATCACTAAGTTTACAATGAATATATTTCATGACACTTGATATTGGCCGGATAGTAGAAAATATATTTCATGACTATCGATCCCATATTAGTTAATTTATATTATTTCAATTGCTAAAATATTTTCATATTCTTTTAGAGTTCTAAAAAACACACTACACAAGGGATATCACTACCTTCTAGGTCCCGGTCATCAGATTTAGAGTAAAGTAGCTTAGCGACAGATTTAGACCTTTGTGCAACAAATACATGAGTTGGTGATATGTGCAAAAGAACAGGTTAAGTGAGTGTTTTGTGCAACAATGACAACAATAAGTGGAGTTTCGATCGTGCAAAGGATAAAAGGTGGAAGAGGGATCACACGGAAGGAGAAATTAAGAGAAAGGGAGAGCAGTGCCTCACGGGGCCGCTGTTATTTATGGTGAAAAGAAATGCTTCACTTTTTTCGGTGAGTGATGTTGACTGGCACACAGGGTTTCAGTTATGTAGACCTGCAGTGCAGGCTACGCGCCCGTCTAATATTCATTTTTTTCAGCGACAAAAGGGAGAGAGAGAGAGAGAGAGAGAGAGAGAGAGAGAGAGTCTTGACGACGAGTCTTTACTTGACAAAGAAGATTGCTGGGAGTTTGCCTACCTACCGCACGTGACTTGTGCTCACTGATGTGTGGGACCTACACGCATGGGACCACACGTAAGTGACCGACCTACTTTATTCTAGGGGTGCCCCTCAAGCTAATACATAATCTGCAACATGAAACTATATTCGCTTATAAAATCTGAACTTTGAAATCCAATTTAATTTAAGTCTATTATTGGTCATATCAACTATCAAGTCTAAAATTACATTCTGAAACTTGTTCAACGCTTTCTCATGAATTATTATGGTAGTTTTTTAAAATCAAATGCTAATTGATTGAGATAATAAAAAACATATTTAGAAACACAGTACAAACGCAGATGCTCACATACACGCGTATACACTCATCCCTATGAACACACACACGCACACCCTACCCCTATGAGCACCTCCGGAAGACTGAGCCGGCGGATTGAATCTTGAAATTGACGAAGTCACCACAGGCGCCTCGCTGTCGACGGGAACGTCGCCTCCTATTTGTAAATAAAAATAAGAAGTCAATGTTGTGGTAAGTTAGGAGGTTCAAAGGGTAAACCAAATATAACGTTTTGTTCAATCTCATAGTTCATATTACCAAGTTTGATTATCCCTGGACAACATTGTTTGTTATAGTGTTCCCTAATTGGGCATGGTGGTGCATCTTGCCATTTCTAACAATGTTGATGACTAGACTTTTCAAGTTTTCGGTATAAAAAATCGTTTTTCATTTTCTAGATGATAAAATATGTTTTTTTGTGCATGGGGTAGAAAAGATATGGGTCAAAATGGCGCATCTACATTTTTTAAATAAATTACGCCATATTTTAATGACAAATCCCAAATTTACGGTTTTTAGTGCTTTCTAGCTAGTTTCGCACATTTAAATGACTTTATGCTGATTTATTCAAAGTAATTCAAATTTGAATTGTAGATATGTTATAACTTGGTCCTACAAGTCCCCATAAATAATTTTTATATACATATTACTTACTATATATAGAAACCAGCGATAGTACTGAAATATTCAACCCCTTTGCAGGATAATCATGTAAAACATTTTGACCTGGTTTTGAAATAAATAAATGAAACTGAAGAAAACCTGAAAAATGAAACCCTTCTACATGGAGTGTGCTTGTATGTGTTAGTTGACAGGGAAAATAAGAAACATGTGATAGGGTAGTGAAAAACAAAATGTCTTCACAAAGCGGACTATCGTGTATGAAGATTCATGGTTTGCAAGCCAAATGATATAGTTATGGCCATATTTGTGGCACAGTTTGTTACAATGTGCCCAAATTGGGCATGGTGGTGCATCTTGCCATTCCCAACAATGTTAATGACTAGACTTTTCAACTTTTCGGTATAAATTTTTTTTTTCATTTTCTAGATGACAAAATATGTTTATTTTGTGAATGGTGTACATATAAGATACGGGTCAAACTGGCAACTCTACATTTTTTAGATAAATTACGCCATATTTTAGTGCCAATTCCCAACTTTTACGGTTTTAGTACTTTCAAGATAGTTTCGCACATTTAAACGACTTTATGCTGATTTACTGAAAGTAATTCCAATGTGAAATGTGGGGGTGTTATAACTTCGTCAAAGAAATCCCCCAAAAACATAGTTTAGGGTTGGGGGTAGATACGGAGTACATGATTTGTATGTTTTGAATATGTCTATACCTTGTTTATCAACCTGATTGTTAATTACTATATATATGACGTAAGAAGGCTATGTGCTTTGGGTTTTCATTTTTTTTGATTTTTTCTGAATTTTTATGCTCATTTGAATCTTGGTCAAATCCTAGGTTTGACTAGGATTTAAACAAACTTAAAACATGAAAATGAAAAGGTAAGCCTGGATCCTTCCTAGTCACTCTAAAATTAAGCTTTTGGGAAGTTTTAGAAATTTCCATGTTTGAAACCCGAAACCACTTCTCTTCATGCTTGACTTCATAAGACAAAGTTAAGGGTTAGGGGTAGATACATGCCTTTTCTGTTTTGAATATGTCTAGACCTTGTTCATCAACTTGAATGCTTACTATATATATATATATGACATAAGAAGGCTATATATATATGTGCTTTGGTTTTTGGTTTTTGTTTTTTCTGAATGTTTATATATGCCCATTTGAATCTTGGTCAAATCCTAGGTTTGACCAAGATTTAAACAAGTTTAAAACATGAAAGTGAAAAGGTAAGCATGGATCCTTCCTAGCTAGTCATTCTAAAATGAAGCTTTTGGGGGGGTTCTTGAAATCTCAATGTTTGAAACCCAAAAACCACATCTCTTCATGGTTGACTTCATAAGACATGCAGAGTTTAGGGTTAGGGGTAGATACATGATTTGTCGGGTTTGAATATGTCTAGACATGCTTGTTTATCAACTTGAATGCTTACTATATGACATAAGAAGGCTATATATGTGCTTTGGTTTTTCATTTTTCTAGTTTTTTGAATGTTATATGCCCATTTGAAGATTTTGGGTGGTTCTTGAAATTTTCATGTTTGAAACCAATACGACTTCTCTTCATGCTAGACTTCATAAGATCGACCGAGTTTATGGTTAGGGGCTAGATACATGATTTGTCTGGTTTGAACATGTCTAAACCTTGTTTACCAACTTGCAAGGCTTACTATATGACATAAGAAGACTATGTGCTTTTGTTTTTCATTCTTCTATTTTTTTATTTTATGCCCATTTGAATATTGGTCAAATCCTATGTTTGACCTGGATTTAAACAAGTATAAAATATGAAAACGAAAAGGTAAGCCTGGATCCTTCTTAGTCACTCTAAAATGAAGCGACTTTTGGGATGTTCTTGAAATTTTCATGTTTGAAACCCAAAACCACTTCTCTTCATGATTGCTTCATATAGACAGAGTTTAGGGTTAGGGGCAGATATATACATGATTTTCTAGTTTGAATATGTCTAGACCTTATTTATCAACTTGAATGCTTACTATATGACATAAGAATGCTATGTACGTGCTTTGGTTTATCATTCTTTTGGTTTTTTCCTGAATTTTTATGCCCATTTGAATCTTGGTCAAATCCTAGGTTTCACAAAGATTTAAACAAGTTTAAAATCTGAAAATTAAAAGGTAAGCATGGATCCTTCTTAGTCACTCTAAAATGAAGCTTTTGGGAGGTTTTTGAAATTTCCATGTTTGAAACCCAAAACCACTTCTCTTCATGCTTAATTGACTTCATAAGACAGAGTTTAGAGTGTTAGGGGTAGATACATGATTTGTCTAGTTTGAATACGTCTAGACCTTGTTTATCAACTTGAATTCTTACTATATGACATAAGAAGGCTATGTGCTTTGGTTTTTCATTTTTCTGATTTTTTTTGAATTTTATGCATGCCCATTTGAATCTTGGTCAAATACTAGCTAGGTTTGACCAAGATTTAAACAAGTTTAAAACATGAAAATGAAAAGGTAAGCCTCGATCCTTCTTAGTCACTCTAAAATGAAGCTTTTGGGAGGTTTTTGAAATTTGCATGTTTGAAACCCAAAACCACTTCTCTTCATGCCTTACTTCATAAGACGGAGTTTAGGGTCGTTAGGGAGTAGATACATGATTTGCCTGGTTTGAATATGTCTAGACCTTGTTTATCATCTTGAATGCTTACTATATGACAGAAGAAGACTATGTGCATTGGTATTTCATTTTTTTTTTTTGAATTTTCATGCCCATTTCAATCTTGGTGAAATCCTAGGTTTGAGCAAGATTTAAACAAATTTAACACGTGAAAACGAATAAGCATGGATCCTTCTTAGTCACTCCAAAATGTACCAATTGATAGATGTGTTAACTTTGCTTCATGGAAAAAATAATGTCATGTAAATGAGTTAACTTGGATTTCCTGCCGTTGAATCCATAGGAAACTTTGTTCTAATGCACTATAATAATCAACCGTGTTTTTACACCAACATTGCCAACAGGTCTGTCACTTACGTGTGGCGCCCATGCGTGAGGTCCCACACTTCAGTGAGCACAAGTCAAGTGCAGTAGGTACGCAAACTCCAAGCCATCTTCTTTGTCAAGAGAAGACGCATCAGGATGCGTTTTGGAAATCTGTGGGTCCTTCTGGATCCTTCGGTTGTCCCTCTCACAAAAAAAAAAACAAATCTCTCTCATTCTCGGCCTCGCTCGACTCGCTCGTCGCTGCGCTCGCACCTCCTGCTCACTGACAAACCCTGCACAAAAGTCAACATCATCACCCGAAAAAGGGGAGACACCATAATGCTCTCCCTTCTTCTCTCCTTCCGAGTGATCCCTCTTCCTCCGAGTTTCACTCGACGGGCAAACACACATGTGCTGCATAGTAATAATAATAAAAAGGTAGAAAAATCAACCTACGAATCTATAATTAAATACGTTAAACTAGGGTTTTGCCCAGTACTACAGATCAAGTTCATAAAAAATCCAACTACGGGGTTCGAACAACCCCATTTCTAATCCAAGATTTTTTCGACCTCATCCAAATGGCCTCAAACTATAGGGTTAATTAGCATCTAGTGCAGAATGTGTGAACATGTATGCACTATGTGTGCTATAACTTGTATGTCTTTCAAATTTGAACCAAATTTGAAATATATGAAATGGGGCTTTTGGCTTAAACGTTTGAAACCCAAAACGACTTCTCTTCATGCTAGGCATCATAAGACCGAGTTTAGGGTTAGGGGGTAGATACATGATTTGTCTGTTTTGAATATGTCTATACCTTGTTTATCTACTTGAATATGCTTACTATAGATATATATGACGTAAGAAGACTATGTGCTTTGGTTTTTTTTTATTTTTCCAGAATTTTTATGCCCATTTGAATCTTGGTCAAATCCTAGGCTTGACCAATATTTAAACAAGCTTAAAACATGAAAATGAAAAGGTAAGCTTGGATCCTTCTTTGTCACTCTAAGATGAAGTTTTTGGGAGGTTTTCAAAATTTCCATGTCTGAAACCCAAAAACACTTCTCTTCATGCTTGACTTCATAAGACAAAGCTAGTTTAGGGCTTTAGGGGGTAGATACATGATTTGTCTAGTTTGAATATGTCTAGACCTTGTTTATCAACTTCAATTCTTACTATATGACATAAGAAGACTATATGTGCTAGCTTTGGTTTTTGATTTTTTGATTTTTTTGAATGTTTATGCCCATTTGAATCTTGGTCAAATCCTAGGTTTGACCAAGATTTAAACAAGTCTATAACATGAAAATGAAAAGGTAAGCCTGGATCCTTCCTAGCTAGTCATTCTAAAATGAAGCTTTTGGGGTTCTTGAAATCTCAATGTTTGAAACCCAAAACCACTTCTCTTCATGGTTGACTTCATAAGACATGCAGAGTTTAGGGTTAGGGGGTAGATACATGATTTGTCGGGTTTGAATATGTATAGACATGCTTGTTTATCAACTTGAATGCTTACTATATGACATAAGAAGGCTATATATGTGCTTTGGTTTTTCATTTTTCTAGTTTTTTGAATGTTATATGCCCATTTGAAGATTTTGGGTGGTTCTTGAAATTTTAATGTTTGAAACCAATACGACTTCTCTTCATGCTAGACTTCATAAGATCGACCGAGTTTATGGTTAGGGGCTAGATACATGATTTGTCTGGTTTGAACATGTCTAAACCTTGTTTACCAACTTGCAAGGCTTACTATATGACATAAGAAGACTATGTGCTTTTGTTTTTCATTCTTCTATTTTTTTATTTTATGCCCATTTGAATCTTGGTCAAATCCTATGTTTGACCTGGATTTAAACAAGTATAAAATATGAAAACGAAAAGGTAAGCCTGGATCCTTCTTAGTCACTCTAAAATGAAGCGACTTTTGGGATGTTCTTGAAATTTTCATGTTTGAAACCCAAAACCACTTCTCTTCATGATTGCTTCATATATAAGACAGAGTTTAGGGTTAGGGGCAGATATATATATACATGATTTTCTAGTTTGAATATGTCTAGACCTTATTTATCAACTTGAATGCTTACTATATGACATAAGAATGCTATGTGCTTTGGTTTATCATTCTTTTGGTTTTTTCCTGAATTTTTATGCCCATTTGAATCTTGGTCAAATCCTAGGTTTCACAAAGATTTAAACAAGTTTAAAATCTGAAAATTAAAAGGTAAGCATGGATCCTTCTTAGTCACTCTAAAATGAAGCTTTTGGGAGGTTTTTGATATTTCCATGTTTGAAACCCAAAAACCACTTCTCTTCATGCTTGACTTCATAAGACAGAGTTTAGAGTGTTAGGGGTAGATACATGATTTGTCTAGTTTGAATATGTCTAGACCTTGTTTATCAACTTGAATTCTTACTATATGACATAAGAAGGCTATGTGCTTTGGTTTTTCATTTTTCTGGTTTTTTTGAATATTATGCCCATTTGAAGATTTTGGGAGGTTCTTGAAATTTTCATGTTTGAAACCAATACGACTTCTCTTCAGGCTAGACTTCATAAGATCGATCGAGTTTATGGTTAGGGGGTAGATACATGATTTGTCTGGTTTGAACATGTCTAAACCTTGTTTATCAACTTGAAAGCTTACTATATATATGACATACGAAGACTATGTGCTTTTGTTTTTCATTCTTCTATTTTATTTTATTTTATGCCCATTTGAATCTTGGTCAAATCCTATGTTTGACCTGGATTTAAACAAGTATATAATATGAAAACGAAAAGGTAAGCATGGATCCTTCTTAGTCACTCTAAAATGAAGCGGCTTTTGGGATGTTCTTGAAATTTTCATGTTTGAAACCCAAACCACTTCTCTTCATGATTGACTTCATATATAAGACAGAGTTTAAGGTTAGGGACAGATATATACATGATTTTCTAGTTTGAATATGTCTAGACCTTGTTAATCAACTTGAATGCTTACTGTATGACATAAGAATGCTATGTGCTTTGGTTTATCAATCTTTTGGTTTTTTCCTGAATTTTTATGCCCATTTGAATCTTGGTCAAATCCTAGGTTTCACAAAGATTTAAACAAGTTTAAAATCTGAAAATTAAAAGGTAAGCATGGATCCTTCTTAGTCACTCTAAAATGAAGCTTTTGGGAGGTTTTTGAAATTTCCATGTTTGAAACCCAAAACCACTTCTCTTCATGCTTAATTGACTTCATAAGACAGAGTTTAGAGTGTTAGGGGTAGATACATGATTTGTCTAGTTTGAATACGTCTAGACCTTGTTTATCAACTTGAATTCTTACTATATGACATAAGAAGGCTATGTGCTTTGGTTTTTCATTTTTCTGATTTTTTTTGAATTTTATGCATGCCCATTTGAATCTTGGTCAAATACTAGCTAGGTTTGACCAAGATTTAAACAAGTTTAAAACATGAAAATGAAAAGGTAAGCCTCGATCCTTCTTAGTCACTCTAAAATGAAGCTTTTGGGGGGTTTTTGAAATTTGCATGTTTGAAACCCAAAACCACTTCTCTTCATGCCTTACTTCATAAGACGGAGTTTAGGGTCGTTAGGGAGTAGATACATGATTTGCCTGGTTTGAATATGTCTAGACCTTGTTTATCATCTTGAATGCTTACTATATGACAGAAGAAGACTATGTGCATTGGTATTTCATTTTTTTTGAATTTTCATGCCCATTTCAATCTTGGTGAAATCCTAGGTTTGAGCAAGATTTAAACAAATTTAACACGTGAAAACGAATAAGCATGGATCCTTCTTAGTCACTCCAAAATGTACCAATTGATAGATGTGTTAACTTTGCTTCATGGAAAAAATAATGTCATGTAAATGAGTTAACTTGGATTTCCTGCCGTTGAATCCATAGGAAACTTTGTTCTAATGCACTATAATAATCAACCGTGTTTTTACACCAACATTGCCAACAGGTCTGTCACTTACGTGTGGCGCCCATGCGTGAGGTCCCACACTTCAGTGAGCACAAGTCAAGTGCAGTAGGTACGCAAACTCCAAGCCATCTTCTTTGTCAAGAGAAGACGCATCAGGATGCGTTTTGGAAATCTGTGGGTCCTTCTGGATCCTTCGGTTGTCCCTCTCACAAAAAAAAAAAAAAAACAAATCTCTCTCATTCTCGGCCTCGCTCGACCTCCTGCTCACTGACAAACCCTGCACAAAAGTCAACATCATCACCCGAAAAAGGGGAGACACCATAATGCTCTCCCTTCTTCTCTCCTTCCGAGTGATCCCTCTTCCTCCGAGTTTCACTCGACGGGCAAACACACATGTGCTGCATAGTAATAATAATAAAAAGGTAGAAAAATCAACCTACGAATCTATAATTAAATACGTTAAACTAGGGTTTTGCCCAGTACTACAGATCAAGTTCATAAAAATCCAACTACGGGGTTCGAACAACCCCATTTCTAATCCAAGATTTTTTCGACCTCATCCAAATGGCCTCAAACTATAGGGTTAATTAGCATCTAGTGCAGAATGTGTGAACATGTATGCACTATGTGTGCTATAACTTGTATGTCTTTCAAATTTGAACCAAATTTGAAATATATGAAATGGGGCTTTTGGGATGTTCTTGAAATTTTCATGTTTGAAACCCAAACCACTTCTCTTCATGATTGATTTCATATATAAGACAGAGTTTAAGGTTAGGGACAGATATATACATGATTTTCTAGTTTGAATATGTCTAGACCTTGTTAATCAACTTGAATGCTTACTGTATAACATAAGAATGCTATGTGCTTTGGTTTATCAATCTTTTGGTTTTTTCCTGAATTTTTATGCCCATTTGAATCTTGGTCAAATCCTAGGTTTCACAAAGATTTAAACAAGTTTAAAATCTGAAAATTAAAAGGTAAGCATGGATCCTTCTTAGTCACTCTAAAATGAAGCTTTTGGGAGGTTTTTGAAATTTCCATGTTTGAAACCCAAAACCACTTCTCTTCATGCTTAATTGACTTCATAAGACAGAGTTTAGAGTGTTAGGGGTAGATACATGATTTGTCTAGTTTGAATATGTCTAGACCTTGTTTATCAACTTGAATTCTTACTATATGACATAAGAAGGCTATGTGCTTTGGTTTTTCATTTTTCTGATTTTTTTTGAATTTTATGCATGCCCATTTGAATCTTGGTCAAATACTAGCTAGGTTTGACCAAGATTTAAACAAGTTTAAAACATGAAAATGAAAAGGTAAGCCTCGATCCTTCTTAGTCACTCTAAAATGAAGCTTTTGGGGGGTTTTTGAAATTTGCATGTTTGAAACCCAAAACCACTTCTCTTCATGCCTTACTTCATAAGACGGAGTTTAGGGTCGTTAGGGAGTAGATACATGATTTGCCTAGTTTGAATATGTCTAGACCTTGTTTATCATCTTGAATGCTTACTATATGACAGAAGAAGACTATGTGCATTGGTATTTCATTTTTTTTGAATTTTCATGCCCATTTCAATCTTGGTGAAATCCTAGGTTTGAGCAAGATTTAAACAAATTTAACACGTGAAAACGAATAAGCATGGATCCTTCTTAGTCACTCCAAAATGTACCAATTGATAGATGTGTTAACTTTGCTTCATGGAAAAAATAATGTCATGTAAATGAGTTAACTTGGATTTCCTGCCGTTGAATCCATAGGAAACTTTGTTCTAATGCACTATAATAATCAACCGTGTTTTTACACCAACATTGCCAACAGGTCTGTCACTTACGTGTGGCGCCCATGCGTGAGGTCCCACACTTCAGTGAGCACAAGTCAAGTGCAGTAGGTACGCAAACTCCAAGCCATCTTCTTTGTCAAGAGAAGACGCATCAGGATGCGTTTTGGAAGTCTGGGGTCCTTCTGGATCCTTCGGTTGTCCCTCTCACAAAAAAAAACAAATCTCTCTCATTCTCGGCCTCGCTCGACTCGCTCGCTCGCACCTCCTGCTCACTGACAAACCCTGCACAAAAGTCAACATCATCACCCGAAAAAGGGGAGACACCATAATGCTCTCCCTTCTTCTCTCCTTCCGAGTGATCCCTCTTCCTCCGAGTTTCACTCGACGGGCAAACACACATGTGCTGCATAGTAATAATAATAAAAAGGTAGAAAAATCAACCTACGAATCTATAATTAAATACGTTAAACTAGGGTTTTGCCCAGTACTACAGATCAAGTTCATAAAAAATCCAACTACGGGGTTCGAACAACCCCATTTCTAATCCAAGATTTTTTTCGACCTCATCCAAATGGCCTCAAACTATAGGGTTAATTAGCATCTAGTGCAGAATGTGTGAACATGTATGCACTATGTGTGCTATAACTTGTATGTCTTTCAAATTTGAACCAAATTTGAAATATATGAAATGGGGCTTTTGGCTTAAACGTTTGAAACCCAAAACGACTTCTCTTCATGCTAGGCATCATAAGACCGAGTTTAGGGTTAGGGGGTAGATACATGATTTGTCTGTTTTGAATATGTCTATACCTTGTTTATCTACTTGAATATGCTTACTATAGATATATATGACGTAAGAAGACTATGTGCTTTGGTTTTTTTTTATTTATTTTTCCAGAATTTTTATGCCCATTTGAATCTTGGTCAAATCCTAGGTTTGACCAAGATTTAAACAAGTCTATAACATGAAAATGAAAAGGTAAGCCTGGATCCTTCCTAGCTAGTCATTCTAAAATGAAGCTTTTGGGGGGGTTCTTGAAATCTCAATGTTTGAAACCCAAAAACCACTTCTCTTCATGGTTGACTTCATAAGACATGCAGAGTTTAGGGTTAGGGGGTAGCTAGATACATGATTTGTCGGGTTTGAATATGTCTAGACATGCTTGTTTATCAACTTGAATGCTTACTATATGACATAAGAAGGATATATATGTGCTTTGGTTTTTCATTTTTCTAGTTTTTTGAATGTTATATGCCCATTTGAAGATTTTGGGTGGTTCTTGAAATTTTCATGTTTGAAACCAATACGACTTCTCTTCATGCTAGACTTCATAAGATCGACCGAGTTTATGGTTAGGGGCTAGATACATGATTTGTCTGGTTTGAACATGTCTAAACCTTGTTTACCAACTTGCAAGGCTTACTATATGACATAAGAAGACTATGTGCTTTTGTTTTTCATTCTTCTATTTTTTTTATTTTATGCCCATTTGAATCTTGGTCAAATCCTATGTTTGACCTGGATTTAAACAAGTATAAAATATGAAAACGAAAAGGTAAGCCTGGATCCTTCTTAGTCACTCTAAAATGAAGCGACTTTTGGGATGTTCTTGAAATTTTCATGTTTGAAACCCAAAACCACTTCTCTTCATGATTGCTTCATATATAAGACAGAGTTTAGGGTTAGGGGCAGATATATATATACATGATTTTCTAGTTTGAATATGTCTAGACCTTATTTATCAACTTGAATGCTTACTATATGACATAAGAATGCTATGTGCTTTGGTTTATCATTCTTTTGGTTTTTTCCTGAATTTTTATGCCCATTTGAATCTTGGTCAAATCCTAGGTTTCACAAAGATTTAAACAAGTTTAAAATCTGAAAATTAAAAGGTAAGCATGGATCCTTCTTAGTCACTCTAAAATGAAGCTTTTGGGAGGTTTTTGATATTTCCATGTTTGAAACCCAAAAACCTTCTCTTCATGCTTGACTTCATAAGACAGAGTTTAGAGTGTTAGGGGTAGATACATGATTTGTCTAGTTTGAATATGTCTAGACCTTGTTTATCAACTTGAATTCTTACTATATGACATAAGAAGGCTATGTGCTTTGGTTTTTCATTTTTCTGGTTTTTTTGAATATTATGCCCATTTGAAGATTTTGGGAGGTTCTTGAAATTTTCATGTTTGAAACCAATACGACTTCTCTTCAGGCTAGACTTCATAAGATCGATCGAGTTTATGGTTAGGGGGTAGATACATGATTTGTCTGGTTTGAACATGTCTAAACCTTGTTTATCAACTTGAAAGCTTACTATATATATGACATACGAAGACTATGTGCTTTTGTTTTTCATTCTTCTATTTTATTTTATTTTATGCCCATTTGAATCTTGGTCAAATCCTATGTTTGACCTGGATTTAAACAAGTATATAATATGAAAACGAAAAGGTAAGCATGGATCCTTCTTAGTCACTCTAAAATGAAGCGGCTTTTGGGATGTTCTTGAAATTTTTCATGTTTGAAACCCAAACCACTTCTCTTCATGATTGACTTCATATATAAGACAGAGTTTAAGGTTAGGGACAGATATATACATGATTTTCTAGTTTGAATATGTCTAGACCTTGTTAATCAACTTGAATGCTTACTGTATGACATAAGAATGCTATGTGCTTTGGTTTATCAATCTTTTGGTTTTTTCCTGAATTTTTATGCCCATTTGAATCTTGGTCAAATCCTAGGTTTCACAAAGATTTAAACAAGTTTAAAATCTGAAAATTAAAAGGTAAGCATGGATCCTTCTTAGTCACTCTAAAATGAAGCTTTTGGGAGGTTTTTGAAATTTCCATGTTTGAAACCCAAAACCACTTCTCTTCATGCTTAATTGACTTCATAAGACAGAGTTTAGAGTGTTAGGGGTAGATACATGATTTGTCTAGTTTGAATACGTCTAGACCTTGTTTATCAACTTGAATTCTTACTATATGACATAAGAAGGCTATGTGCTTTGGTTTTTCATTTTTCTGTTTTTTTTTTGAATTTTATGCATGCCCATTTGAATCTTGGTCAAATACTAGCTAGGTTTGACCAAGATTTAAACAAGTTTAAAACATGAAAATGAAAAGGTAAGCCTCGATCCTTCTTAGTCACTCTAAAATGAAGCTTTTGGGGGGTTTTTGAAATTTGCATGTTTGAAACCCAAAACCACTTCTCTTCATGCCTTACTTCATAAGACGGAGTTTAGGGTCGTTAGGGAGTAGATACATGATTTGCCTGGTTTGAATATGTCTAGACCTTGTTTATCATCTTGAATGCTTACTATATGACAGAAGAAGACTATGTGCATTGGTATTTCATTTTTTTTTGAATTTTCATGCCCATTTCAATCTTGGTGAAATCCTAGGTTTGAGCAAGATTTAAACAAATTTAACACGTGAAAACGAATAAGCATGGATCCTTCTTAGTCACTCCAAAATGTACCAATTGATAGATGTGTTAACTTTGCTTCATGGAAAAAATAATGTCATGTAAATGAGTTAACTTGGATTTCCTGCCGTTGAATCCATAGGAAACTTTGTTCTAATGCACTATAATAATCAACCGTGTTTTTACACCAACATTGCCAACAGGTCTGTCACTTACGTGTGGCGCCCATGCGTGAGGTCCCACACTTCAGTGAGCACAAGTCAAGTGCAGTAGGTACGCAAACTCCAAGCCATCTTCTTTGTCAAGAGAAGACGCATCAGGATGCGTTTTGGAAATCTGTGGGTCCTTCTGGATCCTTCGGTTGTCCCTCTCACAAAAAAAAAACAAATCTCTCTCATTCTCGGCCTCGCTCGACTCGCTCGCTCGCTCGCTCGCTCCTGCCACTCACAAACCCTGCACAAAAGTCAACATCATCACCCGAAAAAGGGGAGACACCATAATGCTCTCCCTTCTTCTCTCCTTCCGAGTGATCCCTCTTCCTCCGAGTTTCACTCGACGGCAAACACACATGTGCTGCATAGTAATAATAATAAAAAGGTAGAAAAATCAACCTACGAATCTATAATTAAATACGTTAAACTAGGGTTTTGCCCAGTACTACAGATCAAGTTCATAAAAAATCCAACTACGGGGTTCGAACAACCCCATTTCTAATCCAAGATTTTTTTCGACCTCATCCAAATGGCCTCAAACTATAGGGTTAATTAGCATCTAGTGCAGAATGTGTGAACATGTATGCACTATGTGTGCTATAACTTGTATGTCTTTCAAATTTGAACCAAATTTGAAATATATGAAATGGGGCTTTTGGGATGTTCTTGAAATTTTCATGTTTGAAACCCAAACCACTTCTCTTCATGATTGATTTCATATATAAGACAGAGTTTAAGGTTAGGGACAGATATATACATGATTTTCTAGTTTGAATATGTCTAGACCTTGTTAATCAACTTGAATGCTTACTGTATAACATAAGAATGCTATGTGCTTTGGTTTATCAATCTTTTGGTTTTTTCCTGAATTTTTATGCCCATTTGAATCTTGGTCAAATCCTAGGTTTCACAAAGATTTAAACAAGTTTAAAATCTGAAAATTAAAAGGTAAGCATGGATCCTTCTTAGTCACTCTAAAATGAAGCTTTTGGGAGGTTTTTGAAATTTCCATGTTTGAAACCCAAAACCACTTCTCTTCATGCTTAATTGACTTCATAAGACAGAGTTTAGGGTTAGGGGTAGATACATGATTTGTCTAGTTTGAATACGTCTAGACCTTGTTTATCAACTTGAATTCTTACTATATGACATAAGAAGGCTATGTGCTTTGGTTTTTCATTTTTCTGATTTTTTTGAATTTTATGCATGCCCATTTGAATCTTGGTCAAATACTAGCTAGGTTTGACCAAGATTTAAACAAGTTTAAAACATGAAAATGAAAAGGTAAGCCTCGATCCTTCTTAGTCACTCTAAAATGAAGCTTTTGGGGGTTTTTGAAATTTGCATGTTTGAAACCCAAAACCACTTCTCTTCATGCCTTACTTCATAAGACGGAGTTTAGGGTCGTTAGGGAGTAGATACATGATTTGCCTGGTTTGAATATGTCTAGACCTTGTTTATCATCTTGAATGCTTACTATATGACAGAAGAAGACTATGTGCATTGGTATTTCATTTTTTTTTTTGAATTTTCATGCCCATTTCAATCTTGGTGAAATCCTAGGTTTGAGCAAGATTTAAACAAATTTAACACGTGAAAACGAATAAGCATGGATCCTTCTTAGTCACTCCAAAATGTACCAATTGATAGATGTGTTAACTTTGCTTCATGGAAAAAATAATGTCATGTAAATGAGTTAACTTGGATTTCCTGCCGTTGAATCCATAGGAAACTTTGTTCTAATGCACTATAATAATCAACCGTGTTTTTACACCAACATTGCCAACAGGTCTGTCACTTACGTGTGGCGCCCATGCGTGAGGTCCCACACTTCAGTGAGCACAAGTCAAGTGCAGTAGGTACGCAAACTCCAAGCCATCTTCTTTGTCAAGAGAAGACGCATCAGGATGCGTTTTGGAAATCTGTGGGTCCTTCTGGATCCTTCGGTTGTCCCTCTCACAAAAAAAAAAAACAAATCTCTCTCATTCTCGGCCTCGACTCGCTCGCTCGCTCGCACCTCCTGCTCACTGACAAACCCTGCACAAAAGTCAACATCATCACCCGAAAAAGGGGAGACACCATAATGCTCTCCCTTCTTCTCTCCTTCCGAGTGATCCCTCTTCCTCCGAGTTTCACTCGACGGGCAAACACACATGTGCTGCATAGTAATAATAATAAAAAGGTAGAAAAATCAACCTACGAATCTATAATTAAATACGTTAAACTAGGGTTTTGCCCAGTACTACAGATCAAGTTCATAAAAAATCCAACTACGGGGTTCGAACAACCCCATTTCTAATCCAAGATTTTTTCGACCTCATCCAAATGGCCTCAAACTATAGGGTTAATTAGCATCTAGTGCAGAATGTGTGAACATGTATGCACTATGTGTGCTATAACTTGTATGTCTTTCAAATTTGAACCAAATTTGAAATATATGAAATGGGGCTTTTGGCTTAAACGTTTGAAACCCAAAACGACTTCTCTTCATGCTAGGCATCATAAGACCGAGTTTAGGGTTAGGGGGTAGATACAGGATTTGTCTGTTTTGAACATGTCTATACCTTGTTTATCTACTTGAATATGCTTACTATAGATATATATGACGTAAGAAGACTATGTGCTTTGGTTTTTTTTTATTTTTCCAGAATTTTTATGCCCATTTGAATCTTGGTCAAATCCTAGGCTTGACCAATATTTAAACAAGCTTAAAACATGAAAATGAAAAGGTAAGCTTGGATCCTTCTTTGTCACTCTAAGATGAAGTTTTTGGGAGGTTTTCAAAATTTCCATGTCTGAAACCCAAAAACACTTCTCTTCATGCTTGACTTCATAAGACAAAGCTAGTTTAGGGCTTTAGGGGGTAGATACATGATTTGTCTAGTTTGAATATGTCTAGACCTTGTTTATCAACTTCAATTCTTACTATATGACATAAGAAGACTATATGTGCTAGCTTTGGTTTTTGATTTTTTGATTTTTTTGAATGTTTATGCCCATTTGAATCTTGGTCAAATCCTAGGTTTGACCAAGATTTAAACAAGTCTATAACATGAAAATGAAAAGGTAAGCCTGGATCCTTCCTAGCTAGTCATTCTAAAATGAAGCTTTTGGGGGGGTTCTTGAAATCTCAATGTTTGAAACCCAAAAACCACTTCTCTTCATGGTTGACTTCATAAGACATGCAGAGTTTAGGGTTAGGGGGTAGCTAGATACATGATTTGTCGGGTTTGAATATGTCTAGACATGCTTGTTTATCAACTTGAATGCTTACTATATGACATAAGAAGGATATATATGTGCTTTGGTTTTTCATTTTTCTAGTTTTTTGAATGTTATATGCCCATTTGAAGATTTTGGGTGGTTCTTGAAATTTTCATGTTTGAAACCAATACGACTTCTCTTCATGCTAGACTTCATAAGATCGACCGAGTTTATGGTTAGGGGCTAGATACATGATTTGTCTGGTTTGAACATGTCTAAACCTTGTTTACCAACTTGCAAGGCTTACTATATGACATAAGAAGACTATGTGCTTTTGTTTTTCATTCTTCTATTTTTTTATTTTATGCCCATTTGAATCTTGGTCAAATCCTATGTTTGACCTGGATTTAAACAAGTATAAAATATGAAAACGAAAAGGTAAGCCTGGATCCTTCTTAGTCACTCTAAAATGAAGCGACTTTTGGGATGTTCTTGAAATTTTCATGTTTGAAACCCAAAACCACTTCTCTTCATGATTGCTTCATATATAAGACAGAGTTTAGGGTTAGGGGCAGATATATACATGATTTTCTAGTTTGAATATGTCTAGACCTTATTTATCAACTTGAATGCTTACTATATGACATAAGAATGCTATGTGCTTTGGTTTATCATTCTTTTGGTTTTTTCCTGAATTTTTATGCCCATTTGAATCTTGGTCAAATCCTAGGTTTCACAAAGATTTAAACAAGTTTAAAATCTGAAAATTAAAAGGTAAGCATGGATCCTTCTTAGTCACTCTAAAATGAAGCTTTTGGGAGGTTTTTGAAATTTCCATGTTTGAAACCCAAAACCACTTCTCTTCATGCTTGACTTCATAAGACAGAGTTTAGGGTTAGGGTAGATACATGATTTGTCTAGTTTGAATATGTCTAGACCTTGTTTATCAACTTGAATTCTTACTATATGACATAAGAAGGCTATGTGCTTTGGTTTTTCATTTTTCTGGTTTTTTGAATATTATGCCCATTTGAAGATTTTGGGAGGTTCTTGAAATTTTCATGTTTGAAACCAATACGACTTCTCTTCAGGCTAGACTTCATAAGATCGATCGAGTTTATGGTTAGGGGGTAGATACATGATTTGTCTGGTTTGAACATGTCTAAACCTTGTTTATCAACTTGAAAGCTTACTATATATATGACATACGAAGACTATGTGCTTTTGTTTTTCATTCTTCTATTTTATTTTATTTTATGCCCATTTGAATCTTGGTCAAATCCTATGTTTGACCTGGATTTAAACAAGTATATAATATGAAAACGAAAAGGTAAGCATGGATCCTTCTTAGTCACTCTAAAATGAAGCGACTTTTGGGATGTTCTTGAAATTTTCATGTTTGAAACCCAAACCACTTCTCTTCATGATTGACTTCATATATAAGACAGAGTTTAAGGTTAGGGACAGATATATACATGATTTTCTAGTTTGAATATGTCTAGACCTTGTTAATCAACTTGAATGCTTACTGTATGACATAAGAATGCTATGTGCTTTGGTTTATCAATCTTTTGGTTTTTTCCTGAATTTTTATGCCCATTTGAATCTTGGTCAAATCCTAGGTTTCACAAAGATTTAAACAAGTTTAAAATCTAAAAATTAAAAGGTAAGCATGGATCCTTCTTAGTCACTCTAAAATGAAGCTTTTGGGAGGTTTTTGAAATTTCCATGTTTGAAACCCAAAACCACTTCTCTTCATGCTTAATTGACTTCATAAGACAGAGTTTAGAGTGTTAGGGGTAGATACATGATTTGTCTAGTTTGAATACGTCTAGACCTTGTTTATCAACTTGAATTCTTACTATATGACATAAGAAGGCTATGTGCTTTGGTTTTTCATTTTTCTGATTTTTTTTGAATTTTATGCATGCCCATTTGAATCTTGGTCAAATACTAGCTAGGTTTGACCAAGATTTAAACAAGTTTAAAACATGAAAATGAAAAGGTAAGCCTCGATCCTTCTTAGTCACTCTAAAATGAAGCTTTTGGGGGGTTTTTGAAATTTGCATGTTTGAAACCCAAAACCACTTCTCTTCATGCCTTACTTCATAAGACGGAGTTTAGGGTCGTTAGGGAGTAGATACATGATTTGCCTGGTTTGAATATGTCTAGACCTTGTTTATCATCTTGAATGCTTACTATATGACAGAAGAAGACTATGTGCATTGGTATTTCATTTTTTTTGAATTTTCATGCCCATTTCAATCTTGGTGAAATCCTAGGTTTGAGCAAGATTTAAACAAATTTAACACGTGAAAACGAATAAGCATGGATCCTTCTTAGTCACTCCAAAATGTACCAATTGATAGATGTGTTAACTTTGCTTCATGGAAAAAATAATGTCATGTAAATGAGTTAACTTGGATTTCCTGCCGTTGAATCCATAGGAAACTTTGTTCTAATGCACTATAATAATCAACCGTGTTTTTACACCAACATTGCCAACAGGTCTGTCACTTACGTGTGGCGCCCATGCGTGAGGTCCCACACTTCAGTGAGCACAAGTCAAGTGCAGTAGGTACGCAAACTCCAAGCCATCTTCTTTGTCAAGAGAAGACGCATCAGGATGCGTTTTGGAAATCTGTGGGTCCTTCTGGATCCTTCGGTTGTCCCTCTCACAAAAAAAAAAAAAACAAATCTCTCTCATTCTCGGCCTCGCTCGACTCGCTCGCTCGCTCGCTCGCACCTCCTGCTCACTGACAAACCCTGCACAAAAGTCAACATCATCACCCGAAAAAGGGGAGACACCATAATGCTCTCCCTTCTTCTCTCCTTCCGAGTGATCCCTCTTCCTCCGAGTTTCACTCGACGGGCAAACACACATGTGCTGCATAGTAATAATAATAAAAAGGTAGAAAAATCAACCTACGAATCTATAATTAAATACGTTAAACTAGGGTTTTGCCCAGTACTACAGATCAAGTTCATAAAAAATCCAACTACGGGGTTCGAACAACCCCATTTCTAATCCAAGATTTTTTCGACCTCATCCAAATGGCCTCAAACTATAGGGTTAATTAGCATCTAGTGCAGAATGTGTGAACATGTATGCACTATGTGTGCTATAACTTGTATGTCTTTCAAATTTGAACCAAATTTGAAATATATGAAATGGGGCTTTTGGCTTAAACGTTTGAAACCCAAAACGACTTCTCTTCATGCTAGGCATCATAAGACCGAGTTTAGGGTTAGGGGGTAGATACAGGATTTGTCTGTTTTGAACATGTCTATACCTTGTTTATCTACTTGAATATGCTTACTATAGATATATATGACGTAAGAAGACTATGTGCTTTGGTTTTTTTTTATTTTTCCAGAATTTTTATGCCCATTTGAATCTTGGTCAAATCCTAGGCTTGACCAATATTTAAACAAGCTTAAAACATGAAAATGAAAAGGTAAGCTTGGATCCTTCTTTGTCACTCTAAGATGAAGTTTTTGGGAGGTTTTCAAAATTTCCATGTCTGAAACCCAAAAACACTTCTCTTCATGCTTGACTTCATAAGACAAAGCTAGTTTAGGGCTTTAGGGGTAGATACATGATTTGTCTAGTTTGAATATGTCTAGACCTTGTTTATCAACTTCAATTCTTACTATATGACATAAGAAGACTATATGTGCTAGCTTTGGTTTTTGATTTTTTTGAATGTTTATGCCCATTTGAATCTTGGTCAAATCCTAGGTTTGACCAAGATTTAAACAAGTCTATAACATGAAAATGAAAAGGTAAGCCTGGATCCTTCCTAGCTAGTCATTCTAAAATGAAGCTTTTGGGGGGTTCTTGAAATCTCAATGTTTGAAACCCAAAAACCACTTCTCTTCATGGTTGACTTCATAAGACATGCAGAGTTTAGGGTTAGGGGGTAGATACATGATTTGTCGGGTTTGAATATGTCTAGACATGCTTGTTTATCAACTTGAATGCTTACTATATGACATAAGAAGGCTATATATGTGCTTTGGTTTTTCATTTTTCTAGTTTTTTGAATGTTATATGCCCATTTGAAGATTTTGGGTGGTTCTTGAAATTTTCATGTTTGAAACCAATACGACTTCTCTTCATGCTAGACTTCATAAGATCGACCGAGTTTATGGTTAGGGGCTAGATACATGATTTGTCTGGTTTGAACATGTCTAAACCTTGTTTACCAACTTGCAAGGCTTACTATATGACATAAGAAGACTATGTGCTTTTGTTTTTCATTCTTCTATTTTTTTATTTTATGCCCATTTGAATCTTGGTCAAATCCTATGTTTGACCTGGATTTAAACAAGTATAAAATATGAAAACGAAAAGGTAAGCCTGGATCCTTCTTAGTCACTCTAAAATGAAGCGACTTTTGGGATGTTCTTGAAATTTTCATGTTTGAAACCCAAAACCACTTCTCTTCATGATTGCTTCATATATAAGACAGAGTTTAGGGTTAGGGGCAGATATATACATGATTTTGTAGTTTGAATATGTCTAGACCTTATTTATCAACTTGAATGCTTACTATATGACATAAGAATGCTATGTGCTTTGGTTTATCATTCTTTTGGTTTTTTCCTGAATTTTTATGCCCATTTGAATCTTGGTCAAATCCTAGGTTTCACAAAGATTTAAACAAGTTTAAAATCTGAAAATTAAAAGGTAAGCATGGATCCTTCTTAGTCACTCTAAAATGAAGCTTTTGGGAGGTTTTTGAAATTTCCATGTTTGAAACCCAAAAACCACTTCTCTTCATGCTTGACTTCATAAGACAGAGTTTAGAGTGTTAGGGGTAGATACATGATTTGTCTAGTTTGAATATGTCTAGACCTTGTTTATCAACTTGAATTCTTACTATATGACATAAGAAGGCTATGTGCTTTGGTTTTTCATTTTTCTGGTTTTTTTGAATATTATGCCCATTTGAAGATTTTGGGAGGTTCTTGAAATTTTCATGTTTGAAACCAATACGACTTCTCTTCAGGCTAGACTTCATAAGATCGATCGAGTTTATGGTTAGGGGCTAGAGATACATGATTTGTCTGGTTTGAACATGTCTAAACCTTGTTTATCAACTTGAAAGCTTACTATATATATGACATACGAAGACTATGTGCTTTTGTTTTTCATTCTTCTATTTTATTTTATTTTATGCCCATTTGAATCTTGGTCAAATCCTATGTTTGACCTGGATTTAAACAAGTATATAATATGAAAACGAAAAGGTAAGCATGGATCCTTCTTAGTCACTCTAAAATGAAGCGGCTTTTGGGATGTTCTTGAAATTTTCATGTTTGAAACCCAAACCACTTCTCTTCATGATTGATTTCATATATAAGACAGAGTTTAAGGTTAGGGACAGATATATACATGATTTTCTAGTTTGAATATGTCTAGACCTTGTTAATCAACTTGAATGCTTACTGTATAACATAAGAATGCTATGTGCTTTGGTTTATCAATCTTTTGGTTTTTTCCTGAATTTTTATGCCCATTTGAATCTTGGTCAAATCCTAGGTTTCACAAAGATTTAAACAAGTTTAAAATCTGAAAATTAAAAGGTAAGCATGGATCCTTCTTAGTCACTCTAAAATGAAGCTTTTGGGAGGTTTTTGAAATTTCCATGTTTGAAACCCAAAACCACTTCTCTTCATGCTTAATTGACTTCATAAGACAGAGTTTAGAGTGTTAGGGGTAGATACATGATTTGTCTAGTTTGAATACGTCTAGACCTTGTTTATCAACTTGAATTCTTACTATATGACATAAGAAGGCTATGTGCTTTGGTTTTTCATTTTTCTGATTTTTTTTGAATTTTATGCATGCCCATTTGAATCTTGGTCAAATACTAGCTAGGTTTGACCAAGATTTAAACAAGTTTAAAACATGAAAATGAAAAGGTAAGCCTCGATCCTTCTTAGTCACTCTAAAATGAAGCTTTTGGGGGGTTTTTGAAATTTGCATGTTTGAAACCCAAAACCACTTCTCTTCATGCCTTACTTCATAAGACGGAGTTTAGGGTCGTTAGGGAGTAGATACATGATTTGCCTGGTTTGAATATGTCTAGACCTTGTTTATCATCTTGAATGCTTACTATATGACAGAAGAAGACTACGTGCATTGGTATTTCATTTTTTTTGAATTTTCATGCCCATTTCAATCTTGGTGAAATCCTAGGTTTGAGCAAGATTTAAACAAATTTAACACGTGAAAACGAATAAGCATGGATCCTTCTTAGTCACTCCAAAATGTACCAATTGATAGATGTGTTAACTTTGCTTCATGGAAAAAATAATGTCATGTAAATGAGTTAACTTGGATTTCCTACCGTTGAATCCATAGGAAACTTTGTTCTAATGCACTATAATAATCAACCGTGTTTTTACACCAACATTGCCAATGGTCTGCACTACGTGGGCGCCCATGCGTGAGGTCCCACACTTCGTGAGCACAAGTCAAGTGAGTAGTACGCAAACTCCAAGCCATCTTCTTTGTCAAGAGAAGACGCATCAGGATGCGTTTTGGAAATCTGTGGGTCCTTCTGGATCCTTCGGTTGTCCCTCTCACAAAAAAAAACAAATCTCTCTCATTCTCGGCCTGCGACTCGCTCGCTCGCTGCTTCGCTCGCACCTCCTGCTCACTGACAAACCCCGCACAAAAGTCAACATCATCACCCGAAAAAGGGAGACACCATAATGCTCTCCCCTTCTCTCCTTCCGAGTGATCCCTCTTCCTCCGAGTTTCACTCGACGGGCAAACACACATGTGCTGCATAGTAATAATAAAAAGGTAGAAAAATCAACCTACGAATCTATAATTAAATACGTTAAACTAGGGTTTTGCCCAGTACTACAGATCAAGTTCATAAAAAATCCAACTACGGGGTTCGAACAACCCCATTTCTAATCCAAGATTTTTTCGACCTCATCCAAATGGCCTCAAACTATAGGGTTAATTAGCATCTAGTGCAGAATGTGTGAACATGTATGCACTATGTGTGCTATAACTTGTATGTCTTTCAAATTTGAACCAAATTTGAAATATATGAAATGGGGCTTTTGGCTTAAACGTTTGAAACCCAAAACGACTTCTCTTCATGCTAGGCATCATAAGACCGAGTTTAGGGTTAGGGGGTAGATACAGGATTTGTCTGTTTTGAATATGTCTATACCTTGTTTATCTACTTGAATATGCTTACTATAGATATATATGACGTAAGAAGACTATGTGCTTTGGTTTTTATTTTTTTATTTTTCCAGAATTTTTATGCCCATTTGAATCTTGGTCAAATCCTAGGCTTGACCAATATTTAAACAAGCTTAAAACATGAAAATGAAAAGGTAAGCTTGGATCCTTCTTTGTCACTCTAAGATGAAGTTTTTGGGAGGTTTTCAAAATTTCCATGTCTGAAACCCAAAAACACTTCTCTTCATGCTTGACTTCATAAGACAAAGCTAGTTTAGGGCTTTAGGGGGTAGATACATGATTTGTCTAGTTTGAATATGTCTAGACCTTGTTTATCAACTTCAATTCTTACTATATGACATAAGAAGACTATATGTGCTAGCTTTGGTTTTTGATTTTTTGATTTTTTGAATGTTTATGCCCATTTGAATCTTGGTCAAATCCTAGGTTTGACCAAGATTTAAACAAGTCTATAACATGAAAATGAAAAGGTAAGCCTGGATCCTTCCTAGCTAGTCATTCTAAAATGAAGCTTTTGGGGGGGTTCTTGAAATCTCAATGTTTGAAACCCAAAAACCACTTCTCTTCATGGTTGACTTCATAAGACATGCAGAGTTTAGGGTTAGGGGTAGCTAGATACATGATTTGTCGGGTTTGAATATGTCTAGACATGCTTGTTTATCAACTTGAATGCTTACTATATGACATAAGAAGGATATATATGTGCTTTGGTTTTTCATTTTTCTAGTTTTTTGAATGTTATATGCCCATTTGAAGATTTTGGGTGGTTCTTGAAATTTTCATGTTTGAAACCAATACGACTTCTCTTCATGCTAGACTTCATAAGATCGACCGAGTTTATGGTTAGGGGCTAGATACATGATTTGTCTGGTTTGAACATGTCTAAACCTTGTTTACCAACTTGCAAGGCTTACTATATGACATAAGAAGACTATGTGCTTTTGTTTTTCATTCTTCTATTTTTTTATTTTATGCCCATTTGAATCTTGGTCAAATCCTATGTTTGACCTGGATTTAAACAAGTATAAAATATGAAAACGAAAAGGTAAGCCTGGATCCTTCTTAGTCACTCTAAAATGAAGCGACTTTTGGGATGTTCTTGAAATTTTCATGTTTGAAACCCAAAACCACTTCTCTTCATGATTGCTTCATATATAAGACAGAGTTTAGGGTTAGGGGCAGATATATACATGATTTTCTAGTTTGAATATGTCTAGACCTTATTTATCAACTTGAATGCTTACTATATGACATAAGAATGCTATGTGCTTTGGTTTATCATTCTTTTGGTTTTTTCCTAAATTTTTATGCCCATTTGAATCTTGGTCAAATCCTAGGTTTCACAAAGATTTAAACAAGTTTAAAATCTGAAAATTAAAAGGTAAGCATGGATCCTTCTTAGTCACTCTAAAATGAAGCTTTTGGGAGGTTTTTGAAATTTCCATGTTTGAAACCCAAAAACCACTTCTCTTCATGCTTGACTTCATAAGACAGAGTTTAGAGTGTTAGGGGTAGATACATGATTTGTCTAGTTTGAATATGTCTAGACCTTGTTTATCAACTTGAATTCTTACTATATGACATAAGAAGGCTATGTGCTTTGGTTTTTCATTTTTCTGGTTTTTTTGAATATTATGCCCATTTGAAGATTTTGGGAGGTTCTTGAAATTTTCATGTTTGAAACCAATACGACTTCTCTTCAGGCTAGACTTCATAAGATCGATCGAGTTTATGGTTAGGGGGTAGATACATGATTTGTCTGGTTTGAACATGTCTAAACCTTGTTTATCAACTTGAAAGCTTACTATATGACATACGAAGACTAGCTATGTGCTTTTGTTTTTCATTCTTCTATTTTATTTTATTTTATGCCCATTTGAATCTTGGTCAAATCCTATGTTTGACCTGGATTTAAACAAGTATATAATATGAAACGAAAAGGTAAGCATGGATCCTTCTTAGTCACTCTAAAATGAAGCGGCTTTTGGGATGTTCTTGAAATTTTCATGTTTGAAACCCAAACCACTTCTCTTCATGATTGACTTCATATATAAGACAGAGTTTAAGGTTAGGGATATATATACATGATTTTCTAGTTTGAATATGTCTAGACCTTGTTAATCAACTTGAATGCTTACTATATGACATAAGAATGCTATGTGCTTTGGTTTATCAATCTTTTGGTTTTTTCCTGAATTTTTATGCCCATTTGAATCTTGGTCAAATCCTAGGTTTCACAAAGATTTAAACAAGTTTAAAATCTAAAAATTAAAAGGTAAGCATGGATCCTTCTTAGTCACTCTAAAATGAAGCTTTTGGGAGGTTTTTGAAATTTCCATGTTTGAAACCCAAAAACCACTTCTCTTCATGCTTGACTTCATAAGACAGAGTTTAGAGTGTTAGGGGTAGATACATGATTTGTCTAGTTTGAATATGTCTAGACCTTGTTTATCAACTTGAATTCTTACTATATGACATAAGAAGGCTATGTGCTTTGGTTTTTCATTTTTCTGGTTTTTTTGAATTTTATGCCCATTTGAAGATTTTGGGAGGTTCTTGAAATTTTCATGTTTTAAACCAATACGACTTCTCTTCATGCTAGACTTCATAAGATCGACCGAGTTTATGGTTAGGGGCTAGATACATGATTTGTCTGGTTTGAACATGTCTAAACCTTGTTTATCAACTTGAAAGCTTATTATATGACATACGAAGACTATGTGCTTTTGTTTTTCATTCTTCTATTTTTTTATTTTATGCCCATTTGAATCTTGGTCAAATCCTATGTTTGACCTGGATTTAAACAAGTATATAATATGAAAATGAAAAGGTAAGCCTGGATCCTTCTTAGTCACTCTAAAATGAAGCGGCTTTTGGGATGTTCTTGAAATTTTCATGTTTGAAACCCAAACCACTTCTCTTCATGATTGACTTCATATATAAGACAGAGTTTAAGGTTAGGGACAGATATATACATGATTTTCTAGTTTGAATATGTCTAGACCTTGTTAATCAACTTGAATGCTTACAGTATGACATAAGAATGCTATGTGCTTTGGTTTATCATTCTTTTGGCTTTTTCCTGATTTTTATGCCCATTTGAATCTTGGTCAAATCCTAGGTTTCACAAAGATTTAAACAAGTTTAAAATCTAAAAATTAAAAGGTAAGCATGGATCCTTCTTAGTCACTCTAAAATGAAGCTTTTGGGAGGTTTTTGAAATTTCCATGTTTGAAACCCAAAACCACTTCTCTTCATGCTTGACTTCATAAGACAGAGTTTAGAGTGTTAGGGGTAGATACATGATTTTTCTAGTTTGAATATGTCTAGACCTTGTTTATCAACTTGAATTCTTACTATATGACATAAGAAGGCTATGTGCTTTGGTTTTTCATTTTTCTGTTTTTTTTTGAATTTTATGCCCATTTGAATCTTGGTCAAATACTAGCTAGGTTTAAAACATGAAATTTAGCCCCCAAAAATTGTACATATATGGATTCACTTTGAGATAATTCATGAAACTTTGGAAATGGCCATCTCGTGTCATGTTTCCCCACAAATGAGAATTGGATTAATTGGTGGCAGACAAGTAAACACACATTTATGTGCGACAACCCAAAATGCACATATTTTGCAAAGTTTTCATGCGTGCATGAAAAGTTGCAAATATATACATAAAATGGGCCATGATTCAAAAGTTTGACATGGTTCTTGTGTAGTAGTAGTACCAAAGCTCACACGTGGGAAGAAATTAAGATGGTCGAATTCCAACATATATGTTGCCACACTTTTTTGAAGGGCTCTTTTCTAAAACATTGGTATGGCATGTCTGCTATTTTCCCTAGCTATATAGAAAAATGATGAACAATCCATGATTTCCGATTGCTGTTTTTGAACCACCTTTGGCTTGATTTCAAATTTAGGTCAAAATCATGGGGGGGGGGGTAGGGGACAAGATCGTGTTTCTTTGGCTTGATTTGCAAGTTTTTTGGGGTCCCACAAATTTAGGGTAGCATCACAAGGTTTTTTTTCTAAATTTTTCGACACTTAGAATTCAAATATTATGAAGTGGTATCATGGTATCATGTAAGGGATGGTATCACTAGATATTTTCCCCCTATCCGGGAAGTGATGTTGACTGGCACGCAAGGTTTTTCAGTGCTGCAAACCTGCAGTGCGGCGATTTTGACAGAAATAACCCTTTTGGCAAAGAAAATTACGGACTGACCCTCTGAGCAATCTATTTCACTGGACTAACCTTTTTGTGTGGCTTTCTGTGTTTTTCTTCGCCAAAAGGATTACTTTTGTCAAAATCGGCCCCCTGCAGTGCAGGCTACGCGCCCGTCTAATATTCTTTTTTTCAATGACAAAAGGGGGGAGAGAGAGAGAGAGTCTTGACGACGTGTCTTCACTTGACAAAGAAGATTGTTGGAAGTTTGCCTACCTAAAGTGTGGGACCTGCACGCATATGGGACCCTGCAGCCCTCTGAGGGCAGTCCGTGTGAGACGCAAAATAGGGTTTTTAGTTTAGTAAGGCAAAAAAATTAAGCCTTGGAGGGCCGAGGCGGGGCGGCCGTCCGCCATTTTATACCTTTTACGCCCCCCACACCTCGTTTCATTTGTCATGTCTACCAAGGAAGAGCTCGGAGGAGAAGATGCAGTCCTAGCTTCTCGACCCCCTGGCGCCCCACGCATAAATACTACTACCAGAAGTACACTGTCTCTAACAATCCTGCCTGCGAAGGGAGATCTCGGAGGAGACGATGCGGGCTCAGCGTCCCCGCCGTTGATTGGCCAGGACACAAGGGTTACTACGCCTCTTTTAATTACCTTCGTTTTGCTGGTAATACTCGGACTTATATCTGTTATCTTCCGCAGGAGAGGGTCGATATCGCCGGAGAAGATGATGTGAGGCAGATGATCAAGCTCGCAGGAGAAGATGATGTAAAGGAGATGGTCAAGCTCGGAGCAGAAGATGATGTAAAGGAGATAGTCAATGTCGGAGAAGATGATGTAAAGGAGTTAGTCAATCTCGGAGAAGATGTGGTGGCATTGGACCAACCGCGGTCTTTGGGCGAGATCCCGGAGATTCACTTACCTCGTTTGCACTGGTAATGATATGCCTGATCTGTAACATTTTGAACATTTTTCGTCGGCTTACACATGAGCTATCTCGGCTTAGGGTCAACAAGGCCCCGGGAGCGGAACTTCCGCATCTCGGCGCGGAGAACTCCGAGTTACGCCAGAAGCGCCCTGGGGAATCGCACGCGCAGGCGCAGCACATCCGTTCGCAGGATCTCTCATCCTTCGACGTCAGGTTCCAGCGAGAGGTCGTAGAAGAAGATAAGTTGCCAGCTTCCCCGCCGTTCAAGAGGATGAAGGAGCTGAAGACGGAGGTTAATATTACTAGCTGACTTTGGGTTGCTGGTTTTTGGGTACTTCGAGTCACTGACATGTAGACACCACTTAAGTCTGTCCTACATGTTAGTGACCATATTCGTTAATCAGCCAATTTGTGCCCTTCGTTTGCCGGTAACGCTCGATATGTTTGTTGTTACCTTTGGCAGGATCACTCCCCTTGCTTATCTTGTCGGAGGATGAAGTTGGATCTTGCCAGCATGCGGGAGGAGAACAGAGAGTTAGGGATCAAGATATTTCGGTACAGGCAGGCGGTGTCTTTCCTAGAAGTGGATGAGATCACGGCCTGTGCTCGTAGGAGTTGTGACGAGGCCATTCATCTGGGAGAACGGATCAAAGCTCAGCTTGTCTCTTTGATGGAAGTCGCAGAACGCGTGATTTTCAATGCTAGAGAGGCGCGGGAACGACTTCTGGTGGCTGAAGATCTCGCATAGCAGTTTAATCATGTGCGCTTATTAGCTGCCTACTACTTTTGTAATTATTCACAATTATATATGTATCAATGGCTTGCCTTTTGTGTGATGGAGGAAATTGCACATACCACCACTTCTTGGTGCAGTTTTTGCACATAACACAATTTGAGATTCTTTTTACACAAATAACCAGATTTTGACGTAAACTTTTGCACAAAAAACAACCTTACTCCATGTTTTCTTTTGTCTTCTAAAGACAAGTAGGTGCTTCGAAAAATACCTCCGTTCCAATGCTTAAAGCTTTGTATATTTTTCTTGAAAAGTCAAACCAAGTAAAGTTCGACCAAACTCTTAGAAGAATCTATCAGCACATATAATATTTTGTAGACACCATATGAAAATATAATTTATTTTCTATCTAATAATGTTGATTTTGTATCTTGCATATTAATGCTTTTGGTAAAAACTTAGTCAAACTTAACATAGTTTGACTTTCTAAAAATCAATATAATCCTTAAGCTTTGGGAAGTGGTTCTAGACGTGGTCTAGACGTGTTTCTACATATTGCCTTCGCATTTGCTAAACGCATGGAGTTTCTTACGAAGTACAAAGTTTATTTTTCGAAATATTTTCGACTTTGTATTATTTTTATTCATTTTCCCCCTGGTTGTCATGTTTTCTGTCCGGCTTCCCCAGCCATGCGCGCGTGACACGAGTAGTGGGAGACATGGTGCCCAAAGGGATAGCTTTTATTAATGGTGGCGACGGTTCCCTAGGCCAATGCTGGCGATACGTCTCATCGTCGCTAGCTGTGCCTTCCCCATGCGGCCGTATTAATGCACACCACTGCTCCTTTGCGCCTCCGCGGCTGATCAAGTAAGTTTGATCATAAAAGATGATCACATAAGCTCGACGATTACCTATAACCTAAAAATTATCTTAATTTGTAAACGAAGACATAAAATAACTAGTTGTTTGATTAGGAAAGACAAAGGAAATTTCTATTGAGATTGAGTTCATTTCATAGTTGTTATAGACACATAGCAATATTACCGAGAGATAGGATTGTAGAGAAAGCAATCCATAGGTATTTTGGAGGGTTCTCAATCCTTTGAATCAAGCAAGCTCTATAGGAAAAATCCCTATGTGTAAAAATCCTACTCCGTACAAGATACCTTTAGAAATCCTTTGAACCAAACAAACTCGGATTCATATTAGTTGACTATAATATAGATATATCTAGACACATTTTAGTTCTAGATTCATCCATATCATTTGACAAGTAATATGAATCGGAGTGATTATATTAAATGGAGTACTAGTATATATTGTTCGAAAAAATTAAGTTATACTGTAATAAAGAAACCATTTCTGTGGTCAAACTGATTTGACGGGACAGTAACTGCACCAGGACGTAGTGGCGTGCTATCCTAGCCGAAGTTTTACTCGGCGCCTCGATGCAGCTGCTGAAGAATAAAAAAAGTCATATCCACTCCTACTCTTCATGTCCATCGTTTCCATCCTTGGCTCTCCACTTCCATCATCGTTCTCCACTCGCCAACCGCTGCTAGAAGTTTTTTCATCCTCTAGATCTCCCATTTGCATAGCTTTCTCTCCTCACCCCTCCGCAGAACCGCAGCACTCCTCCTTCCCGCTCGACTCTCCTACAAAACTCCAATCACACATACTTGCATCCGCCCTTTTAAATCCATCTCGTCTCCATGGCGGCATCGAACGACGACCAGCTGGATGGCGACTGGGGGAAGCTCCCCGCCGAGCTGTTCAATCTCATTGCCCAGAGTCTGGACGTTACAGTCGACGTCCGGCTGGCCGCATGCTCCAAAACGCTGTGCCGCCATGTCGCCGACAACATGAATCTACACCATTGGGATGGACCCTGCTTGCTGATGCCCGATTCTGCCCATTGGCACTATGATGATAGTAGTGCGCACCACACGGTGTACCACGTTGTGCCCCTCGACCATCCTCGGCGCACAGCCATCCTGCCGTTCATGGACAATAGATTCTGGGTTGGCATGAATGGCGACTGGATCGCCGGCGTGGACAGTGGTGGGAACTGGTTCCTCGCGAACATCTACACGCACCAAGAAATCTCCCTACCATCGTCGGAAACTTGCAACATTTTTCGGGAGGAATGGATTGGCTTCCCCGACTTGCCTCCTGAAAGGTACATGACGTATGGGCGTGCCATGTTTTTGTTGAAGATTGTAATTTGCGAAGTGCCCACAAAAGCTGGACATTACTCAGATTACAAGCTCATCGCTCTATTCAATTCTGGACTCGCTTACCTGGCTAATGGTAGCCAGGAGTGGAGGTTATTCTCTCTTGCTAGTTGGGGTGTAGATTACAGTGATGCCATCGAGCACAACGGCTTTATTGTTGCGGTGGATGGGTGGACCGGCACCACATATTGCTGGGATCAATCACAGGCTGGTAATTCTTCAATCCATATGATATACTTCGCAATAAATTTTAATATCAAGCCCATTCATGATATATTGTAACTGAAATAACTAATTGCTCACTAAGACTTTTTTTCACCTTTCAAATGACTGTGCACCATTAAATTATCCTAACCTGACTGAACCATTGCTACAAACGAATTACAGTAGTATATGCTGTGCACTAATCTGTCAACCCAAACCAGATTATTGCAGTATATGAATGCATTCCTGAATTAGTTACTGCATGCTCTTGTCAGAATATGAATAAGGAGCTTAGCCCTGGCCTCTTCATCAATTGATGCATGCAAACTTTCAATTTATTTCAATATTCGATGTACTCAAAGCATTACAATCATGGATCAGATAAGGTTGAGACATGTATCTACCATCAATGAATATGAGTGTAATTAACATACATCTCAAATGGGAACAATTTTATTTCTTCGAGATTTTATACAAGTATAATGACTGCATCCTCCATTTGATCCTACAAATGTGAAGTTGCAGCTACTGGTATTATTGTCTTCCCGAGCCATTCAAACACTATTTTTTGTTGTCTCCGTTTACAATGCAGATGCACACCTTGCCCCGCCATTCGTGATCCCATCACCGATGAAGGAACCATCTGGCAGATGGTTTTTAGCTCGATCAGCCGATGGCAAGCGCTTGATGATCATCCATGAAGATCGGTATATACGTAGCAATGATCACCTTGAGCCTGCAGAAGTTCTGCATCATGGTAATGGCCTTATCCTGCGGGAGTGTCCTGCCCCTGTCATACATGTTTTTGAGAAAGATCTATCCCTGATTGGACCCAATTGGAGTCGAGTTGACAGCCTTGGCACACACTCTCTGTTCATTGGACTGAATTATCCATTGAACCTGAAGATAAATGATGGCAATGCTCCTGATGGAACATTGACTCCATTCATGAGGTCAAATTGTGTGTACATCGCGTACTATGCATTTCGGGAACCAGCATTTAGTTGTATTTGTCGTTGTAACCTGCAGCAAGGGGAAAATGAGCTCATGGGAGTTATCACCCTTCCAGAAGATGGTTGGGGATTTCCCCGACAGGCGACAATGTGGTTTAAGCCTAGTCTGAAAAATATCCGCATGTTGATGCAACCCTAAACTGAGCCATGAATCTTTCTGGAGCAAATAATCTTTTTTGTACGATATGTTTGAACAATTTAGTAACCTGTTCTGTATCTTAAGATGCTCTTCCTTTTTTCTGAATCTTATATACCTGGACCCATTTCAGTGTGTCTGTTTACTCATTTTAGTGCGTATGTAAACCCACATTGAAGTAATCTAATCTTATAATTTAAAACGGATGGTGATGAACTCTGTATTTCCATCCTTCGTAAACCGTGCATGTCTGTTTATTTTTAGTTTCATTTCAGCAACTGTTATTAGTATATGCACACCTTTTTTTTAATGTTGAGAGGAGTATAAGGGCATTACAATGCTATATACTATATGGCGCTAATAGAGAACAAATGAATGTCAAAAGATTGTAAAATCCTCCAGGTACTCTCCTTGCAGCGCTAATTGCTGATGACAGACTGACTTCCTGTTGGTTCCGGTGCTTTAGCTAGGACAGGTGAAAAGAGTTTCACGCCCCTGCTTTCTTTTGCGTCGACGCTAGGACTACCGCTGGGATTAGCCTCTCCAACCGCCAAACGACGAGGAAATAATTCCTAGCGCCCTTGCAGTAGCGCCTGTGTTGGACATGCCCTAATGTTTTCCAGCTAAAAGATGCAATCTTTTAAGCACTTGGGTACGGTATTTCCCCACCAGCCTGGATGCAGGCCGCCAAACGCGTCTTAACCAAGGTTTAAAATAGCGTGCTAAATGAATTAGCGGCAGCCACCTTCAAACGATATGGACGCTATATCGTGGTAATAGTGTGGTATATTTTAAATAGCATTTTCAAAATAATACTAAATATAGCCTAAAAATAAATAATTTTACTAGAACGAATAGATATATATAGTCCAAAAGTGACTGAATCATACATACATAACCACATATAGAAATAGATCTCAAGTATATTAGAAGGCTAACATCAACATTTCACAAGGCAACAACATAGTATAAATTATTTATTAAAAAAATTAGCATTAGCGATATTATTTTCTGATTTAGAAGTGGAACCAACAGATTAGTTCATCACCACGAAAAAGTGAAAGCAACTTGCCTGAAAAAAATAGCGCGCTAACGATATGAAGTTTTAGGGCGATATAGCATGCTGTTTCGCAAATAGCGCCACAGCGAGCAAAATTACTAAGCGTGGACCCTCTAGATATGCTATAGCGTGCTATTAGCTTCATTGAGGCCCTGGTTTGACAAAGCAGCCTGAGTACGTATCTAAAAAAAATATCAGCCTGAGGACGCATGCTTGTAAAAAAGAGAGAGCAGACTACAATTACTTCAGTCCCGAACCCTCTCTCTCCCACCCATACTCCCACCCACTTCTCCTCTTTTACACTAATGACTGCCATGAACGGCTCGCCTCCTCCTTCCACCGGCAGCTGCTTCGCCGACACAGATGAACATCACCGATATTTCCTGAACTCAGCCGATTTGATCCACCGCATCCTCCAGCAGCTTGATGGACGTCCAGTCTCTTCTATCCAGATCGTGACTAGAGAAGGATCTACGAGTACATCCGTTTCTTACCCTTTGGCAGCGTCGGTTCCATCTCTCGCGGTACTTTCTTCTCCGCTGGAAGCACCATCTGGCTCGGCACTGATTTCCCTGGCGGCGGCACCAGCTTCTCCGGCTGCGCCGACCCCAACCCCCGCGGCACGGTCTTCTCCGGTGGCGGCACCACCAAAAGATGCTGTAAGTTGTCCTGAACTCACTAGGATGCAGGTGTAAGTAGTCAATGATAGTTGGGATCTTAAACAAGTTCTTTTTTCTTTAAAATTTAATGACGGGAAACCGTAGTATTCTTCTGCAAAAAAATTTTAATGACGGGAAACAGTAGATGTTAAGTACTAGTTCTGGCAAAAAAAGATGTTTAGTAATATTATCCATCACAGAGCAGGGTTTCGCAGTCTGAACATACAAATATATGCTCCATGTTACCTGTTTCAGAAAGTCTGAAAGCTTGCTCAGTACCTGTAAAATCAAATTGTCTTGCTGCTGCTAGATTTTGTGCAAACTAATTAAAGAGATAGCTAGATGCATTTTCTCCATGTATGCTACGTTCTGATTTATATGCTGTTGATTGATATATACCGTGCTTAACTAGATGCAGAAGCAAACTCGCTCCAACGTCAATGAGCAACTACGTCTTAGGACTGTCGATTGTACATGTCCTCTGCACCGCCCCGAGTTCAGAATTCAAAGAAATTCACTAGCCAAAAAGCCAAAGGTGACGGGCAGGCGTGATGCAGCATTTCAACGTTGTATATTAAAAGGGCGAGGGAAAGGCCGCCCTAAACGGGTTGGTCACTCGGCGGACCCTCCTCAGCCCTCGCGCTTCTATGTGCAACTGGACGGCAACGATGACATGTATATGTTGGTCATCCCCAGAGAATTCAAGCAATGTCTGAAAGGGATTCTTCCCAGGCCTATCAAGCTCAAGACCAGCGTAGGCTGCGCCTGGTATGTGCACATCGATGAGTACCAGGGTGAACTGGTCTTGAAGGATGGTTGGTTCGGGTTTGCAGAGGCGCATGAACTGCAGCTTGATGACCTTCTCGTCTTCGAGGTGAAAGACACTTCCTTGATGAATGTGTTGATCTACGACAGTAACACCTCCACCCAGAGGATAATCTTTTGTGCTGATCACCCTTAGTTGCATGCATGATCTGCAGTGTTTTTAGGAAGAGGGGATCAGAATAACCTCAATATTTTATTGAATTAACTAGATGCTGCTTTTGGACCTGGGTTACTCCCCTGCTGATGTTCAAGCTGAACTTGGTTTTTGTATTAAGCTGAACTGGGGATCAGATACACTGTGATGAGACTTTGTTAATTAGCTAATATAGTATATGTTAGACTTGTTTTATTTTATTTTAATTTACTGTGATATGCTGCGGTAGTTTCAATGTGCGGTCTGATGATTTGTATTATATGTAGGTACACGGAGCTCAATATTTTGAAATATTCATAGATTTGTAAGTGTAAATGTGATATATCCCAGATGTAGTCAATGCTATCTTGTACGAACTTGTAAAATCTCAGGGAAAAATACATTTTATTTTAGAAAGTGTAAAAGTGACCAATTTTTTGATCTGATTGTAGCAAACACAAGTGCAGATGGTCAAACCCCAAAAACTTCTCATATTCATTGTTACATGGTCGAGATATAAAGGTATTTCACGCACTGGTTTAATACTCAACTGCTTACATCCATGTTTGTTTGCAGTTTTTTTTGGACACCTCTTAATGCTCCCTCCGATCCATATTTTTTTTAGATACACAGTACAAACACAGACGCTCTCATATAGATGTATCTAGACACATATTAGTTGTAGAGACGTCCATTTTATCATCATGTAATGAGGATCAGATGGAGTATCGTTTTCATTTTACCAAAAGAAATGGATATATTACTGTATAGTACAACGTAGCCTGAAGCCCTGAGCTCTGAATGCAATTTCTGTGTGCACACTGAACGGATCATAACCCACACGACATGTCTCACTGGTCTGTAGGTCCGGACCCCACCAGATACTGATAAAGCCCAGTGACCCGCCGGGTGAAGTTTTGTGTGTGGATTCCTGCGTACCTGGCTTCGTTCCTCCTAGACACGCGCATTTTTTTTGACCGGGGGACACGCGCATTTATTCCCTTGCTGATTGCTGATGTATCATTCTCAGTTTCTCACAGCCCCCTCATGTTCAGAACTTCAGATCTCCCCAGATCCCTCGCCGTCCATCTCCCCTGAGTCCTCTCTCTACACCACCGGCGTCCACCACCGCTCGGACTACGCGGCTTGGACTCCGTCCTCTACGGATGCGGCGACGTCGCATCTAAAAACTCCACTAAGGCGGCGCGGCATCCCCGATTCTCTCGGTCCATGGCTGCAATGGCGGTATGTTTCCCCCGAATCACTAGCGTTGCCGGTCACATCTTTATTATATCTAAGCTGTATTGCCGGTTGCTTAGCATTGTTTGATATACAGTACTTCTCTCAGCCAGTGTATATATTAATCCTCTGGTAAAGACTCGGGTTACACATGCACCCATGCTAGCTATGTTGGGACTGGATCTAATGTGTGCAGTAATAATCGTTCAAATATGCTATTGGTCAATCCACGGCCGATGATCACATATGAGGACACCGAGCATGCATGTCTGGCTTGTGGACTCTTTAGGCCGACGCTGATTTTTTTTTGTTTGCTTGGTCAATCTGTACTGGCGGATGATGAACTGCAGATGCATTATTCTGATGCTAGACATAGCCAGCAAGCATGCATGGCTCATGCTAGCTTGATTTCTATTCTCATAGCTACTATTTATATCGATTTGGCTTCTGCGATACAATGATACACTATGCTGAATAATTTGATGATACAAGGTTGTACATATCAGCCTAGCTAGATTCAGAAGCTTATTGTTCAGACTGTGTGTTTGATAAGAACAATGATCCGCTGAGTTTGCTAGGTGCCTTTTATTATGCATTTGCTTGGAATTACGGTCAGAAGCTAGAGGCATTATCTAATTGAGGCCTCTTTTTTGCAGTGTTCAAACAAGAAGCTCAAGCTTGGAGAGAGCTTATCATGGAAGGAGACATCTGTAGAGCCAGCCCCAGTGTGCAAGGTGTTTGGGCGCATCGATGAGGAGAATACCCCTGACAGCTTCTGCAAGGTACTATGTACATCGGAGTTAGAGGTGATTTCCATCCCCAGTCGTGTTCTACCCTGGTTTTACGGTGGGTGTCCAGAGTCCATCAACCTGAAGATGTCCACTGCATGCACCTGGATTGTGGACCTGAAGCAACAAGATGGCAATGTTTTAATGGACAAAGGATGGCCAGAGTTTGTCAAAGCACATGACTTGAAGGTAGGATACCTCCTGACCTTCAAGAAGCTTGACACCAAATCATTGCAGGTGCTCATATTTGGTTACAATTGCTGTGAGAAGGTTATATGGTGTTCAGGTTATCACCCATCGCTGGGGCAACAATATCAATCACAGCTGTATTAAGTTGTCTTACAAATGTTCTTTAGAGAGAGCTGGTCTATAATAGTATACTGCTCTCTTTAATGATGCATTGTGGTGAACATGATGGTACCATTACTGGATTGTGGTCACATGTGAGGGGGGATGTTGAAATGTATAATTGGATTGCCTAGCCCTTTCCATTAGTTCGGACTTTTGGTTGCGTTGGCTAGTGCATGAAGCTTGACAAACCTTATTTATGTGTACAGCTCTCTAGTTGTACTATTAATTATTATGTGCTTATGTTGGCTGGATTGTGATGAACATGAGATGTTTTGTTGTTTACGTAAAGAAAAAAACGTGATGTTTTTTTGAATCCTGCGCTGGATATGTTTTGCACAAACTAGTGAAGTGACCGCTGACAAAACATATTATGCGCAAATAGGCAACCCTCAGCAACGATCATGGGTTCAAGTGTCCAGGATCCAGTGCCTTGACATAAGCAAGGCACAGATGAACAGTACGGTGACTTGTAGATTTGGCCGTTGGATTGAAAATAGATAGCTAAGATCAAAGTACTGTAGCATGTAGCATATGTACTGTTCATGGTTCTAAAGCACATGCACTGTGGACGACGTACTGTAGCACATGTCCTGTACATTGGTTGGTACTGTAGCAGTTACTAGTTAATAGTCATCTGTCTAATTATTTTTTATCCAACGGTTGAAAGGGAGGGGCAAGGCATGGTACGGAGTACTATTTATGTGTGCCTCGCTTTCATCAAGGCACTCGATCTCATTCCGGGTTCAAGTATTACCCCATGTAGCACCACTTTTTTTTTGGGTTAGCCAGACAACCTTCCCAATAAAAAAAAGTACTACCTTCCCTGCATGGGCCAATTGTTTGTACTTTTGGGCTGCCGCCGGCCATGTACATGGTGATTGCTGTCAGCCTGCTTACTTCGCTGATAACATTCCAAAAACACTTAATGGGCCTCCGACTCATGCCATTGGGGCCCTTCCTAATTTAAACACGGATATCCTATGATTGGCCCTCTAGAAACCGAGATTCTACATATAAAGTTATTTTTATTTCGTATCAATTATGATTATGATTCTTTTTAAATGCGCATAGCCAGTATGCGCATCTACATGGGCTCTATATTTTGATATATTCATATAGTCGATTTCAAAATTGTCATTAATTATATAAAGTTCCAAGATTTATTCTATTAGTGTGCAAGATCTTAGAGTGTATTTGTAGTTTAAAAAAATGACAAACCTCTTCATCAGATTGTTGTTAACAAGTGCAGTGTTGTGAACCCAAAATATATTACATACTCCCTCGTAGATCAAATTTGATCTAATTAAGTTGAACTAAAACCCGGATCAACAATTAGTATGGATTAGATGCATGGAGTACGAAAAACAAATGAATAGGCAATATTTCAATTTTTCCTTCAGTTGAGAATGCTAGAGCAGGACCCATTTGCCAGTAGCGTCCCTCAACATTTGAAGGTAAAAACAAACAGAAGGGATCGAAAAAAAAGCATCCTACATATCTCGGCTTAAAATATATCGAGAATTCACATATTTCTTGTACATAGAGGCTGACATCGGGGACCCATTGGCCAGCAGTGGAAAAAAAATCAAAGAGAGGAAACAATTATCGTACAGAGAAGCTGACATGTGGGACGCATTTTGCAGCAGCGTCCTCAACTTTAACAAAGGCGGCAGGGGATCGAAAGAAAAAGCAAAGTTGCCAGAAATCAGCGGTCAAAAATAAATCCAAGAAACGAAATGTTTATTGTTCCTAGAGGCTGACATATGGGACCCACGAGCGAGCAGCGTCCTCAACGTTTCAAAGGCGGCAGGGGATCGAAAAAAAGGCAAGTGACCATATATCAGGTGCCAAAAATAATCCAAGGAAAGAAATTTATTGTACATAGAGGATGACATATGGGTCCCGTTTTGCAGGAGCCGTCTCACCGTTTCCAAGGCGGCACGGGATCGAAAAAAAAAGAAAGGAAAGGTTTATCGTTCAGAGAGGCTGAGATGTGGGACCCATGGGCCAGCAGCGTCCTCTTAGTTTCAAAGGCGGCAGGGGATAAAAAAAAGGCAAATAGCCAGTAATTAGGGTAAAAAAAATCAAACAAAGGAAACTTTGACTGTTCATAGAGGCTGACATGTGGGACCCATGAGCCAGCAGCGTCTCAACGTTTCAGAGGCGGCATGAGATCGAAAGAAAAAGGCAAATAGCCAGAAATTATGTGTCAATAATAAATCAAACAAAGGAAAGGTTTATTGTTCATAGAGGCTGACATGTGGGACCTCTGAGCCAGCAGCGTCCTCAACGTTTTAATGGCGGCACGAGATCGAACGATAAAATAAGCCAAAAATCATTTGGTAAACAAAATCCAAGAAAAGAAACATTTACCGTTCTGAGAGGATGACATGCGGGACCCATGAGGCAGCAGCATCCTCAACGATTCCAAGGCGGGGGATCAAAAGAAAAAAAGGAAATATCCAGAAATTAATTAGGGGTTCAAAATAAATCCATCAAGAAACTTTTATTGTTCATAGAGGATGACATGTGGGACCGACGTGCCAACAGCATCCTCATCGTTTCAAAGGGGGCAGGAGATCAAAAGAAAAAGGCAAATAGCCAGAAATTAGGGGTCAAAAATAACTCCAAAAAGGAAACTTTTATTGTTCGTAGAGGATGACATGCGGGACCCATGATTCAGCAGCTTACTCAACGTTTCAAAGGCGGCATGAGATCGAAAGAAAAACGCAAGTGACAAAATATCAGGAGCTAAAGATAATCAAGAAAAAAAGAAACTTTATTGTACATAGAGGATGACATGCGGGTCCCATTTAGCAGCAGCGGTCTCAACGTTTCAAATGCGGCTTGAGATCAAAAGAAAAAGAAAATAGCCAGAAATTAGGGGGTAAAAAACTCCAAGAAAGGAAAGCTTTATCGTTCATACAGGCGACATGTCGGATCTATGAGCCTAGCTTACTCAACGTTTCCAAGGCGGCAGGGGATCAAAAGAAAAAGGAAATAGCCAAAAATCAGATGGTGAAAAAAATCCAAGAAAAGAAACTTTTATTGTACATAGAGGATGACATGCGGGTCCCATGAGCCAGCAGGTTCCTCAACGTTTCAAACGTGGCATGAGATCGAAAGAAAAAGGAAAGTGACCAAATATCAAGAGCCAAAAATAATCCAAGAAAAGAAACTTTATGTTACATAGAGGATGACATGTGGGTCCCATTTTGCAGCAGCGGTCTCAACGTTTCCAAGGCGGCACAGGACCAAAAGAAAAATGAAGTAGCCAGAAATCAGGGGGTGAAAAAAATCCAAGAAAAGAAAGATTTCAATTGGGCTGTATCTGGACATCTGGGCCTTCGAACTATCCTGCTGGGCCTTTTGTCTCGTACAATTTCAGCCCACTCCAAAACAGGAAAGTTCGGATTTTTCTAAAAAAAACAGGAAAGTCCTATGCATCGCAAAAACAAAAAACAAGGACACTCAACATATAAGTTTGTTTATGTAAAAATAAAGATTTAATTTATCCGTTTGCAATAGCTCAGAGCGAAATAATCAAGATATCACATGTTTCTTGTACGGGGAGGCTGACATCGGGGACCCATGAGCCAGCAGCGTCGTCAACGTTTCAAAGGCGGCAGGGGATCGAAAATAAAATAAAAAACCAAAAGTCAGTTGGTAACAAAATCCAAGAAAAGAAAACATTTATCATTCTGAGAGGATGACATGCGGGATGAGGCAGCAGCATTCTCAAACGTTTCCAAGGCGGCAGGGGATCAAAAGAAAAATAAAGGAAATAGCCAGAAATTATTTAGGGGTCAAAAATAAATCCACCAAAGGAAACTTTTATTGTTCATAGAGGATGACATGTGGGACCGACCTGCCAACAGCCTCATCGTTTCAACGGGGCAGGGGATCAAAAGAAAAAGGCAAATAGCCAGAAATTAGGGGTCAAAAATAACTCCAATAAAGGAAACTTTTATTGTTCGTAGAGGATGACATGCGGGACCCATGAGCCAGCAGCTTACTCAACGTTTCAAAGGCGGCATGAGATCGAAAGAAAAAGGCATGACCAAATATCAGAGCCAAAAATAATCCAAGATTTATTGTACATAGAGGATGACATGTGGGTCCCATTTTGCAGCAGCGGTCTCAATGTTTGTAATGCGGCTTGAGATCAAAAGAAAAAGAAAGTAGCTAGTAATTAGGGGGTGAAAAAAATCCAAGAAAAGAAACTTGATGGACATAGAGGATGACATGCGGGTCCCTTGAACCAACAGCTTACTCAACGTTTCAAACGTGGCATGAGATCGAAAGAAAAAGGCAAGTGACCAAATATGAGGTGCCAAAAAAACTCCAAGAAAAGAAAGTTGATTGCTCATAGAGGATGACATGCGGGTCCCATTTAGCAGCAGCGGTCTCACCGTTTGAGAGGCGGCGGGGATCGAAGAAAAAGTCAAGTGACCAAATATGAGGTGCCAAAAATAATCCAAAAAAAGAAAGTTTTATAGTACATAGAGGATGACATGCGGGTCCCATGAGTCAGCAGCTTACCATACGTTTCCAAGGCGGCAGGGGATCAAAAGAAAAAGGAAATAGCCAAAAATCAGAGGGTGAAAAAAATAAAGAAAATAAACTTTTATAGTACATAGAGGATGACATGCGGGTCCCATGAGCCAGCAGGTTCCTCAACGTTTCAAACTTGGCATGAGATCGAAAGAAAAAGGCAAGTGACCAAATATGAGGAGCCAAAAATAATTCAAGAAAAGAAAGTTTTATAGTACATAGAGGATGACATGCGGGTCCCATTTAGCAGCAGCGGTATCACCGTTTGAGAGGCGGCAGGGATCAAAAGAAAAAAGAAATTGCCAAAAATCAGATGGTGAAAAAAAACAAGAAAATGAACTTTTATAGTACATAGAGGATGACATGCGGGTCCCATGAGCCTGCAGGTTCCTCAACGTTTCAAACGTGGCATGAGATCGAAAGAAAAAGGCAAGTGAAAAAATATCAGGAGCCAAAAATAATTCAAGAAAAGAAAGTTTTATAGTACATAGAGGATGACATGCGGGTCCCATTTAGCAGCAGCGGTCAGCGTTTGAGAGGTGGCAGGGGATCAAAAGAAAAAAGAAATTGCCAAAAATCAGATGGTGAAAAAAAACCTAGAAAAAGAACTTTTATAGTACATAGAGGATGACATGCGGGTCCCATGAGCCTGCAGGTTCCTCAACGTTTCAAACGTGGCATGAGATCGAAAGAAAAAGGCAAGTGAAAAAATATCAGGAGCCAAAAATAATTCAAGAAAAGAAAGTTTTATAGTACATAGAGGATGACATGCGGGTCCCATTTAGCAGCAGCGGTATCAGCGTTTGAGAGGTGGCAGGGGATCAAAAGAAAAAAGAAATTGCCAAAAATCAGATGGTGAAAAAAAACCTAGAAAAAGAACTTTTATAGTACATAGAGGATGACATGCGGGTCCCATGAGCCTGCAGGTTCCTCAACGTTTCAAACGTGGCATGAGATCGAAAGAAAAAGGCAAGTGAAAAAATATCAGGAGCCAAAAATAATTTAAGAAAAGAAAGTTTTATAGTACATAGAGGATGACATGCGGGTCCCATTTAGCAGCAGCGGTATCACTGTTTGAGAGGCAGCAGGGATCGAAAGAAAAGTCAAGTGACGAAATATGAGGTGCCAAAAAAAATCCAAGAAAAGAAAGTTTTATAGTACATAGAGGATGACATGCGGGTCCGAAGCGCAGCGGTATCACCGTTTGAGAGGCGGCAGGATCGAAAGAAAAGGCAAGTGACCAAATTTGAGGTGCCAAAAATAATCCAGGAAAAGAAAGTTTTATAGTACATAGAGGATGACATGCGGTCCCATAGCAGCAAGTCACCGTTTGAGAGGCAGGGGATCGAAAGAAAAAGGCAAGTGACCAAATTTGAGGTGCCAAAAATAATCCAGGAAAAGAAAGTTTTATAGTACATAGAGGATGACATGCGGGTCCAGCAGCGGTATCACCGTTTGAGAGGCGGCAGATCGAAAGAAAAAGGCAAGTGACCAAATTTGAGGTGCCAAAAATAATCCATGAAAAGAAAGTTTTATAGTACATAGAGGATGACATGCGGGTCCCTAGTGAGCAGGGTATCACCGTTTGAGAGGCGGGGGATCGAAAGAAAAAGGCAAGTGACCAAATTTGAGGTGCCAAAAACTCCAAGAAAAGAAAGTTGATTGCACATAGAGGATGACATGCGGGTCCCATTTAGCAGAATGGTCTCAACGTTTCAAGGCGGCAAGGATCAAAAGAAAAAGGAAGTAGCAAATCAGGGGGTCAAAAAAATCCAAGAATAGAAAGAATTTTGGTTCATAGAGGATGACATGCGGGACCCATGATCCTGCATCGTAAACGTTGAACGAGATGGCGCGATGTAGAAAAAAACAATGCCAGAGAGGCTGCCATCTGGGCCCTACATCCCTCGGCGGTGCGGATTTGCGTTGACTCGGCCGGCGAACCCGAGATTTCGAGATGCACCACGTCCCGGGCCACCATACGCCACGTTTTGGCCGCTTTCGTCGGGCTAGGTGGCCTCAAAAACGAGAAAAAAAAGTTTTGACATGCACCACGGAGGGACCAAAATCGTCGGCCATGGTACACCAGCAACCACGGCGCGACTTCAACTTCGTCGGCCATGGCAACTTTTCTTGTAGTGTAGCCCAAACCTTGTACTGACAGGAATTGCTTCTCGTGCATCCAAACACCTTGAGCCAAAATCCCATGCCATTTGTGTCCATCATATCTACCTACTATGTGGTATTTTTCTGCCATTCCAAAGTAAATTACTTGAGTGCTACCTTTAAAATTTCATTCCTTTACCTTTGCAATATATAGCTCATGGGACAAATAGCTTAAAAACTATTGTGGTGATGAATATGTAGTTATGTGTCTTAATTCTTATAAGTTGCTTGTTGAGCGGTAACCATGTTTCTGGGGACGCCATCAACTTTATCTTTGTTGGATATCATGTGAGATGCTATGCATGTTCGTCTTGTCTGAAGTAAGTGCGATTTCATGATCAAATGGTTTGAGTATGCATATGTTAGAGAAGAACATTGGGCAGCCAACTAAAGCCATGTATCATGGTGGAAGTTTCAGTTTGGACATACAACCTCAATCTCTTATGAGAATATTAATTGTTGTTGAATGCTTAAGCATTAAAAGAGGAGTCCATTATCTGTTGTCTATGTTGTCCCGGTATGGATGTCTAAGTTGAGAATAATCAAAAGCGAGAAATCCAATGCGTGCTTTCTCCTTAGACACTTGTACATGCGGCATAGAGGTACCCCTTTGTGACACTTGGTTGAAACATATGTTATGCGATGATAATCCGTGTCTTCCGAGCTAAGTAGGACAAGGTGCGAGCACTATTAGTACTATATGCATGAGACATGCAACTTGTAGGAAGTATTATGCATAGCACATATGAATTATTACTACCGTTGACAAAATTGTTTCTATGTTTTCAAAACAAAAGCTCTAGCACAAAAATAGTAATCAATGCTTCCCTCTGCGAAGGGCCAATCTTTTACTTTATTGTTGAGTCAGTTTACCCACTTCTTTCTATCTTAGAAGCAAACACTTGTGTTAACTGTGTGCATTGATTCTTACATGTTTACTTATTGCACCTGTTATATTACTCTATGTTGACAAATATCCATGAGATATACATGTTACAAGTTGAAAGCAATTGCTAAAACTTAATCATCCTTTGTGTTGCTTCAATTCATTCTACTTAGAATTTATTGCTTATGAGTTAGCTCTTATGCAAGTCTTATTGATACTTGTTTGAAAGTACTATTCATGAAAAGTTTTGCTATATGATTCATTTGTTTAGTCATTATCTTTGTTAGCAATCTTTTGTTCAGATCACTCCATTCATCTCATATGCTTTACAATAATGTTGATCAAGATTATGTTGGTAGCATGTCACTTCAGAAATTATTTGTGTTATCGGATGCTTGATACGTCTCAAACGTATCTATAATTTCTTATGTTCCATGCTACTTTTATTACAATACTTGAATGTTTTATACATACTTTACAACATTATTATACATTTTCCGGCACTAACCTATTAACAAGATGCCGGTTTCTTGTTTTACTGTTTTGGTTTCAGAAATCCTAGTAAGGAAATATTCTTGGAATTGGACGAAATCAACGCAGGGTCCTATTTTTGCACGAAGCTTCCGGAAGACCGAGGGGGAAAGGAAGTGGGGCCACGAGGCGGCACCACACGGCGCGCGGCCCGCCCCCGGCCGCGCCGGCCTGTTGTGGGCCCCTCGTGACGCCCTTTGACCTACCCTTCCGCCTACAAATAGCCTTCGTCGCGAAACCCCCTGTACCGAGAGCCACGATACGGAAAACCTTCAGACGCCGCCGCGAATCCCATCTCGGGGGATTCAGAGATCGCCCGCACCCTGCAGGAGAGGGGAATCATCACCGGAGGGGCTCTACATCATCATGCCCGCCTCCGGATTGATGCGTGAGTAGTTCATCCTTGGACTATGGATCCATAGTAGCTAGATGGTTGTCTTCTCCGCTTGTGCTATCATTGTTTAGATCTTGTGAGCTGCCTAACATGATCAAGATCATCTATTTGTAATGCTACATGTTGTGTTTGGCGGGATCCGATGAATATAGAATATTATGTTAAGTTGATTATCAATCTATCATATATGTGTTGTTTATGTTCTTGCATGCTCTCCGTTGCTAGTAGAGGCTCTGGCCAAGTTGATACTTGTAACTCCAAGAGGGAGTATTTATGCTCGATAGTCGGTTCATGCCTCCATTGAATCTGGGACAGTGACAGAAAGTTCTAAGGTTGCGGATGTGCTGTTGCTACTAGGGATAAAACATCGATGTTTTGTCTAAGGATATTTGTGTTGATTACATTACGCACCATACTTAATGCAATTATCTGTTGTTTACAACTTAATACTGGAAGGGGTTCGGATGATAACTGAAGGTGGATTATTTAGGCATAGATGCATGCTGGATAGCGGTCTATGTACTTTGTCGTAATTCCCTGATTAAATCACATAGTAATCATCGTTGATATGTATTGAATCTTTATTTGTCAATTGCCGCCCAATTTGTTCACCCAACATGTTAGTTATCTTATTGGAGAGACACCTCTAGTGAACTGTGGACCCCGGTCCATTCTTTTACATCTGAATACATTCTACTGCTTTTACTGTTCTTTGCAAACAAACACCATCTTCCACTCGATACGTTTAATCCTTTGTTTTCAGCAAGCCGGTGAGATTGACAACCTCACTGTTGGGGCAAAGTACTTTGATTGTGTTGTGCAGGTTCCACGTTGGCGCCGGTTTCACCGGTGTTGCACTACACTCCTCCACCAACAACCTTCACGTGCTTCTTGGCTCCTACTGGTTCGATAACCTTGTTTTCATGAGGGAAACTTGCTTCTATACGCATCATACCTTCCACTTGGGGTTCCCAACGGACGTGTGCTTACGCGTATCAAGCTAAATATCTGGCGCCATGCGGGGAGATCAAGACACGCTGCAAGGGGAGTCTCCACTTCCAATCTCTTTACTTTGTTTTTGTCTTGCTTTACTTTATTTTATTTACCGTCTTGTTTGCTTCATATTAAAAACACAAAAAAATTAGCTACTTTACTTATTGTCTTGTTTACTAGCTCTATATAAAAAAAATTAGTTACTTGTCTTTACTTTATTTGCCTAGTTTACTTTATTGCTACTAAAATGAGTAATCCTGAAGTTGAAGTTCGTTCTTTTAAGCAACAAGGTGGAGAAAGTTTTAAAGATGCTTGGTACAGAATTAGTAATGCTCATCATAGGTGCATTAAGAAACACTCCACTACTATCCTTCTTAGGAACTTTTATGTTGGCTTATCTAGTTGGAATAGGTATGTTCTTGATACTCTTTCGGGAGGTAATTTCCTAGGTACTCCCGCTTTAGAAGCTAGTTGCATCATTGAGAGTCTAGTTGGAATACCACCTGTTAATGAAGTTAAAATTGAAATCTCTCTTGAGGATGTTATGAAAAAATTGGAAACCATAGAGAAAAAAATTTCAAGTGTTGAAACTAAATTGGAAATGTTATTTGATAAAACTGATGAACTTGATAAATCCCTAGGAGGAATTGATGAAAGAATTAGTGTCCTAGGAACTTGTGTTGTCCATGATAATCAAACCAATAGGATTGATGAACTTGAAAAAGCTATGGGAACCTTGGGTTCAACTTTTTCTTCTCTCAAGTATAAGGAGAAAGCTTATGTGGGTAAAGAGCAAAAATTCATGTATGCCTCTAAGGTGCCTAAACAAAAGAATTATTATAGGCCTAAAATTGATAAAACCCCTAGCACCACCATAGGAAATTTAGATAATGGAGCATCTAAGGTACCCTCTGCAACAAGTTGTGTTTGTAAGAAAAATAATGATGTTGATGCTTCTTCTCTTGAAAATACTTGATTTGCACTTTCTGCGCCTAGCTGAAAGGCGTTAAAGAAAAACACTTCTTGGGATATAACCCAAGTTACATTCTATTTACTGTATTGTTGAGTCTTGGAAGTTTTTTACTACTGTAGCAACCTCTCCTTATCATGTTTTTGTGCCAAGTAAAGTTTCTATGTTAAAGTTGATGATAGATTTGGATCGCTGCGCAGAAACAGCATTGCTGTCTGTCACGAATTCTCGCAGAAGTCTCTGTAAAAAAATCGAAAAAATCTGCAAATTTACGAGCGTGATCCTCATATATGTACGCAACTTTCATTAGTTTTGAGTTTTTCCATTTGAGCAAGTTAAGTGCCCCTGCCAGATTCATCTTTACGGACTGTTCTGTTTTTGACAGATTCTGTCTTTTATTTCGCATTGCCGCTTTTGCTATGTTGAATGAGTTTCTTTGTTTCATTAACTTTCAGAAGCTTTGTGCAATGTCCAGAAGTGTTAAGAATGATTGTGTCACCTCTGAATATGTGAATTTTATTATACACTAACCCTCTAATGAGTTTGCTTGAAATTTGTGTGAAGGAAATTTTCAAGGGTCAAGAGAAGAGGATGATATACTATGATCAAGAAAAGTGAAAGGTCTATGCTTGGGGATGCCCCGTGGTTCATCCCTGCATATTTTAAGAAGACTCAGCATCTAAGCTTGGGGATGCCCAAGGCATCCCCTTCTTCATCGACAACATTATCAGGTCACTTCTAGTGAAACTATATTTTTATTCCGTCACATCCTATGTTCTTTACTTGGAGCGTCGGTTTGCTTTTATTTTGTTTTGTTTTGAATAAAGTTGGATCCCACCATTCTTATATTGGAGATATTACGCTCCGCTTTTTCATATGGAACACTTGTGTTCTTAATTGTGCTTTAATGTTCATGGTGAAGGCTAATTGCTTCGTTAAATTGCTATTTGGTTGGAATTGGAAAATGCTGCATATGGTTTGGTAATTTGGAAATTGTTTGAGCTCTCATAGATCATGTTTAAGCTCTTGTATCATGTAGTTTAATCTATTAATGAAGAACTACCGTAGAGCTTGTTTAATTTGGTTTGCATGATTGGTCTCTCTAAGTCTAGATATTTTCGGTAAAGTGTTTGAACAACAAGGAAGACAGTGTAGAGCCTTATAATGCTTGCAATATGTTCTTGTGTGAGTTTTGCTGTACTTGTTCATACTTGTGTTTGCTTCAAACAACCTTGCTAGCCCAAACCTTGTACTGAGAGGAAATGCTTCTCGTGCATCCAAACACCTTGAGCCAAAATCCCATGCCATTTGTGTCCACCATATCTACCTACTATGTGGTATTTTTCTGCCATTCCAAAGTAAATTACTTGAGTGCTACCTTTAAAATTTCATTCCTTTACCTTTGCAATATATAGCTCATGGGACAAATAGCTTAAAAACTATTGTGGTGATGAATATGTAGTTATGTGTCTTAATTCTTATAAGTTGCTTGTTGAGCGGTAACCATGTTTCTGGGGACGCCATCAACTTTATCTTTGTTGGATATCATGTGAGATGCTATGCATGTTCGTCTTGTCTGAAGTAAGTGCGATTTCATGATCAAATGGTTTGAGTATGCATATGTTAGAGAAGAACATTGGGCAGCCAACTAAAGCCATGTATCATGGTGGAAGTTTCAGTTTGGACATACAACCTCAATCTCTTATGAGAATATTAACTGTTGTTGAATGCTTAAGCATTAAAAGAGGAGTCCATTATCTGTTGTCTATGTTGTCCCGGTATGGATGTCTAAGTTGAGAATAATCAAAAGCGAGAAATCCAATGCGTGCTTTCTCCTTAGACACTTGTACATGCGGCATAGAGGTACCCCTTTGTGACACTTGGTTGAAACATATGTTATGCGATGATAATCCGTGTCTTCCGAGCTAAGTAGGACAAGGTGCGAGCACTATTAGTACTCTATGCATGAGACATGCAACTTGTAGGAAGTATTATGCATAGCACATATGAATTATTACTACCGTTGACAAAATTGTTTCTATGTTTTCAAAACAAAAGCTCTAGCACAAAAATAGTAATCAATGCTTCCCTCTGCGAAGGGCCAATCTTTTACTTTATTGTTGAGTCAGTTTACCCACTTCTTTCTATCTTAGAAGCAAACACTTGTGTTAACTGTGTGCATTGATTCTTACATGTTTACTTATTGCACCTGTTATATTACTCTATGTTGACAAATATCCATGAGATATACATGTTACAAGTTGAAAGCAATTGCTGAAACTTAATCATCCTTTGTGTTGCTTCAATTCATTCTACTTAGAATTTATTGCTTATGAGTTAGCTCTTATGCAAGTCTTATTGATACTTGTTTGAAAGTACTATTCATGAAAAGTTTTGCTATATGATTCATTTGTTTAGTCATTATCTTTGTTAGCAATCTTTTGTTCAGATCACTCCATTCATCTCATATGCTTTACAATAATGTTGATCAAGATTATGTTGGTAGCATGTCACTTCAGAAATTATTTGTGTTATCGTTTACCTACTCGAGGGCTTGGGGATGCTTGATACGTCTCAAACGTATCTATAATTTCTTATGTTCCATGCTACTTTTATTACAATACTTGAATGTTTTATACATACTTTACAACATTATTATACATTTTCCGGCACTAACCTATTAACAAGATGCCGAAGTGCCAGTTGTTGTTTTCTGCTGTTTTTGGTTTCAGAAATCCTAGTAAGGAAATATTTTTGGAATTGGACGAAATCAACGCCGAGGGTCCTATTTTTGCACGAAGCTTCCAGAAGACCGAGGGGGAAAGGAAGTGGGGCCACGAGGCGGCACCACACCAGGGCGGCGCGGCCCAAGCCCTGGCCGCGCCGGCCTGTTGTGTGGGCCCTCGTGACGCCCTTTGACCTACCCTTCCGCCTACAAATAGCCTTCGTCGCGAAACCCCCAGTACCGAGAGCCACGATACGGAAAACCTTCAGAGACGCCGCCGTCGCGAATCCCATCTCGGGGATTCAGGAGATCGCCTCCGGCACCTGCTGGAGAGGGGAATCATCACCGGAGGGCTCTACATCATCATGCCCGCCTCCGGATTGATGCGTGAGTAGTTCATCCTTGGACTATGGGTCCATAGCGTAGCTAGATGGTTGTCTTCTCCGCTTGTGCTATCATTGTTTAGATCTTGTGAGCTGCCTAACATGATCAAGATCATCTATTTGTAATGCTACATGTTGTGTTTGGCGGGATCCGATGAATATAGAATATTATGTTAAGTTGATTATCAATCTATCATATATGTGTTGTTTATGTTCTTGCATGCTCTCCGTTGCTAGTAGAGGCTCTGGCCAAGTTGATACTTGTAACTCCAAGAGGGAGTATTTATGCTCGATAGTGGGTTCATGCCTCCATTGAATCTGGGACAGTGACAAAAGTTCTAAGGTTGCGGATGTGCTGTTGCTACTAGGGATAAAACATCGATGTTTTGTCTAAGGATATTTGTGTTGATTACATTACGCACCATACTTAATGCAATTATCTGTTGTTTACAACTTAATACCGGAAGGGGTTCGGATGATAACCTGAAGGTGGATTATTTAGGCATAGATGCATGCCGGATAGCGGTCTATGTACTTTGTCGTAATGGATTAAATCACATAGTAATCATCGTTGATATGTATTGAATCTTTATTTGTCAATTGCCCGCCTGTAATTTGTTCACCCAACATGTTAGTTATCTTATTGGAGAGACACCTCTAGTGAACTGTGGACCCCGGTCCATTCTTTTACATCTGAATACATTCTACTGTTTTTACTGTTCTTTGCAAACAAACACCATCTTCCACTCGATACGTTTAATCCTTTGTTTTCAGCAAGCCGGTGAGATTGACAACCTCACTGTTACGTTGGGGCAAAGTACTTTGATTGTGTTGTGCAGGTTCCACGTTGGCGCCGGTTTCACTGGTGTTGCGCCGCACTACACTCCTCCACCAACAACCTTCACGTGCTTCTTGGCTCCTACTGGTTCGATAACCTTGGTTTCAACTGAGGGAAACTTGCTTCTATACGCATCATACCTTCCACTTGGGGTTCCCAACGGACCTGTGCTTCGCGCGTATCAGTAGACGCTTAAGCGAGCCAAAATTAATACCGTAAAATCCTTTTATTAGCTAAGCACCGGTCTGGCAACGCGGGGCGCTTATTCGGTCGCAACCCGAAGTGCAAAAAAGAACGATAGCGCCCGCTCTCTCCAATGCTAGACGCTTGCGCTTGGAACCTGACAGGCCTACCCTAAACTTTTCTTCCCAATCTATGTAGCTGGAGGTGGACGCGGCGGGGTCATCGATCCGTCCAGGCCAGCGCCTCCTAGGGCCTCTTCGAGCTCGTTGCACGCGGCGCCGGGAATGGGTAGCTGCATGCTTGACCATTGATTTTTGTGCTGCTATACAGATTAGTCGAGTGATTCTTGTTTTTTTCAGAGATACATGTGCGGAACCGTTGTTCAGATTTTTTTAAAAGGGATTGTGTCTATTGATTTAGCTATGGAAAGGTCCCTGAGATTAAGCGAGATTCAGTTAAGCCGTTGAGAAAAGAGTCGTAGGCCCCTCCTATTTTTTTCCTAGCGCCTAGGCTAGCGGCCGCCGCTAGCTATTCCAAGTCGTGCGAAGACAATTCGGCTTAGCACCCGACTCAACCTTTTGCGTCGACGCGAGCCTAAATCCCAGGATAGATCAGGATTATGGCATAACTACCGGGAAAACGATCCTAGCGCCTGGCTTAAGCACCCGCGTTGTAGATGCTCTAATCCCCCCTCTGTCTGGCACCTCTCCGTAAGCACCTCTCCGTATAGAAACAATGCCATCATCAGTAAAGAATACATATTTGAATGATTTGTTTGTATCTCACTTGTTGTCTCTGGATCACCTCTCCCGGTTGTATATAAACAGTGCAATCACCACTTGAAATAGTCAACAATAAGCATGAGAGGAGCTAGCCTGGCATGCAGAAAAACTATTTACCTAGCAAAGCCACGTGTCCACCAATCGGTAACAATAAGAATGAGATGACCAAGTTTGGCACGCGGAAAAGCCACTTACCTAGCAAAGCCAAGTGTCTTCAGTAGATGAACCCACCAATCGGTAAATAGTCACTAAATAAGGTAGTACAATAGAAACTTGTTAAACGCGATAGTGTTGATAAAAATATGCGGGTAAAAACTGCAATTCAATCTTGAGCTGATGTGGAATTGTGGATCCATTCCGAAACTATACACTGGTAGAAAAAAGGGCTTCCGTCCAGCCACATTAGTCCCGGAAATATTCGAACCGCGACTAAAGGGGCTTTAATCGCGGAGGCAACCCGCGACTAATGCTCCATCCGCGATGAACCCAGTCGCGGCTGGTAACACCAAGGGACTAAAGGGCTATGGAGGGATGCGGCGGCGGAAAAACCTTTAGTCGCGGTTGGGGACCAAGCTTTTAGTCATGGGTTGTCCCCAACCGCGACTAAAGGTTTTTCCGATTTTTCACTCCCCACGCACTCACCGTGGATCGCCTTTTTTTTGCTTTGTAAAATACAAAAGAAAATGATAGAAATTTCAAAAAAATTGTTTTCAGATTCTTGTATGTTATGCAACCTACTATTCGGAGAAATTAAGAAATTCGAATTTTCACTTTTTTTGTAAAAAAGTTTAAAAATGGTAAAACCGCAATAACTTTTGCATACGACGTCTGAAAAAAACGTATAATATATCAAAAAAATCCTGGGAAATAGTTACATCCGAATTCACCGGGTTTACCCGGTTTTTAGATTATCAAAATTCCAAATGAAAATATGAAAGCAGGAAGATTTTAGTTTTTGCTATAAATTACGGATTTTATATATTTTTTATTTTTTAAAAACCTAAAATTAATAATTGCATCCTGCATAAAGATTACTATCATTTTTACCCAATTTTTAGATTTTCAAATTTTTAGGTTTTAGGTTTGGCAAAAAAAATAATTAATTAAATTAAAAATAATGCAAATTAAAAAGTTAATGTTTATTTATTTATTTGTTCAAGATTATTATTACATCATTACTTTTGTTTATTAAAAGAATTATTTGAAATTCAAACAATAAAGAAATGTGACATCGACCAACATGTTAATAGAATTGATATGATACTACTATCACATACATGCGCGCGAAGCACTTGGATGCGGAACGGGATGGAACTCGGAAGTTAAGCGTGCTAGTGCTAGAGTAGTGGGAGGATGGGTGACCGAGCGGGAAGTTTGACCACGAGTATGTAATTTGACTAGAGATAAGTGTAGTTAGAGATAGAGACTAAACTATGCAAATAACAGAAATAGTAGAAATTCTAAAAAATAGAAAAAAAAGAGGAAGTGAAAAATAATTAGAAACCCAAATGAATTAAAAAAAACTCAAAATAGCCTTTAGTCCCGGTTCGTGTTACAAACCGACTAAAGGTCCTCGCTCGCATGCCGCCGCCCACGTATGGGCCTTTAGTCGCGTTCGTAAGCACCGCGACTAGTGGCTATTGTGCTTTTCCTTATGCGTTCGCAACCGCTAATGGCCGTTGCAAACCGGGACTAAAGCCCTTTTTTCTACCAGTGATAATATAGCTTCAGAAATGAATGTGAAATTCGACTGAAACAGCACAATCCCTCCGGGGGTTAAATTTCAACGATATAATCACATGAGAAACCTTGAGCCATGCACGTATATAAGGAAATGGCTAAGTCGAGAAAGCCCACGAGGGCGCGGCTAGCACACCCAGCTCACGCAAAAATGTTTTTGGGGGAATCTACTGACTTAAATATCGGCTGCCCAGACAGTCTGTATGGTACCATCCATCAACATGAATTCTGTAAGCTAAAAGTTGAGCAATCTCCGGGTCCTGATTCTTAAACACAAATAATTCAGCCACAGCTTTGTCTTCCGTATTTCCATGGGATTGAACTTATCCATACAATTATGCAAATTCCTGCAAACTTTCCAGGCAGTAGAGCCAGGTAATTCTCATTATTCTTACACAACTATATACCAGTGCGGCAGTGCAAGATCAAACCTGTAAGCATATCACTTTGCAAATTGCATAAGAGTGCTACGGTACAGAACGTCTAGTAACAGCAGGCTCGACAGCAGCCGTGTGTGAAGATCAGTTTTTGTGCTAGTACAATTAAGGAGTAGTACATCACAAGTCCTGCACGGCGAGACAAAGGGGGCAAATGGCGTGACGAGCTAGCCTCTGCTGCACGGATCGGTCCGCGGTCAGGCCACCGCGGCCGCCGGAGCCGGAGCCGGCGGCCGTGCGGCGCCGATGACGAGCGAGGTGTCGGCGGAGATGGGGATGACCCCGCCGCGCGCGAGGATGGAGCGGTACATCTCGACGAGCACCTTGTCCTCGTACTCCTTGGGCGGGCGCGGGCGCGCGAAGGGGTCGGCGCCGGCCACGCAGTAGGGCGTGGAGCCGTAGCCGACGGCGGCGGAGGAGGCCAGCCGGAGCATGGCGTTCACGTACGCGTCGCGGAGCCGCACCAGCCACCGCCGCGGCGACAGCGCGCGCAGGATCCGCCGCCCGAGCCCGCGCCGACGCACGCGCCACCCGCGGCGCCGGCTCGCCGAAGCCGTCGTCTTCGTCGCTGCCACGGCGCCGGCGCCTCCAGCGCCGAGCTCGGCCGTGGCGATGGGCGGGCGGCGCTGCGCGTCGGCGGCGTCGAGGCGGTCGTAGCCGCGGAGCTTCCGGTAGGCCTTGATGCCGCCCTTGCGGGCGCCCGTGGCCGAAGCGCCTGCCATGGCTCCTCGAGCTTGCTCCGACCTCGCGTGGGAATGGTGGTGGGTGGTGGTTCGTAATGGCAGAGAGAGCCAGAGGTAGTAGTATGTTGTTCTACACTTGTAGCATGAGTGCTAGCTAGCTGCCCTGCACGCCTGCACTTATATCCGTGTCACATGGCAAGCTCATTTCTTTTCATGAAGAAAAACAAATTGGCTCACTGGGCGGTTTAGCCGCCCTGCAGCTCGTATTATCTTTACTGTGCTGATGAGTAGCTCGGTCGCTCTCTCGATTTAATTAGCCGCTATGTTTTGTTGACCCGTCCATGCATGCATGGTGCCCGTTTATGCTAGTAGTTTTCAGCTTGACAAGCTAGATTAGGCATTTCTGCTGTAGCGCATGGCATGCTTTAACTCCACTGCTGACTAACTGAGTTAGGGCATTTACACTCAGGTTGGATTTTTTTTTCTTAGTTGGCGAAAAAATAAAGAAATGTAATGTATTTTTTGCGGGTAAAGAAATGTAATGTTGTCTTCACTTAATTAAAGTTAAAAGATGACCTCTTGAAAAAATAGGAGAAAGCTTTTTTTTTTCCTATTATATCATACGTCTTTCCTTAGCAATACTAATTTTCTACTAAAATTTAATTAATTCTCATTAATTGTAAGAGGTAATAATGCATTGTATGACTTATATCGCTTGTTTTTCTAGATTAGTTGGAGGGCTAAGAGAAGACATATCTTCTTTACTATTGTGCATACCCTTATACAAAAATCAATCGACTTAACTATGTCGAGAACACTTGGGTACGGGCTGTAGATTAGGGCATGTACAATATGGTGACATCAGCCTTCTCTTAAAACAACATCGTAAATTTTTTGATGACTTCAAGAAGAGAGAATAGAGAAAGGGAAGACTACCTTCGCTTAGCTAAGGGAGGATTCCTTAAAAAGTAATAGAAGGTCAATTTTACCATTGTATCACGTCTCTTCACTTAGCAACATGATTTTCTACTAAAATTAATCAATTCTCATTAATTATAAGGGATGACAATAAGATACAATGCATTGTAAATGTTATAGCTATTCCCTTATCTAAATGATGTGGAGGGCTAAGGAAGGCATGACTTCTCTAACATTATACATGCCCTTATATCGCTTGTTTCTAGTGCACATCATGCTTTAGCTCCATGGCTAAATAACTGCTTTACTATACCGAAATCAAGCAAATTAATTATCGAGAGATATACCTGGCCATGGATAGCTCACCCCGGGCCAAAAACCCTAGCCCAAAAATTCCGGGCCACACATGTCGAGCCTGGGTTTGAGTTTTAAGCTCGAACGTCGAGCCAGGCCTATGCCTCAACTATGTGTGATTTTGTGAAGAGCCCTGGCGGGGTTTTTCTACGTATGGGTTGGGTTTGGGCCTAAAATCCAGGCCTAATAGTCGGGCCTGACCTAGGCATAAGTTTTTTGCTATGGGCTTTCTTCGGCCTTGCCTGAAACCTAGTCCGACCCGAGTTATGCCCAAGTATAATCGGGAGATACGCCCTGTACGCAGGCTGTAAAAGGATTAGATTGATTAGACCTTTGCTCGTACCATATTGTTTATCATATATTTTTCTTTCGGATTTTAAGCGAAGGAGATAATTACCTATTGCAGACTTTTTTGCGAAAATTCCACCGATCTATTAATAATCATTAACAACCGTACATTTCCAGTGATGACCACAAACAGTAGCACCAGCCGAAGGCACGCTGATGCCCACAAGATAAGGGATCACTGGATTCTTCGATGGGAAATATTACCCAAATTTATAGTTCGACTCAAGTGGAACACAAGAATACCAATAAGATTTTAGCAATTAAGGCGTCACTCTCAGCTCACAAAGCAAGTAGTGATTTTATAGCAGTTGATTCAAAGCAATAGAACAAACAGTAAATAATAGCAGTACATTTCCAGTTTTTATCGAAAGTAGTGATGTGTAACTTTCAGTGGCTAAAAACGTAGGCATGAGGTGATAGCGGGGTGTTGCATGAATGATATTTATCATATAATGTAATTATAATAACGTAGCATCCATCTCTAATTTAGTTGTGTGTAGATGTGTGATCCAAATATAGTTATGCATACTAACAAAGAGAATTTGCATAACATCTTTTATGCTGCCTGGCCATTTTACCGGGGCAAACTTGAAACTACACACAACTAAGGACTATCCTTTCGAATAGACCGGAAGCATTAAGTTTCATGAACACACAATATCCTCGAACTATCACATATTCCCCATGTTGTTTTTCCTAATTTTCACTTTAGGGATTCGCAGGTTCAACATAATAATAAGCAATACACTTTGCAGATAAATACGAACCTCATATATATGATAGAGCAATATAGGTTCAGTACTGAAATCATGTCACTCGGGTTTTAGTAACACGCATTAAACATAGGAAAGGTGTACCAACACTTATACATGAATATCATCAAGACAAACACCTCAAATCTCGGTACATATAGATGATTACATGATCAATCTCATCCAAACCCCATCCACCTCTTAAGCCTGCATAGAACTACTCACTCATGACGATGGAGAGTGATCACATGGTTATTGGTGACGATGTTGGTGGCGGTGATGGTGAAGAAGCCCTCGAAACCCGTCTCTCCGGGCTGGAGAGCAAGATCAATCTGACCCCGAAACAAAGATCATGGTTTTGGCGGTGCTCTGTTTTATTTTGAAAAGCTCCGTCCTTCTGGCAGTGTAGGTTTTTTGGGTATATAAGGCGACACGCGAAGGGAGGAGGTGAGGCGATGTCCGAGGGCCAAATGGGCCCTAGTGACGCGCCCTATGCTGGTGGGCACGCCACTAGGCCTCGTTTAGGCCTCGTGGATCCCCTCTGTGATTCCAAGCTCCAGGTCCCTTCTTTTGGTAAAATTTTTATAGTATTGTTTTCCGATTTTATTTTCTGCGAAAACAGATAGAAAGAAGACTTTTGCTAAAAACAGCGTCAGATTTAGCAGTTTTATCCAAGTATGGTGAAATTTCGGAGCAAATCCTGGAGCTAAGTGCTTGAAAAGTAGATACATTTGATATGTATCACATGGCGCCGTCCTCGCCCCTCCATCACCGGAGTCAGGCAAAGCTTGTTATATTAGATATTGTTGTAGTAGACAGACGGAAAGTCATCGCATTAAGCCCCGAAAGGACCAGCGCACCAGAGTAACAACCTTCGCCAATGATGATAACCGTAGATCGGGAAGAGACTGACGTAAAACCGCACTAGCGATCACGAAAACATCTAGATCTCAAGAGATCTGTCGAACACACGACTCCACGCGCCCTCCGTCGGCACTAGATGGACGCAGCCCGGAGAAGACACTTGAAACGAACTAAACGAAGAACTGAAACATTCCTGCCGGTGGAGGCCGTGGTCCGCCACGTTTCCAAGGCTCTAAGGGCACAGGAGGCGAACGGACCGGTAGCATCAGTGGCGAGAGCGATGAAACCCTTTTTGGCTTTTAGAGGCGCCTCAGGACCGCCTCCTATTTCTTTTCCTACTTCGTACCGGTTCACCTATTGCGGATAAAAATGGAGTTAAACAAAACCGCAAAAACGGATTCGGTGCCGAAATTATCATATCCGTTTACGTGCCTAACCAAAAGTAGATTTTGATGCATAAAATTGTGAAAGAATGAAGAGCCATACCTCTTCCCGGTTGTTAATACATTAATTAAAAGATAAAAGGTGATCGCTAGTGCTAGTATTTCAGTAAAATGTTTAACATGAAACCTTGAATCTGTGCATAGCTAAGTTATTGAGAAGTCCAAAGTGATGGAAAAGTCTAGGCTAACACCAGTACTGCTCTAACACACCAACTCACGTCAAGGCTAGACATATGACGAGGATAGTGTTACCATAAAAATATCTTAGGCTACTCACAGTGGGGAGTAACATAAGGTGATATCATGCAAAGTCTAATTTATTAGTTTGTAGACTCATTTTATCTTGGAGTGTGTGATGTTATGGTAACATAGCTAGTTATCACCTTCATCTCTTACTTCATTTATTGTGCCATGTCAGCAAAACACATTGAAATATGCGATGTTACTAGCTAAGTTAGCCCCACTATGAGTAGTCTTAGACGTGAGATCAACCTATGGGGGACCATAGATGTGGGATCAAAAGGCAGTGACTATTTTTTATATTAATTAGTGTGTTATGCGGGTATTAAATTTGAGACATGAAGGCTTTGATCCAATATTAAAGTAACACATCGGCCAAGTTTTTTAAAAGTCCAAACTGATAAAAGGGTTAGTCTACAAATTTTCTTACCTCATTTTCGATGAATAAGGCGCACATGTGTTTCACGTCGAATTTTAACCAAACAATTAAGCAACAAAATTTTAATTGTATTGTACTTAATTAGTATCGTTAGATTCGTATTATTTTTTTTCTAATGAAACTAATTTTATACGAACAATCTTTATATATTTAAAGTAATTCTTGATTAAAGAAAAAACATAAAAAAACAGAACGGCTTATTCATTTGGTTAGATAGAGTAACAATCAGTACATGAGTGTTTAATGGCGGTCAACATCACAATTAACTAGCCACTTATTCCGTTAACACGTCATATATACAGGGTTGCGCCCTGTACGACATGCTTCATTCATACATTACCCATGCACGCGTTGCTTTCGTAAGTCGTAACTCAACAATCATGTGTAATGGCCTTTTCTAAATCACAAGACCAGCTAACTTCGTGATATACATATAGATAAGCATGCTACCGGCCAAAGTCAAGCTTTCGTCATAACAGCTTGACTGCCCGTCTGCCTGCAGGCCGCACCGGGGAACATCACTCGGCCAGAGCACTACGAGTCTACGACGAATGATACTAAAGCCCGAGCAAAAGATATCATATCCTACCGTATCGTCGTATCGACGCCATGATTTTCCATGTTAGTCCGGACTCCGGAGTCCCCAGCTACCAGCGGTGTCATCAGAGCATCTCCGCGCGTCCCCAAAGGATTTGCGCACGGATCAAAACTGTCTACCGCTCCCCAGCTTTTTGTCCGGCGCGCCTATATGGTGTCCGGCGCCCGAGCCTGTCCCCGTCCCACAGGGGACACACCAGGGACGGACACAACGAAAAGCGAGGGAGGGCGGGCCGACCCGTCACGCACAATTAATTTTAACCTAACCGTCGCCACCTCGCGACGGAGTTATTGGCCAGCGACGCAGCTCCCGCAGCGACGGTGCGCTCGCGAGGACGCAGCCGACGCGTCCCATCGCGCCTAGCTCGCGGGCCGGCGCAATGAGCGCCACCGCTCATCCGCCCTCCGGCCTATAAAAAGGGCGCCTCTCATCGTCCCTCTCACACACAAACCCTAGCGCCTCTCTCCCAAACCCTAGACGCCACCATCTCTCAACAAGACTCGACGCTATGTCTGGTAGAGGCGGAGGCCGACCTCGCGGCCGCGGCCGTGGTCGTGGTCGTGGCCGCGACATAGCTGAACGCTTGCCGTCGCCTCCCACGCCGTCGTCTTCATCGTCGGAGATGGACGTGGAGCCGGACGTCCTGTTCGAGTTCGTCCACGTCCTCAAGGGCGACCCGCGCGGCATCCTGCCGGACTCCTTCGCCGAGTACGTCGGCGGCGTACGCCCGCGCAAGATGCATCTGCGGGAGCATTCGTGCGGCTACTGCCGGTGGATCGTCGACGCGATCTACGACGCGCGCGGCAAGATGTACCTCAACATCGGCTGGGAGAAGTTCGCGCGCCACCACAGCCTCGAAGCCGGCTTCATCCTCGTGTTCTCCTACTTCGGCAACATGGACATGAGCGTCAAGGTCTTCGACGAGAGGCGCTGCCGCCGGGACTACCACGGCGACAGGGACTCCCACGACGACAGCACCGACGAGGAGGACGATTGAGTGTTTTTTCTTCGTAGCGAATACGTGCACGGAGGTTTCTGCCTATTCGCCTCATCGGTAGAACCAACAAGGGCACCATTCTCCCGCTGGATTTTCCAGTTTAGGTGACTGGGTGTGCCCTCGAGTGTTCTTTCTTAGCAGCGAACACAGGAAACCTTCGATGCACGGCCTAGTTAGGTTTAGTTTTTTTGCAATATTTTATATTTGTGTCCACCATGGTTCAAACTATGTATTAGTTTGTGGAAAACCATGTTCCTAACTATGTCTTCGTGTAAACCACGTTCCCAATTATGTATTAGTTTGTGTTGAAATAAAAATGCCAAGAAAAAATATTTTAAATGTTTGGGGGACGCGGCTGGGGAGCGACGTCCCCCAAACGCGACACGAACAAAACACGTCCCCCAAACGCTCGATCCGGCGCGGTTTGGGGAACGGTTTGGGGGACGCGACTGGAAATGCTCTTATGCCTGCAAACGAATCGAGTTCCGGCGAGTTATACTTGCTTTAGTTTATACAAAATTTATGCGAGTTTCGACCGAGTTGAGTTAAAACGTACTTAGCTTGTAACGATCTTGAGTGAGTTTTAAGCTAGCTAAGCTAGACATCTAGTAGTTGTAGCAAACGTGAACCCTTGGGCCTTGGCCTTGGCACATCGATGTCAGGTTTAATCAACAGAGCATATAGTTACATCTTTAATATTCCCTCCGTTATTTCATACAAGGTCACAAACTCATGTTCCAGGTACTGTATCAAGAAAATAAAGCCAACTAATAAATAGCACGATTAACTATGCAAAATTGTTCTTGTGTTCCGAGTTAATTAAATGTGTTGAATGTGGTGCATCTTTATCTATGATTGAATGCAACATTCATATTAGTGCGCACCATCTTATGAGGTAGAAACCTAATCATTTTGTTCTCGATTAGTGTTAGTGGGCCTTGTTTATATGAAAAATGTTTTTTTTGATAGTTGTCTTCTATTTAAGAAAAGAGGGAGTTTTTTCATGTGATGAAAATTACAAGCTCGGATCTATATGCTAAACAAGAAGCTACACAAAAACCATATAAAACATTGCCTAGCCAGAATATAAGCACCGACGGTCCAATTATCATTGGGATCTAACTAGAAAAAGAAACTGCAAATATGTATAATATCATATACTAATAACAACTACATACATAGAGATGGCATGAAAGATGAAGTGCCTACCGTGAACGAATGAGTGAGAGATTGTGGATGAATTAGCAAATAAACATTGTTTTTTCACGCTTAATTAACATTTCAGTTATGTTCGTATGTATAAAGAAAGAAAAATCTCCCACCACATATAAGGTAGCAAATTATTCTATTTCCTCTACTTTTTTTCGATAAAGGGTACTTTATTGCTCAAAAGTTTTAAGTATTACATCTAGCCTCTGTATAATAAGGATGCACACAGCCGTTCAAGTATCAATAGCATTTAACAAAGTAATCATAGAAGAAAAACAAAACACGATCACGGCTAAGCTTCATTAGCCTCAATACATCCCGACGAAGATACCATGCAAAGACCTTTATTTTCAGAGGTATTTTAATCTTCTAGATGGATTTATTATTAACAACCAGCTAATTGGGTATATTTTAATCGACTCCCTAAACCAGCTGGATTGAAGGTAACCTCTGTAGCAATTCATTCCAAGTAGCCAGTTTGGGACCAGTAAGATCACGGGACCAATAAAATCACGTCTGAACGATATAGAGGACGTAGAAGTTTCCATCATCTTCTGTAATGTATCTTCCTTATGCCCAACAATATTGTAAGGTATTTCCTCTACTTATATAAGATAGTCTAAAGATCAGCTCGTTTTTAAGTCTAAACCATGGAATATACTTACTCAACTCATTTGTTTTCGAGTCGACCTCCAGTCGAGCTTACAAAACAGTCTTATCTTAATTCTTAAGCAGGTCATGAGCAAGGAGCTATTTTTGCAGGCCTAGGTGTAACAGTTCAATCGAAGCCACGGCTCCACTTGGCCACCCGCCTCACCGCTCGATTTGAAAAACGGAAGGGTCCGCAGGGAAGAGAACAACCATGGTCATGGTCACGCACGAACGCAGGGAAGAGAACAAGAACGTCTCCAGGAAGGAAGACAAATCTGGGATCTCGCCGCTGGCTGCGCCGGGTGGCAGCGGCATAATAAGAAGGCCCCTAATCTTAATCTTGCCCGGACCGCGACAAGGCCATTGGATCCTGGCGTGTGGTGGCCGGGCCCATCCTGGCACCGCACCCACCGGCCGGCCACCGATCGATCCACCGGCGGCGATCAGACCCGCCATGAATGCGCGCCACCACGACGACACTGGCAGCACGGGCCGGCCTGCGCCCGCGGCTTTTACGCGCCCCCATGTGTTCTGCCCTGGTATTCATTCGCGTCGCGTGCCCCCGCACGGCATGGAGCTGCCGCCGATCTCGCGTCGTCGGTACAGATAGAGATAGTGGGATCGAGGTTGAGGTGGTACCGTACATGGGAGCTGCGCCGTGCTGTGTCACGAGCTCCGGTCTGCTCGGTGGGGTTTTAGGCTGGGCGACACTCTGCCGGTGGGTTGCTCTCCTCGGTGCTAATTGCTGGGGCAGAGCGAAGAGTTCAGCATAAGCTAACCAAGTGCTCGCTTGGATCCTACAGCTGGAACATGCACTAATCGACAACAAGAACTAATGTGCTAGCAGCGATCTCGATCTCGGGCTAACTCCGACCAAAATCTATACCAAACATTAAAACAGTTTTTTTTTTTGAGCGAACGTGAGGTTTCTATGATCTTGGCGCGACGGGAAATTTACCTTTTGGATGGCAAGCAAAATGGCCGCGCCTTTTTGTTCTTTCTTTTTTTAATTAAAGAGTACTCCTAGGCATACCATATTTTTATACTCCCGTCGTACCGAAATAAGCTTTGCGCCGGCAATTTTACAAAAACGTCCTTTGCAAACTTCTGACATATCCTAAACTTTCCGTCGTCCCGTTGCTCTTGCTCGCTCTCTTCCTTGTCTCCCCACACCACCACACGCCGCTCGACGGCCACGTTGCTCCCTCGTCCCGCTCCCGGCCTCCTCTGCCTTGCTTCCCGCAAGCCGCGCTCCCACCGCCTTCCTCCCCGCGCCGACATATCCCAAGGTTCGATTTTAGGAAAGACTAAAAATATTACAGAGGGAGTATTACAACATATTACACACTAAAAATATGTTTAAATGCAACTGTATGCAGACAAATTTGAGCAACTTATTTTAGGGCAGAGGGATATTACAACACGTTGAATTTTGACAAGCTATTTCTGGTTTTAGGAACCGAGAGAGTAGTAGAGAAATCGTATCGAAAATTTCAGTTCTCTATGGTGCTGATGTTATGATTGTTAAGCTTCATGCACTAGCCACTTGAACCAAAAGTCCGAACTGATGGAAAGGGTTAGGCAATCCACATATACATTTCACAACACCCCCACTCGCGTGTGACGAGAGAAGAGAAAGTCAACACGTGAAAGAAGAAGAGCACACCGAAACAGGGCATCAGTGGTGGCTAAAGAGGGGGGCAACAACAATTTTTAGGCTTAATTGCGAAAACCATGTGAAAGCCAGGATTTGAACTCGAGACCTGCTATGTTAAGCTTCATGCACTAGCCACTTGAATCAAAAGTCCGAACTGATAGAAAGGGCTAGACAATCCACATATACATTTCACAACAATGATCTTCAATTCTCTTGTCACAAAACAATATATAGTTGTGATCTTGTGACAACTTCGACATATTGTCGCAGGATCCACTTATTAGATAGCTATCAACTTGAATGCACATTTGCCGTGGGTTTGCTGAATTATGTCACGACGTTTGCTCCAGTACAACCCCCTCCCTCTAAACTCAGAGCAAACTCAAACACAAGGACGGTTGAGATCGCTTGATACCCCTTCGTCATTAAAACAAAACAGATATACGAAGCCCTGTAAAACCCGTATGGCCCAACTAAATTATACGTGTGTTGTAATGTACGTAGCACATCATATACGATGTTGTCGCTTCATCGATGGCGGCTTTTCCGGGTGATGGCATTCATGGCTGGCAGGCCAGAGGGCACGGCAACGCGACGTTGTGCTGGCCACGAAGCACAACGAGAGGTGTTGTTCGGCAAGATCAGGTAGGACCGTAGGAAAGGCGGCGCGGCGGCGTGCAGGAGCGGCAACGGGAAGCCGGCCTGTCTGCCCATGGTGGCCGGCCTGTCCGGGCAACGAGTTACAAAGCGTCAGTTGTTGCCGACCTGGCCGGTTGTGATCGCCGACTTGTTCAGCTGTAATTTTATGCCGCAGCATGTAGCATGAAAGATTGAAGTTCTCGAAGTTGGGTGCTCAATATTGTTTGGCTAGTTGAAAAATAATTCACTTAGGAAAGTCACAACCTTGAGCTGTACAAGCCGGCGATTAACATGTGGGATTCACTTAGGAAAACCATTGTAATATACACTGTTATGTATTAACATATGACGATTTTGTTGGCGTGTCTGATGCATGCCGGACAGACCGGACATGTCCGGCTATGTACCTGCCATAGCCTGTGAGCTGCGACATTGAAACCTACCATTGTTGGGCGAGGTTGCAGAGAATGATGGAGGACCTCGGGGGCGGGACTGCGGGAGGAGCTCGTGGGCATGTGGGGGTGGAATGAGCTCGGGGGGCGCGGGGTAGGAGAAGCTCGGGTCGATGTCGTCCACGGGGCTACGACAAGGTCGAGCTAGGACTCACGTTGTCTGGCGGCGGAGCAGCACATGGCCGGCCAAGGTGAGGATCAGCAGTGGTGGCTCGTTGAGGACGTACGTGTATCAGACTGTGGAGATCGTGATCGCCAGCTCTCCGTATACAATACCGAGTTTGGATATGGGTTTGGATCTGGGCTCAGAAGCCCAAACTGAGTTTGGGGAGGGGGTTGTACCGGAGCAAGGCTCTTATGTCACATTGATCAAACTTCTATCATTCTCAATAAATTATGTCAAATTGTAGATTAAAAAATCGCGTGAGCAAACCATGAAAATTTCCATATCGCGTGAGCAGACAATGAAAAGAAATGTAAAAGAAAAAAAAAACGCTTTATACTGAGCACAATAGGGCCAATTGTCCAGCCCAGAAAAGAAACAAGAGTGCAGTTTCGGGAGCACAGTCATTGCTGCAATGCTCTCGATCTGGGCTAGACGTCAGTGAGCCAGACGCTGCACAATTATCCATTGGAGGCCTTGCTGGCCTAATTTGGTGCTGTGCCGCGTCGTCACTGGTCATCCGAGATAGCCAGATAGGTTCGAGTGCTTGTCATGCAATACGCCCCTCGTCTGTAGAGATTCATCGTATTTGATCATCTGCATATAGGGTGATCAGAGCGCCCAGACTGCAAACGGTGGCCATGCTGGATAGCGACAAGACTACACTACATTGTGGAACCATGGCTTCTCGAGTAACTTCTGCCTTCTTTTTCGCAGCGAGTATCTGGTGGCAGCTTTGGCAAGCTCAATGTGCGGTGCGAAGCTTTTATTTCTTGATGCTTTTGGTCCCGACATTGATGCAGTGGTGTGTTAGATACGTATTCTGTTTCCTAAACCACGACATGGTGAACTTCATCAAATGTTTTCCTTGCTTGAGGCGGTATCTTTCTTGTTTGGTACTAGCTTGTAGTAGTTCTGAATAAACTTAATTCAAGCCATATATCACCACGTAGAAACTAGTCCTTATTTAGTAAACATAGGCCGTACGCATCATTTTGGGCCATAGTGCAAAGTATTATATAGTGGTATCATCTATATGATACAAGTCTATGATACTACCCCTATAGTGGTTAGTATCATCTAGTAGTATCATAATCTTATGATATTTAATTATTTGTAGAATCTCAATGCAATTGTGTGTATAGGATGTATTTAACATTAAATTCTATAGTTTTACGTGCTATGATATAGTATCATATTATGATACCACTAGCATATCTCTCCTCATTAATTATAGCGCCACATCAGATTTTTGCCAAGGTGGCATGCATGATACTCCTTATGATACTAGCACTATGGCTAGCCTCAGTGGGTTAATCTGTTGGGCTGCTACACCTGATGTCAAAACTCGTTATGCTTTGGGGGCATATAAATACACAATATGTAGACACCATGTTACACCATTAATTCGACATATTTATGACAAGCAAAAAATGCAGATCACTGCTGCACTGGTAAAGTTGCTTCACCATCGTACCATTTTTTTCTTCTTCCTTAGCTGAAGAAGAAATGGAAATTTCATCAGATCACAGAATGGACAGGTACAAAAACTGGTAATTTGAAGAGAGAAAATTACGGCCGTGCTGCGGCCACACTTCTAACAATTTAACATTCAACATCCAGAAATGTCCCTTTCGCTGAGCCAGCTGATACTAGGAATTCACCCTACATCAGATCGGACGGCTAGCAGACCAGCTGATACTTGGCGGATTCTTAGCACATGTCATAGTTTAATATTTAAGTGCTCTTCAATTTAAGGCTACTCATAGTGGGGAGTAACATAAGATGGTGTCATGCATAAGTTACTAGTCCATGTTGTTAGATTTCTAGGACCTCTAGTTGTTGCATCTAGTGAGTAATTGCATCTAGCCTAACCGGGATGAAACTAGAGGGAAAATAGTAGGGTGCATACCGTCGGTCTTCGTCGACGAGGAGCTCGCCATGGCGGCGACGGAGGAGTGGCGGCGATGTCGGTGGTGCTTCCCGCCGCTACAGCGCCTCACCAGATCGGATGGTCTAGGGTTTGGTGTGTCGGTGGGGAGGACGGCAGCGGACGAACCTTGGCGTCCGTGCCCCGGCCCCCACCTCTTTTATATGGCGCTGGCGACGGGGGCCCACCAACCATACGGGTTGGGCGCCCCCGATCAGGGTGCGAGACAAGGTCGTGCGACCGTTGGGTCGTACGTGGAGATCAAACTAACATTCTCCCCCTTGATCTCATCTTACTTTAATCTTAATCTTTAGACTTAAACTTTTCTTGGTACCCATTTCATCACAGATTAGTATAGGAGCATGTCTCGTCATGATGGCCAGTTACGCACCATCAGATTCAACAGCTACTACACACCTTTCCATTTTAAAATAGATTCTTCCTCTAGGCCCTTAATATCCAGGTATCATAGGCTTTTTCGTAAACCCATGCCGGCTACGTGTTCAACTAACACACTGGGTGGTAAGCCTTTCGTAAGAGGATCCGCGAGCATTCTCTTTGTGCTTATATGCTCTAAACTTATGGTATGATCCTGGATTCTATCTTTCACAACATAATACTTGATGTCAATGTGCTTGCCAGCATCACTTGACTTATTGTTGTGAGCATAAAATACTGCTGGCTCATTGTCGCAGTACATTCTAAGTGGTCTTTGAATGCTGTCTACCACTCTCAACCCGGGTATAAATTTCTTTAACCAGTTTGCCTGCCCCGATGCCTCATAACATGCTACATACTCAGCAACCATCGTGGACGGTGCCGTGATAGATTGCTTGAAGCTTTTCCACGATATAGCTCCACCTGCGAGAGTGAATACATAACCTGATGTGGATTTTCTGTCATCTACATCTCCCGCAAAGTCTGCATCTGAATACCCTTCTATCTCAAGGGAATCAGTTCTTCTATATGTTAGCATGAGGCCTTTCGTGCCTTGCGCATAACGCAATGCCTTCTTCACCATTTTCCAGTGATCTATTCCACCATTTTCCAGTGATCTATTCCTGGATTACTTTGGAATCTGCCAAGTACCCCGGTAACAAAAGCTAAGTCTGGGCGCGTACATACTTGAGCATACATTAGGCTTCCGACAGCTGAAGCATATGGAACCGCTTTCATTTGATCGATCTCATATTGGTTCCTAGGACATTGAAAATCCCCAAATCTATCGCCCTTGACTATAGGAGCAGGCGTGGCATTACTTGCATGCATACCATACTTCTTTAGAACTTTCTCTAAGTATGCCTTTTGCGATAGTCCTAAAACCCCTCTTTGTCTATCTCGGTGAATTTCAATTCCTAGAACGAATGAAGCTTCACCAAGATCTTTCATATCGAAGTTCGAGGACAAGAACTTCTTTGTCTCCAATAGTAGACTAACATCACTACTAGCAAGCAGAATGTCATCCACATATAGGATAAGGAAAATGAATTTCCCTTTCTTAAACTTTGCATATACGCAATTGTCCTCTCTATTCTCATTAAACCCAAAACTTTTAATTGTCTCATGGAACTTCAAGTACCATTGCCTGGAGGCTTGTTTTAACCCATAAATGGATTTCTTCAGACGGCATCCCATATGTTCTTTTCCTTCCACGACAAAACCCTTGGGTTGTGCCATGTAAACATTTTCCTCCAAGTCTCCATTTAAGAAGGCCGTCTTTACATCCATTTGATGCAACTCTAAATCATAGTGTGCCACTAAAGCCATTATAATTCTAAAAGAATCCTTACATGAGACCGGAGAAAAGGTCTCATTATAGTCTATTCCTTCTCTTTGAGTGAAACCCTTCGCAACAAGTCGTGCTTTATATCTTTCAACATTCCCTCTAGAGTCACACTTTGTTTTGTAGACCCATTTACAGCCTACTATTTTGGCTCCTTTAGGAATTTCTTCTAAATCCCAGACTTTGTTGCTACTCATTGATCTCATTTCATCAACCATGGCCTCAATCCACTTCGATGAATTGCCACTCCTTGAGGCTTCTTCAAATGTGGTGGGATCACCCTCCATTTGAACTTCTTCACTGACATAGATCTCAAAATCGTCAGGAATAGCTGGCTTTCTTGCTCTTTGAGACCTTCTAAGGAGAAATAACAACAGGTGTCGCAATGATATTGTCCTGTGTCGGTGCAGCAGCAGGTATCGAGAAAAATGGTTCCTGGATCATCGGAGTGGGTGCATACACCCGCTTCTCCTCAAGGTTGATTTCTCGGGATACCGTGCTCCCCCTGATCATCTCATCCTCCAGAAACACAGCGTGTCTCGTTTCTACAAACTTAGCGAGTCTGTATGGACAATAGAAACGATAACCTTTCGACTTGTCCGGATAGCCAATAAAATGGCAACTTACTGTCTTAGGATCTAATTTTCCAATGTTCGGGTTGAAGAGTTTAGCCTCAGCTAGACATTCCCACACTCGCAAGTAATTGAGTGAAGGTTCTCGACTAGTCCACAACTCATATGGTGTTTTAGACACCGACTTACTAGGAACTCGATTAAGTATGTGAATAGCGGTTTTTAACGCCTCCATCCACAAACTAACCGGTAAAGTGGAGTAACTTAACATGCTTCTCACCATATCCATCAGGGTACGGTTTCGTCTTTCAGCTACTCCATTCTGCTGAGGCTCGCCCGGTGTAGAATACTGGGCAACTATGCCATGTTCCTGTAGGAACCTTGCAAAAGGTCCAGGAACTTGGCCATATGGGGTGTGCCGACCGTAGTACTCCCCACCACGGTCAGACCTTACTATTTTAATCTTTATGCTATGCTGATTTTCTACTTCAGCCTTAAATATCTTGAATTTATCCAATGCTTCTGAACGCTCTTTAATTGGATAAATATATCCATAACGCGAATAATCATCCGTGAATGTTATGAAAGAATCATAGCCATCCACAGATTTCACAGAAACGGACCGCATATATCCGTATGAATTATTTCTAAAACTCATGTGCTTCTTTTGGCGCTCTTCTTTATGTTCTTTACATACTTTCCTTTAATGCAATCGATGCATTGTTCTAAATTCGAAAATTCCATAGGCGGAAGGATTGATTCTTTTACTAAGCGTTCTATTCTCCCCCTCGAAATATGGCCTAAACGACAGTGCCATAATTTCGAAGAGACTTCATCAATTCTCTTCCGCTTATTATTTTCATTCAGGGATGTGGAGACATTCTCATTATCAGCGCTTAAAACATTCAAATTCTCATCACAAAGTGACAATAATAAAGCTTGTATGTCTTAAGGCAAGACCAACAATCTAATTATTAAACTTGATCTTACATTGACCATCACCAAAATGGCAAGCAAAACCATCATCATCTAAGCGCGATACACTTATTAAGTTCCGATGCAAAGAGGGTACATAAAGCACATCTACTAATAAAAGTACAAAGCCATTAGCTAATACTAATGGGAGATCTCCAATGGCTTCGACTTCAGCTTGGACGCCGTTTGCTACTTTAATGCATCTTTCTCCTCTTTGCAGGGTCTGTCTCATACGGAATCCCTGTAATGAATTTGCAACATGAACAGTTGCACCTGAGTCAATCCACCAAGTAGATTTTGCATAACTTAAAAATAAGGATTCATCTACAAATGTAATTAAATCCTCACCTTTCTTGCACAGATGTTTCAGGAATGCCACACAGTCTTTCTGGTAGTGGCCCTTTTCCTTGCACCACTTGCAAGTGTCCTTGGCCACCTCTTCATGCGGCTGGTGATCTTGAGCCTTTCCATGCGGCTTAGCAGGAGGAGGATTCCACTGAGGTTTCCCTTGTGGCTTGGAACTCTGAAAGTTCCTCTTCTTGGTTGGGCTTAGGTAATTGACAGAATCACCAGATTGCCCCTTGATCCTCTCTTCTTCTTGCACACTGATACGTCTCCGACGTATCGATAATTTCTTATGTTCCATGCTACTTTATTGATGATACCTACATGTTTTATGCACATTATATGTCGTATTTACGCATTGGAACTAACCTACTAACAAGATGCCGGCGTGCCTCGTTTGCTGTTTTTGGTTTCAGAAATTAGTAACGAAATATTCTCGGAATTGTACGAAATCAACGCCTGTGTTCCTATTTTGCCCGAAGCATCCAGAACACCCGAGAGGAGAGGGGCCCCTGGTGGGCCCAGATGACATGGTGGCGCGGCCCAGGCCCTGGCCGCGCCACCCTATGGTCTCGTCGCCTCGTCCCTCCCGCGCCGCCTCTTCGCCTATATAAAGCCCCCATCGAAAACCCTTACGAGGAAGCCACGATACGAGAAAAGCCAGAGCCGCCGTCATCGCAAGCCAAGATCCTGGGGACAGGAGTCCTGTTCCGGCACCCCCGCCGCGGGAAGTGCCCCGGAAGGCTTCTCCATCGACACCGCTGTCTCCACCGCCATCTTCATCACCGCTGCCCCCATGAGGAGGGAGTAGTTCTCCATCGAGGCTCGGGGCTGTACCGGTAGCTATGTGGTTCATCTCTCTCCTATGTAGTTCAATACAATAATCTCATGAGCTGCCTTACATGATTGAGATTCATATGATGATGCTTGTAATCTAGATGTCATTATGCTAGTCAAGTGGGTTTTACTTATGTGATCTCCGGAGACTCCTTGTCCCACGTGTGTAAAGGTGACAGTGTGTGCACCGTGTGGGTCTCTTAGGCTATATTTCACGAAGTACTTATTCACTGTTGAAGAGCGTAGTGAAGTGCTTATTTATATCTCTTGATGATTGCAATGTGTTTGTATCACAATTTATCTATGTGCTACTCTAGTGATGTGTTATTAAAGTAGTTTTATTCCTCCTGCATGTGTGCAAAGGTGACAGTGTGTGCACCGTGTTAGTACTTGGTTTATGCTATGATCATGATCTCTTGTAGATTGCGAAGTTAACTATTGCTATGATAATATTGATGTGATATATTCCTCCTACATATGCATGAAGGTGACAGTGTGCATGCTATGCTAGTACTTGGTTTAGTCGTTTTGATCTATCTTACACTTAAGGTTACTTAAATATGAGCATTATTGTGGAGCTTGTTAACTCCGGCATTGAGGGTTCGTGTAATCCTACGCAATGTGTTCATCATCCAACAAAAGTGTAGAGTATGCATTTATCTATTCTGTTATGTGATCAATGTTGAGAGTGTCCACTAGTGAAAGTGTAATCCCTAGGCCTTGTTCCTAAATACTGCTGAGTTACTACTGCTTGTTTACTGTTTTACTGTGTTACTACTGCGCAATACTACCACCATCAACTACACGCCAGCAAGCTATTTTCTGGCACCGCTACTGCTCATATATTCATACCACCGTATTTCACTATCTCTTCGTCGAACTAGTGCACCTATTAGGTGTGTTGGGGACACAAGAGACTTCTTGCTTTGTGGTTGCGGGTTGCATGAGAGGGATATCTTTGACCTCTTCCTCCCGAGTTCGATAAACCTTGGGTGATCCACTTAAGGGAAAACTTGCTGCTGTTCTACAAACCTCTGCTCTTGGAGGCCCAACACTGTCTACAGGAAAGGAGGGGGAACGTAGACATCACACACACATGGCAATCATCTTCTCAATGGCCCACTTTTCTGGTTGTGCATTGTAGTTCACAGCAAAAGTCTCAAATTCTTTTGGGACTGAGGCAAAGATCAGATGGATGAAGAACTGTTCTGGAAGCTCCATCTCCATAGACTTGAGCTTGGAAGACATATGGCTCATCCTCAATATGTGATCCCTTACTCCACCACCAGTGTACTTTGTAGTGACAAGCTTTCTTATGTGAAAGGATCGTATGCCGCACCTAGAGGGGGGGGTGAATAGGTGCTAACCAATTTTTAGTTCTTTTTAAATATAGGCTTGACACAAAGATAAATTCTCTAGATATGCAACTATATGAATTTACCTATATGAAAAGGTCAACGACTAAGCAAGATATAGCTACGCAATATATAGAGGAGATAAAGGATAGAGGTAACCGAGAGTGGAGCACACAGAGACACGGAGATGATTCCCGTAGTTCCCTTCCTTTGCAAGAAGGTACGTCTACGTTCGGAGGAGTGTGGTCGCTACGAAAGCCAGACCAACAGCCACGAAGGCTTCACTCAGGTCTCCTGTGAGCAACGCCACAAAGGCCTAGCCCACTTCCACTAAGGGATTTCCTCGAGGCGGAAACCGGGCCTTTACAAGGTTCTTAGGGCACACATCCACAACCAAATTGGAGGCTCCCAAATCTGTAACAACACAACAATCAACAACAATACATCAACAACAAACAACTAGGGATCCAAAGAGGAACACTAGCAAGAGAGCCCTCAAGCATATGAGGGTGAAATGTAAATCGCTTCGGTGAGGATGTAGATCGGTGTCTTCTCCTTCGAATCTCCAAAGATCAAGAGCTTTGGTTGGGTGAGGAAGGAGATCTTGCAAATCTTGTGTTCTTGAGGTGGCTCTAATGGTGGTGAGGCTTGGCAGAATTTTTCCAATGATTGAGCAAGGAGGAAGGTAGAAGAAGGGGGGTATAAATACCCCCTCTCAAAATCCAGCCGTTGGACTTTCGAGGGCCGGATAATCCGGCCTAAAAAAATCCGGCCACAAAAATCCGGCCCTGGAGAAAATCCGGCCAAATGTCCGGCCAAAAGTCCGGCCCATGTCCAGGGAAGCTGAGTTTCGCCTCGTCCTTAGCCAATTTGGGGGCCGGATATTTTGCAAATATCCGGCCCGGATTATCCGGCCTGGTGATACTTTTTCAGCTTCCTTTTGACTCGTTTTTCCACACAAGTCACTCATATACATGTATCTATATAATCCCTGCACCACTTCATCAAACATTAGTGTATCGCATACATTGACATCAAACACACAAAACATATTGTGAGAGATGTTCTTTCAATCTCCCCTTTTTGGTGTTTGATGACAATATACGGATTTGCAAGAAAATCACTATAGAGAGCAAGCATGTTGGCAAAACATAGAGGCACTCCCCCTACATGTGTGCATACAAGTAATTTGCATTTGAATACAAATACACAACATATAGGTGCGAGGTGCCTCAACACAAGAGGTATCCAACATGAGCTCTAACAAGAGACATAGACATATATGAAGTTGAGACAAGGTGATAGAAATCATACCCATATGGAGATATATAATACCGGATATATAACATCACACACCATATAATAAACCTTGGTCTCAACATATAGAAATCCGAAATCCTTAACATAATGTCTCACATCCACACATAACACATAGTTTTGAACGAACAAACCAACAAACCAAATAGTTCAAATAAACGACATAAAGGAGGATGATACGTCTCCAACGTATCTATAATTTCTTATGTTCCATGCTTGTTTTATGACAATACCTACATGTTTTATTCACACTTCATAATGTTTTTATGCATTTTCCAGGACTAACCTATTAACAAGATGCCGCAGCGCCTCGTTTTCTGCTGTTTTGATTTCAGAAAAGTTAGTTTACGGATATTCTCGGAATTGGACGAAACAAAAGCCCACGGCCTTATTTCCACGGAATGTTCCAGAAGTCCGAAGGAGAGACGAAGATGAGCCACGAGGCGGCCACACCATAGGGGGCGGCCCCACCCCCGGCCGCGCCGCCATATGGGGTGGGCCCCTCGAGGCCCCCGACTCGCCCTTCGCCTATATAATCCTTCGTCCGCGAAACCCTAGCACCGAGAGCCGAATATCGAACAGTTCCGCAGACGCCGCGCTCAACCCTATCTCGGGGTTCAGAGATCGCCTCCGCACCCGCTGAGAGAGGAGAATCATCACCGAGGGCTCTGCATCACCATGCCCGCCTCTGGACTAATGCGTGAGTAGTTCATCCTTGGACTATGGGTCCATAGCAGTAGCTAGATGGTTATCTTCTCCTCTTGTGCTATCATGTTTAGATCTTGTGAGCTGTCTATCATGATCAAGATCATCTATTTCTAATGCTACATGTTGTGTTTGTTGGGATCCGATGAATATGGAATACTATGTCAAGTTGATTATTGATCTATCATATATGTGTTGTTTATGATCTTGCATGCTTTCCGTTGCTAGTAGAGGCTAAGTTGATACTTGTGACTCCAAGAGGGAGTATTTATGCTCGATAGTGGATTCATGTCTCCATTGAATCTGGGAGTGACAACAACCCCTAAGGTTGTGGATGTGCTGTTGCCACTAGGGATAAAACATCAATGCTTTGTCTTATATTTGTATTGTTTACATTACACACAGTACTTAATGCAATTGTCTGTTGTTTGCAACTTAATACTCGAGGGGGTGCGGATGCTAACCCGAAGGTGGACTTTTAGGCATAGATGCATGCTGGATGGCGGTCTATGTTCTTTGTCGTAATGCCCTAAGTAAATCTCATAGTAGTCATCATGATATGTATGTGCATTGTTATGCCCTCTCTATTTGTCAATTGCCCAACTGTAATTTGTTCACCCAACATGTTATTTATCTTATTGGAGAGACACCACTAGTGAACTGTGGACCCCGGTCCATTCTTTTACATCTGAAATACAACCTATCTGCAATCATTGTTCTCTTTTGTTTTCTGCAAGCAAACATCATTCTCCACACCATACGTTTAATCCTTTGTTTTCAGCAAGCCGGTGAGATTGACAACCTCACCAAGTTGGGGCAAAGTACTTTGATTGTGTTGTGCAGGTTCCACGTTGGCGCCAGAATCCCTGGTGTTGCGCCGCACTACACTCCTTCACCAACAACCTTCACATGGCCTTCATCTCCTACTAGTTCGATAACCTTGGTTTCTTTCTGAGGGAAAACTCACTGCTGTACGCATCATACCTTCCTCTTGGGGTTCCCAACGGACGTGTGTTTTACCGTCACAAGTAGCTACTTTTCTGGCGTTGTTGCCGGGGAGATCAAGACACGCTGCAAGGGGAGTCTCTCACACCCAATCTCTTTACTTTGTTTATTGTCTTGCTTTATTTTTTTTTCTGTCTTGTTTGCTTTCTTATAAACACAAAAAAATAGTTACTTGCATTTAATTTATTTTGTTATCATGTCTAGTCCTGTACTTGTTACTCTGTCACCTGAGGAATTGATCTTTACTTTTAAACAAGGAGATGAGGAGAGTTTTAAAGAAGCTTGGTCTAGAATTTTTTATTCTTATGGTAAAACTGAACCTAAAATGACTCTAAGCCTGCTTCTTAGTAACTTTTATTTTGGGCTTATTGTTCACTATAGATATGCTTTGGATGCTGTAGTGGGAGGAGATTTCCTTCACTGCGATGGGGATCAAGCTTTTAATGCCATAAAAAATTGGTTGCATCATCTAGCTCAGCTAATAATTTTGATTCATCTCTTGCTAGCATTCATAATAGATTAAACACTCTCGAGACAAATATATCTTGTTTAAAAGAAGGGTATAACCAGATTCGTGAATATTATGATTATGTTCCAGTAAGCTTTGAACCTTCAATGTGGGTCCCTACTATTAAGGTTGCTATTTGTGGTGAAACTTTTTATGCCCGTTGTGATATTATGTCTGAGTTTTGCCTTATGCCTAAAAGTATTTATGAATCTTTGACACTTTGGGGACTTACTGAAGGTGGAGAAGGAATAACTCTTACTGATAATTCTGTTATAATTCCTAAGGGATAGCTGAAGGTGTGCTCACAACCTTTCTTGAAAGAACGGTATCCACTGATTATCTCGTTATTGAATGTGTAGGGACAGGACAAATCACACTTGGAAGATCCCTGCTGAAACTCTTGGGAGCAACCGTAGATGTGGGAAAAGGCACTCTAAATTTTACCTCTACACCCGGATGCGGTCATGTATTCCCTAGACCAAAGAGTAATAATAAGAGTAATAAGGTAGGCGTAAAGCCCCTGGTAATAATGTTAATGCTTCTTCTCTTGATGATACTTGATTTTCACTTTTTGAGCCTAGCTGAAAGGCGTTAAAGAAAACGCTTATGGGAGACAACCCATTATTTTATTTCTGCAATTTTTGTTTTATATTTAAGTCAAGGTACTTGTTACTACTGTAGCAATACCTTTGTATCTTTATTTTATTGCATTGTTGTGCCAAGTAAAGTCTTTGATAGAAAGTTGATAGTAGATTTGGATTTCTGCGCAGAAACAGATTTTTAGCTGTCACGAATTTGAGTTTTTCTCTCTGTAGGAAACTCGTAAAATCCTGAAAAAATTCATGCGCAATCCTCAGATATGTACGCAACTTTCATTCAACTGGAGCTTTTTCATCTGAGCATGTTAAGTGCCTCGAAAAAATTCGTCTTTACGGACTGTTCTGTTTTGACAGATTCTGCCTTTTATTTCGCATTGCATCTTTTACTGTGTTTGAGCGGATTTCTTTGCTCCATTAAATTTCAGTTGCCTTGGTTAATATCCATAAGTGTTGGGAATGATTGTGTCCTTGCTGAACATGTGAATTTTTGATTATGCACTAACCCTCTAATGAGATTGATTTGAGTCTGGTGTGAAGGAAGTTTTCAAAGATCAAGAGAGGAGGATGATATGATATGATCAAGAAGAGTGAAAAGTCTAAGCTTGGGGATTCCCCCGTGGTTCATCCCTGCATATTTCAAGAAGACTGCGTTTAAGCTTGGGATGCCCAAGTCATCCCCTTCTTCATCAACAACTTATCAGGTCACCTCTAGTGAAACCATATTTTAATTCCGTCACATCTTATGTACTTTACTTGGAGCGTCTGTGTGCTTTTATTTTTGTTTGTGTTTGAATAAAATCGGATCCTAAACATGGTTGTGTGGGAGAGAGACACGCTCCGCTTTTTCATGTGAACACTTGTGTTCTTAGTCTTAATTAATGTTCATGGCGAAAGCTGAAAGCCGCAGCACTTTTTTTTATTTTGTTGGAAACAGAAAATGCTTCATGTGGTAATTGGTATATTGTCTTGAATAATTTGATACTTGGCAATTGTTTTGAGCTCTCAAGTAGATCATGTTTAAGCTCTTGCATCATGTAGTTTAAATCTATTAGTGGAGAACTACCGTAGAGCTTGTTGAAATTTGGTTTGCATGATTGGTCTCTCTAAGGTCTAGATATTTTCTAAAAGTGTTTGAACAACAAGGAAGACAGTGTAGAGTCTTATAATTCTTGCAATATGTTCTTATGTAAGTTTTGTTGTACCGGTTTATACTTGTGTTTGCTTCAAACAACCTTGCTAGCCAAAGCCTTGTACTGAGAGGGAATGCTTCTCGTGCATCCAAAACCTTGAGCCAAAACCTATGCCATTTGTGTCCACCATAACTACCTACTATGTGGTATTTTTCTGCCATTCCAAGTAAATTGCTTGTGTGCTACCTTTAAAACCTTTCAAAAATTCATTCCTTGTTTTTGCAATACATAGCTCATGGGAAAGTAGCCTAAAAAACTATTGTGGTAAGGAATATGTCGCTTATGTATCTTAGTTCTTATAAGTTGCTTGTTGAGCGGTAACCATGTTATCTGGGGATGCCATCAACCTGTTACACCTTTGTTGAATATCATGTGAGTTGCTATGCATGTTCGTCTTGTCTGAAGTAAGGGAGATTTTCCATGAGTTAAATGGTTTGAGTATGCATATTGTTAGAGAAGAACATTGGGCCGCCAACCAAAGCCATGTATCATGGTGGAAGTTTCAGCTTGGACATTAATCCTCAAATATCTTATGAGAATATTATCTGTTGAATGCTTAAAGCATAAAAGAGGAGTCCATTATTTGTTTTCTATGTTGCCCCGGTATGGATGTCCTCAAGTTGAGATCTATCAAAATCGAGAAATCAAATGCAATTTATCTCCTTGGACCTTTGTACAGGTGGCATAGAGGTACCCCTTTGTGACACTTGGTTGAAACATATGTAATGCGATGATAATCCATGGAGGTCCGAGCTAATTAGGACAAGGTGCGGGCACTATTAGTATTCGATGCATGAGGCTTGCAACTTATAGGAAGTTTTATACATAACACATATGAATTATTACTACCGTTGACACAATTGTTTCCATTCTTTCAAAATAAAAAGCTCTAGCACATGAGTAATCCCTGCTTCCCTCTGCGAAGGGCCTTTCTTTTACTTTATGTTGAGTCAGTTTACCTACTTCTTTCTATCTTAGAAGCAAACACTTGTGTCAACTGTGTGCATTGATTCTTACATGTTTACTTATTGCACTTATTATATTACTTTGTGTTGACAATTATCCATGAGATATGCATGTTGAAAGTTGAAAGCAATTGCTGAAACTTAAATCTTCCTTTGTGTTGCTTCAAAACCTCTTATTAAGAATCTATTGCTTTATGAGTTAACTCTTATGCAAGACTTTTTGATGCTTGTCTTGAAAGTACTATTCATGAAAAGTTTTTGCTATATGATTCAGTTGTTTAGTCATTATCTTTTTGTTTGCAAACTATAGACCATTGCTTTGGGTCACTTGATTCATCTCATATGCTTTACAAATAGTGTTGATCAAGATTATGTTGGTAGCATGTCACTTTAGAAATTATTCTTTTTATCGTTTACCTACTCGAGGGCGAGTAGGAACTAAGCTTGGGATGCTTGATACGTCTCCAACGTATCTATAATTTCTTATGTTCCATGCTTGTTTTATGACAATACCTACGTGTTTTATTCACGCTTTATAATATTTTTATGCATTTTCCGGGACTAACCTATTAACAAGATACTGTGCAGCCTGTTTCCTTTGTTTTTGATTTCAGAAAAGTTAGTTTACGATATTCTGGAATTGGACGAAACAAAAGCCCACAGCCTTATTTTCCACGGAATATTTCAGAAGTCCGAAGGAGAGACGAAGATGAGCCACTAGGCGGCCACACCATAGGGGGCGCGGCCCCACCCCTGGCCGCGCCGCCATATGGGGTGGGCCCCACGGGCGTACCCCGACTCTGCCCCTTCGCCTATATAATGCTTCGTCCGCGAAAACCCTAGCACCGAGAGCCGATGCAGTTCCAGAGACGCCGCCGCCGTCCACCCTATCTCGGGGGGTTCAAGAGATCGCCTCCGGCACCCTACCGGAGAGGAGAATCATCACCAGAGGGCTCTACATCACCATGCCCGCCTCCGAACTGATGCGTGAGTAGTTCATCCTTGGACTATGGGTCCATAGCAGTAGCTAGATGGTTGTCTTCCTCTTGTGCTATCATGTTTAGATCTTGTGAGCTGCCTATCATGATCAAGATCATCGATTTGTAATGCTACATGTTGTGTTTGTTGGGATCCGATGAATATGGAATACTATGTCAAGTTGATTATTGATCTATCATATATGTGTTGTTTATGATCTTGCATGCTCCGTTACTAGTAGAGGCTCTGGCCAAGTTGATACTTGTGACTCCAAGATGGAGTATTTATGCTCGATAGTGGGTTCATGTCTCCATTGAATTTGGGGGAGCGACAACAACCCCTAAGGTTGTGGATGTGCTGTTGCCACTAGGGATAAAACATCAATGCTTTGTCTAAGAATATTTGTATTGTTTACATTACGCAAAGTACTTAATGCAATTGTCTGTTGTTTGCAACTTAATATGGAGGGGTGCGGATGCTAACCTGAAGGTGAACTTTTTAGGCATAGATGCATCGGATGGCGGTCTATGTTCTTTGTCGTAATGCCCTAAGTAAATCTCATAGTAGTCATCATGATATGTATGTGCATTGTTATGCCCTCTATTTGTCAATTGCCCAACCTGTAATTTGTTCACCCAACATGTTATTTATCTTATTGGAGAGACACCACTAGTGAACCGTGGACCCGGTCCATTCTTTTACATCTGAAATACAACCGATCGCAATCATTGTTCTCTTTTGATTTCGCAAGCAAACATCATTCTCCACACCATACGTTTAATCCTTTGTTTTCAGCAAGCTGTGAGATTGACAACCTCACCGTTGTTGGCGCAAAGTACTTTGATTGTGTTGTGCAGTTCCACGTTGGCCGGAATCCCTGGTGTTGCGCCGCACTACACTCCTTCACCAACAACCTTCACGTGGCCTTCATCTCCTACCGGTTCGATAACCTTGGTTTCTTACTGAGGGAAAACTTGCTGCTGTACGCATCATACCTTCCTCTGGGGTTCCCAACGGACGTGTGCTTTACCGTCACAAGCAAGAGGACACAAGCAATAAAGGAATGATAAACGCATATGCTTGTGCCCTAACCATGCAAATCCCCGAGAGAAGTCCTAATAGAACACTTCTCCCCCTTTGGCATCGAGACGCCAAAAAGGGGAAAAGCGCGATGCTACTCGCCCCATGAAGATCACTCGGATTCCTCTTCCTGTACTCATCTTCATCTTCTCGGTCAGTGCAGGAGGAGAGTCGCGAGTGTAGACGGCCCGCAGAATGCACTGCTCAAGATCATTCCACGGAACCTGAGAAGAGTGCCACCCACTGTAATCTGGCTGAACTGGAGGCCGAGGCGGAGGTCCTTGCTCACCACTGAGCTTGTGAAGAATGACTGCCTGAGTATGCTGAATCTCAGAACGCTGACGGCTGGCCTCAAAGTTTTCCTTGTGAATCTCAATGTTCATGCACAGATGTGTTGCTGAAACCAACTAAGCTTCTTCACATGCTTCTTCATCACAGGAATATCAACATGGCGAGCAGGGGCAAAGCCACCAGAGCGAGCATCTCCCATAAAGGAGTCAGGAGCAGGTGCAGCATGGGGAACCGGCTTCTTCTTGTAAGCCTTCTTGACAGTGTGCTTCTCCTTTGGGAACCGACTCAAGTCTTCATCAAGAGCAGAAATGTTGTTGATGAGGAGCTGGATATATGAAGCATAGGGCATGGTGGTCCGGGAGACCATGGCATCATGAATCTCATTGAAGATGAAGTCCATAATATCAAGGGTGAAGTCTAATTCCTCATTACCATCACGAGCACACTTAAAGCTGAGGTGCATAAGATCCACAAGAGCTCCCCGGATAGCATCATTGTTTCCACCACTTGGAGCAATGGTGGCTCGAAAGAAACGGAGCAGCTGGCTGTAGATAGGAAGAAGCCCCTTGGTAGAACCAACAGCTCCAGATGAGTCATAGAGATCAAAGAGCACCATCTTGTCAGTCTTCTGGGGGCCATGAAGGCGGTGACTGCCTCCCATGGGAACACCAAGAATCGAAGCAAAGCGGGACAAGGTAGCCTGACAATGGGTGGAGCCAGTCATCCACTCCATAGTGCACTCAGCATCCTTCTTGAAAGGTAGCATAGAATTGCTTGATCAGCTCGGGACCGTAGTCACACTGACTTCATCGATCCTGCAAACCCATCCTACCAGTGACCCATATGGCATCCTCAAAGTAATTATTGACAGCCAGAAGATCCACATTGATTGCTTGCATGGGTCTCACTTTCTTCATGGGTTCATATATATCCTTGAATATGAACTCCTGCTCCATGCACCAGAAGCGCTTGTACTCAATCTCATCATCCCTCACAATGTCTTCATACCAGTTCTTCTGACGCATAGCTGCATAAGAGACAAGGTCCATTGACTTGTAGTTCTCCCTAGGTGATACCACTTGATAGGGCAAAGGTGGCCGATCTTTCGATCGATTTGTTGGTGGAGTTCGTGCTTGACGATCCGACTACACGTGCAAAGCTCGTGCGCCAATGCAATCGCTAGGACAATCTCCGGGAGTTACTGATCTTGCGGATGCACGGTCGCCGCCTCCTGAATGGTTAGAACTTGTAAGAATTTTTGTCTGCAATTTTGTGAGCGGCATACCACCACTACCACCTAGTAGTTGATAGGAACATATACTTGTTATTTGTTTCTTGTTTTCTACTAATCATGGCAGCTTCTGGAGTCAGAATTTCTTGGGCATCTACTATGGTTGGAGATGTGTCGCCACCTAGCAAACTGCAACAACGACCACGAGCGACACATGACCAGGTTACAGTTTCCATGCCATCTTATAATGGACGATATAATCCACAATTTTATATTGAATGGGAGTGTCAGATAAGTGATATATTTGTTTCCCATAATTTTTCTGAGCGAAAGAAAATAAAAACTGCAATTAGTACATTCACTGATTTTGCTTCTTTATGGTGGAATGAATATTGTCGGTCATACCCTGATTATATACCTACTACTTGGCACGATTTGAAACTTGCTATGCGGTATAGATTTGTTCCATCATGGTATACTCGTGATATGGTTAAAAAATTGCAAAATCTAACTCAAGGTAGTTACACGGTTCAAGAATATTATGATGTGTTAGACACTACCTTGTTGCATTCGTTTTTAGAAGAAAATGAAGATGATTTTATGGACAGATTTTGGAGAGGTTTAAACCATGATATTCAGGATTTACTCATGCTTGAGAAATATTATTCTATCAATCGTATGTTTCTTCTTGCTTGCAAAGCTGAACAGAAAATAAAGAGACGTGTACATGGGACCATCAAGTGTAAGAAAGCGGCGGATTTTTCTGCGTCACCGTCAAGTGTGATTTTTGTTTCTCAAGACAATGACAAGCCACCTCCAAACGTACCTATAACATCTGAGTCGGATTCACAAGGTAAAAATAAAGGTACCGATTTTGTCCCTCCACATGCGATTGTTGATTGCAATGTTGACTTACATATATCATGCGTTGAGATAGAAAATGATTTGGCCAAACCACATATATTAGAGGATTGTTCTATGGGTTTGAATGTCTTATGTGATCAATCAATGGACATAGATGCTGGTTTAAGTGCGCATTTGGCTGATTCTAATTTGTGTCTTGATATGAGTGGAAATAAGGAATCAGTTGTTGCCAACAATGAACCTTGTGACATGGCAATTAAACCTGATTTTGATCACATAAAATTGCTACGTCATGATGATGTTTTAGCTACATCTTCGCATGATACTTCATTATGGTCTATTATATTGGATTCTCCCTTGTCTTTGTCACATGCTAGAAATAGGATTGATGAACTCAAATGTTTAAAAAGTGTTTATGCCCCTGATTTTACTTTTAATTTGGTTGGGGAATATGACATATCCAATGTTTTTATGGTGCATAGGATTTGCATCACGTGTGATGATTCCAATTCCAACAAACCTGATTTTCTGAATATGCTTTCTCATTTTGATATGACCTCCAATAACAGTATAGACTTTATGCCAAATAGCTTGTTGCATGATCGCTTATTTAAGCTAGTTGTAGCATGTAATTTGGAAATACTGAATTTTGGTTTACCACTATTGGGATGGTTTAATGATGAGCATTACAATGTGAAAGGAGTTAGTATGTGCTTCACTTATATCTGCAAACTGAGTTGTGATGAATGTTTAATGGGGACTAATGATCTTCTAAGCTACTACAATACTGCAATATGTACAAAATTAAATGGGCGACATGACAGAGCTGTTAAAACGGATGACATATACATATACCATGCATATACCTTGTCTCTCTTGTTAGCATGTTTACAGAATAAACATCGCCGAGGACGGCTTTTCTTTCAAGAAAGGGAGGATGATGAGGACATGATTACCTCCGATTTGAAGGCATATCTTGGTGAAAAAGATGAGACTACGTCGAGGACGACTTCAATTCAAGTAGGGGAGGATGATGAGGACATCTCTATGATAGATACAACCAATACTCCTACAGCCACATTTCAGGTACAGTCGTTACTAGGAATCCTTCATGATATATATGAGAATATGATGCTGCCTAAATCAAATGTATTTATATTATTTAGGAATGGATCTAGCATGGACGCCAAGCATTGGATTAGGAACGTGCATGGAGATGGCAGCAGACCTGCAAGGATTCAGGATGGCGTTGCAAGCGAGGATTTCAGAACATTGAAGCCACCATAGTGAAGCAACGATGCTTGGATGAATTATACAAGTTACTCCATCATAAAATTCGTCCAAAGAGTTAATTTTGGTGCTGCGTCACCTTATTTAATGGGCCAGGCCCATGTATTTTCGGATTAGGTATTTTAGGGGATTTTAAGAGGCCATATAAGTGGAGGAAGGCCCATTTAGGGGTGTTTTTGGCCAACCCTAGCTGGTTGGACGAAAATCCCTTCACTTCCCCCATATATATCCCTCTGTAGCCGTCATTAGAACTTGGATTTTGATTAGACAAAAAGTTAGCCATTGCTGCAACTCTCGTGTACTTCTTTTGAGGCCAACGCCCAGAACAAGACCGACTATTCGGAATCCCACCTTTTCAATAAAGCTTTCATCTATATCCGCAATACTTCTGATTGCAATATTAGTTCTTACTTGTTCTCGATTTCAGGTAGGAATTAAGACCCTCGCTGGTCAGGCTGATCGTGCATCCGCAAGATCAGTAACTCCCGGAGATTGTCCTAGCGATTGCATTGGCGCACGAGCTTTGCACGTGTAGTCGGATCGTCAAGCACGAACTCCACCAACAAATCGACATTATCCACGTCTCATCGAAAGATCGGCCACCTTTGCCCTATCACTAGGTGACTTGTTCTTCCGCCTTATAGTGGTGGACTTGCGAGGAGCATTCTGAGCAAATTCATCACTCGACCGGTTATGCCTCCGACCCCGAGAACCACTACCTGTGAGAAGCAAAGACGGATAGCAAAGAGAAGATAATGCTCATAAGTCATGCATTGATACAGTAATGTACTCTAGAAACATACTATGAGTCGATAAAAGTTTAGACATGAAAGATTGAACAAAAACTGCAGCAGCAACATAGTTCCAGGCCGGATAATCCGGGTCCCCGAGGGGCGGATAATCCGGCCTGGCCGGATAATCCGGGCGCCGGGCCGGATAATCCGGCCCTGAGAATCTGCAAAATCTCAAGCAAAACTTGTCTAAAACCAGATCGGCCTCATAGCATGCAAATGGAGTATACTACACATGATTTGGAACAACTAGACACCATCTCCACCAAGAAAATAGCACATATAAATCACAACACCTAGGGTTAGGGATTGTGAGCCATACCCTCACCCATTGGAGGAGCCGCTTGGAGGAGATGAGAGCTAGGGAGGAGGGCACCCGATCCACCCAAAACTCCGAGAGGGAGCGGACGGGGCGGCTCCGGCGAGGAGGAGAAGCTCCGGCGGCCTTGCGGGAAGAGAGAGGAGAGAGAGGCGCGTGGGGGCTGGTTGTGAACCGTTCACCACCGCGGCCTCGTCCTCAAGACCTTCAAGACCTACCCAGGCCGGATAATCCGGCCAGGCCGGATTTCCGGGGTGCCAGGGGGCCGGATTATCCGGTTTTCTGGAAAATTCCAGAACACCGGAAATCCTGCCTATCTTTTGTTGGTTATTTGCATAAGCCCATATGTGATGCAATAATGTATCACGTCACATATAAGATGCACATTTACCAATAAGATGGGGCAACCTAGATCATCCGACCGAAAATCCTCAAACTCCAAGTTTTTACCAAAACATGACATATGAGCAAGATGGAAATGGCTTATAGATGAGTGTAGGCTTGGGTTTAGAAAGCTCAAACTGTTAATGGTACATGATCACTCAAGTTTGCAAGATACGAGCAAATAAGGCCAAACTAGAGTGATTTCCCATAAGAACAAGGAGATGTCAAATAAAATCATTAAGATCCAAATAACTCCAACTCTTCACAAAGAAGAGTGTGGTGGCCTAGGCCACCATATATGAGTGTTATGGCATGGCACCGCGAAGATATATCTTGGGCCCAAACCACTACTCATCATTGAAGCTCACATATCAACATATGATATAAAGAGAATGATTTCTTAATGTTGGCATTATGGGGGGAGGGATAGCTCAATAATTTAAACCGCACTCCCCCTATTTCCATGCCCACATCTAAACCAAATAAAGTTTTGAGATAAAGGTGTGTTTGCAAGATGGTCAAGCTATACTCCTTGAATCAATGATATTTAGCTCATTCCTCAAATAGCAAAACCTTGCTTCATCAAGAGGCTTTGTGAATATATCGGCAAGTTGATCTTTGGTAGGAACATAGATAAGCTCAATATCACCACGGGCAACATGATCCCTAATGAAATGATTCCGGATCTCAATATGCTTCGTTCTTGAATGTTGCACCGGATTATAGGCAATCTTGATGGCACTTTCATTGTCACATAATAGAGGCACTTTGTCACAAATGACACCGTATTCCTTTAAAGTTTGCCTCATCCATAACAATTGAGTGCATCCACTTGCGGCGGCAACATATTCGGCTTCGGCGGTGGAGAGAGATATACAATTTTGCTTCTTAGAAGACCAACACACCAAGGACCTACCAAGGAATTGGCAAGCCCCGGAAGTTGATTTCCTATCATCCTTGTCCCCCGCCCAATCCGCATCGGTGTATCCATTGAGAATAAAACTTGAGCCTTTGGGGTACCAAATACCATATCTTGGGGTATCAACTAAATATCGAAAGATTCTTTTGAGAGCCATCATGTGACTCTCCTTAGGAGAAGCTTGATACCTTGCACACACACCAACACTCAACACTATGTCCGGTCTAGATGCACAAAGGTAAAGCAAGGATCCAATCATGGAGTGATATACCTTTTGATCCACCTCTTTACCATTGGGATCAAGTGCAAGATGACATTTAGTAACCATAGGAGTGGCTACACCCTTCAACTCGGTCATCTTGAACCTCTTGAGCATGTCTTGGAGATATTTTGCTTGATTGATGAAGGTTCCTTCTCTCAATTGCTTGATCTCAAAACCAAGGAAGAACTTCATCTCTCCCATCATAGACATCTCAAACCTATCGGTCATAAGCTTTGAAAATTCATCATTGAAAGCTTTATTAGTAGAGCCAAAGATAATATCATCAACATATAATTGGCAAACGAAAAGCTCCCCATTGACCCTCTTAGTAAAAAGAGTGGGATCGATTAGCCCAACATCAAATCCACGGTCTATCAACAATTCTTTAAGGTGCTCGTACCAAGCTCTAGGAGCTTGTTTGAGACCATAAAGTGCTTTATCAAGCTTATAGACATGGTTAGGAAAGTTGAGATCCTCAAACCCCGGGGGTTGCTTAACATAAACCTCTTCATGCAAAGGACCATTAAGAAATGCACTTTTCACATCCATTTGTTGTAACTTAAAGTTATGATGCGATGCATAAGCAAGAAGGATACGGATGGACTCAAGGCGAGCCACGGGAGCATAAGTTTCTCCAAAGTCAATTCCCTCAACTTGAGAGAAACCTTGAGCCACCAATCTTGCCTTGTTCCTCACAACATTTCCAAACTCATCTTGCTTGTTCTTGAAAATCCATTTAGTGCCTATAACATTGCGGCACCCCTTTGGCTTCTCTACTAAAGTCCAAACTTTATTGCGCTTGAAGTTATTGAGTTCATCGTGCATAGCATCCAACCAATCCGAATCTTCAAGGGCTTCAAACACTTTCTTGGGTTCCACTAAGGAGATATAAGCATGATGATTGCTAAAGTTAGCCAATTGCCTTCTTGTGGTAACACTTGCCCTTAAATCACCAAGGACCTTGTCATGAGTGTGTTCACGAATTTCAAGGTTCCTTTCTCTTCTTGCTAGACGACGGGCCTCGATCTCCTCCTTGGTTCTTCTTGGCCTTGGAGGTGTCACTTGATCAACTTGATCATTTGGGTCCCCGTCTTGACCTTCAACTTGAGCTTCCTCAATTTCTTGAGATTGCTCATCCTCATGTGCTTGATCTTGAACATTATTCGGTGAATGACAAGAATTGAATGGATCCTCATCGGAGCCATCATGAACCTTTGGTTGATCTTGTCCTTGATCTTGCACACAAGAGGGAGGGTTTTGTTCTTGTTCTTGGGTTGGTGCATGATGGCGTGTAACTCACACGTTCGTTGGGAACCCCAAGAGGAAGGTATGATGCGCACAGTAGCAAGTTTTCCCTCAGAAAGAAACCAAGGTTTAATCGAACCAGGAGGAGCCAAGAAGCACGTTGAAGGTTGATGGTCGCGAAATGTGATGCGGCGCAACACCAGGGATTCCGGCGCCAACTAGGAACCCGCACAACACAATCCAAGTACTTTGTCCCAACGAAACAGTGAGAGGTTGTCAATCTCACCGGCTTGCTGTAACAAAGGATTAAACGTATCGAGTGGAAGATGTTTGCAAAGAAAACAGTAAACACAATTGCAGAGATTGTATGCTATGTAAAGAATAGGACCGGGGTCCACAGTTCACTAGAGGTGTCTCTCCCATAAGATAAAAGCATGTTGGGTGAACAAATTACAGTCGGGCAATTGACAAATAGAGAAAGGCATAACAATGCATATACATGACATGGTAAATATAGTGAGATTTAATCCGGCATTACGACAAAGAACATAGACCGCCATCCAACTGCATCTATGCCTAAAAAGTCCACCTTCAGGTTATCGTCCGAACCCCCTCCAGTATTAAGTTGCAAAGCAACAATTGCATTAAGTATGGTGCGTAATGTAATCAACAACTACATCCTTAGACATAGCATCAATGTTTTATCCCTAGTGGCAACAGCACATCCACAACCTTAGAACTTTCTGTCACTGTCCCAGATTCAATGGAGGCATGAACCCACTATCGAGCATAAATACTCCCTCTTGGAGTTAAGAGTAAAAACTTGGCCAGAGCCTCTACTAATAACGGAGAGCATGCAAGATCATAAACAACACATGAACAATAGATTGATAATCACCATAATCATAGTACTCTCTATCCATCGGATCCCGACAAACACAACATATAGAATTACATATAGATGATCTTGATCATGTTAGGCAGCTCACAAGATCTAACAATGAAGCACAACAAGGAGAAGACAACCATCTAGCTACTGCTATGGACCCATGGTCCAGGGGTGAACTACTCACTCATCACTCCGGAGGCGACCATGGCGTGTAGAGTCCCCTCTCCGGCAGGGTGCCGGAGGCGATCTCCGAATCCCCGAGATGGGATTCGCGGCGGCGGTCTCGTAAGGTTTTCCGTATCGTGGCTCTCACCGGGGGTTTCGCGACGGAAGCTTTAAGTAGGCGGAGGGTCAACGCGAGGGGCCACACGAGGGGCCCAGGTCGACGCGGGCCCGGGCCGCGCCGGCCAGCCTCCTGGCCTCCTCGTGGCCCCACTTCGTTAGGTCTTCGGTCTTCTGGAAGCTTCGTGCAAAAATAGGACCCTGGGCAAAGTTTCGTCCAATTCGAGAATATTTCTTTACTAGGATTTCTGAAACCAAAAACAGCAGAAAACAGCAACTGGCTCTTCGGATCTTGTTAATAGGTTAGTTCCAGAAAATGCATAAATATGACATATAATGTGCATAAAACATGTAGGTATCATCAATAAAGTAGCATGGAACATAAGAAATTATCGATACGTTGGAGACGTATCAGCATCCCCAAGCTTAGTTCTGCTCGTCCCGAGCATGTAAAACGATAACAAAGATAATTTCAAGTGACATGCCATCATAATCTTGATCATACTATTTGTAAACATATGTAATGAATGCGATCAAAGCAAAGGTAATGACATGAGTAAACAACTGAATCATAAAGCAAAGACTTTTCATGAATAGTACTTCAAGACAAGCATCAATAAGTCTTGCATAAGAGTTAACTCATAAAGCAATAAATCAAAGTAAAGGTGTTGAAGCAACACATAGGAAGATTAAGTTTCAGCGGTTGCTTTCAACTTGTAACATGTATATCTCATGGATATTGTCAACATAAAGTAATATAATAAGTGCAATATGCAAGTATGTAGGAATCAATGCACAGTTCACACAAGTGTTTGCTTCTTAAGGTGGAAGGAGATAGGTAAACTGACTCAACAATAAAAGTAAAAGAAAGGTCCTTCAAAGAGGAAAGCATCGATTGCTGTATTTGTGCTAGAGCTTTTATTTTGAAAACATGAAACAATTTTGTCAACGGTAGTAATAAAGCATATGAGTTATGAAAATTATATCTTACAAGTTGCAAGCCTCACGCATAGTATACTAATAGTGCCCGCACCTCGTCCTACTTAACTTGGACTACCGGGTCTTCGCATGCCATGTTTCAACCAAGTGTCACAAAGGGTACCTCCATGCCGCCTGTACAAAGGTCCAAGGAGAATGCTCGCATTTTGGATTTCTCGCTTTGATTATTCTCAACTTAGACATCCATACCGGGACAACATGGACAATAATGGACTCCTCTTAAATGCATAAGCATGTAGCAAAGTTATTATTCTCATATGAGATTGAGGATATATGTCCAAAACTGAAACTTCCACCATGATTCATGGCTTTAGTTAGCGGCCCAATGTTCTTCTCTAACAATTTTGCATGCTCCAACCACTAAAATGATAGACCTTCAGACAAGACGGACATGCATAGCAACTCACATGATATTCAACAATAGTTGATGGCGTTCCCCAGCATGGTTATCGCACAACAGGCAACTTAATAAAATATATAGTGCATAAGTACATATTCAATACTACGATAGTTTTTAAGGCTATTTTGTCCCATGAGCTATATATTGCAAAGGTGAATGATGGAATTTTAAAGGTAGCACTCAAGCAATTTACTTTGGAATGGCGGAGAAATACCATGAGGTAGGTAGGTATGGTGGACACAAATGGCATAGTAGTTGGCTCAAGGATTTTGGATGCATGAGAAGTATTCCCTCTCGATACAAGGTTTAGGCTAGCAAGGTTATTTGAAGCAAACTCAAGGATAAACAAGTGCAGCAAAACTCACATAAAAGACATATTGTAAAAATTATAAGACTCTACACTGTCTTCCTTGTTGTTCAAAACTCAATACTAGATATTATCTAGACCTTAGAGAGACCAAATATGCAAATCCGATTTTAGCAAGCTCTATGTATTTCTTCATTAATGGGTGCAAAGCATATGATGCAAGAGCTTAAACATGAGCACAACAATTGCCAAGTATCACATTATCCAAGACATTTTTAGAATTACTACATGTAGCATTTTCCAATTCCAACCATATAACAATTTAACGAAGAAGAAACTTCGCCTTGAACATTATGAGTAAAGCCTAAGGACACATGTGTCCATATGCAACAGCGGAGCGTGTCTCTCTCCAACAAAGTGAATGCTAGGATCCATTTTATTCAAACAAAAACAAAACGAAACAAACCGACGCTCCAAGTAAAGAACACAAGATGTGATTGAATAAAAATATAGTTTCAGGGGAGGAACCTGATGATTTTGTCGATGAAGAAGGGGATGCCTTGGGCATCCCCAAGCTTAGACGCTTGAGTCTTCTTAAAATATGCAGGGGTGAACCACGGGGGCATCCCCAAGCTTAGAGCTTTCACTCCTCTTGATCATAGTATATCATTCTCCTCTTTGACCCTTGAAAACTTCCTTCACACCAAACTTCAAGCAAACTCATTAGAGGGTTAGTGCATCATTAATAATTCACACATTCAGAGGTGACACAATCATTATTTTCACTTCTGGACATTGCATAATGCTACTGAACATTAATGGATCAAAGAAATAAATCCAACATAGCAAAAGAGGCAATGCGAAATAAAAGGCAGAATCTGTCAAAAACAGAACAGTCCGTAAAGACGAATTTAGAAATGGCACCAGACTTGCTCAAATGGAAAAACTCAAAACTAATGAAAGTTGCGTACATATCTGAGGATCACGCTCGTAAATTGGCAGATTTTTTCGAATTTTCTACAGAGAATTGTGCCCAGATTCGTGACAGACAGCAATGCTGTTTCTGCGCAGCGATCCCAAATATAACATCAACTTTAACATAGAAACTTTACTTGGCACAAAAACATGATAAGGAGAGGTTGATACAGTAGTAAACAACTTCCAAGACTCAACAAAACAAAAAATTGCTGTAGGTAAAAACATGGGTTGTCTCCCATAAGCGCTTTTCTTTAACGCCTTTCAGCTAGGCGCAGAAAGTGCAAATCAAGTAACATCGAGAGTAGAAGCATCAACTTCATTATTTTTCATGCAAACACAACTTGTTGCAGAGGGTGCTTTAGGTGCTCCATTATCTAAATTTTCTATGGTGGTGCTAGGGGTTTTAGCAATTTTAGGCCTATAGTAATTCTTTTGTTTAGGCACTTTAGAGGCATACATGAATTTTTGCTCTTTACCCACATAGGCTTTCTCATTATACTTGAGAGAAGAAAAGGTTGAACCCAAGGTTCCCATAGCTTTTTCAAGTTCATCAATCCTATTGGTTTGATTATCATGGATAACACAAGTTCCTAGGACACTAATTCTTTCATCAATTCCTCCTAAGGATTTATCAAGTTCATAAGTTTTGTCAAATAACATTCCCAATTTAGTTTCAATACTTGGAAAATTTTTCTCTATGGTTTCCAATTTTTTCATAACATCTTCAAGAGAGATTTCAATTTTAACTTCATTAATAGGTGGTATTCCAACTAGACTCTCAATGATGCAACTAGCTTCTAAAGCGGGAGTACCTAGGAAATTACCTCCCGAAAGAGTATCAAGAACATATCTATTCCAACTAGACAAACCAACATAAAAGTTCCTAAGAAGGATAGTGGTGGAGTGTTTCTTAATGCACCTTTGATGAGCATTACTAATTCTATACCAAGCATCTTTAAAACTTTCTCCACCTTGTTGCTTAAAAGAACGAACTTCAACTTCAGGATTACTCATTTTAGTAGCAGTAAAATAAAACAAACTAGATAGAATAAATGCAAGTAACTAATTTTTTTGTGTTTTTGATATAGAGAGCAAGACAGTAAATAAAGTAAAACTAGCAACTAATTTTTTTGTGTTTTAATTTAGTGCAGCAAACAAAGTAGTAAATAAAATAAAGCAAGACAAAAACAAAGTAAAGAGATTGAGAAGTGGAGACTCCCCTTGCAGCGTGTCTTGATCTCCACCAAACATAAAAAGAGCTTGATGGCGTGTAACTCACACGTTCGTTGGGAACCCCAAGAGGAAGGTATGATGCGCACAGTAGCAAGTTTTCCCTCAGAAAGAAACCAAGGTTTAATCGAACCAGGAGGAGCCAAGAAGCACGTTGAAGGTTGATGGTCGCGAAATGTGATGCGGCGCAACACCAGGGATTCCGGCGCCAACTAGGAACCTGCACAACACAACCCAAGTACTTTGTCCCAACGAAACAGTGAGGTTGTCAATCTCACCGGCTTGCTGTAACAAAGGATTAAACGTATCGAGTGGAAGATGTTTGCAAAGAAAACAGTAAACACAATTGCAGTAGATTGTATGCTATGTAAAGAATAGGACCGGGGTCCACAGTTCACTAGAGGTGTCTCTCCCATAAGATAAAAGCATGTTGGGTGAACAAATTACACCGGGCAATTGACAAATAGAGAAAGGCATAACAATGCATATACATGACATGGTAAATATAGTGAGATTTAATCCGGCATTACGACAAAGAACATAGACCGCCATCCAACGCATCTATGCCTAAAAGTCCACCTTCAGGTTATCGTCCGAACCCTCCGTATTAAGTTGCAAAGCAACAGTACAATTGCATTAAGTATGGTGCGTAATGTAATCAACAACTACATCCTTAGACATAGCATCAATGTTTTATCCCTAGTGGCAACAAAACATCCACAACCTTAGAACTTTCCGTCCCAGATTCAATGGAGGCATGAACCCACTATCGAGCATAAATACTCCCTCTTGGAGTTAAGAGTAAAAACTTGGCCAGAGCCTCTACTAATAACGGAGAGCATGCAAGATCATAAACAACACATGAACAATAGATTGATAATCACCATAATCATAGTACTCTCTATCCATCGGATCCCGACAAACACAACATATAGAATTACATATAGATGATCTTGATCATGTTAGGCAGCTCACAAGATCTAACAATGAAGCACAACAAGGAGAAGACAACCATCTAGCTACTTATGGACCCATGGTCCAGGGGTGAACTCACTCATCACTCCGGAGGCGACCATGGCGGTGTAGAGTCCTCCGGAGATGAATCCCCTCCCGGCAGGTGCCGGAGGCGATCTCCGTAATCCCCGAGATGGGATTCGCGGCGGCGGCGTCTGTAAGGTTTTCCGATCGTGGCTCTACTGGGGTTCGCGACTTTAAGTAGGCGAGGGTCAACGCGAGGGCCACACGAGGGGCCCAGGAGGTCGGCGGGCCAGGCCCGGGCCGCGCCGGCCTAGCCTCTGGCCTCCTCGTGCCCCACTTCGTTAGGGGTCTTCTGGAAGCTTCGTGCAAAAATAGGACCCTGGGCGAAAGTTTCGTCCAATTCCGAGAATATTTCTTTACTAGGATTTCTGAAACCAAAAAAGAAAACAGCAATCGGCTCTTCGGCATCTTGTTAATAGGTTAGTTCCGAAAATGCATAAATATGACATATAATGTGCATAAAACATGTAGGTATCATCAATAAAGTAGCATGGAACATAAGAAATTATCGATACGTTGGAGACGTATCAGTGCATCATTTGCTTCAAGAGAGGGGTTTTGTTGATGTTGAGAAGATGAGGGCTCCACCGTGGTAGAGCATAGTCCTTCCCGAGACGCCACACCGTGTCCCTCAATGGGGCGGAAAAATCCCACACCCATTCTTACTATGGCATCTTGAGGTATTTCATCACCTGCACATACATCAACTTGCCCCACTTGGGAGCCATCATTTTCTTCGAACTTCACACTACAAGATTCGATGATAATCTTGGAAGATATATCAAAGACTCTATAAGTGTGAGATTCGGCACCGTAACCAACAAATATACCCTCCAAAGCTTTAGGAGAAAATTTAGATAAACGAACTCCTTTGATTTTATAGAAACACTTACAACCGAACACTTTGAAGTATGAGATATTGGGCTTGTTGCCGGTGAGTATTTCATACAGAGTCTTGTTCAAGCCCTTGCGGAGATAGAGCCGGTTAGAAGAGTGGCAAGCGGTGGAGATGGCTTCGGCCCAAAAATTATAGCGGGATTTGTATTCCGCCATCATAGACCTTGCCATATCCAAGAGAGTCCGGTTCTTCCTCTCCGCAACACCATTTTGTTGAGGGGTGTATGCAGCGGAATATTGATGTCTTATCCCCTCATCACTAAGAAAATCATTGAGTGTGTAGTTCTTGAACTCGGAGCCGTTGTCACTTCTTATTGCCATAATGAGGAGATTGTGTTGGCGTTGCACCTCGGTAGCAAAGTCAATGAAGATTTGTTGAGTCTCATCTTTCTTCTTGAGAAAATAGACCCAAGTGTATCTTGAATAGTCATCAACAATTACCAAGCAATATTTCTTCGCACCAAGACTTGCATGAGAGGTAGGACCAAAGAGATCCACATGAAGGAGCTCCAAGATCCTCTTGGAAGAGATGATAGTCTTGCTTGGGTGCGGAGAGTCATGCATTTTGCCTTCAACACAAGCCCTACAAACACGATCTTTGGCAAAAGAAACATTTTCCATTAGTCCCACAATATGGTTCCCCTTGTGAAGACTTTGCAAAGTTCTCATGTTGACATGGGCCAAGCGGCGATGCCACAACCAACCCACATCCGCCTTTCCGAATAGGCACATCACACTTGAAGTGGTGGTCCCCGAAAAGTCCACCACATACAAGTTATGTTCGCGATACCCAACGAAAGCGACTTTTAGAGTCTTGCTCCACAAGAGGACCACAATATCATTATCAATAAAGATGGCGAAACCCATCTTGCCAAGGGCGGAAACGGAAAGTAAATTGTAACCAAGGGTTTTGACAAGCATGACATCCACAAGAGTAATGTTGTGTGCAACCACAACCTTGCCAAAACCCAATACCTCGGATGTAGAATTATCGCCAAAGGAGACGGTGATATTATTTATATTGGGCCTCAACTCCTTGACGAGGTTCTTGCCGCCGGTCATATGACTTGTACATCCACTATCAAGTACCCATTTTGAACCTCCGGCGGCATAGTCCTACATGAGATCAATTCTTGGATTTAGGTACCCATTTCTCAATGGGTCCTCTTTTGTTAGCAACAAGGGTCTTTGGGACCCAAATAGACCAAGCAACATAACCATCATATGGGCCAACATATTTAGCATAAACATCACCATAATAATCTTTGAATAGAACATAGTGAGGGTTAGCAATTCCCGCATCATCATCATTAATGGTTTTGCCCTTAGGGGCTTCACCATTAGTGATAGCTTTCTTCTTTTCTTGTGCGGGCTTGGCCTTTTGCTTGTTTTCCTTCTTTGCCTTGGCATTATAACCAAGGCCCTCCTTCCCGTTGTTTGACCTTTGCTTACTCAAAAGATCATCCAAGGAAAGTTTACTTTGGGGAGAGGAGGCCTTAGCAAGTTCATCCTTTAACCTAGCATTTTCCTCAATAATATTTGCATGATCACATGAAGGAGTAGAGGTACTAGGTATGTCATATGAAGCAAGCCTAATTTGAAGTTGCTCATTAGACTTGGAGAGGAGAGAGTATTCACTCTTCAAGGCTTTGTGAGCCTTGTCTAGTTCATCTAGATCCTTCACAAGTTTCTCATGATCAACACCAAATTTGGCCTTTTCCTTTTTAAGCACTTTAGTCTTAGCTCTAGCAAGATCTCTAGCTTTAGTGAGCTTGTTAATTTTATCTTGAGGCTCTTCAAGAGTTTCTAGCCTCTCTTCAAGAGAAGCTATGGTTTCTTGACTTTCCTCAAGAGCATTTTTAAGAGCATGTATTTCAAGAGAGTCTTCTCTCTCTATTTGACATTTTTTCTCAAGAGTATCATTTAGTTGTGCTAGACGAATCATGAGATTGGAAACATGCTTTCTAGTGTCACCTTGTAAGTTAAGAATGAACTCATCAAAATCTAGCATTTCTTGTTTCACTTTTAGACTAGCAAGATCAACCCCTAGATCATTTGATATGTTAGGCATAGAGGGGTTAGGAGATGATACCTCGGAAGATTTAGCCATGAGGCAACTTTCTTCCTCCACATGAATGACTTCATTGGGGGATTCACTTGGTGATGAAGAGTTAGTGGAGAGGGAGGCAAGAGCAACCAATCCATTTGAGGTTGCATCTTCTTCATCATCAACATCATCATCTCCGGAGGTATATTCTTCTTGAGTTGATAGCACAATAGATGTGTCCAAGGTGGACCTTGTCATGAAGCAATGTGCATTCTTGATATGAGGATTCTCATTGGGGGATTCAAAGAGAGATGAAGAGGGAATGTTGGTAGTGACAATGGCGGCCACTTCCTTTGAGCTTTCTTCTTCATCATCACTAGAACTTTCAACTTCATCGGAAGAATATTCTTCCCTAGTCACTAGCACAACCCTTGAGGGCCTCTTGCCCTTCTTGCTCTTGTTGTAGAATTTCTTGTTGGGGGCCTTTGAATCTTTGCCCTTTGAGTCTTTGCTCTTGTCCTTGGGAATGAGCCTTCCACCATGAGTCTCCCTATGCTCATAGGGGCATTGGGCGATGAAATGGCGCTTGTCACCACAATTGTAGCATGATCTTGTTCTTGGACCCAAGCTAGTGGACCCACTTGAGTTGTTTCTCTTGATGTTGTCTTCCTTGGCCTTGGATGGATCAACCCAAAAGGATTTTGCATGGAAGGCCATGTGATCATTGTAGTGGAGTTCCAAGTCTTCCGGATAGGACATACTCCAAGATGCCCTATATGGTTCTTGAGGGTTCACTTCTTCTACGGAATTGACCGTCAAGGCAAGATTGTTCCCTCTTGACATTCCAATGGCACGATTGCGAGAATCATGAGAGTTTTGCTCGAGCACCTTGAGGGCTTGCATCTCGTGCACGGCTTGTTGAGAAGTGAGAGAGGAATAGCATTCTCTCCCAACAAGAGTCTTGACATCAATGGGTTCAAACGGCATCATGCAATCGATGTACTTATCTTTGATCCAAGAGTCATTGATGTGGGTGGCACCCACATTCCGGAAAGCATCGGCAACGGTGATAAGTCTTCCATACATGACTTCATGATCTTCATCCGGTAGCCTCATGAATCCTTCGGCTTGATTCCGAAGAGAATTGTACTTGTTCCTTCTCATGCTATCACTTCCAATGCAACTAGCGGCCAAACCATCCCAAGCTTCCTTGGCGGTGGTGAAATTCCGAACACGAGACAATTCCTTTGTCCCCACACTAGTTTGAATCATGTGCAAGGCAATGTCATTGAGTTGATTATCAACCGTTTCTCTTCTAGTCAACTTGTCGGGGTTGTAGGGCTTGAAGCCTTCCAAGATGATTCTCCAAAGTTCATTGGAGGCACTGCGAACATGAGAGCAAAACTCAAATTGCCATGTATCGAAATCTTTAACATTAAACTTAGGTGGGTCGCCCCGAATGTTTATATGAGGATGGGGAACCGGGATATCGGGAGATAGGAAAGGCGGAGCCACTTGATTGTAGCTAGCACCTCCACTAGTTCCCCTAGGAGAAGCAATGGGGGGTTTGATAGTGTTTAAGTTATCACCATTCAAGGGATTGGTAGAGGAGGGTGATTTCGAAGTATCTCCCTCTCCTAACGCACCCTTGTCCTTTTCCTCTTCGGTGGGGATGATGGGGGGAGCCGCGGGAAAGCGGTCGTTAAACATTTTCATCAATGTTTCCATTTGGGTTTGCATGGCGGATCTCAAGGATGTTTCCACCGACTTGAGATCATCCATGGAGACCGGCTTTGCGGCCCCCTCCGAGTGTTCATCCTCCGGCATACTCTTAGGCGGTTAAGCCCGAAATAAGAGCCGAGGCTCTGATACCAATTGAAAGGATCGTATGCCGCACCTAGAGGGGGGTGAATAGGTGCTAAACAATTTTTAGTTCTTTTTCAATTTAGGCTTGACACAAAGGTAAATTCTCTAGATATGCAACTATATGAATTTACCTATATGACAAGGTCAACGACTAAGCAAGATATAGCTACGCAATATATAGAGGAGATAAAGGATAGAGGTAACCGAGAGTGGAGCACACGGAGACACGGAGATGATTCCTGTAGTTCCCTTCCTTTGCAAGAAGGTACGTCTACGTTCGGAGGAGTGTGGTCGCTACGAAAGCCAGACCAACAGCTACGAAGGCTTCACTCAGATCTCCCGTGAGCAACGCCACAAAGGCCTAGCCCACTTCCACTAAGGGATTTCCTCGAGGCGGAAACCGTTTACAAGGTTCTTGGGGCACACATCCACAACCAAATTGGAGGCTCCCAAATCTGTAACAACACAACAATCAACAACAATACATCAACAACAAACAACTAGGGATCCAAAGAGGAACACTAGCAAGAGAGCCCTCAAGCATATGAGGGTGAAATGTAAATCGCTTCGGTGATGATGTAGATCGGTGTCTTCTCCTTCGAATCTCCAAAGATCAAGAGCTTTGGTTGGGTGAGGGAGGAGATCTTGCAAATCTTGTGTTCTTGAGGTGGCTCTAATGGTGGTGAGGCTTGGCAGAATTTTTCCAATGATTGAGCAAGGAGGAAGGTAGGAGAAGGGGGTATAAATACCCCCTCTCAAAATCCAGCCGTTGGTGACTTTCGAGGGCCGGATAATCCGGCCCCCCCAAAAAATCCGGCCCTGGAGAAAAACCGGCCAAATGTCCGGCCAAAAGTCCGGCCCCATGCCAGGGAAGTACTGAGCCGCGTCGCCTCCAAATTTTGGGGGCCGGATATTTTGCAAATATCCGGCCCGGATTATCCGGCCTGGTGATACTTTTTCAGCTTCCTTTTGACTCGTTTTTCCACACAAGTCACTCATATACATGTATCTATATAATCCCTGCACCACTTCATCAAACATTAGTGTATCGCATACATTGACATCAAACACACAAAACATATTGTGAGAGATGTTCTTTCATTATGAGAGTGCTAGCATAGGCCTTGGAAGACCCAGTAAACTGACTCTCTACCTTTTTCAGGTACTCACTGGCGGTGTCACATTGTGGGATTGCTCCCCTTATAGCCTCCAAAATGGAGCTCTTGATCACCATCAAGCACTTTCTGTTGGACGAGTCCCACTTAGCACGATCAAGATCGTACTTCATTCTTTTTGGTCCATGGTCAAGAACCCTTTTGTTGAAGTCATCTTCACTTTCTTTGTCGCCCCTCACGGGGTCCTTAGGTTCTATGGGACAAGCCTCTATCAGTGCCAAGTCGAGGTCAAGCAAAGCAAGCCCCACCTCAATCTTCTCTCGCCATGAGCCATAGTTCCCTCCATTGAGGGGCTCAATAGCCGAGATAAAACTCATAGGATTTCCTGAAACAAAATTTCCATCAAAATGAGTTAATTCAACGTTGGTCAAATTAAAACATGGCACTTCTCAATATTAATTCTACATCACCGTTGGGCAGAAATAGAACCAATAATGATAACTCTGAATCTTGTGGAATACAATTTTATTAACAACATTGGAAATTAAATAAAATCATCATACTCAAAAATAACTCACATTTCCTAATTCAAATTTCCCGTTGGTTCCAATTAAATTAGGAAACAATAAAATATGACTTCAACTTAACTAGCACAGCGGAAACTTAACTTAATTTTCGAACTTTAACCCACAGGAAAAAATTCATATCTCACATTTATTCTTATTACTAAACTATTTCCAGAAAATTAAAACAGAAAAATTACTGGAAACAAAAAAACAGACATAACAGCCAGATGGGCTCTTCTCTGATGCTCTGTTAAAGGCAAAAAACGCGCACGGGCGGAAAACAAGTCGCGCCGCTAGATGGGCCGCGCCCAGCCTCTCGCCCGCGGCTCTGTCTTTCTCTCTTGGGCCCGAGGAGAGACCCCGGGCGGCTGCTGACCGTCGGATCGCATCCGACGGCTGTGCGCCGAGATCGGCCGCACAAAACCGCCGGGAGCTGACCCGAAAACCCTAGCCCCTTCATTTCTCATCTCTCTGCCTCTCTCACTCACCACCCGACTGCGGCAGCGCGAGCCAGACGAGGACGGCGACGGTGGCCATCGAAACGGGCCGTCGCGTGGAGAGATGGTGGCGCCGTTGCCTACCCTCTCGACGGTGCGCATGTTCCCCTTGCGGGTGGGCGCGCCGCCGTCGAGTGGATTGGCCGCGGTGCCCTGGCGCCGGCGCCTCTGCGGAGAGCCCTTCCCGGAGCAAAACGGTAAGTGGAGGCCGGCATGGATGTCTCCTCCCTCTCTCTGTCCCCTTTTTCTCTTATCTAATCCATGTTCTACTCGGGATGATCCGATCTAGGGTTAGGGTTTGCCTAAAAAATAGAACTTCTCTGTTTTGTTCATCTATCCCGGTTTGGGTTACTACCTCAACTAGATCAACGAAACTAGACATGCTCTGATACCATTGTTAGATTTCTAGGACCTCTAGTTGTTGCATCTAGTGAGTAATTGCATCTAGCCTAACCGGGATGAAACTAGAGGGAAAATAGTAGGGTGCATACCGTCGGTCTTCGTCGACGAGGAGCTCGCCATGGCGGCGACGGAGGAGTGGCGGCGATGTCGGTGGTGCTTCCCGCCGCTACAGCGCCTCACCAGATCGGGTGGCTTAGGGTTTTGTGTGTCGGTGGGGAGGACGGCAGCGGACGAACCTTGGCGTCCGTGCCCCGGCCCCCACCTCTTTTATATGGCGCTGGCGACGGGGGCCCACCAACCATACGGGTTGGACGCCCCCGATCAGGGCGCGAGACAAGGTCGTGCGACCGTTGGGTCGTACGTGGAGATCAAACTAACACATGTTACTACCTTCATAGTGGAAAGTAACTTAGAGGTAGTATCATGCAAAGTCTCATTTATTAATTTGTAGACTCATTTTGTCTTGGGGTGTGTGATGTTATGGTAACATAGCTAGTTACCACCTCCTCTCTTTTTCTTCATTTATTGTTATGACATGTCACCAAAATACCTTGGAGTGTGTGATGTTACTAGCTAAGTTACTCCCACTATGAGCAGTCTAACTGATACAAGTATTGCCTAGATGAAATAGTCTGATTTCCCATTGTTGCTTAAAACATTCTTTTTTCCAGTGCTATTCTAATACATTGGCTTTGATATTAATATAGGGTGTTACAAAATGCTTTGAAAATGTTGGAACTGGGAGCATTTATTTTGAAATGCATCTACACATAAAAATTTCAAAAAAATTGAAACAAAAAATTGCACGTACATCTTGCTACACGCTCACAAAGTTGTTTCATAAAAAATGAACTTATCATGTGACGTGTATAAAAAAGACAAAATTCAGTGCTAAAATAATGCTTTTCACAGGATAAGTTTTCTCTTTTTTACATAGGCCACAAAAAATATTATTTTTTCGTGAAACTTGACGCACACACATATATTATGTAGATGTAAATGTAAAATTTTTCGTCAAAATTTTTCCACACTTCAAAATATGTTTTGTTGGTAGAGGGAGCATACGCACCCTGGTGGAAAAAAGGGTTTCGGTCGCGGTTCGTAACTGCCATTGGTCGCGGTTTAACCGCGACACAAGCGCGACTAAAGCCCACCCCTTTAGTCGCGGTTCCTTACGAACCGCGACTAAAGGCGCCTCCACGTGGCCGCCAGCAGTCCTTCGGGGCGGAGGACCTTTAGTCGCGTTTCTCTCGCCAACCGCGACTAAAGACCGCCGCAGGTTTAGGGTTTTAGCCCCCCCTAAACCTGGTTTCTTTTTAGTTTGTATTGTTTTATTTTCTTTTCTGTTTTATTTTAATTTTGAAGGAGTTTCACATATTCTACGGTACTACATATACATGCATATGAACGTACAATTTCAAACAAATTTGAAATTAGAACCAAAAAGAATTCAAGAGGAATTGACAATATATATTCAATATCGATGACCATATACAATTTTGAACTAGTTTCCATACATATGATTTACTGCATATGAAGTTCTACGTCCTCTACATAGTGTTCTCCTATAGGATCGATGACTTGCTTCGCGATCCATCCAGCTAGTTCCTCTTGAAGTGGTCGGAAGCGAGCTTCTAGACTAAGCGTCTTCCGAAGGTTATTCCTGCTAATGTTGTTCGGACACGAAATCCGCTCAGAGGTGTATCTCCGGATCATCTCACAAACATAGTATCCACATAGATTGGTCCCCTTTGGCTGAATATCTCCAGTCGCAGACACTACCCTTTTCCACTGTAGCTCTTTTTTGAATTCACCGACCTTTGTGTTTACGAACCGTGTCCAAACCCTACGAGGCAAAGAAAATTAAATGAACAAGAGAGTTATTAGTTACTTGATATTAGGAAATGAACAAAATAGGCCGATCGATATAGAGCGCAAGTGAATGAAAATATATAATTACTTCTGCATCATTTTTCTCAAGTCGGCCCAAAGCTTTGCATTCATATTCAGAGAGTCGTGGATGAGAACTGTGGAGTCGTGAAATTGAATTACTAGCAGAATCCAGTGGAACCTGCGGACACGATACATGCACAGTCATGCATAATTAACTCATCGATTAGCCACATACCTTGCATGGAGTAAACAAAAGAGAATGTGCTCAAGACAGAAACACTCACCCAAAATGGTAAGGAAATAGAATATCACTTTTGAGTTCCTGCCTTGAAAAAAACATCCACAGGTCGGCCTCCATGTCGGCGGGAAAATGTTGTAACACATATGAATTAACGATATGTGGGTCAATGAACCCAACATCATGGATGTTCCTTATTATGCATTCCCGCTTCTTCATTCTGCATACACAACAAGATAGTTAGGACAATATATATATATATAGTGCAGGCAATGAACGAGATGGGGTAGAAATAAATCACTTACAGAACGTAGCAACTGATGATAGATTTGTCGAGCTCGCGCAGATTGAAGCTGGAACAATTCACTCCGATGAATTTGTACATAGTAATGTTTGAAGTGATGCTCAGTGTCTAACTTCCGCATAAATATAGTCTTTGGCGTTTTTTAATTTTATGTAAGCCTTGTACCAATTTAGCAGACCTGTCATTTGTGGAGGTAGATCCTTTTCCTGCGCAGGCTCGACGAGAGGCCCATTCGACACATATGTAATTACTGCGTCCTTCATTGTTGGCGCCTCATCAAGGCCTAACACTGCACGAAGAGTCAGACCTAAGTTGGCCGCTTGTTCTGTGGCACTCGCTACAGTCAATCCGTTTCTTGCCGCAGCTGCTATGATTTCGGGGTCATCCGGACCGGCGGCTTTCACTATGAGAGGGGCGATGGATTGTTTACTCTGTTCCCCGAGCTGGGCAACTTGTTTCCCCTCTTTTTTACTTTCACTATGAGAGGCTTTCTTCTCCTGCTTCTCCGCCAACTCTTGCTTCTCCTTCAAGATGAGTGCTTGCCTACGAAGTTCATGTGAATAGTAGTCAGGCAGATTCTTCGCGGCTTGGGACGGTTCGGTCAAAAATGACTTAGCCCACTTCTTTTGCTTGTCAGAATATACTGGCTTGGGCTCGGGCTCTCTTTTCTTCTTGCAGTCCGCCTGCCATTTCTCATGCTGAGCAGCCACGACCGCTGCATTTTCCTCCACACTAAGGTCATAAGGTCTCGGGGTGAGAGGCTTCAGTGATGGCTCCGGTATCTTTGTGGTCCTAGGTACATAAGGGTCCGGGTTAATAGTCCAGGACTGCTTCCTCTTCTTTGCCGGGCGGCTGCTTCTTCGCCGGAGGTGGACTGGGGGGCGGCTCGCTTACCCGCCGGAGGTGAATTGGGGGCGGCGTCGCCGACGTGAAGGAGGTGTAGGTGAACCACCACCACCGCCGCCGCCGCGCGCCACCACCACCGGAGGGGGTGGACTTGTTCGCCTTGGCGCCTCGTCTGGAAACTTGATAAACTTCTTTTTCCAGAAATAATGGCGCTTGACACCTCCAAGTCTTCTCTCCCCTTCGGGTGTAGCAATGTCAATCTCCAGGTCCTCAAACCCTGGGACTATTTCCTCCACCGTGACACGAGCATAGCCATCTGCAATGGGATTGTTGTGGTGGAGTGCTCCAGGCTCACATGGCAAAGCACTGCCGATGGCTACCTTCGTGGACATGTTCCCAGTAGGATAATGCAGATGACATTCTTTCATCTCCTTTACATCGTCCACGGGGTAGCGAGGAGGCTCCGTGCAGCAATTTGGATCTCCGGTGCATCGTAGCCGGCTGGACCTCCGTGGAAGCCACGCTTCTCCGCTGCTGGCTTCCGAGATCCGCTGGATGATCTTCATGCGTCCCAGCTGCCGATCTCTCCTGTACTAGTATAGACAGGGTTTTCTTCATCTCATCGACTTCCGATGCCAACCGCGCCACAACATCGGCATCCCGATCCGACTTTCTCTTACGGCTTCTGTAACCGTACGGGTCATCGTCCTGGGAGAACCCTTCTTTCCACGTAATGTTCCCGGGCATGCCTCGTACACGTCCTCCGTGTTCAGGATTCCCGAGGGCTCTTGTCAGCGCGTCGTTCTCTCTGTTGAACTTGATCTTCCCTCTTGAGCATCCCTCATTGCGTCAATAAGGGCTTGGGTGGGTTTAAACATTTTGTTCCCGTAAACACACGCCCCTGTCTCCGGGTCTAGCGTTCCCCCATGCCCGTACCACCAGCTTTTGGCCCTTCGGTCCCATCCCTCCGTACCTGGACGGATTCCTCGCCTCCTCAGCTCGTTCTCCATCTTCTCCCACTTAGGCTCCCAAAAGCGATACCCTCCTGGCCCCATAACATGATTGTACTCCTTCTTAGCCGCATTTTCCTTATTTTTTTCGATATTTCAATGAAATGCTCCGATTTCTTCTGCTTCACAAATTCTGGCCAATCATGTTCAAGTCTCTCATACTGTCCTTTGAATTCCGGAGTCTTGTTCTGGTTGACATAGTCACGGGCTAGATTCTGCTTGAATTTCCGGAATGTATCGGCCATCTTACCAAGAGCGAAGTGTTTGAGTAGCCTCCTCCTCTCCTTGTTTTCCTGAATCTTGTTACCCGCCTCATCGAATTTGTGGTATTCCGGAGGTAGGATGAAATGCTCCATAAGCTTTTGAAAGCAATCCTTTTTAGTTCTCTTGTCAACAAAAGTGAAACCAAGACGTGCCTTCTTTGGCTCATTCCACTCCTGGAGGGTGATCGAGATGTTGTCTCTAACAACGGCTCCGCATTGGTTGATAAACTTGGTGGCGTACTTCGGGGGCTCCAGCGGCCTGCCGGTTGCACTGTCGACAACCTCGATGGTATATGTTTCTCCTGGTTTGAGCGTCTTGGTTGCGCCACGCTTTGACGACGACGTACTCGATTTTTTCGACGATCCGGCCGAGGGCTAAAATAAGAAAGAGAGTCGCGCGTGTTAGTACACACATATTTATTCAAATCAGTAAGTTTGTATCACCAGAGGAAAAATGTATATATATATACCTCGGCGCCGGAGCTAGTTGCTACTTGCAATTGAAGATCGTCGTTGATCGACGTTTCTTCCCCATCATCTTGCTGACGGCCTTCATCTTGACCGTCAAGATTCAGATAAGAAGAAATATCCTCTTCATCTTGTTCGGTCGGCACATAAGGAATATCGCCTTTTATGATGCCAAATAGCTGTTCTTCAATTTCTGGATCATAGTTCTCCATAATCGGGTCAGCTCTATCGTCCGCCATATGTCAGTCCTGAAAACATGTAGTAAAAACTAATTATTTAAGTGCGGTGTCGAAAGGGCGGTGGCAAAAGGAGAGAGGGCGGTGGCGGTGGCAAAAGGGCGGTGGCGGTGCCGAGGACAACACATAGAGGCCTCCCTCGCCGTATACGGAGGGGGCGGCGAGGCGGTGGCGAAAGGGCGGTGGCGGTGGCGGTGTGCCGATCCTCTCTCTCGTAAAAAAAGAAAAAAACCCGCGCGTATACGGAGGGGGAGGCGAGGGCCTCGCCGCCCCCTCCGTATACATGCGGGGTCGGTGGCGGTGGGTTGCAAGTGAATTTTTTTGTTAAGTCAAAATTCAGAAATTTTTTGTCCACTTAAAATTTTATTAAGTCAAAATTATCAAGTTTTATGTTTTTTTGTTAACTATATATATAGTTACTAATTAATTCATTAATTATAAGTGGACAAAACAAAAAATTATTAAGTCAAAATATGTTTTTTTTGTTAACTATATGTTTTTTTTATTAAGTCAAAATTATAACTGAAATTTATAACTGAAATTTATAACTCAAATTTTGTTAAGTCAAATTTACCGTTTTTGTTAAACTAATTAACTAGTTAAAATTAAAAAGAACAAAAAAACTAAAAAACTAAAAAAGAAAAACCCTCGGCCGGTCTCCTCTCCCTCTCCTTGATCTCTCTCTCTCTCTCACCGCCCGGCGGCCGTCAGGCTCAACTCCTCTCTCTCTCTCGCCACGCATCTCTCTCTCTCTCTCTCATGCGGGCGGCGCGCCGGCAACGACGAGGGCGCGCACCGCGGGCGACGGCGCGCGCGGGCGACGATCGCTGTACGGGGCGGCGACGTACGGGGAGGTCGTCGATCGACGGCACGCGGCCGGCGCGCGAGAGGGGCGACGTACGGCGCAGACAAGGAGGCGGCGGCGGAGTCAACGAGGAGGCGGCGGCGGAGTCGACGGCGGCGTAGACGACGCGACGAGGAGGCGACGGCGCAGGAGGGCAGCCTGTCGACGTTCGCGAGGAAGAAGATGAACTGATCGTGCGCGAGCGCGAGTTTTTATAGGCAAGGGCCTTTGGTCGCGGTTGGTGTGGCCAACCGCGACTAAAGGGTACCCTTTCGGCCACACCAACCGCGACCAAAGGCCTTTTTTCGCCCCTTTTTTGGTTCCCGCGGAAATTTAGTCGCGGTTGGCCAGGCCAACCGCGACTAAAGGCCTTTTTCAAAATTCTTTCATTTTCTAAATGTGAAAAATAAAAATAATTCATTTCTAATTGTGAAAAATACATATAATATATCAAAAAATTCAAAAATAAAACTAATTCAGTTCAAAATCTTAAAAATACAAATTATATATCAAAAAAATCAGACAAATAAAACAAATTCATTTCAATAAGTTAAAAATACAAATTATATATCAAAAAAATCAGAAAAATAAAACTAATTCATTTCAATATGTTAAAAATACAAATTATATATCAAAAAAATCAGAAAAATAAAACTAATTCATTTCAATATGTTAAAAATACAAATTATATATCAAAAAATTCAGAAAAATAAAACCAATTCAATTCAAAATGTTAAAAATACAAATAATATATCAAAAATTCATAAAAATAAAACTAATTCATTTCAAACACATCACGGGCATTTCTCTTCTTCCCGCCAATTTCTTCCCGCCTCTTTCTTCCCGCCTCTTTCTTCCCGCCAATTTCTTCCCGCCTCTTTCTTCCCCCTCTTTCTTCCCGCCAATTTCTTCCCGCCAGCTCTTTCTTCCCGCCTCTTCTTCCCGCCATTTCTCACTACATATATGTTGCCCGGCTTGGCCAGCATTATCACATCTCTCCAATCTCTCATCACTCTCTCATGGCTTCCACCGCACCCACTCTAACCTACCAGCAGGTGGAGGAGCTTTGCGCCTCGAACTACCCTTGCCCACCGGCTACCGCGTCCCCGCGGCTGAGCCTAGGCGCCGGCGGCGTGCCGGTCCTCCCTCCCTCGTGGTACTGCGCCGGCAGCCATCACGAACCACTACTACCTCGACCACGCCGAGCAGCGGATGAATCCCCGCTGGCATCCCGATAACCAGCATACTTGGGACGCCTTCTTCATCAATCTGGCGTGAGAGGGCGCTCGCCGTATGAGGAGGACGGTCTGCCTCCCGGGAACTTCCACGAGGCCGGCCGTCGGCTATGGTGGTACGGCCGACTCGAGAGCGTCATGGATCACATCACGGCCGGCGATATCCCCCGCCCGCGCTACCCTCGTTCGAGCCACGAGCGCCGCCCGACGACGCGACGACAGCAGCCGACGACGACGGCGAACTTAGAAGGCGACGACACCAGTACAACGGCGGCGACTATGAAGACTACGAGTATGCATATTATACGCCTAGGCAGGAGTATGACTAAATCACTCCAAATTTTATGTATCATCAGTGCTATCTCGAATCAATCGAATCATTCGGAAATGGACACCAAACACATCACGGGCAATATAATTCACATGATCCATTCAACAAAGTTTGGTACAATAAATTATTACACATCATTTCTTCCCTTGTGTCCCTGCTTGCTTACGATTGGGCCGTATCCATGGAGCATCCTCATCATTTAACTTAATGCTTGGATCGGTGTTCACTTTGAAGGGCGGAATTTCACCAAACATATTATAATCTTCTCATGTCTGTCTTGTCCTCCACTCCCACGATGTTTCTTTTCCCGAAAGAACAATGTGGCGCTTTGGATCATCGCATGATGTACTGATCGTTTTCTTATCTTTCCGTTTCCTCGGTTTGCTACTCATGTCCTTGACATAGAAAACCTGAGCGACATCTTTCGCTAGGACGAATGGTTCGTCAAGGTAACCAAGATTGTTGAAATCCACCATTGTCATTCCGTATTGCCGGTCCACCTTTACCCCACCTCCTGTTAGCTTGAACCATTTGCACCGAACAAAGGGACCTTGAAGGAGGGTCCATAGTCAAGTTCCCATATCTCCTCTATGTAACCATAATATGTGACCTTTTTCCCATTCTCGGTTGCTGCATCAAAGCGGACACCACTGTTTTGGTTGGTGCTCTTTTTATCTTGGGCGATCGTGTAAAATGTATTCCCATTTATCTCGTACCCTTGGAAAGTCGTTATAGTCGAAGATGGTGTCTTGGCCAACATGTACAGCTGATCTACAACCTCATTGTCACTCATGAAATGTTTTCTCAACCAACCGCCGAAAGTCTCCATGTGGGCCTTCCTAATCCAGGATTCAGGCTTCCCCGTTGTCCGAGCGTAAAATATTCTTGTGTTTCTCAAAGTACGGAGCCACCAAGCTGGAATTGGTCAGAACTGTGTGGTGTGCTTCAGTCAGAGAATGGCCATCCATACATATCGTTGATTTCCTTCCGATCGTGCCTTTTCCACTTAGTCTCCCCTCGTGCCGCGATCGAGGAAGACCAATCGGCTTAAGGTCAGGAACAAAGTCAACACAAAACTCAATTACCTCCTCATTTCCATAGCCCTTGGCGATGCTTCCTTCTGGCCTAGCACGGTTACGAACATATTTCTTTAATACTCCCATGAACCTCTCGAAGGGGAACATATTGTGTAGAAATACAGGACCGAGAATGGAAATCTCTTCGACTAGGTGAACCAGGAGGTGCGTCATAATATCGAAGAAGGATGGCGGGAACACCAACTCGAAACTGACAAGACATTGGACCACATCGTTCTGTAACCGTGGTAGAACTTCTGGATTGATTACCTTCTGAGAGATTGCATTGAGGAATGCACATAGCTTCACAATGGCTACTCGAACATTTTCCGGCAGGAGCCCCCCAAAGCAATCGGAAGCAATTGCGTCATAATCACGTGGCAGTCGTGAGACTTCAGGTTTTGGAACTTTTTCTCCACCATGTTTATTATTCCCTTTATATTGAACGAGAATCCAGACCTTAATACTGCTCGTGCATTCAAAAAAGATGACCTTCTCTTCTTTGGTCGGAGCGTAGTGGCACGGCCTTGAAACCATTCCGGATGCTGGTCATCGTGGTCTTTCAAGCGTTGCTGGTCCCGGGTGCTTCCTTTGTATCATTTGTCTTCCCATACACGCCCAAGAAGCTTAGCAGGTTCACGCAAATATTCTTCGTAACGTGCATCACGTCGATTGCAGAGCGGACTTCTAGGACTTTCCAATATTCTAGCTCCCAGAATATAGATTTCTTCTTCCACATGGCTACGTGCCTGTCAGCTCCTTCGGAACTGATTGTCCGCCAGGACCCTTTCCAAAGATGACTTTCAAATCCTTTACCATATCAAATACCTCAGCACCAGTGCGTTCCGCAGGCTTCGGCCGGTGATCTGCCTTGTTGTAATGCTTGCCGCGCTTTCTTACGTTATGATTTTTGGGAAGAAATCGACGATGCCCCATGTACACGTTCTTCTTACAATTTGGCAAATGTACACTTTCAGTCTCATGTAAGCAGTGCGTGCATGCATTGTATCCCTTATTTGACTGTCCCGAAAGGTTACTAAGAGCAGGCCAATCGTTGATGGTTACGAAAAGCAACGCTCGTAGGTCAAATTCCTCTTTGTGCTCATTCCACACACGGACACCAGGTCTGCCCCACAACTGTAAAAGTTCATCAACTAATGGCCTTAGGTACACATCGATGTCGTTGCGGGTTGCTTCGGACCTTGGATGAGCACTGGCATCATAATGAACTTCCGCTTCATGCACAACCAAGGAGGAAGGTTGTAGATGCATAGAGTCACGGGCCAGCTATGGCTGGAGCTCTGCTCGCCGAAAGGATTCATGCCATCTGTACTTAGACCAAATCTTATGTTCCTTGCGTCAGCTGCAAAATCTTTAAACTCTCTGTCGATCTTTCTCCATTGCGTTCCATCTCCGGGTCTCAACTCCCCGTCCGACTTACGGTCCTCTTTGTGCCATCTCAACAACTTGACATGCTCTTTGTTCCTGAACAGACGTTTCAACCGTGGTATTATAGGAGCATACCACATCACCTTGGCGGGAACCTTCCTGGGTTTCTCGGCCTCGACATCGTCACCAGGTCATCGCCTCGAACTTATAACGCAATGCAGTGTATACCGGGCATTCATTCAAATTCTCGTATTCACCGCGGTAGAGGATGCCGTTGATGCATGCATGTATCTTCAAACCTCTAAACCTAGAGGGCAGAACCTTCTTTGCTTCATACGTACTGGAGGGCAACTCGTTATTCTTTGGAAACATATTCTTCAACATTTTCAGCAAGTTTTCAAACTCGAGTCAGCTACACCTTCCGTGCCTTCCATCTCAAGCAAATCCAGTGTGCAGCCCATTTTTTCAGACCATTATCGCATCCCGGGTACAACGACTTTTTGTGATCCTCTAACATGCGATCCAAATTCTCGCCTCTCCTTTTCAGCCAGCATCTGCATCAACAATGGTCCGACCAAGATCATCAGCGGGCTCATCACGTGCCTCTTCTTGATCACCTTCCCTTCACCTTCCCCACCTTCAACATCATCCATGAAAGTATCACCGAAATGATCAAGATAGCTCTCATCGATGTCATCCCCTTCTTCATCTTCTTCCATTATAACCCCTCTTTCTCCATGCTTGGTCCAACAATTATAGCTTGGCATGAAACCATGCCGAATCAGGTGCACGTGAACTTCCCTTGAGGAAGAGTAACCCTTCTGATTCTTACACTTAACACATGGACAGATAACAAACCCCCGCTTGTTCGCATTAGCCACTACGAGGAAATCTTGCAAACCCGTAGTGAATTCGCCGGAGAGTCGGCTAGCGTACATCCATTGCCGATTCATCTGCATTATTATAATACAAAATATATAATTAACCATCGCATGCATTTGTTAAACTAATTAAATAGAAATTAAACAATGAACTACACACATATGCATATTTTATCAATGACACATATATATGAAAGGTTCAAGTGTTGTTGCTAACCGCGATCGAGGAGGAAAAATAAATGAGGAAGCTCGATCAAGTGTGGCTCCGACACTTCATATCATGTTTGTTTCATGCTCTTGGGACATTTCATCAAACACCTTGTGTGCATAAGAAGAGCCAAAAGCAAACCTACACCCCTTGTGAAGTTTGTGAAGAGAAGTGGGCACCAAATGGCTAAGTGTGGGCGCTGTTATATATAGTAGGGGCTTTAGTCGCGGTTGGCTAACTGCGATCGAAGGCCTTTGGGCCAGGCTCGGGACATTTAGTCGCGGTTGGCCTGCCAACCGCGACTAAAGCCCCTCCCGTCCACCGCTGGCCACCGAGCGCCGCCTGTGCCTTTGGTCGCGGTTGGGCAACCGAGCCGCGACTAAATCCCCCTTTGGTCGCGGTTTTTGCATTTCCGCGACTAATGGGGCTGGACGGAAGGCCTTTTTTCTACCAGTGGCACCCGAGAGCCGAATTGAATTTCCGGTTACAAAATGCTTTGAAAATGTTCGAATCTAAAATCACCGGTTCATTGGCTGAAAACACCTGCCGCTACACCACTAGGATATTGCCTATTGTGAAAGATTGGCTTTGCTTCCATTGGCTGAACCTTCAGACTGGGTTGCCTTCGAGTATGTCAAATCTCGGTAGTTACACATTGTTCATGTCATCCCTAAAGAAGGAAAGCAATGGCGCTTGTAATGCTCGTCTCTTGAGAGCTTTCCATTGAGCGCAATGCTAGAGTTTCCAAGAATATGAACACCATGGCCATGGTTGTCCTTATATCAATCAAATCGACGAAGGCGAGAAGCTTTTGCCTTCGTTTCAAAAAAAAAATGATTATGAATCTTCGCTGGTGCATTTGGGTCACTTCATTTTGGGAGAGTATGTAGGCTTTCTTTATCCTATTTATATCCTTCGGCATAATACTTTGTATAACTTGTTTCCCCTTATTGAATGAATTAAGGCAATTTTTGCCTTAAAAGTAACCAATGATAAACTATGCGAGAGAAAAATAGACCAAGAGAAGCGGAAGGAGCGGGCGGACAAGGCCTAATAATTTTCTTACGGTAGCTACATACTACCTCCGTTCATATAATTTAGGAAGGCGAAATGATCTAGCCTAGACTAGTTCTTAAACGGCTTCTCCATAATAATTTTCTTACGGTAGCTACATACTACCTCCGTTCATATTTAATTAACGGCGGCATCTTAAACATGCATGCAGAAGCCACTCCACGAGTCCATTAAAAAGCGAATGGAGGTATTACCAGTTAATAATGCTTATTCCCTCAGGGAAAAACTGATTACAGTAGAGTACTCTGTATGGATTGAAAATCAATTTGAAAAGGGTAGCAAATCTCATGGGCACATATATATATTTGCTACTCCCTCTATACCAAAATATAGTACGTATATGATATTTTTGAAAGTCAAACCATATGAACTTTTAACAAAGTTTGTACAAGAAGTATTAACACCCAGAGTATCAAACCAATACCATATAATTCATCATGAAGTATAATTTAATATGATCTACATTTGGTATTGTAGATATCGATAATTTTTTTCAATAAAATCTGTGTGATCTAAACTGTGCTGGCACACCACATGCCGTAATTCGTTATGCTGCTGCCCTGGTTAAAGTTGCTTCACCATCGTCCCATCGTTTTCTTCTGCCTTAGCTGAAGAAACAGAAATTTCATAAGAATGGACATGTACGTTAATTACTAGCAATAAAAAGTGGTAATGTGAAGAGAGAAACTTACGTCGGTGCTGCGGCCGCACTTCTTCTTGCGGCAGTTGGTTGACCTAGGAGGAAGGCGTGCATAGCACCTATGAATCAATGGCGGAGTAAGTGAGTAACGTCAGGTAACACGTGAGACCGAGATCGATAAAAGCGAGCATGCATACTATAGGCGTGTATAATTAGTTAAGCACGTACTTGCGGCAGATCATCTTCTTCTCGTTGTAGCTGAGCGCAAGCGCCCGGAGGCTGGGCTCCATGCGCCAAGGGTAGCAGCCTCCGCCTCGGTAGTAGCCGCCACGGAGGCCGAGCGCGAGGTGCAGCGCGCGTCGACTCGGATGGGAGCTTGAAAGGAAGGGTGACGGGAATACGTGATGGCTGGCTACGAGTAAATGTGCGCGTGCATGTGAACGTGACGAGATGGATCACTGCTATCAGCGCCGGTGCGGCTCACGTCGCTGGGTCGCGCAGGGCCGGGTAGTTTCGCGGCGTGCCAGCTGTAATGGATCGAAGAAGCCCCCCGCCCCGATCTCGCGCGCGCGCTTCGGTCGATCCATGGAAGAAGCTAGCACGTGCACGTGATTTGGAATTAATTAATCCAACCTGCGCGCGAGGCGCGGCGAATGGAATGGATGGATGGTTTGCCACGCTAGGCTAGCTGCTCACGCACGCACCAAACAATTAATTAATGGATCCATCAAAACTCGCTCGCTCCCCTTCTCTCTCTCACACACGCACGCCTCCCTTTTTTTTTTGCTTATATATCATTTATTGTTAGTGTTGATTCCTTTTTCCAATCGATTTTTCCTTCTTTTCATGCTGACCACCAACTGGAGTAGTACTCAGAGCGCGTGGTTCTTTTCATGCTTTGCTGCGGCTTTTGACACTGCACGTACGCTCGGTCGGTCGGATGCATGGTGATGCAATAAAAAAGGGCGGCCTCCCTTTTTTTGCTTACTATCATTTATTATTACTGTTGATTCCTTTGCTGTGTGTTAGAGCAATTCCAATAGTATAGCCAACTGTTGGCTATAATAAGATGCCATGTCATTTGTAGTCACTATATAGCTAATATGTATAAGAGCATGTACAATAAGGCTGAGTCAGCGGGCTATAAGAAATTAAATATAGTATTTGTGCTTAGTTGATAATATAAGAGAAGAAGGTAAGTGGCTATTATTCAGAAGCCAAGACGCTGCCTGTGACTATGAGACTAAAAGGTGGCCATGTATTGTAAAAGTACTTACACTTTTATAGCTCACTATGTATGTCATTAATGTTAATATGATGACACACACTTTGCATACAAGTACTCACACACTATCGCAATCGTTCTAATAGTTGGCTACTCCCTCCGTCCTAGAGTCTAAGTCATATTCCCAAAAACTATTTGTCCCATAATCCCCACCTCTAAGGCATAATTTTATTTAATGAGGGAGAGAAAGGGGTTGCATGCACCAATGAGGGAGAGAAAGAATGCACCAATAAGAGAGAGAAGCTGCATGCACCAATGAGAGAGAAAATGAGACCCAATCAGCTAGTACCTCCAAGATATTCAAAAATGTGACTTACAAACAGACGGAGGGAGTATAAGAATGGATACTTTATTAACACATACCACCTTTCACTCTCACAAAGGCCTAGGAGCACGTGCAAGAGCCTCACATAGTAGCCCACCTCTTCTCTCTCCCCTTCTCTCTCTCCAACTCATCTAAGATATATTATTTAATGCCTTATACCACTGACGACTTATTGCTCTTTAGGAGATGGATGCGCGCGGGCAGCCAAGAAATTGAAACAAAAGAATCACATAGAATCCACTTACTACTACTACGTACTAGTATTCAGCTGGATTAATTACCTTCGTATGAGTACGTCTTTTCTGGCCCGGCGGGAGTGTGCTAGTACGTCGACCCTGCGTCCGCGTATTGTACGCTCCTCGATCGATGCTCCGCGCGCGCGGGTCAATCGAATTAACTCACTCCTTTCGTTGACTACAGAATAGAACCAACCTTTTTTTTAAAGACCCCGGTGGTACAGTACTTCGTTAAAAGAACACGTGGCAGGTACAAATTGCAAACAAGGCCTATACATTTACATAAAACACCCCAGAACAAAAGATAAAAAGCAATCAAGTCCCCGGGCGCGCCTCCACCACAGTTCGCCGGCGTCCTCAAGGCCTCACCACCGAGGAACAAGGGAAGATTGCTCCAATGCCCTCTTCCGGCGAAGAAGCGACGAGCTCCAACATCAGAAGCGATGAAAGGCCTCCTCGTCGGAGGTTGAACAGAGGCCGCCATGCCGTCCGCGTAGTTGAGCTCAAGATCGTCGCACCACCGCAGCAAAGGCCGGTGGCATCTGAAGAAGATCACAACGCCACCGCATCCTCTCCCCTCACCACCACGGCATGGCGGAGAAGAAAACGAGATGGAGCTCCACCTCTCAAGATCATACCCCGCAAACGAACCATAACACACCTTTATTAAAAAGAGGCAGTGCTCTTCTCCTCCACTACCAGCTCCGGCCAGAGAAGCATGGCATCAAGAAAGAAGAACCCTAGACCCTAGATCTGGTCCGCCCCAAACTACCGACATGAAGCCATTCTACACATGGGTAAAGCAAGGAAATCCTAGACTACTCTACTCCAGCCCCTCTCTCTGCTTCTTTCGGCGGCCTCGCCGGCGGCCGGCCAGAGTGCAGGAGGGAGGGGAGGCCGGCCTCCCTCTGTGCAGAGTAGTCGAGGCAACTTTCAAAAGAAGAGAAGGGAGAGAAAGAACGAGAGAAAATGAGAAACCACCTTTTTTTTAGAACTAGCAAAACAAAGTAAAGCGAGCGCAGCGGACCAACATTTTTTTCTTTATCTTTTGACCTGCACCGAACCAATTTCAATTGGTCTTAATTTGATGTGCTTTCTAGCTTGTCGCCGCGGATCTCACATACTCATGTAACTCCAATATACTCCTAAACGGATGCGCGTGCTTTTTAGCATTTCCCTTGACTAAGTACGTACGCCGCGACCTGACCAAATCCTGCCGCTCCGTTCCTTTTCCAATTCTTCTTACACCTGCTCCCTTCCTTTTTTCTTTCTTGTTCTCTCATTTCAAAGGGGAAAACATCAGCACGCTAATTACCTACCTTCCTTCTTTTGCTCCATATATAGTTTCTTCTCTGATTTCTAAATTATAAAGCAACCTAGGAGGCTAGGACATCCATCCATGCACCAATTAGCTCCAAACGTGTACGTACATGCATGCACAATACATATGACGAGGTCGAGAAGCTACTCCCCTCTTTTCAAAATTAAGCGCTGCAACTTCGCCTAGATACATATGTATTTATAACTAAACTAATATGTCCACATACGGGCGATGCTATCTTACGGGTAACCATGTCCCCGGTCGAATTCCAACATCGCCTCTACCTTTGTCGGAACGGAGAGCCGGAGAGGAGCAAGAGAAAAGCGCCACCCACCATGCTCGATACCCGCTCCACCCATGCAGCCACCGCCGGCCGGACCGCCTGCCCCCGCCACCCATGCCCGCCGCCCCACCCCGCCGTCATTGAAGCTCCTCCTCCGCAGCCCCTGCGCTTGATACCCTCTCCACCTCTGCAGCCACCGCTGGCTGGACTGCCTGCTCTCGCCGTCCGTGCCTGCTGCACTGCCCCACCCTCCTTGAAGCTCCCCCGCCACCATCCCCGGCCATCCCTCTAAGATCCGTCGCCGCCTTGTTCTTCTCACGGCGACGATGCACCCCTCCACTATGTTTAGGGCTTGTCGGTGGCTCGCTCTGTCATCGACAATGTCTTCTCCTCTGTGGCTTTCCAGGCGGTCGCGGCAACGTCTCGGTGGTGGCTGAGAAGAGAGTTCTTCTCGGGGGACATGCATTACGTCAACAGGAGCCCATCTCTCAACATGCGACGTACATACGTATATAGGTATACGTGGTCGAAATGCCTAACAAATGTAATCAAAATAAGGAAGATCCACTACGCGCTTATTAAAGCTCCAGCCCACCATAGATCGATCCATATTGATCAAGCACTACTGCCGCTCATGCCATGCCACGCCTTCACACTTACATCATCACCACGAAACCGAGAAACTTTCGGACTGTATATAGAATTATAGACCAGATCAAATTCAGACTAAATTGCTACTATCGGACTAGCTTTATTTTATCTATCAGACTAGCTTTAATTTATATTCGATGAAATACATAGCCTCGCTCAAGGGCAGTGTATATTGCAAAGGCGGCCCCCATGATAGAGAAACCATCTGGTTGATGCATGCAAGAAACAATTTCATCGTTGTTGTTGACTACGTCGGAGGCAACGCTGGACAATCTTCTCGTCATCAATGGTGTTGTTACCGTCTGAGCCGGAGGTGACACGGCGGTACTGGAAGATGCGTCGGTACTGAGGAGATGCGTCGCGTCGGGACTGCTTGTTGGGAGGAAATCGAGGTGAGTGTTGTCCTCTACTCCAATGGACGTTGGGTCATCCAATTTAGAGGTCCAAACTCCAAATTAAGTCTATCCAGTATTATCTGATCTTACGTCTCATTGATGTCCATGTCCAGAAAAGTCCAATCCAAGGTTGATCCAACGAGATTTAGATCCAAAGTGCATGGACTATACGGATCCACTTCCAGATTTTCTACATCCTCCGCTACACGACGCAACCTTGGTGCTGCCACTACGGGAGACCGCCAAGGTGCCGACGGCCAGAACCTGGTCCGACGGCCGCCGTCGACACAGAAGCCCACGCCGTCAGGCCAGGAAAGTGGCCGTCGGCACAGGATCATCAGGGCCGACGACAGCCGTCGGCATCGCTTGGCCGTCGGCACACGTCTCGTCTGTGCCGACGGCACGTCTGCTAGCTGTCGGCACATAAGCAGCTGGTAGGGCCACCGACAGCCACCAACAACGGCATCAGCGGGTGGCAAATGGCGTCTAGCTGTGCCGACGGCCAGTCTGTCGGCACAGCTTCCCACTATGTGGGTCGACGGCCAGGCCGTCGGCACAGTTTCCCTGCAATTTTTTCGTCCAACCATTCCTGCCATTTTTCCCGCTCTTTCTCTCCTGCCAGTCTTCTCGCGCCTAGTCTTCTCGTGGACATGTGGTAGCCCTTGGCCGTCCGAGTGCAGCTCCTGTGCCGACGGTCTGGCCGTCGGCACAGCGTCCTCCTGGTCTAACGGCCGTTAGACGCTCCGCGGGCCCCTCGCGTACTGTGGAGACGGCTACTGTGCCGACGGCGTCGTCACACCGTCGGGCTGCCAGCTGTGCCGACGGCGCTAGGGGCTGTGCCGAGGCAATATTGTGCTGACGGCTTTGTGACGACGGCAGCTGTCGGCACAGGCGTGGCCCGACGGCAGGTAATGCTGTGCCGATGGCTGCCGGCCGTAGGCAGCTTGACAGTTTCCCGTAGTGTGCCGCTTCAGGCGGTGCTGCTATGTGTCGACTAATTTACTCGGCTTCGACCACCTCCTCTGCACCACATCGCAACCATGCTACTGCTGAGTGCTGACGTTTGGCCTTCCCGCCCAGGTTTCCCGAGTAAGTATCGTCTACCGCATTTCCCGAGGACCTCTCCCTGGCCCTTTTAAACTCCTGCTTCCATCTTCCCGCTCGGTAAGTTTCGTCCAGGAAACAAAATATATACCGACTTTTCGTTGTGCGAATTGACGCCGTCTAATTGCCCATCCAGCTTACTTCCTCTGGACCCGTCAACAAACGTGCACGTAGTTTCGAAATAAATACATTAATCATTATTTTAATCAATAAATATGAATTATATAAATGTCACAAAAAAGAATTCATACATTGACCGAGTACTACCTAGCTGTAGTAGGCTAGGTTTCTCTAGGCGGACCGCGGACAAAAAATCGCACGCCGTCCCGCTCACATACATACTAGTCACTACCCCACAATGCATAGTATCATAAAGTATCATAGTATTGTCATATTTAATGTTTTTTAGAATCTCGATGCAAATTAGTGTACATGATGTGTTTGTCGTTAAGTTTTCTAGTTTTACGTGCTATAATATGATATCATATTATGATACCACTTCCATCTCTCACCTCATTAATTTGTGCGCCACATCAAATTTTTGCCAACATATATAGCATGCATGATACTACTTATGATACTCTTATTGTGGCTAGTCTGAGCGCCAAGCACGGATTTATTTATTACAAAAACATATACATGGATGTGAAGAAGACGAAAGATGGCTAACGAAGGAATCTGCATCCTGTGCCGCATACATCCCTTCCATACCGCGGTCGTTCATCGCCGTGCATCTTTGTCATTTGAATCCTTGTTTCCATGTCCAAGCGAGGTCGATGATGGAGAGGTAAACGGAGAACACCCATGCAAACGCAATTGCGCACGGTTGCCCACTTGAGGCGACTAGAGAGGAGTTGGAGACGCCTTTGGAAGGCTCATTTACGGTGCTACGGCCTTGGAGAGAGACATACAAGATTTCTCAACACTTCTACTAATGTTTCTCGCTTTTAGGACAACTATCCGGAACGTCTTTTCGCTGTTTTCACTACTACCTCCTACTAGTGTTTCTTACTTCCGAATGAAAGCCATCACTCCGATTTTTGATCATCCGCTGATGTACTACCTAATATGGTTCATCTGCCGGGCAAAGACGAGATGATCTAAGAGCACCCCCCCACCCAGGCTCCCCAAACAGTTCTGGAAGGGCGCCGGAGCAAAATTTCCGCCTAACCGCCCCTAAACTTCTGTTTGGGCAGGTAGAAGCCGTTTACTCATCCGGCGCTCCCATGCCTAACCGAACCCACGGGGAGGCAAGCGGGGGTGCCAACGGAACTAACGCAACATCTAGTGAAAAACGGGACCATCCGCATAGATGCGTCGTCTGTCGTCCTAGATGCCCCGTTTCAAACGCATACGCTTAATCGCGCATGCCGCTGTGTAGGAGAGCCGTCACATCCCATCGAGCGGCGAGCAACGATCTAGGAGGCATGGGGGAAACATTTTTTCTAATTACGTGTGACCAAGTTTCGTCTTATTTTGTCCGGATTCGTCTATTTGTCAAACTTTAAATTTACTTTAGGGGGGTCTGGAAAACATAGCACCCCCCTCCATAAAATTGCTTTGTCGGAGGTGCAAGGTGCCCCTCTTGTTCTGGTTTTCCAAAGATTTCATTACTTTCTTACCCATTGCCAGGTGGCTATAATACAACGTCTTTGTTTCGGTAGTTTTCCCGCTCGTTTTTCGTGTTGGGAATTTTCCCACCCAAACTTTCGCTCTGGCACTTTGCAACCCGCTTACATCTAATTATATCACACATACATTCTAAGAGCAAAAAAAATAGTGTAGCCGGCAGCCGGCTATAATAACTTGCCACATCATCTATAGACAACTTATAGCTAGCATGTACAATAGTAAGATATAAAAGTATAGTACTTTTACAATACATGACCCACCTTTTAGTCTCACATAGTGCCTAGGAGCACGTGTTGGAGCTGGCTATTAGATAAGAGTCCACTTCTCTTCTCTCTCCTAATCTCTCTCCTCCAACTAAGTAAACTTATAATATTTTATATCTTATAGCCAGCTGACTGTACCTTATTATACTTGCTCTAAGGTTTTCCGGCCAAAATTGTAGGTCAATAACGTTTTCCAAGAGTCGTTACTGTAATCAAGGCCATTCCAGTTGCATTGGAAGGATTTCGGAAAGTTCTGGTTTTCTAAACCTCTACCTTTAGAAATCTAGTCGGTTTGTACTATGTAAAAAGATTTCTGAGCCCAGAAAAAATTCTCTAGGCCCTCGAATTAATGGCCCCTACAAGTTCAATCGGCAGAACCTTAGTATTTTACATTAGTTAAGAGTTTCAGAGCCGTCTTGTTTCCGTGCCGGATGAATTACCCATTCCATGTGCTTTATGTCATGTGCTATTATTTTATGCATGAAATGATAGCATGGAAAGTCGTTCGATGTGTTTCCACATGTCCGGGGATAGCAACTACTCCCCTATTCAAAATTAATTGTCCTAGCTTTGGTTAAATTTTGTATCGGTATGGATATATCTAGATGCGTTTCAGAGCATGTCCACTCACCCCCCCCCCCACCCCAAACAGTGTTCGACGCAGCCGTATTTTGGCCCGTATGGAGGGTCGCTCGCTGCAAAATGAAAATTGGGTCGGTTGTCTCCTAGTCATGCCCCCCATAAAAATCCAACTTTGAATTTGATTAAAAATGATTTCATAGATAGATTGGCGATAGTTTGTAAAAATTTGAAAAAGGTAGAAATATAAAAAACCTAATTTTAATGGCGTCCACCACCGAGGCCTAGGCTTCGGTACATCGCTGCCGCGTAGTCGTCCTCATCCCCGCCGGGCTCCTAATTCGCCAACGCATAGGAGCTTCAGCCCTGGCCAGCGTCACGCGTGCGTGCATGGCCTATCCAATGGGCTGGCGCCGCTGTCATCCTCCAGGTCGACGAAAAAGTCGGCACGCTCGGCCTCCTTGCAGCGGTGCTCCGCCGTTGACAATTGCTCGATAAACTTGTTTACCTCCTCAAATGAAGCGCATTGGGAGATGCGCTGGTCCAGGAACTCCTCCTGGTCCTTCTCCATCTTCATCTGTAGGGCTGGCCGCCGCCTTGTACTCCAGCGCCAACGTCCATTCCTTCGCCTCGCGCTTCGGCTTGACGAGCTGGAGGCGGCCGAACAAAGTAGAAGGGGTGCAAGGATCACGGTGGTCACGGATGATGAGGCCTCCGCCAGTACGCCTGCACTAGAGGTCCTCGTACTCTTCGTTCACTAACGTGACGTAGCGAGGCGACATCGTGGAGTACGGCGAGTAGCCGGCCGAGGATGAGGAGGAGCGCGTGGAGGATGACGCATGCTGGCGGGGTGCGCCCCACCTACCCGACGCCTGGTGGCAGCGCGGGCATGGCTGCGGTGGCGACATTGTCAACAGGGGTTATTCCTGTCGGCTGTGTGGTTGATGACCCAAGCGAGGGTCCTCCCAGGGGTGCTCCACCATCGCGCCGCCCCTCGAAGTTGTTGTTCTCCGGCGAAAGGCCGTTGCTATCGTAGCGATGATCCGGTTATCGCGCTACCGCGTGAAGAACGTCGACCATGCGATGTTATTGTCAGGATCCCAGCGCAGGTCGTTGCGCTCCTCCGGCCGTAGGTGACTTCCCTTCACGACGCTCCGACCGGCACGGGCGGCACCTGGAAGCCATTGGTGCTGAGTAGCCACCTCGATGGACCACACATGTCTGACGGGATAGGGGTACCTTGCCTGCTCGAGTGTCTGCACCTCTTCGATAAGGAGCCAGCGCCGTCTGAAGCCATTCATGACGGCACCATCACCTTCGTAGCGCTCCATGGCGTGGATGCGGAAGTGTGGGATTTGCTTGGTGTTCTGCTTGGTGGAGGGGAAGGGCTAGATGGGGAAGAATAGTGGCGACGAGCGGTTCTTATAGCAGGCGGATGGGACGCGTTGGAGGCCATTAACACTGACGTTTGGCCCATCAATGGGAGGATGGCGCTGGCGCTCAAGGCGAGCATTCCATTAACACGGTGCTGAAGGCGGTGAGGAAGATGGTCGAGCAAGCCATTAATTGGACGCGGAAGGCGTGGAGGAAGAAAGTTGGGTGCTCTGTGCCTTCTTTTCCCGCTCCTTCCTGCCAACTCGCGTCCATCCGGCGCCCCGGTAGCCCTCGTGTGGGTTGAGTTCGTCCTAGGGCCGCTAGTTTACCAAAATAAAAAAATTGGGGGGGGGGGGTCTGCGCCGGGACTCCCCATAGCCCTTTGGGGGGCCACAAGTGGAGATGCTCTAGTGTGTAGGTTTGCTCAACTCGGAAAAAAGTTGCGACAACTAATTTGGAAGGGGGGAGTACCTATCATTTCATGTGTCTTTCACATATCACTCACCCTTATTTTATGCATCAAAATATATATTCTTGTGATTCGTGTGGCTTTTTTTAAAAACGGGTGTTGCTATTGTATGCATGAAATGATAAGTTGTTTCATGTCGTTTTATGTGTTGTATCATCGTCATTATGGTGGAGTCCTAGGGTTCCGACTTGTTCCAAGAATTTATAAGTTCCCTATAATAATCGAAGTTTTAGATGTTTTCCCACCCATTTTCGTGTCAGCAGATTTCTAGCCCTTTTGTGTGTGTAGTTTTCCCTCCTATTTTTATGCACACCTATTTTTTTGGGTGTTTTTAATTATCCACAATATTGAAAAATACACTATGAAAATATTTTTTAAAATATCATAAATGTACTGGTATTGAGGTAGTATTATAGGTGTTAATAATTTTGTTTGTAATATTGGTCAAATATATGTTGTTAACTAAAAAATATATGCCTTGATTTATTTAGTGGAAGGACTACCTAATTAAAACATGATGACTGGGACCCGTTTGCTGGCATAATTAAGGTGCATTTCCACCTTGATCATGCTTTTTAAAATAGAAGGCACACAAGTGCCCACTTTAAATTAACAAAGCCACGAACGGCCAAATGATACAAGAATGCTGAAAACAGCTTACAACACCCAACAACACAACAAACACAAGATAAACAATAAACCCAACTGAAGTCCTCAATGTCCTCAAGCGGGAACGAAACAAACGGGAGCAAGGAAGGTGAAGAGAGGTAGAAGCATCACACGTGAAGCATCAGAGACCTGCCTGCCCCAGGAGCAAGTGTCGGCTGTCAGTACTCCTCCATGGCCGGAGTGGGACCCTACCCCCTCGTCCTGGCTCAAAAGGACGCCAAACCACTGGCAATGGAAACGCTCCCCTTGCACATAGCAGAACCAAGCCTAGAACTAGGCTAGAACAGATCCCCCAGCACTCGTAGCACGAGCTCACCTTGCGAAGCCTTGCCGCCCGCCAAGGGTTCACCCACGCAGAGCCGAAGCCGCAAACTTGGTCGTTCATGTAGAAGGACAGTGTCACCGAGCAACACCGCCACCACCCGTACTACACGACAACATCATCCAGACACCCCGAAGGTCCCAACAGCAACGCCTCCAAGGAGGTCACGATGTCCGTGGCGCCGTCGCCGCCCAAAAAGTTAGGGTTTTCACGCCGGGAGCGCAACAGGGCGAGGTGATGGGAAGGGAGTACCTCGGTGCCACCAAGGAGGAAAACGACGCCACACGGGCGTCGCCACCGTCGAAGCCGAGACCGGCAAAGGGATTTCTCCCGGACTCCATTCCCAACCACCAACACCACCTCCGGCCATGGAACCGGCGGGACAAGGCCCTCGAGTTCCAGATCTGGCGTGGTGGGATGGGCCGAAGAGAGGAGGTGGAGGTTCTTCAGACCTAGTGCCGCCAACCACCGGAGCATCCCCGCGCCACGACACCGTCCGCCGAAACCTCGCCGCAAACGCGGCCGAGATGACGGAACGCATCCGTGCCCACCGCTCGCCGTCGAAGCCTATGGCTCCACACCGAGCAAGGCCGCCGCCTCGCAGTCCAGAGCCCCCACCGAGGGAGCCGCAGGACAAGGTCGCCCGCGCCAACCGCCAAGCCATAGGCCAGCCGTCGGAGAGGGGAGCCCGTCGAGCTGCCTCCTTGGTCATGGCGAGCCCGCCGCAGAGATCCTCCACCTATCCACCGCGGGGGGAGCCGAGAGCTCAGATCTCCACCGCCCCCTTCACCGACGTCGCAGGCTTAGCCCGGCAGCGCCTCTAGGAGCGGCGGAGAGGAGATGGAGAAGGGGAGGAGGGCCGTGGCGGCAAGCTAGGGTTGTGCCTCCCCGGTCGCCAGGAGGAGGCGACGCGAGGAGAGCGAGCTAGTCGAGGCCCTCAGACTGATTCAAGCTCCACCTTGATCATGCTTGCTCCCGTACATATAAAATGTCAAGTGAAGCATCATTATGTTACTTTCATCAGGCGAAAGGGAGCCACCTTTAGGCTAGCCATAGTGCTAGTATCATAGGTAATATTATGCATATTGATCCCACAAAAATGCTGACATGTCAGCTAACTAAGGAGAAGAGAGGAGATTAGAGTAACATAGGTAGATATTGTATCATAGCGCAAACAACGAGAAAAATTAATGCTAAACAAATCTTGTACACAAATTTGCATTGAGATTCTAAAAAAATATTAAATATAGCAAGACTATGATACTACTCCATGATACTATCCACTATAGAGATAGTATCATGTAGTAGCATCATATGCATGATACTACTACATAATACTTACCACTATGACCAGCCTTAATTTGTTGTGTTGGTCCTAACAAAACTATTCTCTCTTAGTTCAGAATCATGTTACCGAAACTTAGTATGCAGAAGGGCAGGCAAACGAATTTTTTCCGGACACACGATGGCGAAGTGCGAAAGGGCACAATTAATAAGCTCGGTTGTAGCATCAAATTTAGTCTCATCACTAATTAAACTCTACCTATTTATTAGTAGAATACTCGAAGCAACCATGAAAATGTCACCATTGTTGTGTTGCAATTTGAAAGAAAGGAAAATAAGATGCTAAACAAATTGTTCTCCATTACTTCAGATGTTTGTTACGGAAACAACAGTACACCACCGTACGTGGGGGTGAATATCTAGTGAAGCAGCGACTACGCACCACCGATATCATGGGATGGAAGGCATAAACAACACCGGCAACGACTAGTTCTAGCGCTACCAGATGCCCTCGACGAAACCAGAAGTGGAAGCTAAAAGAACTCGTGGGATCATCCATGGCACGGTGCCTCAACCTCGCCGCCGGCCCAACGTGCCCAGGTGTGCCACGCGCTGCCATGCCCGGATGGTCAGAGAGCATCGAAATTTTGCGAGACCCCTTCATATGCAACCAATGAACAATGATCGAGCTGGCTGGTCTATGTACAATCAGAGATGTTCTCTCTGTGTCAAGTGTGACTCCTTTCACACTTCTCTCTGTAAAATGTTGCTAAGTTGAATGAAAATGTTTACTTGTTCAAAAAAAAAGATCGAGCTGGCTAGTTAGAGCACAACACTTACGTGGGCGCTCTCAGCCAACCTAGCACCATTTGCGTTATGCAGTCAACATCTAATTCTTGCTGCATGCGTGCTGCTCAGGCCTGCTCCAATACGCAGCGAAGGGTGCATCATCTCCAAGGCTCCAGGCTAGCTAGGATAGATCAACCTGGTTGCTTCATTAGGAACACGGTGGGGTAGTGCTGCAGAGGGCAGCGCAGTGCTTCATGGACGGTGAAATCACCGGGAAACATAACAGGTGCCGTCACCGACTGCGTTGTGGCCATGTGAGAGTGGTGGCAGCAGTCGCACACGGCTGCACCAGACATGCAGCATCGACGGCGTCGGGTAGCAGCGTGCACGCTTGGACCGGAGGAGAAGCGGATTTAGCGGGGGTAGTAAGACAACTGGAGGAGCTCCCTTGCTTAGGCGTTGGAGCGTGGTGGCATGAGAAACTCGCTGCCTTGGAGCTCACTCGGAGAAACATGACACGAGGAGCATCGCGTCTCGAGCAGCTCGCAGCTCTGGATCTTTGGCGGAGGAGGAGCACCGCGGCCGCTCGCTGCCGTTGGCAACTGCGCGCATCGTGCCAGCCGGCATGGGCTGTGGCGCGGCCGTCGGGAGCATGGACGGTGCGCCTCCAGAAACCAACCAAACCACGTCTATAGATCTTGGTCGAGGTATGCATACACACTCGTCGAGATGGGCGAGTTCCCTGGGACTTGAGATGTCCAGGCTCACGTAGAACGTCGCCGGGACACCGTGTGGAGAGAAGCGCCGTCGACGGCAAAAAAGCTCCAGCTACCACCACTGATGTCCCCGCAGCCAATTGCCCTGGTCTAGCGCGCATTGCACTTTTTTAAATGGGCCTTACCGTCTTTCTTTGCCTTCAGAACACGCTAGGTAAAATTGGGGTAGAGAGAGTGCGTAGCACTGAAGCTCATGCGCCACCGTTAGGGACACTGAGACAACCAGGGCTAGGGACGCTAAGTTTGACGCCCACGGGGCTAGATTATATTGGGAGGGCGCGGGGCCTAAAAAGAAGTTTCGGGATGTGTTTTATCTAAAAAAACACTAAGACAACCAGTCTCGTCCCTGTGAGTTTCTATTTGGCATGCAGAACCAGGGTTGTCTTTCTCTCACCTCTAGTGCGGGTCCCACCTAGGGTTGAAAATGGAAGGTAAACTTGCCGCCCGATTCTGAAGAAAAAGGAAATGAAAGGCCAAATACAGAAAAGAAAGCGGCATTTTGCGGAAAAGAAACGGAAATGGCAAAAACATAAACAGAAACGGAAAAGAAAAGGAGGGAGCTCTTTTCGACGGAAACGGAAACGGCAGAGGAAATTCTACAAAAATAAATACGGAAAGTTTCCGAAAATATAACCTAGAGAGGCATGTGCATTTAGTAGGCTTATATTTACACATGAAACCAGACTTAGCCACGTATCAAGTCCACTAATTACTCTAACCCTTATTTTGGCCCACGGGTTACTTGTATCAAGCCTACGTGGTACTTTAGTGTTGAAGCATGCATGTTTTCTATATTTTTCATGAGGATTGTGAGTCTTAGTGTCTATTCGAAAATATTTGTGAACTTCCGTGCTTTCTCGAAGTGTTAAACTACGTGTGTTATTTTATGTTAAATTGCCGCTTGTTGAAGTTAAGTGATATATCTTATCTTTTGTTTATTTCTTTATATATCTCTTTTGGTCTACGAATCAAGATATTATGCCGTATTGTATTGTGGCAAATGTCCGCTTTCGTAATGTATCCGTTCCATATTTATATCCGATGATTTTCGTTTCCATATTCGTTTCCGGGGATTCCGATTCCATTTTCGATTCCGACATGATAGAGGGAAACAAAAACGATAAAGCATGTTTCCGTCCGTTTCCGTTTCATTTTCAACCCTACTCCCACCTCATGTATTCGATATGTATTGTTGTTTATCATTGGATTTAGAATGACACTGAGGCACACTCACTTGGCACCCGCTTTATTTGAACCAATAATCCCGGAAAATATGCCACTATGAGCGAGCACGTTTCAAACATGCATGCTAGAATTTGTGGGCCTTACATTACTCTATCCTCATGCATTCTACAGTACTATATCCAGCATGCATTAGTTTGGGTCACCCAGTCTAGCAGGTCATTGTTCGTTCTAGTTTTGGTTTGCGCTAGAAGCCCAGGGGAGAGGCCAATCATGTAAAAGGCCCAAACAGCAAACCGGAAGCTGCATAGAAGAGACATTGCAATGTTTAGTCCCACCTTGCTAAACCAAGAAAATAGAGACCAACTTATAAGGGGAGCCTTTTGTTGTCTTGTAGATAGTAGTAAAAGCACATGAACCACAGGCGATGGCGCGGCTAGCTGGCTGCAAATAAAATCTATTTTTTTTAATATTTAACCTTTTTCAGGGATTTTTATTATTATTATTACTGTTCTTTCCAGCAGAACCTACCGGTTTGTACAGCAGGAAGCTCTAGATGGTATAGTTTGCTCCCCACGACCTATTTTTGCCATCAAAAATTAGCAGGCAACTTCTGTTTACCAATATACACACTTGTGTTTCTGGGGTAAACTAAGTGTAAGTAACTAATTTTTGTGTGTTTTTGATATAGAGAACAAGACAGTAAATAAAGTAATGAAAAAGTACATTGTGCACCCTCGCGCGGAGAAATCTACGGGGGTAGACCCGCCGTCCCGCTGTTTTTGGGGGAAGGAGGGGGATGGCCGCCGGAGCACCGGAACCCTGATATATGTGGGGGGATGAACATGGAGACTAATTTTGTATTGCACATTGTCTAATAAATAGTCATCAAAAATAAAAACTAATTAACAAAATAAATATAAGTATTAGATGAAATAAAATAGTTAGAATTAAAACAAATAAAATGTATATTGGCGCACGGCAAAGAAGGCAGCGCACGGAGACACGGAGATGATTCCCGTAGTTCCCTTCCTTTGCAAGAAGGTACGTCTACGTTCGGAGGAGTGTGGTCGCTACGAAAGCCAGACCAACAGCCACGAAGGCTTCACTCAGGTCTCCTGTGAGCAACGCCACCAAGGCCTAGCCCACTTCCACTAAGGGATTTCCTCGAGAAGGAAACTGGGCCTTTACAAGGTTCTTGGGGCACACATCCACAACCAAATTGGCCTACGCGGCCGTCTTAGAACGCAACGATTCTACCGGCTCCGGTAGGTAAAGTAGTGATGACGTCATGCTGACGTCATCCATATGTTGATTTAGTTTTCAAAAATTTGTGAAATATTTCTGAAATTTGTGAAACATGTCTGAAACTTATGAAAAATTATTTACTGTTCAAAGTATGTTTCAGAAAGTTTCACAAAGTTTCACTGTTGGGCAGAAATAGAACCAATAATGATAACTCTGAATCTTGTGGAATACAATTTTATTAACAACATTGGAAATTAAATAAAATCATCATACTCAAAAATAACTCACATTTCCTAATTCAAATTTCCCGTTGGTTCCAATTAAATTAGGAAACAATAAAATATGACTTCAACTTAACTAGCACAGCGGAAACTTAACTTAATTTTCGAACTTTAACCCACAGGAAAAAATTCATATCTCACATTTATTCTTATTACTAAACTATTTCCAGAAAATTAAAACAGAAAAAATTATTGGAAACAATAAAACAGGCATAACAGCCCAGATGGGCTCTTCTCTGATGCTCTGTTAAAGGCAAAAAACACGCATGGGCGAAAAACAAGTCGCGCCGCTAGATGGGCCGTGCCCAGCCTCTGGCCCGCGGCACTGTCTTTCTCTCTTGGGCCCGAGGAGAGACCCCGGGCGGCTGCTGACCGTCGGATCGCATCCGACGGCTGTGCGCCGAGATCGGCCGCACAAAACCGCCGGGAGCTGACCCGAAAACCCTAGCCCCTTCATTTCTCATCTCTCTGCCTCTCTCACTCACCACCCGACTGCGGCGGCGCAAGCCATACGAGGACGGCGACGGTGGCCGTCGAAACGGGCTGTCGCGTGGAGAGATGGTGGCACCGTTGCCTACCCTCTCGCCGGTGCGCACGTTCCCCTTGCGGGTGGGCGCGCCGCCGTCGAGTGGATTGGCCGCGGTGCCCTGGCGCCGGCGCCTCTGCGGAGGGCCCTTCCCGGAGCAAAACAGGTAAGTGGAGGCCGGCATGGATGTCGCCTCCCTCTCTCTGTCCCCTTTTTTCTCTTATCTAATCCATGTTCTACTCGGGATGATCCGATCTAGGGTTAGGGTTTGCCTAAAAAATAGAACTTCTCTGTTTTGTTCATCTATCCCGGTTTGGGTTACTACCTCAACTAGATCAACGAAACTAGACATGCTCTGATACCATTGTTAGATTTCTAGGACCTCTAGTTGTTGCATCTAGTGAGTAATTGCATCTAGCCTAACCGGGATGAAACTAGAGGGAAAATAGTAGGGTGCATACCGTCGGTCTTCGTCGACGAGGAGCTCGCCAGGGCGGCGACGGAGGAGTGGCGGCGATGTCGGTGGTGCTTCCCGCCGCTACATCGCCTCACCAGATCGGGTGACTTAGGGTTTTGTGTGTCGGTGGGGAGGACGGCAGCGGACGAACCTTGGCGTCCGTGCCCCGGCCCCCACCTCTTTTATATGGCGCTGGCGACGGGGGCCCACCAACCATACGGGTTGGGCGCCCCCGATCAGGGCGCGAGACAAGGTCGTGCGACCGTTGGGTTGTACGTGGAGATCAAACTAACACATGTTACTACCTTCATAGTGGAAAGTAACTTAGAGGTAGTATCATGCAAAGTCTCATTTATTAATTTGTAGACTCATTTTGTCTTGGGGTGTGTGATGTTATGGTAACATAGCTAGTTACCACCTCCCTCTTTTTCTTTATTTATTGTTATGACATGTCACCAAAATACCTTGGAGTGTGTGATGTTACTAGCTAAGTTACTCCCACTATGAGCAGTCTAACTGATACAAGTATTGCCTAGATGAAATAGTCTCATTTCCCATTGTTGCTTAAAACATTCTTTTTTCCAGTGCTATTCTAATACATTGGCTTTGATATTAATATAGGGTGTTACAAAATGCTTTGAAAATGTTCGAATCTAAAATCACCGGTTCATTGGCTGAAAACACCTGCCGCTACACCACTAGGATATTGCCTATTGTGAAAGATTGGCTTTGCTTCCATTGGCTGAACCTTCAGACTGGGTTGCCTTCGAGTATGTCAAATCTCGCGGTAGTTAGAGCATCTCCAGCCGCGTCCCCCAAAGCGTCCCCCAAACCGCGCCGGATTGAGCGTTTGGGGACGTGTTTTTCGTGCCGGTTTGGGGACGTCGCTTCCCAGCCGCGTCCCCCAAACGCCGCCCCCAAACATTTAAAATAATTTTTTTAACACATAAACCATTTATATCAAATGTAGCATATGAATAAAAATGTTTGCGAGGATTGTTTTCAAATTAAATTACAACAAACAATAAAACAAGTAATCAAATATAATAAATAGGGCTAGATGCTACATCAAGGTGCCACGGTATTTCCTTTGTTCCTCCACAAATGCTCAACGAGATCAGCTTGAAGTTGCTCATGCACATTGCTGTCACGGATCTCTGCGTGCATGTCGAGAAAATCAGCAAAATCTGCAGGCAACTCATGATCAACCTCCGCAAGAGGGCCTTGACACTCATAGGGACCAACATGTGACCTAACATGATTCTTGTGGTCATCCTCGATGATCATGTTGTGCATGATCACACAAGCCTGCATCACCTCCCACATTTGGTCGTGAGACCAGCAGAGCAGGGTACCGGACAATGGAAAATTGTGCTTGAAGCACACCAAATGCCCGCTCGACATCCTTCCTGCAAGCCTCCTGTCGTGTAGCAAAGTGAGAATTCTTCAGACCTGATGGATTCGAGATTGTTTTGACAAAAGTGGCCCATTTTGGATATATACCATCGGCTAGATAATAGCCTTTGGTATATTGGTGGCCATTCCACTAGTCTGCTGAACACCGGAGACCGCTGCAACATGTTGATGTCATTGTGTGATCCCGCCATGCCAAAGAAAGAATGCCAAATCCACAGGTCATAATCTGCCACAACTTCAAGCACCACACCGCAATATCCATGACGCCCTTTGTATATACCTTGCCAAGCAAACGGGCAGTTCTTCCATGCCCATGCATGCAATCGATGCTTCCAAGCATTCCAGAAATCCTCTGCAGCATTTTGTGCCATGATCCTTGCAGTCTTCCTCAGTTGGCCCTCTCAAGTAGTATTTGCCAAACTTTAACAACCACAGCTCGGCAAAACTTGTACATGCACTCAATGGCAGTAGACTCACTCATGCGAAGGTAGTCGTCCTGTGTATCGGCAGGTGCTCCGTATGCAAGCATCCTCATGGCGGCGGTCTTCTGGACGAGAACCCGAGAACGCCTACAGCGTCGAGCTTGAGCTTGAAGTAGGGGTCGAACTCTCGAACGCCATGGAGGATATTCATGAACAACCCCTTGCTCATCCTGTACCGGCGCCGAAATTGTCGGCATGTGCCCCGTCGGCGAAGTAGTGTGCAGCATGGCATGCCCCTCCATCCTCTCGGGGCTTCGACTTCCGTCTTCCCGGCCTTGATCCTCCGCGGCCTCTTCCTCTTCTCCGCCTCAGCGTCAAGCATGTCCTGGAGGGACGCGATGATCAGCAAATGCTCCCGCAGGTCATCGTCGAACGCTTGCTCGTCCTCCAGCAGCAAGGCAATGTGGTGACCCGGCATACCACTGCATGGTGTAGTATGCAAGTCTGATATAACACCAATGAAACACCGTTCCACTAGTATTATATCGCTCAGAGTGGTACAGAAACATATGCGGGTCCAAGGTATGTCTATAGAATTACAACATTGACTCTGTTACATAAGATCAGCACAACCTCCTACTTTACAATGAGGTAAATCTGCAAATAAACTCCAGAAGAACGACTCGTAGTCTAATCCTATCACGAACTCTATTTGTAGAGTATTTAACTAGCTATAGAGGCTAAGAATAGATTCTAGCTAAATAGGAGCTAGGTTTAGGAAGCTAGTTCCTTTCTATTGCTAATCTAGGTTTTCTCTTGTTGAATGTGATATCTGACTCTCCTGACATGGTCCTGTTCCTTGAAGTAGTTGTTGACTCCTCGGCCTTCGAGTTGCTCTGTAGATCCTCCTTCGATGCCTTCATATCTAAGGGGATTTAAGAGTGGGATGAGTACGAGCGTACTCAACAAGTTCATTATAGGAAAGAGGTGTTTAATGCACTAGCTACAGCCATAGACCAGAAAGTCATAGGCAATGCAAGTTTTTGTAATCATTTCTTCAAAAGGTTGCTTTTATTCAAGAGCTATGTCCGTCAGCCTTCACCGGTTGACTAGAACTTCATGGAGTTCCTTTCCTAGCGCAGCCCATATCCCGAACAGGAGGACTGTCACACTCTGCAGAGGTGTGTTGCTTTACCCATAAGAGATCTTAACCTTGGTGCCAACCGGGCATATGTTCCCGTCCACACTTCCTTTGGTGTGAGGCCCGGTATAAGGTCCTAGTCAATCATGTTCCTCCGCTACCTCGAACACCCACCCTTTGTTGCATACCCCGACCCTGGGTCCTCGTCGGTCCCATTATTCCCACTCACGGGTGGACCCCGACCACGACAACAGTTGGGATCGAACCAAACTCCTTCGCCGGTAGCCGCAACCCATCATAGACCGCAATACCGTGGGGAACTTAAGGCTTCCCCAGCCTACCGCTTGTTCTTCGACGACAAGTGTCTACGGACTATGCCGTGGGGACTTAAGGCTTCCCAGCCTACCGCTTGCCCCCGGAGATACAAGTGTCTACGGTAAAGCGCGTCCGTTGATGTACGAGAGGTGGAAACACTTTTGACTACTCCGTCCCATCCGGATCTTATGGTTAACACGGTATTACGGCACAAGAATCACTGGACGACATTTGTTGTTTAATCCTAGATGGATATAAACCCGTGCAATGGAACCTCCACCATATCAACACATACCATGGTTCCATTGCCCACCACATAGTCATATTCATAGTTATGAAAATAGTATTTTTGATTTTTATGCAAGAGTGATAAGTATAGTACTTTGCAAGTAATTTGGTAAAAATACTCAAATGACATGAGCAAGCGATGAACTTGCCTTTCTTGGCTGCAAGATTATGCAGACAAGGTCTTCGATACGCAATAACTTCAAATTCTGAAATAGCATCATCGTCCGATAAGGACGATGTATAAAAGATTGGCAAGTATGCAATAATGCATAAGTATGAGATGCAATCGCTCTAAGCCTGACCTAACCCCGATGATTTAGGATTAGTGAGTTGTAGTGATTTGTTTAGGGTGTGTTACACTTTTAGAGTGATTCCACAAACAAGGTTCTTATTAGGGTTTTGTTGTTTTAGAATCATAAGCAAGTGGTAAAATGCATAGTAACAATCATACACACCAAGGAGTAGTAGTTGTATAATAAGTAAAGAGAAGTTGTCAATTTTAAGTACTATAGTGCAAGGTTGATGATTACTTATTATATATTTTAAAAGAATAACTTTTAAAGAACATATTCATTAATAAAGAACAAGTATGATAATTAGGTTGGGGTTCTATGGTTGACTATGGTTTCATGTAGTTGCTGGAGTAAGTATTAGATGGATCCCAACAAAGTTGGATTCATCAACAATTAAGGCTTGTATGGTTTTAGTGAAGTACAAGTATCTTAAGCAATTAATGGTTGCTATCATGGTGATACATCTTACTGGTAATAGATAGCTAGGGTTTATAGGTCCTATTAGGCAAGGTGGATGACTATTCTTTATTTTCTTCAAAAGAATAACTTTTGAAGAACATACTTTTTAAGGAATAAGAAGTATTACAATTAAGGTTGAGGTTGTCTAGGGTTTGCTATTGGATCTACTAAGTAAGGAATAGTTGGTTCCTAAATAGGATGGTTCATAAGTATCTCACACTAGTAGGGTTTAGTGTGTATGTAATATGATACACAATATTGGCATGGATGCTATTAGGGTTCATCACAATGGTGTGATGCTAAGCATGGTCCATTAAGGTTAATATCTCTAAGGATAGGATCTATGGTTTGCACTTGGTTAACCCTATTTGATCATCTAGGTCTAATGAAGATGATCATATGGGATACCATTTTATTAGTGACAGGTCTCTATTATTTTATGAAGACATGACAAGTATTTAGTTGCATTATAGTTCTATGAATGAAAAGAAAATACCATGATCACATGTTCTAACCTAGGGTTTAGGTTAGAAGCAATTTAGGGTTCACATGTAATATTGGAGCTAGGGTTTTAGGGTTTCTCATGAAATGATAGGTTTCTAGTTTTCTCCCATATAGAACTAGGGTTTACTATTTACCATATAGTTCTACGATTAATAACTTCATTTTTAAAGTTGAAGTTATTAGCAACTAGGAATAAAAATAATATTGAATTAGGCATTTTATTATTTTTAAACAATTAATAATTAGGGTAATTATTAATTAGGGTTTAATTCTATCTAATAATGATTTACCAAATAATAAATAAAGAAAATTAGTTTTAATGTTTTTTTTATTTATTTACTGGTTTTTATTTAACTTTGGAAATTTTTACATTTATTGAATTTTAATTGAGTTTAGAATTAAAATTAAAGGCTTAAATAACAAATATTAAATAATGGAATTTTTATTAAAAATAAAAATTCCATTTTATATTTTTATTGGATAGAGTTTTCTTTTCTAAGAATTTTAATATCTTATTTACATTTTTCTGACTTAGATTGAATTTTCTGGATTTATTTGAAGTTGCAGCAATTTTATGGATTTAAATTTAAACAGGAAATGACTTAATGTACCGGTTGGGTTCTACCCGTGTGACTGACTGGTGGACCAGGGATCCACGTCAGCTGCCACGCAGGCGAAGACTGGTCAAGTTTGACCGGGCGTTTGACCTCGCCGACGTTTAGCCGCCGGCGGCCAACTGGGAACGGCGCCGCCGATTTAGGGCACCCCCGGAAGCGAAACTCGTACCTACGGACTCCCCTCGACACGCTGGACAACATCGTGGTGTTGGATTTTCGACTGGGTCACCGGAGCGTCGCCGGCAAACATGCCCGCGGCGGAGCAACTCCGGCGGGATCTCGAATCGTAGGCTACGGTTGATGAAATTGCACAAATAAGGGGTCTCTGGGAGCGCACACTCACCCTGAGGCTGATAGGCTGCTCGACGAAGGCAGGGGTAGTCGGGTTCGCCGGAATTCGTAGCTGCCGGTGTCGGAGAAGACGGTGGCGTCGGCGTTGATTTCGGGCACCTCAGCTGGATTCCTTCCGTGAGCTGAGCTTGTCGAGGGTGGCCGTCACGCTGGTGTGCTTAGATTGGCTCGTGGAGGCCTCGTTCGCCGGCGGTGAGTAAGACTGGCGGGGCCAGGTTTCGGCATGGATGGAATTGGAGAGGAAAGAGGAAGAAACGGAGCAATTTCGTCGTCCAGGGTACTTATAGGGTTCGGGAATGCGCCTCGTCACGAATTCGGAGCAAGGAGAGGACGCCAGCGCGAGAGCGAAGACGATCACGGCGTCGTGCTGCTCTCCAGCTCACGGAGAGGATGAGGATGAACTCCTCCTCGTTAATTTTAACGAGAGGTACGGTGGGCTGGTTTGGGCCGTGCTGTTGGGCTCGTGCTGGGCTGCGTTGATGGGCTGTGGCGGCCAGGTGAGGTCCAGGTGAGGCTTTTCTTCTTTTTCTCTTTTATTTATTTTCTGTTTTGTATTTCTCTTTTGATTTCTGTTTTTAATTCAAATTTCAATCATTCTGTTTTGTAGGTGTTTGACAATTGGTCTTTTATGAGGACTTATAAAAGTATTATAGTAATACTCAATTGTTTTGATTAAACATTTCACATATGTGAGCTTTATTACAAATGGTAATTAATCATGATTTTATGCCCTCATTTTAATTTCCTTTTTCTTGTATAATTAAATCTATTTTGAATTATTAGGGTTGATAATTTCTACTCTAAGTGTTTTAGAATTTATCATTAGGGTTTGAGCTCTTAATTGAGAATTTAGTTCCCTGCATATGATTTTATGTGATCCTCTATTTATTAAGGTTTTGTAATTTTGATTAGCACTCTATGTCCAGGTTAGCACTAGGTTATTCTTAAGTTCTATAATGAATCATGAGCTTTAATTAGTGAACAATTCTAGGGTTCTAGTTATATTCACCTAATGGCAATTTGTTTGAATCTCAATTAGGACTTGGTTTTATTTGTGATCACCCAAGTGATACTCAAACTAGGGTTGAGTTATAATTCTAGGTTATAGAGTTGAGATTACACCATATTGCAAGTGCTAGGGTTTAATCTCCCCTAACCATGATAAGGTGGTTACTTGCTTAATATTTCATGTACTTCCCTAATTCCTAAGGCTTTGAGGATTGGTTTTATCTTGTACCAATTAACTCCTATTATTATCCCCAACTTATCATTAAAGTAACTACATTAATTATAGTTCTTTTTATAGTTAACTTTGGTCATATGGAGGTATGGTTTCTCACCATATAAAGTATAGAGTTTTACTCTAAGGTTTTCTTATGTTTCTTAGGTGAAGAATAGGTGGAATGTGAATGTGGTAGGATTCTACTTATGATCACCAAGTGATTCACAAGTTAAGGTTGGGATCTAAGTCTATGGTTGCTTATTATTGATCTCCTTATAATTTCATGTGGCTAATGATATCTGCTTAACCTATTAGGGTTTAACTTATCCTCACATACTTCAAGAGCATGATCATGGATTAGGCATGATCAACTTGTTCTTAATATCTCTACCTCAAGTTCTTAGGGTTTATGATCATCACCCAATTTATGATGATCAAGGTTGGACTTCCTAATGTATCTCTGATGAATTTGGTTTCTCACTCCCATGATCAAGCATTGTCTTGATCAACTAGGATATATTACTTCTATTTTACTTTCTTGAATAGAACTACTATGATTGCCTCTTAAGTCTATATCCCAGGAGAATACCTGAGACATTATGTTAAGGTTCTATTCAAACAAAGATGATATGGTCATCTGGTATATGGATAGTTCTCTCCCTCACATTCAAGTGTTGCCTCAACTACTTGAGTGTAACACCATAGCTTGGGCTCTCTTATAAAGGAATGGTTATTCTAGGTTTTATGATGAACTCACAATATCTCCATAGGTACCAAGTCTAAAACTCCACTTGGCTATCTTGGTTGAATTAATCTCCTCCTTACTTTATCAGTTCATGGATACGGTATTATTCCATGTGATATTAGGTTATCTCACCACTCCAAGGGAAATGGTTTACAACCTAATACTTTAGTTCAAAGGTTGTCTTTTGTTCATTAATAGGTAAAGCTAAGTTTAGAATAAATGGTCTCTCTCATATGAGAAGGCTTGAATAAAATATCAAGGTGATGTTCTTAAGATGATGTTTAGATTATATGGATGTATTTCCAGGGTTTAACTCAAGGTTTATCATTGCTTCTCAAATAAATAGTATGGAACTCTCACCTCTCTAGGTTTAATGTATAATAAATTGGAATGGAGAAGAACATATGATTCTAGAGTTGATCTCCTGGTCATCTTTTCAATAATGAAGTAAAATGAATACCATGAGGTTCATGGTAGGATCAAGAATTAGTTTAAGACATGGAGAAGATAAGTGAAACATAGTTTCTCCAATTATTGTTACTTGATTTCCAATTAAATGGTTGTTCATAAGTTATGGCAAGGATTACCATGTTATGATCTTTAATAAGATCAAGTAATTTGATCCTTGATTAATATGTTATTGTGTTGGTCTTAGTTCCATTTGATCTAACCCCTTTAGATCCAATCATCTCTACCCAAAACAAGGTTTTAACAGAGTCACATTGAGGTTTATAGCGCTTGACTTGATGAGCTACTTCAATTCTACCAAGATCAAGTGAAACTTCAGTGACTGTGACTGTTTTACTTTAAAGCGCGAAAATTCCCCGGATTTTCTATGCATGAATGCAATGCACATATCTGTTTCCTCTATTTTTGTAACCCCAATACCTGGGATATTACAGTCTCTACCCCTTAAACTAAACTTCGTCCTCGAAGTTTGATCTCTCTCACGTTTCCGGAGTGTGTATCTGACTTGTGCAGACTATATCTTTTCTTGAACTCCGTATTGATCTTACTGGATATAATTGAATATATCCCTTGTCCAGATTCTTCCTGGAATCCATTATTTTCTGACTCTGAACCATGGCTCTTTACTTCACTTCCATGATTTCCTTCAATATTATAATCGTGTTTCCTTTCTCATTGAAGATTCAATGATTGGGACTTCTTCTTGTCCTGTCAGTCTTAATTGAGGACTTATTGGATAACATTCTCCTATTTGATAAAATAGGTCTTTGTTTTCCCTTACTACCAAAAGTGCAATAATGGTACTTGGTAAGGTACTGACCATGGAGATGGTCGTGATGGTTTATTTCCTTAAGAATGGATTAGACTCATTTAGTCCATCCAATCATGGGTTATAGGTGATACCTATAACTATTTTGGGTTATTTAGGTTCCATGAAAGGAATCATTCTATTAGTCTGTGGTTCTAGTATGGTCAATTTCCTTCGATCTTTGGCCTTCTTGAGCTGTATTTTGTCTTCGGTATTTCCTTCATCCAACTTCATTAACCTTAGTTTACTTGAACTATCGTACTTCTGAGCAATTATTACTCACTTTATTAAGTTATAGTCCACTTCTTACTTCCTCGAGGTATGAACCTCGGTTTCTGGTCTGACATCCTTCTGAAAGTATTGTTCAATAATCTTATGAAAATAAGATCGAACTTCCTCTCAGTTCAGACCTTCTTCTTATATCTTACTCAAAATATTGAGTTATTGTACATCCAACTCAGTCTTTACTCTACCCCTTAGAGTTTTCTTATGGTCTTCAGCTCCTTTTCTTCCAACTATTGAGCTTAGAAAATTGGTCTGGGTCTAGCTTATGGTTTGTACATGTTCTAAGGTCTCGCGAAGAATGTTTGTGGTGTATCCACTCAATTGTGGACATCCAATGTGAATCCTTCGACTAAATGATTATAGATCTATCTATTTGGCTGACAAGATTTTTATTTGTTCACAAACTTTTGTTACCAATAATTAAATCGGGGACTATTTGTAATACCACTGATACCAGCTGTGGTTATTAAACCAACTGTGGCTATTTGATATCCAAAAGTGGATTCTAGTATAGGTTCTGACCAATTGGTTGGGACATCTTCTACTTTATCTCCCAGTATTGATCCTATACCAGCTGTGGTCTTCTGATACCTTCTGTGGTCTTCTTATATCTGCTATGGTTTCATATATCATCTTCCTTCATTCAGGGTTTATTTTACAAGAAAACCACTAGCTGACACTATGAATATAGTATCCTAAGTGATTTCCCATGCATTCCCTCTTCTACATTAACTATGGATCTGCTTCAGCTTCACCATAATCATTATATTTCTCACCTCCATGCTTCTTTCGTACTAAAGTACTCCTCTGTTGAGGTAAGCATGAGTTTCTGATTGTACTTCCTTCAGAGTATTGTGGTTACTTCCCACAACTTTACTTCCTTTTCGATGAACCTTCATCTTGTCTTGAAGATCTTCAGAGTTCGTCACTTCCTCACACGTTTACCATTACCCTCTAGATCTATAGCACCAAGTAAGGACTTGATATTGCAACATGCATTTGCATATCAAAGTCAAACTTCATGTATGGATCTAGTCAAACAATGAAATTCCAATAAAATCCAAGAAGATTCAGCTTTGTGCATATAATACACACCATCATAAGCCTGGAGAAAATAGTTGAGTAAGACATCTCTAAATATCAGGCTCTGATGTGTAGTATATAACACCACATAAGATAGGTTTATATCGTGATACTTAGCACGAATACGTGAATTTCTACTATTTGTCTCAACATTTATCTTAATTGCACATTTGCAATAAGACAAACTTGAAACAGAATGGCCTAGGATAGTTAAAGTTAACCTAGTTTTCTTTGGAAGTTCTAATAAAGTAGTGTACCATATATAAGTGCTATTGAGGACTACTTCCTATGATACATTGAGTTCTATCATGTCTACTCCGAATACCTATTTATTAGGATATAGCTCCTATGCTTCCAAGTGTTTCTATCATAAGACTATGGTCATGATGTGCCTGGCACACCTCCCATGGTTTTTGGAACACAGTTCTTGCACTATTGTCTGGCTTCTTATTGTTCTCCTCCTAAATGTTTACGATGTTCCATTCCATCACATAATGACTCTCAGGTGAATCTTATATGATTACTATCTTTACTATATAAGTAGACATATTTTATTCCTATCTCTCTTCCTTACCTCCCATGATTGACTCATCATGGTCTATCCTATCTCATAGAACTTATATTTATTACTTTCTATCAGTTGTTTCCTAAGTTTGAATAATTTGCTTACCCATGATTATACCTGCTAATGGGATATCTTTTTATTTACCTATCTTCTTCAATTGAGATTATTCCTATTACATGTCTGGATAACTCTTACTTAACCATATCATATGTGGGTACACATCTTCCAATAGGATATCTTCCTTATGGTTGTATCCTCTCTTTGGACTACCTTCTATTGTATACCAACTGTGATCTACCCATCTATGATTTCAAGGACTTAATGGTATACTACATATTTAGGATTAACTAACTAACTTTACTTTATCTAGGTAAGTTAGGTAATAAATGTTGACTCAAGTGTGTCAGGATTATTCCCAAGTGAATATCCATCTCAAGTCATAAGAAGTATTTGGTTTACCTAGGACAACTTCCTATAGACACTACCAATCCTATAGGTCTCCTTTAAAGGTTTTAATCCTAGGGTCAAAGCATTTGCTCTGATACCAACTGTGGTGACCCGGCATACCACCGCATGGTGTAGTATGCAAGTCTGATATAACACCAATGAAACACCGTTCCACTAGTATTATATCGCTCAGAGTGGTAACAGAAACATATGCGGGTCCAAGGTATGTCTATAGAATTACAACATTGACTCTGTTACATAAGATCAGCACAACCTCCTACTTTACAATGAGGTAAATCTGCAAATAAACTCCAGAAGAACGACTCGTAGTCTAATCCTATCACGAACTCTATTTGTAGAGTATTTAACTAGCTATAGAGGCTAAGAATAGATTCTAGCTAAATAGGAGCTAGGTTTAGGAAGCTAGTTCCTTTCTATTGCTAATCTAGGTTTTCTCCTTGTTGAATGTGATATCTGACTCTCCTGACATGGTCCTGTCCTTGAAGTAGTTGTTGACTCCTCGGCCTTCGAGTTGCACTGTAGATCCTCCTTCGATGCCTTCATATCTAAGCAGGGTTTAAGAGTGGGATGAGTACGAGCGTACTCAACAAGTTCATTATAGGAAAGAGGTGTTTAATGCACTAGCTACAGCCATAGACCAGAAAGTCATAGGCAATGCAAGTTTTTGTAATCATTTCTTCAAAAGGTTGCTTTTATTCAGAAGAGCTATGTCCAGCCTTCACCGGTTGACTAGAACTTCATGGAGTTCCTTTCCGGCGCGCAGCCCATATCCCGAACAGGAGTGACTGGTCACGTTACACTCTGCAGAGGTGTGTTGCTTTACCCATAAGAGATCTTAACCTTGGTGCCAACCGGGCATATGTTCCCGTCCACACTTCCTTTGGTGTGAGGCCCGGTATAAGGTCCTAGTCAATCATGTTCCTCCGCTACCTCGAACACCCACCCTTTGTTGCATACCCCGACCCTGGGTCCTCGTCGGTCCCATTATTCCCACTCACGGGTGGACCCCGACCACGACAACAGTTTGGGATCGAACCAAACTCCTTCGCCGGTAGCAACCCATCATAGACCGCAATACCGTGGGGAACTTAAGGCTTCCCCAGCCTACCGCTTGTTCTTCGGGCGACAAGTGTCTACGGACTATGCCGTGGGGACTTAAGGCTTCCCAGCCTACCGCTGCCCCCGATGGATACAAGTGTCTACGGTAAAGCGCGTCCGTTGATGTACGAGAGGTGGAAACACTTTTGACTACTCCGTCCCATTCCGATCTTATGGTTAACACGGGTATTACGGCACAAGAATCACTGGACGACATTTGTTGTTTAATCCTAGATGGATATAAACCCGTGCAATGGAACCTCCACCATATCAACACATACCATGGTTCCATTGCCCACCACATAGTCATATTCATAGTTATGAAAATAGTATTTTTGATTTTTATGCAAGAGTGATAAGTATAGTACTTTGCAAGTAATTTGGTAAAAATACTCAAATGACATGAGCAAGCGATGAACTTGCCTTTCTTGGCTGCAAGATTATGCAGACAAGGTCTTCGATACGCAATAACTTCAAATTCTGAAATAGCATCATCGTCCGATAAGGACGATGTATAAAAGATTGGCAAGTATGCAATAATGCATAAGTATGAGATGCAATCGCTCTAAGCCTGACCTAACCCCGATGATTTAGGATTAGTGAGTTGTAGTGATTTGTTTAGGGTGTGTTACACTTTTAGAGTGATTCCACAAACAAGGTTCTTATTAGGGTTTTGTTGTTTTAGAATCATAAGCAAGTGGTAAAATGCATAGTAACAATCATACACACCAAGGAGTAGTAGTTGTATAATAAGTAAAGAGAAGTTGTCAATTTTAAGTACTATAGTGCAAGGTTGATGATTACTTATTATATATTTTAAAAGAATAACTTTTAAAGAACATATTCATTAATAAAGAACAAGTATGATAATTAGGTTGGGGTTCTATGGTTGACTATGGTTTCATGTAGTTGCTGGAGTAAGTATTAGATGGATCCCAACAAAGTTGGATTCATCAACAATTAAGGCTTGTATGGTTTTAGTGAAGTACAAGTATCTTAAGCAATTAATGGTTGCTATCATGGTGATACATCTTACTGGTAATAGATAGCTAGGGTTTATAGGTCCTATTAGGCAAGGTGGATGACTATTCTTTATTTTCTTCAAAAGAATAACTTTTGAAGAACATACTTTTTAAGGAATAAGAAGTATTACAATTTAGGTTGAGGTTGTCTAGGGTTTGCTATTGGATCTACTAAGTAAGGAATAGTTGGTTCCTAAATAGGATGGTTCATAAGTATCTCACACTAGTAGGGTTTAGTGTGTATGTAATATGATACACAATATTGGCATGGATGCTATTAGGGTTCATCACAATGGTGTGATGCTAAGCATGGTCCATTAAGGTTAATATCTCTAAGGATAGGATCTATGGTTTGCACTTGGTTAACCCTATTTGATCATCTAGGTCTAATGAAGATGATCATATGGGATACCATTTTATTAGTGACAGGTCTCTATTATTTTATGAAGACATGACAAGTATTTAGTTGCATTATAGTTCTATGAATGAAAAGAAAATACCATGATCACATGTTCTAACCTAGGGTTTAGGTTAGAAGCAATTTAGGGTTCACATGTAATATTGGAGCTAGGGTTTTAGGGTTTCTCATGAAATGATAGGTTTCTAGTTTTCTCCCATATAGAACTAGGGTTTACTATTTACCATATAGTTCTACGATTAATAACTTCATTTTTAAAGTTGAAGTTATTAGCAACTAGGAATAAAAATAATATTGAATTAGGCATTTTATTATTTTTAAACAATTAATAATTAGGGTAATTATTAATTAGGGTTTAATTCTATCTAATAATGATTTACCAAATAATAAATAAAGAAAATTAGTTTTAATGTTTTTTTTATTTATTTACTGGTTTTTATTTAACTTTGGAAATTTTTACATTTATTGAATTTTAATTGAGTTTAGAATTAAAATTAAAGGCTTAAATAACAAATATTAAATAATGGAATTTTTATTAAAAATAAAAATTCCATTTTATATTTTTATTGGATAGAGTTTTCTTTTCTAAGAATTTTAATATCTTATTTACATTTTTCTGACTTAGATTGAATTTTCTGGATTTATTTGAAGTTGCAGCAATTTTCTGGATTTAAATTTAAACAGGAAATGACTTAATGTACCGGTTGGGTTCTACCCGTGTGACTGACTGGTGGACCAGGGATCCACGTCAGCTGCCACGCAGGCGAAGACTGGTCAAGTTTGACCGGGCGTTTGACCTCGCCGACGTTTAGCCGCCGGCGGCCAACTGGGAACGGCGCCGATTTAGGGCACCCCCGGAAGCGAAACTCGTACCTACGGACTCCCCTCGACACGCTGGACAACATCGTGGTGTTGGATTTTCGACTGGGTCACCGGAGCGTCGCCGGCAAACATGCCCGCGGCGGAGCAACTCCGGCGGGATCTCGAATCGTAGGCTACGGTTGATGAAATTGCACAAATAAGGGGTCTCTGGGAGCGCACACTCACCCTGAGGCTGATAGGCTGCTCGACGAAGGCAGGGGTAGTCGGGTTCGCCGGAATTCGTAGCTGCCGGTGTCGGAGAAGACGGTGGCGTCGGCGTTGATTTCGGGCACCTCAGCTGGATTCCTTCCGTGAGCTGAGCTTGTCGAGGGTGGCCGTCACGCTGGTGTGCTTAGATTGGCTCGTGGAGGCCTCGTTCGCCGGCGGTGAGTAAGACTGGCGGGGCCGGTTTCGGCATGGATGGAATTGGAGAGGAAAGAGGAAGAAACGGAGCAATTTCGTCGTCCAGGGTACTTATAGGGTTCGGGAATGCGCCTCGTCACGAATTCGGAGCAAGGAGAGGACGCCAGCGCGAGAGCGAAGACGATCACGGCGTCGTGCTGCTCTCCAGCTCACGGAGAGGATGAGGATGAACTCCTCCTCGTTAATTTTAACGAGAGGTACGGTGGGCTGGTTTGGGCCGTGCTGTTGGGCTCGTGCTGGGCTGCGTTGATGGGCTGTGGCGGCCAGGTGAGGTCCAGGTGAGGCTTTTCTTCTTTTTCTCTTTTATTTATTTTCTGTTTTGTATTTCTCTTTTGATTTCTGTTTTTAATTCAAATTTCAATCATTCTGTTTTGTAGGTGTTTGACAATTGGTCTTTTATGAGGACTTATAAAAGTATTATAGTAATACTCAATTGTTTTGGTTAAACATTTCACATATGTGAGCTTTATTACAAATGGTAATTAATCATGATTTTATGCCCTCATTTTAATTTCCTTTTTCTTGTATAATTAAATCTATTTTGAATTATTAGGGTTGATAATTTCTACTCTAAGTGTTTTAGAATTTATCATTAGGGTTTGAGCTCTTAATTGAGAATTTAGTTCCCTGCATATGATTTTATGTGATCCTCTATTTATTAAGGTTTTGTAATTTTGATTAGCACTCTATGTCCAGGTTAGCACTAGGTTATTCTTAAGTTCTATAATGAATCATGAGCTTTAATTAGTGAACAATTCTAGGGTTCTAGTTATATTCACCTAATGGCAATTTGTTTGAATCTCAATTAGGACTTGGTTTTATTTGTGATCACCCAAGTGATACTCAAACTAGGGTTGAGTTATAATTCTAGGTTATAGAGTTGAGATTACACCATATTGCAAGTGCTAGGGTTTAATCTCCCCTAACCATGATAAGGTGGTTACTTGCTTAATATTTCATGTACTTCCCTAATTCCTAAGGCTTTGAGGATTGGTTTTATCTTGTACCAATTAACTCCTATTATTATCCCCAACTTATCATTAAAGTAACTACATTAATTATAGTTCTTTTTATAGTTAACTTTGGTCATATGGAGGTATGGTTTCTCACCATATAAAGTATAGAGTTTTACTCTAAGGTTTTCTTATGTTTCTTAGGTGAAGAATAGGTGGAATGTGAATGTGGTAGGATTCTACTTATGATCACCAAGTGATTCACAAGTTAAGGTTGGGATCTAAGTCTATGGTTGCTTATTATTGATCTCCTTATAATTTCATGTGGCTAATGATATCTGCTTAACCTATTAGGGTTTAACTTATCCTCACATACTTCAAGAGCATGATCATGGATTAGGCATGATCAACTTGTTCTTAATATCTCTACCTCAAGTTCTTAGGGTTTATGATCATCACCCAATTTATGATGATCAAGGTTGGACTTCCTAATGTATCTCTGATGAATTTGGTTTCTCACTCCCATGATCAAGCATTGTCTTGATCAACTAGGATATATTACTTCTATTTTACTTTCTTGAATAGAACTACTATGATTGCCTCTTAAGTCTATATCCCAGGAGAATACCTGAGACATTATGTTAAGGTTCTATTCAAACAAAGATGATATGGTCATCTGGTATATGGATAGTTCTCTCCCTCACATTCAAGTGTTGCCTCAACTACTTGAGTGTAACACCATAGCTTGGGCTCTCTTATAAAGGAATGGTTATTCTAGGTTTTATGATGAACTCACAATATCTCCATAGGTACCAAGTCTAAAACTCCACTTGGCTATCTTGGTTGAATTAATCTCCTCCTTACTTTATCAATTCATGGATATGGTATTATTCCATGTGATATTAGGTTATCTCACCACTCCAAGGGAAATGGTTTACAACCTAATACTTTAGTTCAAAGGTTGTCTTTTGTTCATTAATAGGTAAAGCTAAGTTTAGAATAAATGTTCCCTCTCATATGAGAAGGCTTGAATAAAATATCAAGGTGATGTTCTTAAGATGATGTTTAGATTATATGGATGTATTTCCAGGGTTTAACTCAAGGTTTATCATTGCTTCTCAAATAAATAGTATGGAACTCTCACCTCTCTAGGTTTAATGTATAATAAATTGGAATGGAGAAGAACATATGATTCTAGAGTTGATCTCCTGGTCATCTTTTCAATAATGAAGTAAAATGAATACCATGAGGTTCATGGTAGGATCAAGAATTAGTTTAAGACATGGAGAAGATAAGTGAAACATAGTTTCTCCAATTATTGTTACTTGATTTCCAATTAAATGGTTGTTCATAAGTTATGGCAAGGATTACCATGTTATGATCTTTAATAAGATCAAGTAATTTGATCCTTGATTAATATGTTATTGTGTTGGTCTTAGTTCCATTTGATCTAACCCCTTTAGATCCAATCATCTCTACCCAAAACAAGGTTTTAACAAAGTCACATTGAGGTTTATAGCGCTTGACTTGATGAGCTACTTCAATTCTACCAAGATCAAGTGAAACTTCAGTGACTGTGACTGTTTTACTTTAAAGCGCGAAAATTCCCCGGATTTTCTATGCATGAATGCAATGCACATATCTGTTTCCTCTATTTTTGTAACCCCAATACCTGGGATATTACAGGCAACCATCTCATTGTCGTTGTCCATGGCTAAAGCAAAATCAATGGTTAAAATTGCGCCGAGGCAGACGACGCAACAAACAGCGACCAATCGTGCCTACCTGGCAAGTCGTCGAGCACCTTCTGCGCGGAGGTGGGGCGGATTTGACGGCGTTCGGGACGCGCTGACGCGCGGCGGCACGACCGGCGGGAGCCCCAGCCGCGACAACGGTGCCGACTCTCGCAGAGATCACGCCCAAACGGCCGGAAATCCAGTGGCGGCGGTGGGGTGGGAGGCGCGGGAAGGAAGGAGCGACGAGAAAAGAGGCGCGAACCAACGGTTTATGCAAATAGTCACCGACATGTGGGAGCCCGCCTCGCTTTCGTTGTGTCCCCCGGACCGTCCCCCGTGGGACGGGGACGGGCTCGGGCGCCGGACACCGTATCGGGCCGCGCTGGACAAAAATGGGCTTTGGGGGACGCGGCTGGAACGATTTTTTTGTCCGGCGCGCCCCAAATCCCTTTGGGGAACGGTTTGGGGACGCGGCTGGAGATGCTCTTACACATTGTTCATGTCATCCCTAAAGAAGGAAAGCAATGGCGCTTGTAATGCTCGTCTCTTGAGAGCTTTCCATTGAGGGCAATGCTAGAGTTTCCAAGAATATGAACACCATGGCCATGGTTGTCCTTATATCAATCAAATCGACGAAGGCGAGAAGCTTTTGTCTTCGTTTCAAAAAAAATAATGATTATGAATCTTCGCTGGTGCATTTGGGTCACTTCATTTTGGGAGAGTATGTAGGCTTTCTTTATCCTACTAGTACACATGCCCGTGCGTTGCAACGGGAGAGGGACAGTCTAAGTCGTGGACATAATTTTAGCGCAAAATAAGCGTGCCACCACGATCTCCTCTTCTCGCCACTTCTCAGCAAGCATCAGTAGTGCTAGGAGCTGGTATCACCATCTCATCCTATCGATCATCCACTCCTATCAACATAATTCAAGTGTCTACACTTCTAGTTCTAGTAATTAATAGTTTGCCCCACATACCGTGTGTCACTGTCGTGTGTCGTCTGCAATGGTAAGTGCAACTGAAAGCCATGCGTTCATCCATTGTCGCAGATGACTTTACAGAAGGTACAATGCAGTCCATCTGGTTGTTCATTCACAACATAGCCAGAGATATTGTGGAATAACAAAAACTTTAGACTGTGGGCAAGTAGAACACAACATATCTGTACATCAAGATATCAAATGAAAGCAGGATTTTGGTACAAAGAAATGAAGAAATTTGAAGAATGCGGACAAATTCTTAGAAACGCCACTAAAAAAAGGTATGCGACTCCTCGAAATAAAGGGTATCTCACACTACTTTTATTGTATTTTGACATATTGGTATATAGTGGTTGTTTTCTTAAGCATTATCAATATCTTAACTCGAAATGCCCTAGAAGAGATCTGAACGGGTAAGATCTGACAAGAGTGATAAATTATGCCGGAATGGTGAATTGCCATGTATTTGTCTCCAAATCAGCATCAGGTGCACATTTTGATTTATTTAGCGGACACAAATCCAATCGAATTTCCAGAATATATTTACAACAAAGTTGAGTAACTCTAAAGACATTACAGATCTTTGTAGCTTTAAAGAATCCAATGATGAGGGATGTGTACACTCGACGAGCCGCACGTGGAAGAAAAGGGCGAGCTCAGTCGGTGTGCGATGTAATGCATCACTTTGAGCATATATGTTCAGATTTAATAATATTCCTGGTTGGCCAGTAAGGGATAGGTTATTACCTCTTCTTTCATCTCTTTATGGATATTGGATAGTAGATGTCTACATGTTTGGGAACATCTTAAATAACACTGTCAGTAAGAGCTCCATAAATGAAATTATGATGCACATCGAAAGGTACAAGCCTGAAGATGTCTGCTGTTTGTGTGTGTAACCTATTTTCCTATCTCTCCTTGTAAGGCTCTTCTCACGAGCAAGTTAGTTCACAACCAATAATGCTGCAAGTTATAAATTAATTATTACTTGCAATGCTTCAACTTGATGGCCCATTCAGCTCTTAACCACAATAGAAAATATAAATTAATGGATGCATTATGTATATATAGCGAGCATTGCACTTTGAGAACATATCCAACCATGAAACTGGATTAAATAGAGCTGGATCCTCCACAGTAGACTTATTGGAAAGCACACATGGATTTCTGTTGGGGACCACACAAACAATACCACATTAGCTAGCCATAGTGTCTCCTTCTCTTCTCAACTCTTACTACCTTTTTACTCTTTAGGACGTGTCCGCCTTGCCGGACTGTGGCATTTATAGGCTTGCCAAGCTCAAAGCCATTCCTCAGGTTCAGAATAATGCCCATCAACACTGCTATGGTGATTCAATGGAAGGATGCCCGATCATCTGAACCTGAAAGGGATGTCCGACCACCATAATAATCAAGAGTTGTATTGTTCGTAGGTAAAAAAAAGTGTGCATTTGATTTTTTTGGTGTGAGGCACAAGTAGTAATACTTTGTTGGAAAACAATATTTCAGAGATGACTCACACAGCTTCCACTTACCTTAGGCATCTAACAAACCATGGAATCGTGTCAAGCATAATATACCTAACTACATATATGTCAAGCATAGAACAATATCAGTCCTGGAGCCTCTCACTTTACTATGTTCTCATCTAGCCGTACATCAGCCAAGCGCGACTGCATAAGGTTCAGATAATCCTAAATACATGATGGCAGCAAGCTTTATAATGAAATGATACGAAGGATTCTGAAAATATAACACATATCCTGATCATTTTTGCAATTTCCTAATATTTTCCCGAGTACATCCCATGGTCACACATTACTAAAGCTAGAAGATAGGAGAACTGAGTCAGTTTGCTAAAATAAAATATGTGAGGGGAAAACTGAGTTAGAGGTTTTTTGTAACTCTGCAATCAATTAGCCAGCAGAAAACCAAAAAATGCCTCACATGGTACAGATTAATTGCTCCATCCGGACAAATCAAAGGTTACAAGATGGATCATCCCATGTGTTGCACAGAAACCAAATAGAAATAAAGAAACAGTAGATGGTTTAGTACAAAGAACAAATGTCAATACCAAAATATGGAAAAGCAATAACAAAATGTACTTGAAGATAGTTGTCGTGAATATCATGTAAGAGCACAATACAGCTTTGCCTAGCTCTGTGTACAACAGAAGTAAAATGCATGGTCTAGTTTCGCCAGAAGTCCATTGCGCATTTCAAAGATCAGCAAGTTAGTTCTCTATAAAGAATTAAGATACAATTCAAAATTTATGCAGAGATACAACGAATGGACACCTTTACAAACAGCAAGGACAAGTGGAGCACGGCTTGAATTTCTGCCATTAGTAAAAAAAGCTTGTTGCGGACTAAATGTCCACACACATTTTTTCTATAAACACTTTCATAAACAAACAATCTATCCTACCTATAAACTATCCAAACTCTTACAAATTCACCTAGTTGTAGGCTAGTGACATGCAACAATTACTTAAAATAAGCTAAAGCACAAAACATCTTTTTTGGTTGAAAGAAAAGTGTCTTTCTCTGTAGCTATCAACTTCCTGGAAGAGCAGGACATGCTCATAGTACACAGAACTATATTGTCTTGTGTGTATTATTTCTGATGCCTGTCAGTGGATTGTGCCTATGATGAAGTAAATTCTTGCCGATTCCAAATCTGAGAAGTTTCCTAGATTGTTACATGGGATGGACTTGAAATTCGCCTAGATGAATTGTCCATAAACATACCTGGTTAGGACCGCCTGACTGGTTTATTGCAATAGCTGTGGTGGAAACTGGAGAAGGGGTTGTGGTGGTGCTCATATGAGCATGGAGAAGAGACCTTGCACGCTCTGCCATAGTAGGGTAGATAGAGGCTGAAGGGACAGAATAATCATCTTCCGGACCTCCTTCACGTCCATTGTTGATTCGATAATTGGCTCCAGTGTAGCATTTGATGGTGGCAGAGACAGAATAATCATCTGAATAATCATCTTCCGGACCTCCTTCTCAAATGAAACAATACATCAATCAGATGCAGAAGGAAATCTAAAATTAGTATTTGGGGGTACTGGATTGATCTGACATACAACGTTTTGTTCTTTCTATAGGGCCTCAAGAAAGATATCGATGATGCTGCCATCATCTTCGTCGATCACAAAATGTAACACTGCACGAACAGCAAAAACTCGAATCGCATGGATCTTATCCTGAACCCGGACCCTTCATGCCCTCAATCACTTCCTCCCAAATCTCATCACGCAGCTCAGCATCATTCGACAACTGCATTATAATGTACGAGACAATATTGGAAATGACAGGAACCAAGTAATTTAGGTGGAACTGGCACTCCTCCCGCTACTTGAATTATGAACTGCTCAAATTGCAATATTCTACACAGCCAACGTTTTATTAGAGCAGAGTGATAGAAGCAGATGAAAATTAGGTTCGGGCGGAAAGGTACATAATCCAACACATCGTTAACATAGCTTGCCGTGCAACAAGAATTATTATACAAGATCATCGAATAGTAATCAAATCTGAAGCTAGCCAAAACAAAATCAAGCATCTTCTTTTTGTTGTGAATCTACAGGAAAACGAAGTAGTAGTAGTTCCTAAAGGGGAGAAAACATGTCACTACCCCCGTACACACATCGGAGATGATTTGGCAGGAGCGGAAGCGCCCGCAGGGGGGTGCGCGGCAGCGGAACCGACGAGGACGAAGCGTAGGAACCCTTCGAGGAACCCGTCGCCACCTTCCCCGGATGCGGAGGTGGAGGCGGAGGCGAAGGCTGCCACGAAGCGCGTGCCGCGGTCGTAGGCGGGGAGCGGTGGAGGATCTGTAAGAGCGGGGTGAGGGCAGTGCAGAAGGCGGGGAGGAAGCACCCGCCAGAGGCGGTGGATGATCGGAGCGCTGCGAGCTCCTGGAGCTTGCGCGGGTGCACGGCGAGGGAGGCGCGGCAATCGTCGAGCACACGCGCCACCTCGCCCGTGAGTTGTCTCGTCTCGTCGGCGTCGGCGGCGGGGCCAGGCGACATGGTGCGGGGGAGAGTGGTGGACGGGTGGGGACTTGTGGGCGGAGATATCTGGAGGGGCTGGAGCAGCCGCTGTTTGAGGAGATAATGAAATTGGGCCAGGCCCATAAGGGACGAGGCGATGGACGAAGCGGGCGACGCGGACGAAGGGGGACGACGAAAGGGTTTGACGTATGGCTGGGCAGAATAAGGAACAGTTTAGTCTTTTTAAGTAGTAGAGATTTATATCCTTCGGCATAATACTTTGTATAACTTGTTTCCCCTTATTGAATGAATTAAGGCAATTTTTGCCTTAAAAGTAACCAATGATAAACTATGCGAGAGAAAAATAGACCAAGAGAAGCGGAAGGAGCGGGCGGACAAGGCCTAATAATTTTCTTACGGTAGCTACATACTACCTCCGTTCATATTTAATTAACGGCGGCATCTTAAACATGCATGCAGAAGCCACTCCACGAGTCCATTAAAAAGCGAATGGAGGTATTACCAGTTAATAATGCTTATTCCCTCAGGGAAAAACTGATTACAGTAGAGTACTCTGTATGGATTGAAAATCAATTTGAAAAGGGTAGCAAATCTCATGGGCACATATATTTGCTACTCCCTCGATCTATACCAAAATATAGTACGTATATGATATTTTTGAAAGTCAAACCATATGAACTTTTAACAAAGTTTGTACAAGAAGTATTAACACCCAGAGTATCAAACCAATACCATATAATTCATCATGAAGTATAATTTAATATGATCTACATTTGGTATTGTAGATATCGATAATTTTTTTCAATAAAATCTGTGTGATCTAAACTGTGCTGGCACACCACATGCCGTAATTCGTTATGCTGCTGCCCTGGTTAAAGTTGCTTCACCATCGTCCCATCGTTTTCTTCTGCCTTAGCTGAAGAAACAGAAATTTCATAAGAATGGACATGTACGTTAATTACTAGCAATAAAAAGTGGTAATGTGAAGAGAGAAACTTACGTCGGTGCTGCGGCCGCACTTCTTCTTGCGGCAGTTGGTTGACCTAGGAGGAAGGCGTGCATAGCACCTATGAATCAATGGCGGAGTAAGTGAGTAACGTCAGGTAACACGTGAGACCGAGATCGATAAAAGCGAGCATGCATACTATAGGCGTGTATAATTAGTTAAGCACGTACTTGCGGCAGATCATCTTCTTCTCGTTGTAGCTGAGCGCAAGCGCCCGGAGGCTGGGCTCCATGCGCCAAGGGTAGCAGCCTCCGCCTCGGTAGTAGCCGCCACGGAGGCCGAGCGCGAGGTGCAGCGTCGACTCCTTGCAGACGCCGTAGTCGGCCAGCGTTCGGCCGTCCTCCGCCTCGAGCTGCTTCCCGGCGAAGACGATTGACGGCAGCTGATGCCGGTCGTCGACGTCGGAGGTGACGACGATTCCTCCCTTGTCCTGTATCTGGGCCTTGACGATGTCGACCGTGTCGCTGCTCTTGACCTCGAGCGTTAGAGTCTCCCCTGTGATGGTCTTCACGAAGATCTGCATCGTTGTGGATGTGGGGATTGTGCCGTGACGTGGGGTGAGCGCAAAGCACCGCCGGGGATATATAGCGATCGATCGGAGCTCGGAGGAACGGAAACGCCGCCGCTACGAAACAGAGTAGGCCACGATAACTGGAATACGTGATCGCAACGAATACGTGTTCGGCATGCCGCGCGCAGATCTACTCACAGCACCAAGGGCTTCTGGGACGCATGAATTTGAAACCCCGGGACAGGGTGCGGTGGCGTGGACTAGTCCACCTCCCGCAGCTCGTCCACCAGGTCCTCCGCCGTCACCGCGCTCCAATCCACCGCTGGCGATTCAATTCCCTGTGGAGCCTGGACAGCAAATATGCCGAGCGGCCGGGCGAACGAACGAACGAACGGCAGGGCGCGTGTGGGGCGGCTCTCGGCGGGACGGTCGTGGTGCGCGAGAGATCAGAGTTCTTTTCACCGACTTGAAGAATGCATGCCTATTGAATTAACTTGCTATAAGGTCACCACATTGGACCGGTCATGCCGGCGCCCAAGCCGGTCAGGCCGGCACCTGGACCGGGCAGGCGTCTCCTTCTGGCGGTGGTTGCCGCGGCCGTCGTCGCCGTGGCGGTGGTGGCAACGGCGGTGGTAATGCTGGTGCCAACGTCCCTGCGCCTCGTCCATCTCAGCACACCGCCCCTCCGCCATGGACCGCCGGTCACAATCCGTGGACCGGGTCGTTCACGCCTACTCCATGCCCGTGCCGCGCGCCCCCTACCGGGCATCATGGGGCCGCGTCCATCCACCCACCAGGCGTTCTACGCGGCGCCCTAGCCTGCCCCGGCCTACGCCGCCCCCCCGGGCGCGACCCCGTGGGATCCCGCGCTCCTGACCGCCCTCCAAAGCGCCCCCTCCGCTGGGGCGTATGGTGGCGGTGGCGACTGGTTCATGGATACCGGTGCTTCCGCGCATATGGTTGCGCACCCCGGTAACCTCTCATTTTCTACACCCGCTTCTACTTCCTCTCGCATCATCGTTGGCAATGGTCATGCTCTTCCCATTACTCACACTGGTTTTGTCTCTTTTCCTTCCACCTCCACTCCTCTCTCTCTCCATAACGTTCTTGTTTCTCCTGACTTGATTAAAAATCTTGTTTTCGTTAAGTCTTTCTGTCGTGATAACCCCGTGACTGTGGAATTTGACGCTTTTGGTTTCTCTATCAAGGATGGTCGTACCCGGATGCTCCTCCACCGATGTGATAGCCCCGGCGATCTCTACCCCGTTGGCGCGGCCTCCACCACCACCGGCCGCCCACTCGCCCTCTCCGCCGGTGTCGACCTTTGGCACGCCCGTCTTGGCCATCCTAGCTACGCCGCTCTGCGTCAAATAATGCAAGGCTTCTCCTTTACTTGTAATAAAACGGATACCCACTCTTGTGAAGCATGTCGTCTAGGCAAACATGTTCGCCTTCCGTTTAGTTCCTCCTCCACAGTCGCGTCTTTTCCGTTTCAACTTATTCATAGTGATGTTTGGACCTCGCCGGTTCCGAGTAATTCTGGTTATAATTATTATCTTGTGATTCTTGATGATTACTCGCACTTTGTATGGACTTTTCCCCTTCGCCGTAAATCAGATGTTGCCGCCACCCTCACCACCTCTCGCCTTCGTCTCCACTCAGTTCGGTCGCCCCATCCACGCCTTACAAACCAACAACGGCAAGAAGTTCGACAACATCACCATTCGCTCACTTGTCGCCACCCACGGCACCGTCTTCCGCCTCACGTGTCCATACACTTCTTCACAGAACGGCTGTGCCGAACGGATACTTCGTACCCTCAACGACTGCGTCCGCACCCTTCTGTTCCACGCCTCCATGCCCCCACGATTCTGGCCGGATGCCCTCGCCACGGCGACTCTCCTCGTCAACATCCGCCCGTGTCGTGTGCGTTGGTCCTACACGCCGCATCACCTCCTCTACGGTGTGCCGCCCGCCTATGATGACCTTCGCATCTTCGGCTGCCGGTGTTATCCTAACACTGCTGCCACCGCCGCGCATAAGCTTGCGCCGCACTCTCTCCCTTGTGTGTTTCTCGGCTACCCCGCCAACACCAAGGGCTACCGCTGTTACGACCCGGTCTCCCATCGTGTCCTCACTTCCCGGCACGTGTACTTTGACGAGTTGGTTTTTCCGTTTCAGCAGGGACTCTTGGCGACACCTCCGACGACGCCCCCGGCGCCCGCTGGCCCTCTTGCGGCCGCGCGCCGACGACTGACCGCGGCGGCCCCTCTGCGCCGGCCCCGCCTGGTCCCTCGGCGTCTCCGTCGCCCGCGGTGCCCCCGGCGCCTCCGTCGCCCGCGACGTCTGATACGCGCGAAGCACACGTCCGTTGGGAACCCCAAGTGGAAGGTATGATGCGTATAGAAGCAAGTTTCCCTCAGTATGAAACCAAGGTTATCGAACCGTAGGAGCCAAGAAGCACGTTAAGGTTGTTGGTGGAGGAGTGCGGCGCAACACCGTGAAACCGGCGCCAACGTCGAACCTGCACAACACAATCAAGATACTTTGCCCCAACGTAACATTGAGGTTGTCAATCTCACCGGCTTGCTGAAAACAAAGGATTAAGCGTATCGAGTGGAAGATGGTGTTTGTTTGCAAAGAACAGTAAGAACAATTATTGCAGTAGATTGTATTCAGATGTAAAAGAATGGACCGGGTCCACAGTTCACTAGTGGTGTCTCTCCAATAAGATAACTAACATGCTGGGTGAACACATTACAGGTGGGCAATTGACAAATAAAGATTCAATACATATCAATGATGATTACTATGAGATTTAATCAGGGCATTACGACAAAGTACATAGACCGCTATCCAGCATGCATCTATGCCTAAATAATCCACCTTCGGGTTAGCATCCGCACCCCCTCCAGTATTAAGTTGTAAACAACAGATAATTGCATTAAGTATGGTGCGTAATGTAATCAACACAAATATCCTTAGACAAAGCATCGATGTTTTATCCCTAGTAGCAACAACACATCCACAACCTTAGAACTTTCTGTCACTGTCCCAGATTAAATGGAGGCATGAACCCACTATCGAGCATAAATACTCCGTCTTGGAGTTACAAGTATCAACTTGGCCAGAGCCTCTACTAGCAACGGAGAGCATGCAAGAACATAAACAACACATATATGATAGATTGATAATCAACTTGACATAATATTCTAGATTCATCGGATCCCACCAAACACAACATGTAGCATTACAAATAGATGATCTTGATCATGTTAGGCAGCTCACAAGATCTAAACAATGATAGCACAAGCGGAGAAGATAACCATCTAGCTACTGCTATGGACCCATAGTCCAAGGATGAACTACTCACGCATCAATCCGAAGGCGGGCATGATGATGTAGAGCCCTCCGGTGATGATTCCCCTCTCCGGGGTGCCGAGGCGATCTCCTGAATCCCCCGAGATGGGATTGGCGGCGGCGGCGTCTCGGAAGGTTTTCCGTATCGTGGCTCTCGGTACGCAGGGTTTCGCGAAGAAGGCTTTAAGTAGGCGGAAGGGCGAAGTCGGAGAGGTCATGGGGCCCCCACACGATAGGGCCGCGTGGGCCCCCCTCAGGCCGCGCCGCCCTAGTGTGGCGGCGCCCGTGGCCCCACTTCCTTTCCCCTGTCTTCTCGGGAAGCTTCGTGGAAAAATAGGACCCCGGGCGTTGATTTCGTCCAATTCCGAGAATATTTCCTTTGTAGGATTTCGAAACCAAAACAGCAAAAACAGAACGGCGCTTCGGCATCTTGTTAATAGGTTAGTGCCGGAAAATGTATAATAATGATGTAAAGTATGTATAAAACATTCAAGTATTGTCATAAAAGTAGCATGGAACATAAGAAATTATAGATACGTTTGAGACGTATCAAGCATCCCCAAGCTTAGTTCCTACTCGCCTCGAGTAGGTAAACGATAACACAAATAATTTCTGAAGTGACATGCTACCAACATAACCTTGATCAACATTATTGTAAAGCATATGAGATGGATGGAGTGATCTGAAGCAAAAGATTGCTAACAAAAGATGATGACTAAACAAATGAATCATATAGCAAAACTTTTCATGAATAGTACTTTCAAGACAAACATCAACAAGACTTGCATAAGAGCTAACTCATAAGCAATAAATTCAAAGTAGAATGCATTGAAGCAACACAAAGGATGATTAAGTTTCAGCAATTGCTTTCAACTTGTAACATGTATATCTCATAGATATTTGTCAACATAGAGTAATATAACAAGTGCAATAGGTAAACATGTAAGAATCAATGCACAGTTAACACAAATGTTTGCTTCTAAGATAGAAATAAGTAGGTAGACTGACTCAACATAAAGTAAAAGAATGGCCCTTCGCAGAGGGAAGCATGGATTACTATTTTTGTGCTAGAGCTTATATTTTGAAAACATAGAAACAATTTTGTCAACGGTAGTAACAATTCATATGTGCTATGCATCATACTTCCTACAAGTTGCAAGCCTCATGCATAGAATACCAATAGTGCTCGCACCTTGTCCTAATTAGCTTGGATTAACACGGATTATCATTGCATGGCATATGTTTCAACCAAGTGTCACAAAGGGGTACCTCTATGCCGCCTGTACAAAGGTCTAAGGAGAAAGCACGCATTGGATTTCTCGCTTTGATTATTCTCAACTTAGACATCCATACCGGGACAACATAGACAACAGATAATGGACTCCTCTTTAATGCATAAGCATTCAACAACAGATAATATTCTCATAAGAGATTGAGGTTGTATGTCCGAACTGAAACTTCCACCATGATACATGGCTTTAGTTAGCGGCCCAATGTTCTTCTCTAACAATATGCATACTCAAACCATTTAATCATGAAAATCACCCTTACTTCAGACAAGACGAACATGCATAACATCTCACATGATATCCAACAAAGGTAAAAAGTTGATGGCGTCCCCAGAAACATGGTTACCGCTCAATAAGCAACTTATAAGAACTAAGACACATAACTACATATTCATCACCACAATAGTTTTTAAGCTATTTGTCCCATGAGCTATATATTGCAAAGATAAAGGAATGAAATTTTAATGGTGGCACTCAAGTAATTTACTTTGGAATGGCAGAAAAATACCACATAGTAGGTAGATATAGTGCACAAAAATGGCATGGGTTTTGGCTCAAGGTGTTTGGATGCACGAGAAGCATTTCCTCTCAGTACAAGGTTTGGGCTAGCAAGGTTGTTGGAAGCAAACACAAGTATGAACAGGTACAGCAAGACTTACACAAGAACATATTGCAAGCATTATAAGAATCTACACTGTCTTCCTTGTTGTTCAAACACTTTACCAGAAAATATCTAGACTTAGAGAGACCAATCATGCAAACCAAATTTTAACAAGCTCTACGGTAGTTCTCCACTAATAGATTAAACTACATGATGCAAGAGCTTAAACATGATCTAATGAGAAATCAAAACAATTGCCAAATTTCAAGTTATTTCAAACCATATGAAGCATTTTCTGATTCCAACCAAATAGCAATCAACGAAGCAATTTCAGCCTTCGCCATGAACATTAAAGCACAATTAAGAACACAAGTGTTCCATATGAAAAAGCGGAGCATAATATCTCCAATATAAGGATGATGGGATCCAACTTTATTCAAACCAAAACAAAAATAAAAGCAAACAGACGCTCCAAGTAAAGAACATAAGATGTGATGGAATAAAAATATAGTTTCACTAGAAGTGACGCGATAAGTTGTCGATGAAGAAGGGATGCCTTGGGCATCCCCAAGCTTAGGTGCTTGAGTCTTCTTAAAATATGCAGGGATGAACCACCGGGCATCCCCAAGCTTAGACCTTTCACTCTTCTTGATCATAATATATCATCCTCTTCTCTTGACCCTTGAAAACTTCCTCCACACCAAACTTCAAGCAAACTCATTAGAGGGTTAGTGCATAATCAAAAATTCATACATTCAGAGGTGACATAATCATTCTTAACACTTCTGGACATTGCACAAAGCTTATGAAAGTTAATGGAACAAAGAAACTCATTCAATATAGCAAAAGCGGCAATGCGAAATAAAAAGCAGAATCTGTCAAAACGGAACAGTCCGTAAAGACGAATTTTGCAGGGGCACTTAACTTGCGCAAACGGAAAAACTCAAACTAATGAAAGTTGCGTACATATCTGAGGATCATGCACGTAAATTGGCAGATTTTTTGATTTTTTACAGAGAGTTCTGCGCGAATTCGTGACAGACAGCAATTCTGTTTCTGCGCAGCAATCTAAATCTAGCATCAACTTTACCATAGAGACTTTACTTGGCACAAAAACATGATAAGGAGAGGTTGCTGATACGTCTCCAACGTATCCATAATTTCTGATGTTCCATGCTTGTTTTATGACAATACCTACATGTTTTGCTCACACTTTATAATGTTTTTATGCGTTTTCCGGAACTAACCTATTAACAAGATGCCACAAAGCCACTCGTTTTCTGTTGTTTTTGGTTCCGTAAAGGCTGTTCGGGCAATATTCTCGAATTCGACGAAAGACCCAATACCTTATTTTTCCTAAGCATCCAGACCGAAGGAGAGCGAGAGGGGCCGTAGGGCCACTGACCATAAGGCGGCAGCCCCCAAGCTCTGCCACCATGGTGAGGGGGCCCTGTGCCCTCATGCGTCGCCTTCGCCTATAAGACCCCTTTCGACCTAAAAACGCGACACGAATTGACGAAACTCCAGAAAGACTCCAGGGCGCCGCCGCCATCGCGAAACTCCACCCGGGGGACAGAAGGCTCTGTTCCGGCACCCGACGGGGAAGTGCCCCGGAAGCCATCTCCATCAACGCCACCGCCTCCATCATGCTCCGTGAGTAGTTCCCCCATGGACTACGGGTTCTAGCTGTAGCTAGGTGGTATTCTCTCCCTCATGTACTTCAATACAATGATCTCATGAGCTGCCTTACATGATTGAGATTCATCTGATGTAATCGGTGTTGTGTTTGTTGCGATCCGATGGATTGTTACATTATGATTAGTCTATCTATAAAGTTTGTGAAGTTATTGTTGCTGCAATCTTGTTGTGTTTAATGCTTGTCACTAGGGCCCGAGTGGCATGATCTTAGATTTAAGCTCTATACTTATTGCTTAGATTGTATCTACAAGTTGTTTGCACATGTCTATGTCCGGAACCCGAGGCCCCAAAGTGACAGAAATTGGGATAACCGGAGGGGAAGGCGGTGGTGTGAGGATCACATGTGTTCACGGAGTGTTAATGCTTTGCTCCGGTACTCTATTAAAAGGAGTACCTTAATTTCCAGTAGTTTCCCTAGAGGCCCGGCTGCCACCGGCTGGTAGGACAAAAGATGTTGTGCAAGTTTCTCATTGCGAGCACGTACGACTATATATGGAACACATGCCTATTGATTGATTAGTACTTGGATACCGCTTTATTATTACCTGAAAATGCCCTACCATGATTGTTATATGAATTCTCTCATCCATGCAACGCCCGTTCATCCGTCCCGTGCCTACAGTATTTTAATCCTGCTTACTATAATCACTACTCTGTCTTTATTTCACCGCTGCTGTTATTTCACTATTCCTACCGCTATAAAATTGTTGCTACTGATAAACTCTTGCGAGCAAGTCTATTTCCAGGCAATGAATTGACAACTCCGCTGTTAAGGCTTACAAGTATTCTTTGTCTCCCCTTGTGTCGAATCAATAAATTGGGTAATACTTCCCTCGAAGACTGTTGCGATCCCCTATACTTGTGGGTCATCAGTTGCTACAGTAGTAAACAACTTCCAAGACTCAATAATACAGTAGTAAAATGAAACATGGGTTATCTCCCAAGAAGTGCTTTTTTCTTTAACGCCTTTCAGCTAGGCGTAGAAAGTGCAAATCAAGTAACATCAAGAGATGAAGCATCAACATCATAATTTGTTCTAATAATAGAATCAAAAGGAAACTTCATTCTCTTTCTAGGGAATTCCATACCTTTCTTGAGAGGAAATTGATACTTTCTATATTCTTTATATCAATAATTCCAACAGTTCGAAGAAAGGGTCTTCCCAACACAATAGGACAAGATGCATTGCATTCAATATCCAAGACAACAAAATCAACGGGGACAAGGTTATTGTTAACCGTAATGCGAACATTATCAATCCTCCCCAAAGGTTTCTTTTTAACATTATCAGCAAGATTAACATCTAAATAACAATTTTTCAATGGTGGCAAGTCAAGCATATCATAAATTTTCTTAGGCATAACAGAAATACTTGCCCCAAGATCACATAAAGCATTACATTCAAAATCATTGAATTTCATCTTAATGATGGGCTCCCAACCATCTTCTAACTTCCTAGGAATAGAAGCTTCAAGTTTTAAATTCTCTTCCCTAGCTTTAATGAGAGCATTTGTAATATGTTTTGTAAAGGCTAAATTTATAGTACTAGCATTAGGACTTCTAGCAAGTTTTTGTAAGAACTTTATAACTTCAGTAATATGACAATCATCAAAATCTAAACCATTATGTTCTAAACCAATGGAATCATTGTCCCCAATATTTTGAAAAATTTCAGCAGTTTTATCACAGTTTCAGCAATTTTGCACGCTTTGCACTAGGTGTAGAAACATTGCCAACACCAATTATTTTACCATTGATAGTAGGAGGTGTAGCAACATGTGTAGAATCATCATTACTAGTGGCGGTAATAGTCCAAACTTTAGCTACATTATTATCTTTAGCAAGTTTTTCTTTTCTTCTCTATCCCACCTAGCATGCAATTCAGCCAACATTCTTATATTATCATTAATTCGAACTTGGATGGCGTTTGCTGTAGCAAGAATTTTTTTATCATTATCCTCAGGTTTAGCAGCCATTTTATTAATTAAAGAAGATTGTGATTCAGACATATATGAGATTCGATTTTCAGCATTTGAAAGTTTAGTTTGCAAACCAGAAATTTTCACATTCAAATTTTCAAGTTGATTTCCTATATTTTTCAACAAGGCGGATTGTTCATTCATAGTTTTAGTAAACAATTGATTTTGCTCATATTGTGATTGCATAAAGCTCGTAGTAGTTATTTCGATTTCCAATATCTTTTCCTCATTAGGCAAAATAGATCTACCATAAGAATTACCATAACCACTACCATTATTTGAAGGATATGACCTATAGTTGTTGTTGAAATTATTGTTCTTAATGAAATTCACATCAACATTTTCTTCTTGAGCAACCAATAAAGCTAAAAGAACATTATTAGGATCAATATGAGATCTACCATTTGCAAGCATAGACATAATAGCATCAATCTTATCACCCAAAGAAGAGGTTTCTTCAACAAAATTTACCTTCTTACCTTGAGGAGTTCTTTCAGTGTGCCATTCAGAGTAATTGATCATAATATCATCAAGAAGCTTCGTCGCGGCGCCCAAGGTGATGGACATAAAAGTACCTCTAGCAGCTGAATCCAATAAGTTCCTCGAGGAAAAATTCAATCCTGCATAAAAGGTTTGGATGATCATCCAAGTAGTCAGTCCATGGGTAGGGCAATTCTTTACCAAAGATTTCATTCTCTCCCATGCTTGAGCAACATGTTCATTATCAAATTGTTTAAATTTCATAATGCTACTTCTCAAAGATATAATCTTAGCAGGAGGATAATATTTACCAATAAAAGCATCTTTACAATTAGTCCATGAATCAATACTATTCTTAGGCAAAGAAAGCAACCAATCTTTAGCTCTTCCTCTTAATGAGAAAGGAAACAATTTCAGTTTTATAATATCACCATCTATATCCTTATACTTTTGCATTTCACAAAGTTCAACAAAATTATTAAGATGGGCAGCAGCATCATCAGTACTAACACCAGAAAATTTCTCTCTCATAACAAGATTCAGTAAAGCAGGTTTAATTTCATAGAATTCTGCTGTAGTAGCAGGTGGAGCAATAGGAGTACTTATAAAATCATTATTATTTGTGCTAGTGAAATCACACAACTTAGTATTTTCAGGAGTACCCATTGTAGCAGTAATAAAAGTAAACTAAGCAAGTAGAATAAAGACAAGTAACTAATTTTTTTGTGTTTTTGATATAGAGCTAGTAAATAAGACAGTAAAGTAAAGTAACTAATTTTTTTGTGTTTTTAATATGAAGCAAACAAGACAGTAAATAAAGTAAAGCAAGACAAAAACAAAGTAAAGAGATTGGATGTGGAGACTCCCCTTGCAGCGTGTCTTGATCTCCCCGGCAACGGCGCCAGAAATTTAGCTTGATACGCGCGAAGCACTGATACGTCCATTTTTCCATCACTATTTTGTATCATAATTTGCTGTTATTCATTGATATATTTCATATTTAGAGATGATACTTATGTTATTTCACTTATTTTGCATGTTTCATGATCATTGGAGAATTATTCACCGGAGTCAGGATTCTGCTGGAAAAAGCACCGTCATGACACCATATTTCGGAAGATCAACAATTGACGGAAATTATATGAAAAATCCTATTTTTCCAAGACGAAGGGAGCCAAAAGGAGGGGCCGAGAGGGGCCACCATGGGCCCCCATAGGCCGGTGCGGGCCCCGCCTAGGCCGCGCCGCCTGTGGGGAGGGGGGCCACAGCCCCTCTCGCCTCCTCTCCTTCGCGTACATCATCTCCCCCGAAAACCTAAGACACTGGGAGTTACGGAGAATTGACAGAGCCGCCTCTGCGGCGGAAAACACCCGAGAGAAAAGAGCTCTCCGGCGGCAGGAACCGCCGGGGAAATTCTCCCGGAGGGGGAAATCGACGCCATCGCCATCGTCATCGAGCTGGGCATCATTGGGATCATCATCATCATCTCCACCATCTACACCGCCATCTCCACCCCTGCATCTCGTCACCGCTGTAACAATTAGGGTTGGATCTTGATTGTTTGATAGGGGAAACTCTCCCGGTATTGATTTCTACTTGTTATTGATGCTATTGAGTGAAACCATTGAACCAAGGTTTATGTTCAGATTGTTATTCATCATCATATCACCTCTGATCATGTTCCATATGATGTCTCGTGAGTAGTTCGTTTAGTTCTTGAGGACATGGGTGAAGTCGAAATGTTAGTAGTGAACTATGTTGAGTAATATTTAATGGTTTGATATTTAAGTTGTGGTGTTATTCTTCTAGTGGTGTCATGTGAACGTCGACTACATGATACTTCACCTTTATGGGCCTAGGGGAGTGCATCTTGTATTCGTTTGCTAATTGTGGGGTTGCCGGAGTGACAGAACCTAAACCCCCGTTAGTATATCGGTGCAGGAGGGATAGCAGATCTCGAGTTTAAGGTGTGGTTAGATATATCTTAATTACTTTCTTGTATTTGCGGATGCTTGCAAGGGGTATAATCACAAGTATGTATTAGTCCTAGGAAGTGCGGTGCATTAGCATAGGTTCACCCACACAACACTTATCAAAACAATGAAGATTAATCAACTATAGGAAGCGAAAGCACTAGACTAAAATCCCCGTGTGTCCTCAAGAACGTCTGGTCATTATAAGTAAACAAACCGGCTTGTCCTTTGTGCTAAAAAGGATTGGGCCACTCGCTGCAATTATTTCTCTCGCACTATATTTACTTGTACTTTATTTATCTGCTATATCAAAACCCCCTGAAAACTTGTCTGTGAGCATTTACAGTGAATCCTTCATCGAAACTGCTTGTCAACACCTTCTGCTCCTCGTTGGGTTCGACACTCTTATTTATCAAAACTACTACGATACACCCCCTATACTTGTGGGTCATCAAGACTATTTTTTGGCGCCGTTGCCGGGGAGTGAAGCGCTATTGGTAAGTGGAATTGGTAAGGAAACTTTTACTTACGTGCTGATTTTATTTCTCTTGCTATAAGTCATTATGGAGAGATCCCTTGAATTTCTATTTGGGAAATCTACTACTACTGCAACGGTAGTGGATGAGGCGCCAGGTGAGGAAGTAATACATATAAAATACCTATGAAAATTATTGAACGTGTTGTGGATAACCGCTATGAAGGGGATGGAACTGTTCATCCTGGAGATCATTTACTATTTTTACATGAATTATGCGGGTTATTCAAGTGTGCAGGTATTTCAATGGATGAAGTTAGGAAGAAATTATTTGTTATGTCGCTATCTGGTAAAGCGGCGCATTGGTATAAACTGCTGAAGGATGGGCGTTCTCTTGATTGGAAGGATATTGTGCCTTTATTTTATTCCAAATTCTATCCTCCAAGTGAAATTCACAAAGACCGCAACCGTATATATAATTTCTGGCCTCATGATGGAGAGAGTATTGCCCAAGCGTGGGGGAGATTGAAGTCTTTAATGCTCAAATGCCCCATTCATGAGCTTCCTGGTAATATTATCATTGATAATTTCTATGCAAGACTTTCTTTTCAAGATAAAACCTTGCTGGATACTTGTTCTGGATCATTCACGCGCAATAAAGAAGAGTTTAAATGGGACCTTCTTAATCGAATCCAAGAAAATACTGAAGGATGGGAGAATGACAAAGGTAGAGTGTCAGGTATAAATTATGATTATGAATGCATTGAAACTTTTATGGATACTGATGAATATCGTAATATAAGTGCTACATATGGTCTTGACTCTCATGTTGTTGCAAATATTTATAAAGCCTTTGCCTCTCATTTTGAATTGCCTAGGAAGAATTTTGATAAGTATCATGAACCTTATAAAGATAAAGTTGATTCACCTAAAGGTAAATGTATTGAAATTAAAACTGTTGATCATGTTCTTCCTGAAGCTTATATTGAAAAGACTCCTTTCCCTGCTAAAATGAAGGAGTATTCTGTTATAACTAGTGTAGTTAATAAAAGTGCAAAGAAACCCATAGAACCTGAAGAACAAATAAAGGTTGAACCTGCTGTTGCAATAGTTAAAGATCTTGTGACTGAAAATGTGGAAGATGGTCATATTATTTTCTGTGAAGATGCTTCTAATATTGTTTCGCATCCTAATAAGTATAGGAAAGCCAGTGTTCCTGTGCTCTCTGTTCGAATTGGTGATCATTGCTATTATGGTTTATGTGATATTGGTGCAAGTATTAGTGCCATTCCTTATGAGCTCTACACGGAAATCATGCATGAAATTGGTTCTTGTGAACTTGAAGATATTGATGTGGTTATTCGGCTAGCTAATAGAGAAACTATCTCTCCCATTGGTATTGTTCGAGATGTTGAAGTTCTATGTGGTAAGATTAAATATCCTGCTGACTTTTTGGTACTTGGTTCTGCTGCTAGTAAGTCTTGTCCTATTATTTTTGGTAGACCTTTTCTAAACACTTGTGGAGCTATTATAGATTGCAAGAAAGAGAAAATTGTTACAAAATTTGCTGGTGAATCTTATGATTTTAACTTCTCTAAATTTGCCAAAACTCCTTATAAAGCTGATTTGCCTAATGATGATTTTAGAGTTGAACAGTGTGCATCTATTGCTCTTGCTCCTAGTAATCCTTTGCATCAACATTTGGAGAATAGTGAGAGTGAAGTTTTTAGGGAAGAAAGGGATGAGCTTGATGAAATTTTCCTTCGTCAACCTATTCTTAAACATGACTTACCGGTTGAGGATTTAGGTGTAGCACCACCACCAAAGGAAGATCCTGTATTTGATTTGAAACCATTACCTGATAATCGTAAGTATGCTTATATTGATGATAAGAAAACATATCCTGTTATTATTAGTGCTAAGCTTTCAGATATTGAGGAAGAAAGGTTGTTGGAAATATTGAAGAAACACCGAGGAGGTATTGGCTACACTCTTGATGACTTGAAGGGGATTTCTCCCGCTATTTGCCAACATGCCATTAATATAGAAGATGGTGCAAAACCTGTTGTTGAACATCAGCGTCTAATTCCTAAGATGAAGGATGTGGTAAGAAATGAGGTATTAAAACTTCTTGAAGCAGGTATTATATATCCTATTGCTGATAGTAGATGGGTTAGTCCTGTGCATTGTGTTCCTAAGAAAGGTGGAATAACTGTTGTTCCTAATGATAATGATGAGCTCATTCCTCAAAGAGTAGTTGTAGGGTATAGAATGTGCATTGATTTTCGAAAAGTTAATAAAGTTACTAAGAAAGATCATTACCCTTTACCTTTTATTGATCAAATGTTAGAAAGGTTGTCTAAAAATACTCATTTCTGCTTTCTTGATGGATATTCTGGGTTTTCACAAATTTTTAGAGCTAAAGATCAAGAGAAAACCACTTTCACTTGTCCCTATGGAACTTATGCTTATAGGCGTATGCCTTTTGGTTTATGTAATGCTCCTGCTACTTTTCAAAGATGCATGTCTGCTATTTTTCATGGCTTTTGTGAAAAGATTGTTGAGGTATTTGTTGGAGATATGCCCAAGAGGCAATAATAAAAGTGGTTATTATATATCTTTATGTTTATGATAAATGTTTATATACCATGCTATAATTGTATTAACCGAAACATTGATACATGTGTGATATGTAAACAACAAAGAGTCCCTAGTAAGCCTCTTAACTAGCTTGTTGATTAATAGATGATTAGTTTCATAATCATGAATATTGGATGTTATTAATAACAAGATTATATCATTATATGAATGATGTAATGGACACACCCAATTAAGCGTAGCATAAGATCACGTCATTAAGTTATTTGCTATAAGCTTTCGATACATAGTTACCTAGTCCTTATGACCATGAGATCATGTAAATCACTTATACCGGAAAGGTACTTTGATTACATCAAACGCCACTGCGTAAATGGGTGGTTATAAAGGTGGGATTAAGTATCCGAAAAGTATGAGTTGAGGCATATGGATCAACAATGGGATTTGTCCATCCCGATGACGGATAGATATACTCTGGCCCTCTCGGTGGAATGTTGTCTAATGTCTTGCAAGCATATGAATAAGTTCATAAGAGACCACATACCACGGTACGAGTAAAGAGTACTTGTCAGAGACGAGGTTGAACAAGGTATAGTGTGATACCGATGATCAAACCTCGGACAAGTAAAATATCGCGTGACAAAGGGAATTGGTATCGTATGTGAATGGTTCATTCGATCACTAAAGTCATCGTTGAATATGTGGGAGCCATTATGGATCTCCAGATCCTGCTATTGGTTATTGGTCGGAGTGAGTACTCAACCATGTCCGCATAGTTCGCGAACCGTAGGGTGACACACTTAAAGTTGGATGTTGAAATGGTAGAACTTGAATATGGAATGGAGTTCGAATATTTGTTCGGAGTCCCGGATGAGATCCCGGACATCACGAGGAGTTCCGGAATGGTCCGGAGAATAAGATTCATATATAGGATGTCATTTTATGTGAATTAAAATGATTCGGAAGGTTCTATGGAAGGTTCTAGAAGGTTCTAGAAAAGTCCGGAAGAACACACCTAGGAAGGTGGAGTCCACATGGGACTCCACCTCCATGGCCGGCCAACCCTAGTGGGGTGGAGTCCCAAGTGGACTCCCCCTTTGGGGGCCGGCCACCCCCCCCCCCATATGGAAGGTGGAACTCCCACCTCTAGTGGGAGTCCTAGCTTGGGAAGGTTTCCCACCATATGGAAGGTTTTGGGTTCGGGTCTTATTCGGAAACTTGTAGTACAACACTTGGGGCTTCCACCTATATAATGAGAGGCCAAGGGAGGGGGCCGGCCACACCAAGACCACAACCTGGCCGCCCCCTAGTGGCCGGCCACCCCTCCCCAAACCCTAGCCGCCCCGCTCCTCCACCATATCCCGCACGCTTAGCGAAGCTCCGCCGGATTTCTCCACCGCCACCGACACCACGCCGTCGTGCTGTCGGATTCAAGAGGAGCTACTACTTCCGCTGCCCGCTGGAACGGGAGGTGGACGTCTTCTTCATCAACAACCGAACGTGTGACCGAGTACGGAGGTGCTGCCCGTTCGTGGCGCCGTGATCAAGATCTTCTACGCGCTTTTGCAAGCGGCAAGTGATCGTCTACCGCAGCAACAAGAGCCTCATCTTGTAGGCTTTGGAATCTCTTCAAGGGTGAGACTCGATAATCCCCTCGTTGCTACCGTCTTCTAGATTACATCTTGGCTTGGATTGCGTGTTCGCGATAGGAAAATTTTTTGTTTTCTATGCTACGTTATCCTACAGTGGTATCAGAGCCGTGTCTATGCATAGATGGTTGCACGAGTAGAACACAATGGTTTTGTGGGCGTTGATGCTTATGTTATCTTTAGCTTGAGTACTTTGCATCTTTGTGGCATAGTGGGATGAAGCGGCTCGGGCTAACTTTACATGACCGCGTTCATGAGATTTGCTCCACGCTTGACATGCAACTTGTATTGCATAAGTGGCTTTGCGGGTGTCTGTCTCTCCTACTATAGTGAAGATTCAATTTACTCTTCTATTGACAACACTAGTATCACCGTTGTGGTTCATGTTCGTAGGTAGATTAGATCTCACTCGAAACCCTAAACCACGTAAAATATGCAAACCAAATTAGAGAACGTCTAACTTGTTTTTGCAGGGTTTGGTGATGTGATATGGCCATAATGTGATGATGAATATGTATGAGATGATCATTATTGTATTGTGGCAACCGGCAGGAGCCTTATGGTTGTCTTTATATTTCATGTTGAGTAGTATTTCAAAGTAGTTGTAATAGTTGCTACATGGAGAACAATCATGAAGACGGCGCCATTGACCTTGACGCTACGCCGACGATGATGGAGATCATGCCCGTTGATGATGGAGATCATGTCCGTGCTTTGGAGATGAAGATCAAAGGCGCAAAGACAAAAGGGCCATATCATATCACATATGAACTGCATGTGATGTTAATCCTTTTATGCATCTTATTTTGCTTAGATCGCGACGGTAGCATTATAAGATGATCCCTCTCACTAAAATTTCAAGATAATAAAGTGTTCATCCTTAGTAGCACCGTTGCCAAGACTTGTCGTTTCAAGCATCTCGTGATGATCGGGTGTGATAGAATCAACAAGTGCATACAACGGGTGCAAGTCAGTTTTGCACATGCGGATACTAAGGTGGCCTTGACGAGCCTAGCATGTACAGACATGGTCTCGGAACACGTGATACCGAAAGGTAGAGCATGAATCATATGATTGATATGATGAACACTTTGAGTGTTCGCCATTGAAATTACATCTTGTCTCGTGATGATCGGGCATAGGTGTGATGGATTTGGTTCGTGTGATCACTAAGACAATGCGAGGGATATTGTTTTGAGTGGGAGTTCACCTAGGTTTTAATTTTGTTAAATTAAAATTTGAAATCAATTTGTCATAAACATTAGTCTAAACTATTGCAAATATGTTGTAGATATGGCGTCCCCAATCAATTTTAACCAGTTCCTAGAGAAAGAAAAGCTTAAGAGCAACGGTAGCAACTTCACCGACTGGTTCCGTCATGTGAGGATCTTCCTCAATGGCGGAAACCTGCAATATGTGCTTGATGCACCGCTAGGTGACCCTCCTGCAGAAACTGAAACCGATGAAGTAAAGAATGTTTACGCGACTCGGAAAACTCGGTACTCTCAAGTTCAGTGTGCCATCCTGTGCAGTCTGGAAGCCGATCTTCAAAAATGTTTTGAGCACCACGATCCACATGAGTTAATCAATGAGTTGAAAACTATCTTTGAGACTCATGCGGCCGTGGAATGCTATGAAGCATCGAAACACTTCTTCAGTTGCATGATGGAAGAAGGCAGCTCCGTTAGTGAGCACATGCTCGCCATGACCGGGCATGCGAAGAAACTCAGTGACTTGGGAATAGTGATTCCTAACAGACTGGGGATTAATCGTGTCCTTCAATCACTGCCACCTAGTTATAAGAACTTTGTGATGAATTACAATATGCAGAACATGAACAAAGAGTTACCTGAACTCTTCGCCATGCTAAAATCTGCTGAGATTGAAATTAAGAAAGAGCACCAAGTGTTGATGGTCAACAAGACCACCAGCTTCAAGAAACAGGGCAAGTCTAAAGGCAAGAACAAGAAGAGTGGCAAGAAAGCTGCCACGCCTCCTGTGAAACCTAAGACTGGCCCTAAGCCTGATGCTGAGTGCTATTACTGCAAGGAGAAGGGACACTGGAAGCGTAATTGCTCCAAGTATTTGGCGGATCTGAAGAGCGGCCTTGTCAAGAAGAAGAAAGAAGGTATATCTGATATACATGTTATAGATGTTTATCTCACTGGTTCTCGTACTAGTACCTGGGTATTTGATACTGGTTCGGTTGCTCATATTTGTAACTCAAAATAGGAACTAAAGAATAAACGAAGACTACTGAAGGATGAAGTGACGATGCGCGTTGGAAATGGATCCAAAGTCGATGTGATCGCTGTCGGCACACTTCCTCTACATCTACCTTCGGGATTAGTTTTAAGCCTAAATAATTGTTATTTTGTACCCGCGTTAAGCATGAACATTATATCTGGATCTTGTTTAATGCAAGACGGTTATTCATTCAAGTCTGAGAATAATGGTTGTTCTATTTTTATGAATAATATCTTTTATGGTCGAGCACCTGAAAAGAATGGCTTATTTCTGTTAGATCTCGATAGTAGTGATACACATATACATAACATTGATGCTAAGCGAATTAAATTGAATGATAATTCTACTTATATGTGGCACTGTGTCTTGGTCATATTGGAGTGAAACGCATGAAGAAACTCCATACCGATGGATTACTTGAATCACTTGACTTTGAGTCACTTGATAGATGCGAAGCATGTCTGATGGGAAAAATGACTAAGACTCCATTCTCGGGTATGATGGAGCGAGCTACTGACTTATTGGAAATCATACATACAGATGTGTGCGGACCAATGAGTGTAGCATCGCGCGGTGGTTATCGTTATGTTCTAACCTTCACAGATGATTTGAGTAGATATGGGTATATCTATTTAATGAAACATAAATCCGAAACTTTCGAGAAGTTTAAGGAATTCCAAAGTGAAGTAGAAAATCAACGTAACAAGAAGATTAAATTTCTACGATCTGATCGTGGAGGTGAATATCTGAGTTATGAGTTTGGCATGCATTTAAAGAAATGCGGAATACTTTCACAATTGACACCGCCGGGAACACCACAACGAAACGGTGTGTCCGAACGTCGTAATCGAACTCTCTTAGATATGGTTCGATCTATGATGTCTCTTACTGATTTGCCGTTATCATTTTGGAGTTATGCATTAGAGACAGCCGCATTCACTTTAAATAGAGCACCATCAAAATCCGTTGAAACGACACCGTATGAATTATGGTTTAATAAGAAACCTAAGCTTCGTTCCTAAAAGTTTGGGGTTGCGAAGCCTATGTAAAAAAGTTACAACCGGACAAGCTAGAACCCAAAGCGAGAAATGCGTCTTCATAGGATACCCTAAGGAAACTATAGGGTACACTTTCTATCACAGATCCGAAGGCAAGATCTTTGTTGCTAAGAACGGAACCTTTCTTGAGAAAGAATTTCTCACTAAAGAAGTGACTGGAAGAAAAGTAGAACTCGATGAGATTGAAGAATCTCTACTCGTTGATCGAGTAGCGCAGTGTGGAAGATGTTTCTGTACCGCCTACACCGGCAACAGAGGAAGCTAATGATAATGATCATGAAACTTCAAATGAGATAGCTACTGAACCTCGCAGATCGACAAGGGAACGTGCCACTCCTGATTGGTATGATCCTTGTCTAAATGTCATGATTGTGGATAACAATGATGAAGACCCTGCGACGTATGAAGAAGCGATGATGAGCCCAGATTCCAACAAATGGCAAGAAGCCATGAAATCCGAAATGGGATCCATGTATGATAACAAAGTATGGACTTTGGTAGACTTACCTGATAGCCGAAAGGCTGTCGAGAATAAATGGATCTTCAAAAGAAAAACAGATGCTGATGGTAATATTACTGTCTATAAAGCTCGACTTGTCGCAAAGGGTTTCCGACAAATTCAAGGTGTTGACTACGATGAGACTTTCTCACCTGTAGCGAAGCTAAAATCTGTGAGGATTTTGTTAGCAATAGCTGCATTTTTCGATTATGAGATTTGGCAGATGGATGTCAAAACGGCGTTCCTTAATGGAGACATTGAGGAAGAGTTGTATATGGTACAACCCAAAGGTTTTGTCGATCCTAAAAATGCTGACAAAGTATGCAAACTTCATCATTCAATCTATGGACTGAAGCAAGCATCAAGAAGTTGGAACCGACGCTTTGATAAGGTGATCAAAGACTTCGGTTTATACAGTGTCATGGAGAGGCCTGTATTTACAAGAAAGTGAGTGGGAGCTCTGTAGCATTCCTGATATTATATGTAGATGACATATTATTGATTGGGAATGATATAGAACTATTAAGCAGTGTAAAAGGTTATTTGAATAATAGTTTTTCAATGAAAGACCTTGGTGAAGCATCATATATATTAGGCATCAAGATTTATAGAGATAGATCAAGACGTCTAATAGGGCTATCACAAAGTACATACCTGGACAAGATTCTAAAGAAGTTTAGAATGGACGAAAGTAAGAAAGGATTCTTACCTATGTTACCAGGCAAGGTCTTGAGTAAGACTCAAGGACCGGCTACGGCAGAAGAAAGAGAAAGGATGAGTCAGATCCCCTATGCCTCGGCAGTAGGCTCTATCATGTATGCCATGCTATGTACTAGACCGGATATAGCACATGCTGTTAGTTTAACTAGCAGATATCAAAGTGATCCAGGAATGGAACACTGGACAGCGGTCAAGAATATCCTAAAGTACTTGAAAAGAACTAAGGATATGTTTCTTTGTTATGGAGGTGACCAAGAGCTCGTTGTAACAAGTTACACCGATGCAAGTTGGAACACTGATCCTGATGACTCTAAGTCACAGTCTGGGTACGTGTTTATATTGAATGGTGCTGCAGTAAGCTGGGCAAGCTCGAAGCAGTGCACGGTGGCGAAATCCTCAACAGAATCGGAGTACATAGCGGCTTCAGAGGCTTCATCAGAAGCGGTATGGATGAAGAGGTTCATTGTAGAGCTCGGTGTGGTTCCTAGTGCATTGGACCCACTAGTCATCTACTGTGACAACATGGGTGCCATCGCCAATGCACAAGAACCAAGGTCACACAAGAGGCTGAAGCATATCAAGCTGCGTTATCATTCGATTCGCGAGTACATCGAAGATGGAGAAGTAAAGATTTGCAAAGTACACACTGATCTGAATGTAGCAGATCCGTTGACTAAAGCTCTCCCTAGGGCAAAGCATGACCAACACCAGAATGCCATGGGTGTTAGGTACCTTACAATGTAATCTAGATTATTGACTCTAGTGCAAGTGGGAGACTGTTGGAGATATGCCCAAGAGGCAATAATAAAAGTGGTTATTATATATCTTTATGTTTATGATAAATGTTTATATACCATGCTATAATTGTATTAACCGAAACATTGATACATGTGTGATATGTAAACAACAAAGAGTCCCTAGTAAGCCTCTTAACTAGCTTGTTGATTAATAGATGATTAGTTTCATAATCATGAACATTGGATGTTATTAATAACAAGATTATATCATTATATGAATGATGTAATGGACACACCCAATTAAGCGTAGCATAAGATCACGTCATTAAGTTATTTGCTATAAGCTTTCGTTACATAGTTACCTAGTCCTTATGACCATGAGATCATGTAAATCACTTATACCGGAAAGGTACTTTGATTACATCAAACGCCACTGCGTAAATGGGTGGTTATAAAGGTGGGATTAAGTATCCGGAAAGTATGAGTTGAGGCATATGGATCAACAGTGGGATTTGTCCATCCCGATGATGATAGATATACTCTGGGCCCTCTCGGTGGAATGTTGTCTAATGTCTTGCAAGCATATGAATAAGTTCATAAGAGACCACATACCACGGTACGAGTAAAGAGTACTTGTCAGGAGACGAGGTTGAACAAGGTATAGTGTGATACCGATGATCAAACCTCGGACAAGTAAAATATCGCGTGACAAAGGGAATTGGTATCGTATGTGAATGGTTCATTCGATCACTAAAGTCATCGTTGAATATGTGGGAGCCATTATGGATCTCCAGATCCCGCTATTGGTTATTGGTCGGAGTGAGTACTCAACCATGTCCGCATAGTTCGCGAACCGTAGGGTGACACACTTAAAGTTGGATGTTGAAATGGTAGAACTTGAATATGGAATGGAGTTCGAATATTTGTTCGGAGTCCCGGATGAGATCCCGGACATCACGAGGAGTTCCGGAATGGTCCGGAGAATAAGATTCATATATAGGATGTCATTTTATGTGAATTAAAATGATTCGGAAGGTTCTATGGAAGGTTCTAGAAGGTTCTAGAAAAGTCCGGAAGAACACACCTAGGAAGGTGGAGTCCACATGGGACTCCACCTCCATGGCCGGCCAACCCTAGTGGGGTGGAGTCCCAAGTGGAATCCCCCTTGGGGGCCGGCCACCCCCCCATATGGAAGGTGGAACTCCCACCTCTAGTGGGAGTCCTAGCTTGGGAAGGTTTCCCACCATATGGAAGGTTTTGGGTTCGGGTCTTATTCGGAGACTTGTAGTCCAACACTTGGGGCTTCCACCTATATAATGAGAGGCCAAGGGGAGGGGGCCGGCCACACCAAGACCACAACCTGGCCGCCCCCTTAGTGGCCGGCCACCCCCTCTCCCCAAACCCTAGCCGCCCCGCTCCTCCACCATATCCCGCACGCTTAGCGAAGCTCCGCCGGATTTCTCCACCGCCACCGACACCACGCCGTCGTGCTGTCGGATTCAAGAGGAGCTACTACTTCCGATGCCCGCTGGAATGGGGAGGTGGACGTCGTCTTCATCAACAACCGAACGTGTGACCGAGTACGGAGGTGCTGCCCGTTCGTGGCGCCGTGATCAAGATCTTCTACGCGCTTTTGCAAGCGGCAAGTGATCGTCTACCGCAGCAACAAGAGCCTCATCTTGTAGGCTTTGGAATCTCTTCAAGGGTGAGACTCGATAATCCCCTCGTTGCTACCGTCTTCTAGATTGCATCTTGGCTTGGATTGCGTGTTCGCGATAGGAATTTTTTTGTTTTCTATGCTACGTTATCCTACAGTGGTATCAGAGCCGTGTCTATGCATAGATGGTTGCACGAGTAGAACACAATGGTTTTGTGGGCGTTGATGCTTATGTTATCTTTAGCTTGAGTACTTTGCATCTTTGTGGCATAGTGGGATGAAGCGGCTCGGGCTAACTTTACATGACCGCGTTCATGAGATTTGCTCCACGCTTGACATGCAACTTGTATTGCATAAGTGGCTTTGCGGGTGTCTGTCTCTCCTACTATAGTGAAGATTCAATTTACTCTTCTATTGACAACACTAGTATCACCGTTGTGGTTCATGTTCGTAGGTAGATTAGATCTCACTCGAAAACCCTAAACCACGTAAAATATGCAAACCAAATTAGAGAACGTCTAACTTGTTTTTGCAGGGTTTGGTGATGTGATATGGCCATAATGTGATGATGAATATGTATGAGATGATCATTATTGTATTGTGGCAACCGGCAGGAGCCTTATGGTTGTCTTTATATTTCATGTTGAGTAGTATTTCAAAGTAGTTGTAATAGTTGCTACATGGAGAACAATCATGAAGACGGCGCCATTGACCTTGACGCTACGCCGACGATGATGGAGATCATGCCCGTTGATGATGGAGATCATGTCCGTGCTTTGGAGATGAAGATCAAAGGCGCAAAGACAAAAGGGCCATATCATATCACATATGAACTGCATGTGATGTTAATCCTTTTATGCATCTTATTTTGCTTAGATCGCGACGGTAGCATTATAAGATGATCCCTCTCACTAAAATTTCAAGATAATAAAGTGTTCATCCTTAGTAGCACCGTTGCCAAGACTTGTCGTTTCGAAGCATCTCGTGATGATCGGGTGTGATAGAATCAACAAGTGCATACAACGGGTGCAAGTCAGTTTTGCACATGCGGATACTAAGGTGGCCTTGACGAGCCTAGCATGTATAGACATGGTCTCGGAACACGTGATACCGAAAGGTAGAGCATGAATCATATGATTGATATGATGAACACTTTGAGTGTTCGCCATTGAAATTACATCTTGTCTCGTGATGATCGGGCATAGGTGTGATGGATTTGGTTCGTGTGATCACTAAGACAATGCGAGGGATATTGTTTTGAGTGGGAGTTCACCTAGGTTTTAATTTTGTTAAATTAAAATTTGAACTCAATTTGTCATAAACATTAGTCTAAACTATTGCAAATATGTTGTAGATATGGCGTCCCCAATCAATTTTAACCAGTTCCTAGAGAAAGAAAAGCTTAAGAGCAACGGTAGCAACTTCACCGACTGGTTCCGTCATGTGAGGATCTTCCTCAATGGCGGAAACCTGCAATATGTGCTTGATGCACCGCTAGGTGACCCTCCTGCAGAAACTGAAACCGATGAAGTAAAGAATGTTTACGCGACTCGGAAAACTCGGTACTCTCAAGTTCAGTGTGCCATCCTGTGCAGTCTGGAAGCCGATCTTCAAAAACGTTTTGAGCACCACGATCCACATGAGTTAATCAATGAGTTGAAAACTATCTTTGAGACTCATGCGGCCGTGGAATGCTATGAAGCATCGAAACACTTCTTCAGCCATGATGGAAGAAGGCAGCTCCGTTAGTGAGCACATGCTCGCCATGACCGGGCATGCGAAGAAACTCAGTGACTTGGGAATAGTGATTCCTAACAGACTGGGGATTAATCGTGTCCTTCAATCACTGCCACCTAGTTATAAGAACTTTGTGATGAATTACAATATGCAGAACATGAACAAAGAGTTACCTGAACTCTTCGCCATGCTAAAATCTGCTGAGATTGAAATTAAGAAAGAGCACCAAGTGTTGATGGTCAACAAGACCACCAGCTTCAAGAAACAGGGCAAGTCTAAAGGCAAGAACAAGAAGAGTGGCAAGAAAGCTGCCACGCCTCCTGTGAAACCTAAGACTGGCCCTAAGCCTGATGCTGAGTGCTATTACTGCAAGGAGAAGGGACACTGGAAGCGTAATTGCTCCAAGTATTTGGCGGATCTGAAGAGCGGCCTTGTCAAGAAGAAGAAAGAAGGTATATCTGATATACATGTTATAGATGTTTAATTATCTCACTGGTTCTCGTACTAGTACCTGGGTATTTGATACTGGTTCGGTTGCTCATATTTGTAACTCAAAACAGGAACTAAAGAATAAACGAAGACTACTGAAGGATGAAGTGACGATGCGCGTTGGAAATGGATCCAAAGTCGATGTGATCGCTGTCGGCACACTTCCTCTACATCTACCTTCGGGATTAGTTTTAAGCCTAAATAATTGTTATTTTGTACCCGCGTTAAGCATGAACATTATATCTGGATCTTGTTTAATGCAAGACGGATATTCATTCAAGTCTGAGAATAATGGTTGTTCTATTTTTATGAATAATATCTTTTATGGTCGAGCACCTGAAAAGAATGGCTTATTTCTGTTAGATCTCGATAGTAGTGATACACATATACATAACATTGATGCTAAGCGAATTAAATTGAATGATAATTCTACTTATATGTGGCACTGTCGTCTTGGTCATATTGGAGTGAAACGCATGAAGAAACTCCATACCGATGGATTACTTGAATCACTTGACTTTGAGTCACTTGATAGATGCGAAGCATGTCTGATGGGAAAAATGACTAAGACTCCATTCTCGGGTATGATGGAGCGAGCTACTGACTTATTGGAAATCATACATACGATGTGTGGACCAATGAGTGTAGCATCGCGCGGTGGTTATCGTTATGTTCTAACCTTCACAGATGATTTGAGTAGATATGGGTATATCTATTTAATGAAACATAAATCCGAAACTTTCGAGAAGTTTAAGGAATTCCAAAGTGAAGTAGAAAATCAACGTAACAAGAAGATTAAATTTCTACGATCTGATCGTGGAGGTGAATATCTGAGTTATGAGTTTGGCATGCATTTAAAGAAATGCGGAATACTTTCACAATTGACACCGCCGGGAACACCACAACGAAACGGTGTGTCCGAACGTCGTAATCGAACTCTCTTAGATATGGTTCGATCTATGATGTCTCTTACTGATTTGCCGTTATCATTTTGGAGTTATGCATTAGAGACAGCCGCATTCACTTTAAATAGAGCACCATCAAAATCCGTTGAAACGACACCGTATGAATTATGGTTTAATAAGAAACCTAAGCTGTCGTTCCTAAAAGTTTGGGGTTGCGAAGCCTATGTAAAAAAGTTACAACCGGACAAGCTAGAACCCAAAGCGGAGAAATGCGTCTTCATAGGATACCCTAAGGAAACTATAGGGTACACTTTCTATCACAGATCCGAAGGCAAGATCTTTGTTGCTAAGAACGGAACCTTTCTTGAGAAAGAATTTCTCACTAAAGAAGTGACTGGAAGAAAAGTAGAACTCGATGAGATTGAAGAATCTCTACTCGTTGATCAGAGTAGCGCAGCCGGAAGATGTTCCTGTACCGCCTACACCGGCAACAGAGGAAGCTAATGATAATGATCATGAAACTTCAAATGAGATAGCTACTGAACCTCGCAGATCGACAAGGGAACGTGCCACTCCTGATTGGTATGATCCTTGTCTAAATGTCATGATTGTGGATAACAATGATGAAGACCCTGCGACGTATGAAGAAGCGATGATGAGCCCAGATTCCAACAAATGGCAAGAAGCCATGAAATCCGAAATGGGATCCATGTATGATAACAAAGTATGGACTTTGGTAGACTTACCTGATAGCCGAAAGGCTGTCGAGAATAAATGGATCTTCAAAAGAAAAACAGATGCTGATGGTAATATTACTGTCTATAAAGCTCGACTTGTCGCAAAGGGTTTCCGACAAATTCAAGGTGTTGACTACGATGAGACTTTCTCACCTGTAGCGAAGCTAAAATCTGTGAGGATTTTGTTAGCAATAGCTGCATTTTTCGATTATGAGATTTGGCAGATGGATGTCAAAACGGCGTTCCTTAATGGAGACATTGAGGAAGAGTTGTATATGGTACAACCCAAAGGTTTTGTCGATCCTAAAAATGCTGACAAAGTATGCAAACTTCAGCGTTCAATCTATGGACTGAAGCAAGCATCAAGAAGTTGGAACCGACGCTTTGATAAGGTGATCAAAGACTTCGGGTTTATACAGTGTCATGGAGAGGCCTGTATTTACAAGAAAGTGAGTGGGAGCTCTGTAGCGTTCCTGATATTATATGTAGATGACATATTATTGATTGGGAATGATATAGAACTATTAAGCAGTGTAAAAGGTTATTTGAATAATAGTTTTTCAATGAAAGACCTTGGTGAAGCATCATATATATATATTAGGCATCAAGATTTATAGAGATAGATCAAGACGTCTAATAGGGCTATCACAAAGTACATACCTGGACAAGATTCTAAAGAAGTTTAGAATGGACGAGAGTAAGAAAGGATTCTTACCTATGTTACCAGGCAAGGTCTTGAGTAAGACTCAAGGACCGGCTACGGCAGAAGAAAGAGAAAGGATGAGTCAGATCCCCTATGCCTCGGCAGTAGGCTCTATCATGTATGCCATGCTATGTACTAGACCGGATATAGCACATGCTGTTAGTTTAACTAGCAGATATCAAAGTGATCCAGGAATGGAACACTGGACAGCGGTCAAGAATATCCTAAAGTACTTGAAAAGAACTAAGGATATGTTTCTTTGTTATGGAGGTGACCAAGAGCTCGTTGTAACATGTTACACCGATGCAAGTTGGAACACTGATCCTGATGACTCTAAGTCACAGTCTGGGTACGTGTTTATATTGAATGGTGCGGCAGTAAGCTGGGCAAGCTCGAAGCAGTGCACGGTGGCGAAATCCTCAACAGAATCGGAGTACATAGCGGCTTCAGAGGCTTCATCAGAAGCGGTATGGATGAAGAGGTTCATTGTAGAGCTCGGTGTGGTTCCTAGTGCATTGGACCCACTAGTCATCTACTGTGACAACATGGGTGCCATCGCCAATGCACAAGAACCAAGGTCACACAAGAGGCTGAAGCATATCAAGCTGCGTTATCATTCGATTCGCGAGTACATCGAAGATGGAGAAGTAAAGATTTGCAAAGTACACACTGATCTGAATGTAGCAGATCCGTTGACTAAAGCTCTCCCTAGGGCAAAGCATGACCAACACCAGAATGCCATGGGTGTTAGGTACCTTACAATGTAATCTAGATTATTGACTAGTGCAAGTGGGAGACTGTTGGAGATATGCCCAAGAGGCAATAATAAAAGTGGTTATTATATATCTTTATGTTTATGATAAATGTTTATATACCATGCTATAATTGTATTAACCGAAACATTGATACATGTGTGATATGTAAACAACAAAGAGTCCCTAGTAAGCCTCTTAACTAGCTTGTTGATTAATAGATGATTAGTTTCATAATCATGAACATTGGATGTTATTAATAACAAGATTATATCATTATATGAATGATGTAATGGACACACCCAATTAAGCGTAGCATAAGATCACGTCATTAAGTTATTTGCTATAAGCTTTCGTTACATAGTTACCTAGTCCTTATGACCATGAGATCATGTAAATCACTTATACCGGAAAGGTACTTTGATTACATCAAACGCCACTGCGTAAATGGGTGGTTATAAAGGTGGGATTAAGTATCCGGAAAGTATGAGTTGAGGCATATGGATCAACAGTGGGATTTGTCCATCCCGATGACGGATAGATATACTCTGGGCCCTCTCGGTGGAATGTTGTCTAATGTCTTGCAAGCATATGAATAAGTTCATAAGAGACCACATACCACGGTACGAGTAAAGAGTACTTGTCAGAGACGAGGTTGAACAAGGTATAGTGTGATACCGATGATCAAACCTCGGACAAGTAAAATATCGCGTGACAAAGGGAATTGGTATCGTATGTGAATGGTTCATTCGATCACTAAAGTCATCGTTGAATATGTGGGAGTCATTATGGATCTCCAGATCCCGCTATTGGTTATTGGTCGGAGTGAGTACTCAACCATGTCCGCATAGTTCGCGAACCGTAGGGTGACACACTTAAAGTTGGATGTTGAAATGGTAGAACTTGAATATGGAATGGAGTTCGAATATTTGTTCGGAGTCCCGGATGAGATCCCGGACATCACGAGGAGTTCCGGAATGGTCCGGAGAATAAGATTCATATATAGGATGTCATTTTATGTGAATTAAAATGATTCGGAAGGTTCTATGGAAGGTTCTAGAAGGTTCTAGAAAAGTCCGGAAGAACACACCTAGGAAGGTGGAGTCCACATGGGACTCCACCTCCATGGCCGGCCAACCCTAGTGGGGTGGAGTCCCAAGTGGACTCCCCCTTTGGGGGCCGGCCACCCCCCCATATGGAAGGTGGAACTCCCACCTCTAGTGGGAGTCCTAGCTTGGGAAGGTTTCCCACCATATGGAAGGTTTTGGGTTCGGGTCTTATTCGGAGACTTGTAGTCCAACACTTGGGGCTTCCACCTATATAATGAGAGGCCAAGGGGAGGGGGCCGGCCACACCAAGACCACAACCTGGCCGCCCCCTTAGTGGCCGGCCACCCCCTCTCCCCAAACCCTAGCCGCCCCGCTCCTCCACCATATCCCGCACGCTTAGCGAAGCTCCGCCGGATTTCTCCACCGCCACCGACACCATGCCATCGTGCTGTCCGATTCAAGAGGAGCTACTACTTCCGCTGCCCGCTGGAACGGGGAGGTGGACGTCGTCTTCATCAACAACCGAACGTGTGACCGAGTACGGAGGTGCTGCCCGTTCGTGGCGCCGTGATCAAGATCTTCTACGCGCTTTTGCAAGCGGCAAGTGATCGTCTACCGCAGCAACAAGAGCCTCATCTTGTAGGCTTTGGAATCTCTTCAAGGGTGAGACTCGATAATCCCCTCGTTGCTACCGTCTTCTAGATTGCATCTTGGCTTGGATTGCGTGTTCGATAGGAAATTTTTTGTTTTCTATGCTACGTTATCCTACATATTCATGGATGATTTTTCTGTCTATGGGAATTCTTTTGATAATTGCTTGCGAAACCTTGATAAAGTTTTGCAGAGATGTGAAGAAACTAACCTTGTTCTTAATTGGGAGAAATGCCACTTTATGGTTAATGAAGGAATTGTATTGGGACATAAAATTTCCGAGAGAGGTATTGAAGTTGATAGAACTAAAGTTGAAGCAATTGAGAAGATGCCCTATCCTAGGGATGTTAAAGGTATTCGTAGTATTCTTGGTCATGCTGGTTTTTATAGGAGGTTTATTAAAGATTTCTCTAAAATTTCAAAGCCTCTTACTAATCTTCTTCAAAAAGATGTACCTTTCGTTTTTGATGATGATTGTAAGGAAGCCTTTGAAACTCTAAAGAAAGCCTTAACAACTGCTCCTATAGTTGAACCTCCTGATTGGAATTTGCCTTTTGAAATTATGTGTGATGCTAGTGATTTTGCTGTAGGTGCTGTTCTTGGACAGCGAGTAGATAAAAAATTGAATGTTATTCATTATGCTAGTAAAACTCTAGACGCTGCTCAAAGAAATTATGCTACAACTGAGAAAGAATTATTAGCCGTAGTTTTTGCATGTGACAAGTTTAGATCCTATATTGTTGATTCAAAAGTTACAGTTCATACTGATCATGCTGCAATTAGGTACCTTATGGAAAAGAAAGATGCTAAGCCAAGGCTTATTAGATGGGTGCTTCTTTTGAAAGAATTTGATTTACATATTGTAGATAGGAAAGGTGATGATAATCCTGTTGCTGATAATTTGTCTAGATTGGAAAATATTGCTTATGATCCTGTTCCTGTTAATGATAGTTTTCCAAATGAACAATTGGCTGCAATAAAGGTGAGCTCGCGAGATAGTCCTTGGTATGCTGATTATGCTAACTTTATTGTTTCGAAGTACTTGCCTCCAACCTTTTCAGCTCAGCAAAGGAGGAAATTCTTTTATGATTTGAGGCATTATTTTTGGGATGACCCACACTTATATAAAGAAGGAGTGGATGGTATTATGCGAAGATGTGTCCCAGAATATGAACAACAAGAGATATTGAGTAAATGTCATGGTAGTGTTTATGGAGGACATCACGCCGGAGATAGAACCGCACAAAAGGTTCTACAATCAGGTTTTTATTGGCCAACACTTTTCAAAGATGCAAGGAAGTTTATCTTATCTTGTGATGAATGTCAAAGAGTTGGTAATATCTCTAGACGCAATGAAATGCCTATGAATTATACTCTTGTTATTGAACCATTTGATTGTTGGGGATTTGACTTCATGGGTCCTTTCCCTTCTTCAGAAGGTAACACTCATATACTTGTCGCGTTGATTATGTTACTAAATGGGTAGAAGCTATACCTACAAAAAGTGCTGATGGTGAGACCTCTATAAAAATGCTTTTAGATGTTATTTTTCCTAGATTTGGAGTACCTAGATATATTATGACTGATGGAGGTTCTCATTTTATTCATGGTGGTTTTAGAAAAACTCTTGCCAAATATGGTATTAATCATAGAATTGCTTCAGCTTATCATCCTCAAACTAGTGGGCAAGTAGAATTATCAAATAGAGAAATTAAAGCTATCTTGGGAAAGACTGTTAATAAATCTAGAAAGAATTGGGCTAGTAAGTTAAAGGAAGCATTGTGGGCTTATAGAATTGCTTATAAAAATCCTATGGGAATGTCTCCTTATAAAATGGTTTATGGAAAAGCTTGTCATTTACCTTTAGAACTAGAGCACAAAGCTTATTGGGCTGTAAGAGAACTTAATAAAGATTTTAAACTTGCCGGTAAGAAAAGGTTGCTACAATTAAGTTCTTTAGATGAATGGAGAAGTTAAGCTTACGAAAATGCTAAACTTTTTAAGGAGAAAGTTAAGAAGTGGCATGATAGAAGAATTATTAAAAGAGAATTTAATGTTGGAGATAAAGTCCTATTGTATCGGTCTCGTCTCAGATTTTTTGCAGGGAAATTACTCTCAAAATGGGAAGGACCATATGTTATTGAGGAGGTATATCGTTCAGGGGCAATTAAAATTAGCACTTTGGAAGGTAATGCCACACAAGTAGTTAATGGACAAAGACTCAAGCATTATATTTCTGGAGATTCTTATAATGAAGATATTGATGTTATTCAAGTGATGACTCCGGAAGCTTTCATCAAAGATCAAATTGACAGTTCTGCAGAGTCCGACTTTGAATAGGTAACAGTTTTAGTAATAAAAAGTCCGCGTTTAACTTTCCGAACAATATTTCTGCTGTTTTTGGAAAATTTAAAAACTTACGAGATCGAAACGGAGTGGAGGAGACGTGCGAGGGCCCGTCACCATAGGCCGGCGTGGGCCCCACCCTGGCCGCGCCGCCCTATGGGGACAGCACCTCGGCGTCCCGTTTCCACTCGTTTTCGGCCTTTTTGTCGTAAAAATATTTGCTATATAATCCCCCGGACCCCCGAGGTCCGTATATCGTTTTCTCGTCGTGTTTTGTTTCGAGCTATTTTCTGCCAGGATTTGTTTTGATCTAGAAGCACCATGGTCTCCAACAACAAAGAAAAGGGGCCTTTGGAGGAAGATATTCAAGACCACGAATTGAAGGAAGAAGTCGAGAGCGAGGATGAGGAAGAAGTGGAGGAAACTCCGCAAGTACACCAGCGCGCCACCGTTGCAAGCATTGGCGTGATAGCAAATCCGTCCAACACCAAGAGAAGTGCACGGATCGCCACCGGAGGAGGAATTCCACGTCGCTTCTTAGCTCCAAGGACATCTTCTCCAGGCATCCACCACCCTTTCCGCAATCTAATCTACAGTCGTCAAACTAAAAGGACTCCCAAGGTAGTATTGCCCAGTGGTTGGGATATAGATCGTTCTAACACTGCAGGAGAGATGAAACCTGAAGCTGAAGGGTGGGGAAACAACTCTAAGAGTTGGGACTCGCCGTCTGACATGCTTATGAGCCGTGTTGAGCACAACTCGGAGCTGATTCGCAACCTCACTTATGAGATTGAAGACCTAAAGGAACTTGTTAAGAAGCTTGTCGAGAAGAATCCACCATCATCGCCACCGGAGGAGTAAATTCATCATCGGTATTGGCATCCCCTTGGTTTGTCCCAAGCTTGGGGGAGTGCCGCGGTATCACATCATCACTATCTTTATCTTTTACTATCAAGTAGTGTCATATCATGAGTAGGGAAGTTATCATATAGAATAGTTTGCAGTGTGGAAGTATCTCTCTTAGTTGGTTATCTGTGTATCCGTTGGTGTGAGTTATCGTTATGGAATATTAATGAGAAGTCTTATCATTTACATTTTGCACACCTTATTTTAGTTTGCAATTTCTATTATATGATCACTCTTGACATTAGTATTGATATCACTTTGGGAGCATCAAGCAAATCTATTTGGTTTTGGCAAACTTAGCATTGGTCAATAGCAACAACACCTTGATGTTTAAATAGAAAAGGGAAATACATGTAGATATATTTCTTTATTATCTTTCTGCTAATGAGTTTAGTATTCTGAAGTTAAAATTGCTTGTGCTTATGAGAAAGATGCATGATTGTTTCTATCACATGTATATTTGTTTGTTTCCCTCAACCTTTATGCTTGCTACCAAACCTTGCTAGCCAAAGACCTGTATTGAGAGGGAATGCTTCTCATGCATCCATAACCTTAGACCAAACCCATGCCATTTGTGTCCACCATAACTACCTACTATGTGGTATTTTGCGCCACTCCAAGTAAATACTTCATGTGCTACCTTTAAATAATTCAAACTATATTACTCCTTATTTGTGTCAATGTTTTATAGCTAATGAGGAAGTATGTGGTGTTTTATCTTTCAATCTTGTTGGGTGGACTTTCACCAATGGACTAGTGGCACATCCGCTTGTCCAATAATTTTGCAAAAAGAGCTGGCAACGGGTTCCCAGCCCCAATTAATAACTTTCATTAATAATTCTCTTCACATGTTTTGCCCTGATTTATCAGTAAGCAACTTAATTTTGCAATAGACACTCCTCCATGGTTTGAGAAATGTTGGAAGGCACCCGAGGATTCGGTTAGCCATGGCTTGTGAAAGCAAAGGTTGGGGGAGTGTCATCCATAATAAAACTAAAATACATGTGTAAACAAAAGAGAAGGGGATGATCTACCTTGCTGGTAGAGATGCCGTCCTCCATGGGAGCCGCTCTTGGAAGGTCTGTTTGGCAAGGGAGTTAGAGTGCCCGCTACCATTCGTTGACAACAACAAACACCACTCAAAATCTTACTTTTATGCTCCTTATATGATTTCAAAACTTGAAAAGCTCTAGCACATGATTTAATCCCTGCTTCCTCTGCGAAGGCCCTATCTTTTACTTTTATGTTGAGTCAGTAAACCTATTTCCCTCTATCTTAAGCAAGCAATTGAGTTATTGTGAACCAACCATTTATGCTATGATTTAGTTAATCATGCCTTTTATGCTTTCTTGTTCAGTACAAATTTTATCTGAATGAATATGACTTTGAATGTTATCAATGATTATGAATAGATTGTTATGATTGAGGATGAAAGCCCTGCTATATAAATTCTAATATGAAAGCTTTGCTTAGAAGATAAGTATAATCCGTTAGTAGTTCTCTGACCAAGAACAAAGTTTGCCATAACCATTTATGATTTCCTATGCACCTTTATTTGTGATTTCTCTTTACTTATTTCAAGTTGAGTTATATGAAGAGAATGTTTACTAGAATACCTTGTGTGAATCAATATGATGCTTCTTGTCCGTATTTTATTTATCAACTCTTAACCCCATAAACTTGTGGTCTTGTTTATTGAGCTCAGTTTCGCTTGGGGACAAGCGAAGTCTAAGCTTGGGGGGAGTTGATACGTCCATTTTTGCATCACTATTTTGTATCATAATTTGCTGTTATTCATTGATATATTTCATATTTAGAAATGATACTTATGTTATTTCACTTATTTTGCATGTTTCATGATCATTGGAGAATTATTCACCGGAGTCAGATTCTGCTGGAAAAAGCACCGTGACACCATATTTCGAAGATCAACAATTGACGGAAATTATATGAAAAATCCTATTTTTCCAGAAGACGAAGGGAGCCAAAAGGAGGGGCCGATAGGGGCCCATGGGCCCCCATAGGCCGGCGTGGCCCTGCCCTGGCCGCGCCGCCTTGTGGAGGGGGCCCGGCCCCTCTGGCCTCCTCTCCTTCGCGTACATCATCTCCCCGAAAACCTAAGACACGGGAGTTACGGAGAATTGACAGCCACCTCTGCGGGCGGAAAGACACCAGAGAGAAAGAGCTCTCCGGCGGGCAGGAATCCGCCGAGGAAATTCCCTCCCGAGGGGGAAATCGACGCCATCGCCATCGTCATCGAGCTGGGCATTATTGGGATCATCATCATCATCATCTCCACCATCTACACCGCCATCTCCACCGCTGCATCTCGTCACCGCTGTAACAATTAGGGTTGGATCTTGATTGTTTGATAAACTCTCCCGGTATTGATTTCTACTTGTTATTGATGCTATTGAGTGAAACCGTTGAACCAAGGTTTATGTTCAGATTGTTATTCATCATCATATCACCTCTGATCATGTTCCATATGATGTCTCGTGAGTAGTTCATTTAGTTCTTGAGGACATGGGTGAAGTCGAAATGTTAGTAGTGAACTATGTTGAGTAATATTTAATGGTTTGATATTTAAGTTGTGGTGTTATTCTTCTAGTGGTGTCATGTGAACGTCGACTACATGATACTTCACCTTTATGGGCCTAGGGAGTGCATCTTGTATTCGTTTGCTAATTGTGGGGTTGCCGGAGTGACAGCAACCTAAACCCCCGTTAGTATATCGGTGCAGGAGGGATAGCAGGATCTCAGAGTTTAAGGCTGTGGTTAGATTTATCTTAATTACTTTCTTGTATTTGCGGATGCTTGCAAGGGGTATAATCACAAGTATGTATTAGTCCTAGGAAGGGCGGTGCATTAGCATAGGTTCACCCACACAACACTTATCAAAACAATGAAGATTAATCAACTATAGGAAGCGAAAGCACTAGACTAAAATCCCGTGTGTCCTCAAGAACGTCTGGTCATTATAAGTAAACAAACCGGCTTGTCCTTTGTGCTAAAAAGGATTGGGCCACTCGCTGCAATTATTTCTCTCGCACTTTATTTACTTGTACTTTATTTATCTGCTATATCAAAACCCCCTGAAAACTTGTCTGTGAGCATTTACAGTGAATCCTTCATCGAAACTGCTTGTCAACACCTTCTGCTCCTTGTTGGGTTCGACACTCTTATTTATTGAATGTACTACGATACACCCCCTATACTTGTGGGTCATCAAGCACACGTCCGTTGGGAACCCCAAGTGGATTATGAAGCAAGTTTCCCTCGATGAAACCAAGGTTATCGAACCAGTAGGAGCCAAGAAGCACGTGAAGGTTGTTGTTGGAGGAGTGTAGTGCGGCGCAACACCAGTGAAACCGGCGCCAACGTGGAACCTGCACAACACAATCAAGTTACTTTGCCCCAATGTAACAGTGAGGTTGTCAATCTCACCGGCTTGCTGAAAACAAAGGATTAAGCGTATCGAGTGGAAGATGGTGTTTGTTTGCAAAGAACAGGAAAGAACAATTATTGCAGTAGATTGTATTCAGATGTAAAAGAATGGACCGGGGTCCACAGTTCACTAGTGGTGTCTCTCCAATAAGATAAATAACATGCTGGGTGAACAAATTACAGGTGGGCAATTGACAAATAAAGATTCAATACATATCAATGATGATTACTATGAGATTTAATCAGGGCATTACGACAAAGTACATAGACCGCTATCCAGCATGCATCTATGCCTAAATAATCCACCTTCGGGTTAGCATCCGCACCCCCTCCAGTATTAAGTTGTAGATAATTGCATTAAGTATGGTGCGTAATGTAATCAACACAAATATCCTTAGACAAAGCATCGATGTTTTATCCCTAGTAGCAACAGCACATCCACAACCTTAGAACTTTCACTGTCCCAGATTAAATGGAGGCATGAACCCACTATCGAGCATAAATACTCCTCTTGGAGTTACAAGTATCAACTTGGCCAGAGCCTCTACTAGCAACGGAGAGCATGCAAGAACATAAACAACACATATATGATATATTGATAATCAACTTGACATAATATTCGAGATTCATCGGATCCCACCAAACACAACATGTAGCATTACAAATAGATGATCTTGATCATGTTAGGCAGCTCACAAGATCTAAACAATGATAGCACAAGCGGAGAAGACAACCATCTAGCTACTGCTATGGACCCATAGTCCAAGGATGAACTACTCACGCATCAATCCGGAGGCGGGCATGATGATGTAGAGCCCTTCGGTGATGATTCCCCTCTCCGGCAGGGTGCCGGAGGCGATCTCCGAATCCCGAGATGGGATTGGCGGCGGCGCGTCCCTGGAAGGTTTTCCATATCGTGGCTCTCGGTACAGGGTTTCGCGACGAAGGCTTTAAGTAGGTGGAAGGGCGGAGTCGGAGGGTCATGGGGCCCCACACGCTAGGGCCGCGCGGCCCTCGCCGCGCCGCCCTAGTGTGGCGGCGCCCGTGGCCCCACTTCCTTTCCCCCTCGGTCTTCTGGAAGCTTCGAGGAAAAATAGGACCCTAGGCATTGATTTCGTCCAATTCCGAGAATATTTCCTTTGTAGGATTTCTGAAACCAAAAACAGCAGCAACTGGCGCTTCGGCATCTTGTTAATAGGTTAGTGCCGGAAAATCTATAATAATGATGTAAAGTATGTATAAAACATTCAAGTATTGTCATAAAAGTAGCATGGAACATAAGAAATTATAGATACGTTTGAGACGTATCAACGTCTCCTTCGGCCGCCTCCTCGTCGGCTGCCTCGTCGCCCGCCTCGCCGGCCGTCGCTGCGGCCCCTGAGCCCATGCTCACCCGCGCACGTGTGGGCGTGCGGCGGCCGTCTACACACTACCCCGCCGACCAGTACGTCTGCTGGGCCAGTGGCAACAGCGTCCTGCCGCACAACGGCGGCACAGCACAACCGGCCCAGACCCGGTCGGACCGGCCGGCGACCGGCCGGCCCAGTCCAAATCGGCCCTACGACTGGTGCCAACCGGGTTGGTATCCAGGGGCTTCCGCCCCCTCGCCCGGTCAGCCGCCGATTCAAACCGGTTCCCCAGCCGGACCGTCCGGTCAGCAGGCTGGCCCAACTGGACCCTCGGCCGGTCCGTCCGGTCAGCCGGTCGGTTCAACCGGACCTGCAACCGGCCTGTCACCTGCTGCTGCCTCCTCCTCCGCTCCTTCGCCGGTGCCCACCTCGATCGGCTCGCGCCGCCTTGCGCGATCCACATTGGCGCGCTGCCAGGAGGAGTACGACGCGCTGCAACGCAACCGGACCTAGGAGCTGGTTCCCCGGCCCCCTCGCGCCAACGTCATCACCGGCAAATGAGTCTTCAAGCACAAGCTCGGCTCCGACGGTACTCTTGAGCGCTACAAGGCGCGCTGGGTCGTGCGCGGCTTTCGGGAACGCGCTGGCGTCGACTTCACGGATACGTTTGCACCGGTTGTCACACCGGGCACGATCCGCACGGTGTTGCACCTTGCCGCCTCTCGCGCGTGGCCGGTGCACCAGATGGACGTCTCCAACGCCTTCCTCCATGGCCATTTGCAGGAGCAAGTGTACTGTCAGCAACCCATCGGCTTCGTCGACACCGAGCGCCTCGATGACGTGTGCTTGCTCTCTCGGTCCTTGTATGGACTGAAGCAGGCGCCCCGCCCCGCAGGCACCCGCGCATCAGCTTGGCTTCCGCTCCACGCGTTCGGATGCGTCGCTGTTCGTCTACCGGACCGGCAACGACATGGCCTACCTACTGTTGTACGTCGACGACATCATCCTGACGGCCTCCACTGCTGGACTTCTTCGATAGCTCACCGACAGTCTTCGCGCTGAGTTCGCGCTGAAGGACCTTGGCCCGCTCCACTACTTCCTCGGCATCGAGGTTGTCCGGCGTGCGGACGGGTTCTTCCTTCATCAGCGGAAGTACGCCCACGAGCTTCTCGAGCGTGCAGGGATGCTCAACTGCAACCCTGCACCTACTCCTGTCGACGCGAAGGCCAAGCTCTCCGCCAGTGATGGGTCGTTGGCGTCTGACGCGCCGTTCTACCGCTCCATCGTCGGTGCCCTTCAGTACTTGACGTTGACGTGCCCGGAGCTCTAGTACGCTGTGCAGCAGGTGTGCTTGCACATGCATGCTACTCGGGATGCTCATTGGGCCGCGGTGAAGCGGATTTAATGCTACGTCTGTGGTACCATGGGCTACGGCTTGTCGTTGCATGCTTCGCCCTCGACGTCGACCGACATCGTCGCCTACTCGGACGCGGACTGGGCGGGATGCCCGGACACGCGACGCTCCACCAGCGGTTTCTGCGCCTACCTCGGCTCGTCGTTTGTCTCTTGGTCCTCCAAGAGGCAGCCCACCGTGTCCCGCTCCAGTGCTGAGGCCGAGTACCGCGCCGTGGCCAACGCTGTGGCCGAGTGCACGTGGCTTCGCCAGCTTCTGTCCGAGCTCTCTTGTCATGTTGACAAGGCTACGGTGGTCTTCTGCGACAACGTGTCGGCCGTCTACCTCTCCGCCAACCCCGTTCATCATCGGCGCACCAAGCACATTGAGTTGGACATCCACTTTGTTCGTGAGCAAGTTGCCCTCGGTCGCGTTCGAGTTCTTCACGTACCGACGTCTCAGCAGTTTGCCGATATCATGACGAAGGGATTGCCATCCACGATTTTTCCGGAGTTTCGCTCCAGTCTATGTGTCGGTGCCGACCCTTCGACTGTGGGAGGTGTTGAGTAACATATTGTATAGGTATAGGTCCCCGTGTTTTCTCAGGGTTGTACCTGTAATTGTACATGTGTCCGCCTATATATATACGAGCAGCCGGCCCTATTGGTGCTGTGCAATCTCCAATATCTCTTCCACAATAACCATGCAAAGATTATTACTCGAAGAGGAGAGTGATGTTTTAGCACATTGAAGCATATGCTCCCTTTATTTTAAAATATATGTTAGATTTGTTTTAAAATGTTAAAAAATTTGAAATAAAAAATTCGCATGTACATCTTCACTTGCTACATTCTTTTTTCCGGTGCGATCCTAATACATCAGCTTTGATTTTAATATCCTGTTATGAAAGGCTTTGAAGATGTTTGAATCTCAAATCATCGGCTCATTGGCTGAAAACAGCTGCCAGCCAATCCCGCCTACAACCAAGGTTTTTTTCTCGGCCGGAATTTCCTGATTTCGGCGAAAACCGGTTTTATCGGTTACCACCGAGAAAATATTACCAAACGAAATTTTCCGGTATTCAAATAATTTGTCTGAATTTATTTTTTTGGTAAATTTTGGACGAAATAGTTAATTGGTTTGACATATCTCGCCCGGTATTTCCGAGATTTCCTAAATACTGGAAATATCCTTACCCATCGGTATTTTTTGCCTACCGAGAAAAAAAAAACCTTCTATACAACAAAGTGCGAAAACACAATGTAGCGGCCCGGCGAAGCGCACTTTTCCACCTAGTTTCTCTTCAAATGCCGCTACGCCACTAGGATATGTACTATGGTCAAAGATTGGCTTTGCCTCCCTTCGTTGAACCATTGCCTTCGAGTACATCAAATCTTTGTGGTTACACATTGTTCATGTCATCCCGAAAGGAGGAAAACAATGGCGCTTGTGATGCTTGTCTCTTGGGAGCTTTGCAATCAGCGTAATGCTAGAGTTTACAAGAATATGAGCACCATGAGCATGTTTGTCCTTGCACGTATCAAATCGGGGGGCGAGATCATGAATCTTCACCGGTGTGAAACATTTGGATCACCTTATTCCGGAGAGTAGGTTTCTTTTTTTCGGTTTATGGCCTGAAGCATAATACTTTGTACAACTTGTTTCTCCTTACTCAATGAGTTAAGGCAAATCCTTTTTTCGTTCAAAAAATAACCGATGGTAAATAGGCATGCATGCAAAACATATCAGAGAAGTTTCAATGTGTTCATATCGAAAAATGCAAAGGCGCCCAAATGATCTGGCTCATCTTTACGCACGAGGGAAAAAAAGAGCCGCTGAAGGAACAGGCGGAAACAGCCCTATTTTTCTTAGGGTAGTTGTGTACATGTTAAGAACGCTTAGTTATTCAAGAGAGTTCTCCATGGCTTAGAAAATACAAGGAAAATGCTTGCTTTCCTTCGGAGGCTGCGCGCGGTCGTGGCCTCCGGCTCCTGCTTGCGACACGCGTCCCGTGTGGGGACCCAGCGACGGATGGCCCGCATCACGCTTAGCCTTATCACTTCACCTTCCTCTCCGCTCGTTTCTTTTATTTTTTACTTCTCATCTCTCCAGTAGCACTTGACGTAGATGCAGGCTGCCGCCCCGACCACCGCGCCGCTGTCTGGAGGACCTCGCGCGTCCGCCTACGGATAGCTCTGCTGGCGCGCCTGCCCTGTCTATCTCCCGCGCCGACCCGCCCGCCTCGCCATGCTCCTTCGCCGACATCGTGCTTCGCCCCGCCTCACCGTGCCGCCGGTGGTAGTCGAGTGCGGCGAGGTTGCCGAACTCGCTGGTGTGTTGATCTCGCTGACTCGCTTCCTACTGGCCGCACTCCAGACGCCCCCTCACAGCTGGAGTTGGTTTGCCGGTGCCGGCGGCTGGATTTGGGGGGACATCAGTCTGGATAGTACTCCTAGCAGTGGGCAGCCCGCCGTCGCGCAGAGATGGAGGCCGCGGCGGAGTCCGATGCCCTTGTTCCCCCGGCGCTCGCCATCGCCGGAGATGGAGGCCGCGACGGAGCCCGAATCCATTGTCCCCGCTCGCCGTCGCCGGAGATGGAGGCTGCGGCGGAAGCCCATAACCCAAGCTCGCTCGGCGCCGGCAACCTGGTCAGGTGGAGCACGCGGGGATGGCTCCCGGACGAGCTGATACTAGGGTGCAAGGGGCTGTGCCGCCAGGCGTGGCGGTGGAGCTTTGGCAGCAGGCCAACGATGCTGCGACAGCTGGTGTCCGGCGGTGCTACGAGTTGAGTCCGCGGTGCTACCGCAACAGTCTGATGGTGTTCCGGCAGCCGGCAATCCTCTGTCGCCAGAGCTGCAAAGGACGGCCGATGATGCTACATTAGTTGGTCGACCGTGCTACAACCATGGCCGGAGCAGCTTTGACCTCCGACGGTGGATGCTGCGACTTGCGGATGCTGCGACCGGTGGTGCTGCAAACCGGCACAACCGGCGGCGGCGGTGCAGCAAGGCGGATGCTGCGACCAGCAGTGGCGGTGCTGCAAGGCAGCACAACCAGCGGCGGTGGTGCAGCAACGCAGTGCGATCGGCGGCGGCCTTGCTGCAAGGCGGATGCTACGACCATCAGCGGTGGTGCTGCAAGGCTACGCGACCGGCAACGGCGGTGTTGTAAGGCGGCGCGACCGGTGGCGGCATTGCCAGAGGCAGGCGACGAAGCTACTATCGGGTGGAGGAAGTGTTGCTATGGTTAGTGGCGGTGCTGCAAATGTTAACCAACAGTGCTACCACCAGTTAGTGGCGGAGCTGCAAGAAGGTGACGGTGCTACCATCTGGAGTTGGAATGCTGTCGGTGGTGCGTCGGCGAGGAGTTTCACGATTCTATAATTGTATATTTTTTGTGATACAAATGTTATGATGTTTTGCTACTTTCGTATAAATTTTTTGCTACTAGGGTCTTCGGCAAGGTCTATCTCAGGCGAGTTTTCTTTTTATTTCTAGACGAACCTATTTTGCTTCAATGAAGCAAAAGCGGGAGGTTTTTTTGCAACTCTATTCTGTTTTTAGGTCGAACCGTTTTTTGCTTCAATGAAGCAAAAGCGGGAGATTTTTTGCTGCGACGAAGCATAGTCTGAACAAGTCTCTGGCAACTCTCTTTCTGCTTTTAGTCGAACCATTTTTTGCTTCAATGAAGCAAAAGCGGGAGGTATTTTGCTGCGACGAAGCAAAGTTTGAATTTCAGATGAAAATAGACACGTGTCACGCATGCAAGCAGGAGGCTGGAAAATTCTGAGCCTTCGGAGGATTTCTAGCGCTGTCCAAAATACAATCTGTAAACGCAATGTTACACCATATATTCTGCCCATTTCCAAAAAAAACCATATATTCTGCACATATATACTTAGTAGGATGCCAAGCAAGAAATGCAGATCATGCGTTGGCGCATGCAGAGTAATTAAGCCTATGAAAACATATCTAATTATCTATCCATGGGTCCTTATGGAGGCTGGTGGCTTCGTACGTGGTACTAGCGTGCATGTCACCGCGCGCTAGCTTCTCCCGGGTAAAGTTGCTTCACCATGGTCCACGCATTTTCTTCCGCCTTAGCTGAAGACACAGAAATTTCGTCGTCAGAGATCACATAACGAACTTACGACTGGCAATTAATTTGTTGAGAGAAACTTACGTCGGTGCTGCGGCCGCACTTCTTCTTGCGGCAGTTGGTCGACCTGGGAGGAAGGCGCGCATAGCACCTATATATGAATCAATGGCGGAGAAAAGTCAGTCTGGAAATAATATGCCTGGCCGAGATGCTATATATATAGGGTATAGGCGTGTATATGAAGAACGTACTTTCGGCAGATCATCTTGTTCTTGCTGTAGCCGAACGCGATCGCTCGGAGGCTGGGCTCGATGGCCCAGGGGAAGCAGGCCCCCCGGTAGTAGCCGTAGCTGCAGCCGCGGCGGCCGCCGCGGAGGCCGAGCACGAGGTGCAGCGTCGAGTCCTTGCAGATGCCGTAGTCGGCCAGCGTTCGGCCGTCCTCCGCCTCGAGCTCCTTCCCGGCGTAGACGAGAGAAGGTAGCTGATGCTGGTCGTCGTCAGGGTCGTCATCGGTGTCGGAGGTGACGATGATTCCTCCCTTGTCATGGATCTGGGCCTTGACGCTATCGACTGTGTCGCTGCTCTCGACCTCGAGCGTGAGAGTCTGCCCGGTGATGGTCTTCACGAAGATCTGCATCGTCGTGGGTGGCGGTGGACCGGTGGTGCCGTGTGGTGGGGTGAGCGCAGAGCAGAGCCGCGGATGTACACATATATAGCGATCGATCGGAGGGAACGGAAACGCGGCCGCTACGAAACGGAACATAGTAGGCCACGGTAATGGGAATACGTGATCGCTACGGCTACAGACCTCCGGTCGGAGAATTCCGAACAAACTAGTAGTACAGTAGTATTTTGGATGAAAACTGCTTTGGAGTCAATTTGGCATGCAGCTTTACCTGTTCGGAACTTCCTTTTCAGATTCAATTTTTTTTAACAGGGAAATATTTAACATTGAAGCTCATAGGACAACATTAAAGCTCATAGTATAAGTGAACTTCAGTAAAATAACTAGCTACTTATTTAATTACTAAAGAAGTTAGCTCCAGCCATGTAATTACAATAAATAGTCAGATAGCTATATTTCAGACACCAATGAGTACAAATATTTCTAGAGCAAAACATTTCTTATCAGATTGATAAGAAAATGAGTAAGACTTAGGGAAACCTCCAACTTGAATAAAGGTCATTTTAATCAAATCAAGCAGTACATTACTTGTTCAAATTAATTAAGAACGAGTATAACAGCAAGAAAATGACTTAAACATAAATATTCATGGATCACAAACAAGAGATCAACTTCTACCATAAAACCCAAGCCCTAAAACGTCTACGCAATCTCCAGCAGTTCCAAATTCTACATCATACAAGGTACATGATACAATACAGAAGAACCACTTGCTTTCGTCACAAACTATGGACAGATTTAAAAAGAAGAGAGCACGGAAATCTGATGATGAAACAACATGCTTTCTTGCAAAATATTGTTGTAACATGTACCCCAATACAACAAGAAATCATATGTCAAAACAACATGTACCTACCTACCAAGATCAATAATAACATCTTATACAGTTAAAAGGAAAGAAAAAAAGCAACAAGTGCTTCGATTAGTAACATGTGCAACATTATAAAGATTGCCGACCATTAAATGATCAGTAAAAATAAGGAAGAGTTACTGTCTAGCTATCATAGTTTATCACTAACATACAAGGTACCAAACCCGAAAACATGAGGATTTGTGGCATAAGCAAGTAACTAGAAAGAAAACAATACCAGAATCAGAGCTTCAACAACAATAATTAGCATAAAGCCTAAGCAAGATTGTTAAACCCTCAATTGCTAAAGTATCTCATGCCCTTTATGGCCTGAAACAACACTACAACATTTACTAGTAGAATTTAAAATAAAAATGTACATCTATATCCTCATGAGTCAGAGGGTCATGCACACAAACATGTCGCCATCTTCAACAAGATCCAGTTATAGGGTAGCACAACACAACACATACAACCATGGCACTAAGAGCATCTTCACCGGCGCGCCCCAAATAGTCGCCGGCACTGTCATATGGGGCGCGCCGGCACAACATCCTCCATTTGGGGGAGCTGCTCCCACACCAGCGCGCCCCATACGACAACCCCGATAGATGATTTGAATTAAAAACTCAAACAAAAGCATAGAAATTCGAATAAGTTTTCGAATTTAAAGTTTGAGCCCACAAACGGCCACCAAATTGAATATGAAGTTTGGGCCAACATACGGCCACCGAATCGTCTCCGGGTGCAAAATACAACTTCGGCTTCCAAGCCAACTGGTCAGATGAACGGGGTCATGGGCAGCTCAACCTCGAAACTTCCTCATCGTCGGCGAGCCCTGGCGGCAGCTCCGTCGCTGCAACAGGATCCACGGTCGCCGGGAGAGGCATCAACGTCGACGGTGCCGGCGGAGACCATGAATATGGAGGGTGTCAGGGAGACACCGACGCATCTTGCACCGCCAGCACCTCTTGGGCGATGCGCTCGTGATACATCTCGTGCCACGCCCGCGCCAACGGGTCCATCTTCTCCATGTCGGCCATCAAGATCTTGGATTGTTGAGACATCTTGGCCAACGAAAGCTGCGTCGCTTCGTTGGTGGCCTTCATGGCAGCAGCGTGAGCTTCCATCTTCGCCGCCTCCACCTTCTCCCTCTCCAACTCGATCTTCATGTCTTGCTTGTCGAGGATTGCATTCCACACGACGGCGGCCCTATCCGCCGCTTCCTTGTTCTCCATTGAGAATGAGGTTATCATCTTCTTGAGGGAGGCGTTCATGGCGGCCAATGCCGGCGCCGTATTCCTCTCGGTCTTGGCCTTCTTGTTGCCAATGGGGCGCCTGGTGGAGGCGCCGGCTGAATCGACCGGCCCTTCTACCCCGTCCTTGTTTAGAGTGTGGCGGAGGTCGTCCCATTTCTTGCAACCTTGTAGCTTGTTGAAGCAATGCATTAAGGGGAAGTCTTTTTTCCGTGTTTTTGTACTTGTACATCTTGAGGGCGTCTAGCATCTAACAATACATGATGCAATAACAAGATATAGAACAAGATGGATCATCAAATAGATACACTATGATGCATTATGAAATAGACATCACCAAATGGGGGTAGATCATACCCAATCCACCACCGTCTTGCCACTCTCCTTCCGGCCCTTAATCGTCTCATAGTAGCCATGGAACTTGCTACACGCCGCCTTCATGATGTTCCAACGGTGGGAGAGGGCGCCCTCGTTCCGGTTCATGTTGATGGTGGCGTAGTCACCATAGTTATTCTTCACGTTGAAGGAATCAAGGGTGCGCTTGTAGTACTTGCCTTCGGTTTGGTTGGTGTCGGTGATGGGGCAAAATCTCACTTGCTTCCACGCCTCGATGAGACATCCATCCTCCAAAGACCTCCACCTCGGACAACGAGTGCCGTCGGAACGTCTGCGTGTCATCGTCCTCGTCGTGGTCACGCCGGTGTCATCGTCGATCAGTTAAAAAGTTACCTACTTTGAGTCGCCGCCGGTGTCTACGATGCACATAACACATAAAAAGTAAGTAAACTCACCTTGTCCTCGCCCATGGACATGCCGTACGTGCTGCCGAACACCTGGTGGGTGCTCCTGCCCTTGTCGGTGAAGAGGTGGCAGGGAAGGCCGTTGCCGTTTGTCACGTGGCCGTCTATGCTTCCTGGGCGGCGCAGGTCAGGCGACGAGTTCAGGTCGACGGGGAAGCGAAAGGCGCCGCTACCCCTCGGCGCCGAATCCGGCGAGAACGGTGTGTTGGGGTCGAAGGTCATGTCGTTGTCCGTGTACTCGGGGGACTAGCGGTTGCGGCCGTCCATCTGCAACAGCCGCATCTGCGAGAGCGACGGCACCTCCGCGTAGTACCCCATGTAGTACCCCGGTGACGACGGTGAGCTTGAGAAGTTGCGGCCGGCGGGCTGCTGGCTCCATTCGGGCTGGCCGCCACCCAAGCTGAGGCACACTTCCGCAGCGGCCACCGCTTTCGCTGCGCCGAGAGCGGCGACGCGGCGCCTTTTGTGGCCGGCCGTCGCAAAGGAGCAGCGGCGTTTCTCCTCCTCCCACTCCTCCTGTGACATGTTCGCCGGCTTCTCCTTCCGCGTCACGGTGTGCGGCTTCGGCGGCGCCTTCGTCGGCGGCTTCGCTGCCTTCGTCGGAGCCTTTTTCTTCGGTGGCATGGCGGCGGCGAGGATTTTCCGGGTTGGAGGCTGGATGGGAGATGGAGCGGCGGGCGGGAGAAATGAGCAGCAGAGGGGACGGTATTTTGGTGGAAAAGATGTATAATTTTGGGATGTGTGGGTGACAGGCGGCTCAAACACCCAAAAAAAATCGCCTCGCGAGGCGCCGGCGCGCCCGATTCGCGCCCTTCGCGTAGGGGCCGGCACGGGCTTGCCGGCGCTTCTATTGGGCTCGAAAAAACGCCGACGCTATTTGGACCGCGCCGGTGTGAGCCCATTTTCGCTGCCGCCCCCCAAAACGCCATCGGGTCTGCTATGGGGCGCGCGGGTGGAGTCTCCACCGTGGAGATGCTCTAAGGCCATCACCCATAGCACGCACCATAGAGGGACAGAAGGACATGCATAGAGGCGAGCTACTTTGTAGCATGTGTAATCAAGGGGAGAAATCTAGGCTATAATGCTATATCACGAGAGGAAGAGGGGGAAAGAGATGTCCTTCAGGTTGGTGGGCATCGTGGTGGTCTGAATCGGTTCGGGCGAGCTCCTCTTCCTGGTCGGCCCCATGTCCTGGACGTCATCACCTTGTGCATCCTTGTCGCTGTCCAGATACCCACCTGCAGCAGCTCCGGCGCGTGGCCTCTCCTTGGCTGTGCCGGCGACCACACATGGGCAAGAGCTGGAGGAGGCCGGCCCTGACCCCTCCTCATTGTGTTGTTTAATTTCGCCTTAGCAATTGTTATTATGCTCGCTTGTTTTATCTACTTTGTGCTTCTACTTACTAAACCATGGATGGCAATTGCAAATATACCTCCAGCAGTTGAAATACTAAAGTCACGGCAACAAATACTTGGCATTTCATTTTGGCATCTCAGCTAACCGAAGGAGATTCGGATATTGATTTGTTGTGTCATTGCGAGTGCAAACTAATTATTATTGTGCTTACTTGATTGATATATATCGGCACTTCAGCAACTTCTAGAAGATTGTGCCTCAGTACAATTAATGCCATGATCCGGCAGCTCCTCCATGTACCGGGCACCTCCAACCTGTGGCCTCCGTTGCGGCGACCTTCATGGATGAAAATGAACAGTTTTGACATGCATGTCATATTTAAATGGCAATCATATGGCTCCTTCCATCATGTCGTAGTATGACTTGCATATCATATATATTAGATCATATAGCATCTCATACAATCACAATGAATTCTTGAAGCTATACCATATCACATGCACTTGCTGCAAAAACTCCCGGGCTGCTCCCCGAGAACGATTCGTGCCTCCTTGAAGATGTCTTGAGGCCAGCGCCTAAGAAATCTTTGAGAAGCTCTGTCGCAGAAGCTTCCCATGCCCAACCTTGCCAGCACCGATGTCCAAGCGCTCTCTTCTTCGAAGATGTAGATCTTATGTCTCGATGCTCTTCTTGCATCATCTGTGATAAATGAGGAGGGTGCGCCTTGGGGGGGTATTTATCCTGGGTGCACCGCTTTCGTTGTGGTCGTCTCGACAGAGCATCATGCGTACCACGCCTTGTCGTCTTGAACAACGGCTCCACCCACGCATCCGGCATCGTGGGGATCCCCATTCCCACTACGTCGACTGGTAAATAGGTGGAGCCAAACCGATGGAACCTGACGGAATCAAAAGTTGGTACCGAAGCCAAAATCTGTTACCACCCGATTTTGGCCAAATCAGGAGATGGGCCGTAAGTGAAGATGTGCTTGAAGGACGTACACGTGGAGCATCTTCGAAGCGGCCTTGCGCTGAGAGTTTGGGCTAAGTTGCCCATGTATCTGTAAATGAGTAGATCGTGTTGTTTTAGATTAAAGAGATAGAGTCTGGCCCGTGCACGGTTAGGTGCACGCCTCGATTAGAAAGTCCCTTGGACTATAAATATGTATCTAGGGTTATCGGAAAAGGAGGACAATCATCGTTCAACCAACACAAATCAGGCGCATCGCCACCCCTTTCTTCGAGGGTTTCTCCCGGTAGCACCATGCCTAGATCTAGCGATCTAGGCAGTATACGTTTATTCGTTAACCTTGTACTGCTCGTGCTGAAGCCTTGTTGATGGCGAGCAGTACTATTTATCCTTAGGTGTTTAGGGGCTTGCATTGGTGCTTTCACGTGCATATCTGCGTGGCAATGCCGTCCCTCGACACCTAGCTGCCCTTACGTCTGTCCAGACGTAAGGGCAGCATCTTGCTCATTCGTAACTTAGTAGATCCGATCCGTTATAGTTGCTCCTTGCTCCGCAAGGATTAGTTTAATATCTGCATAGTTAGGCCTTATGTTGGAGTCGGAGGATCCGGTGGTGCGTTAGGCGTTGTTTACCGTCCTGCGAGGGATGTTCGGGGATCAACGTTATGTTGGTTTTTAGGCCTCTAGGGGTAGTTTGCATCATCTCTCGTAGGCTAGGCCCGATCGCGTAGGACGTTCCGATTATGCGGTGAAAACCCTAAACTGTCGTGGATCGTTTTAGCTTTGTCCTGATCAAGCAGGATCCCCATGCCATTGTAAATCCAACGTGAAACATGGGGCGATCGGCTCCTTGAGCCGATCCACGGGAAACCTGAGAGCCGATAGGGCTCGTATTTAATGTTTACGTGTCTACCATGCAGGAACAAATCGAAGCACTAACACCCTCCTGATCGGGTCTAGGTCGGTGGCACGCCCTAGCAACCGCCAGGACGTTGGCAAGATTTGCGGGACGACGCGAGGTGCCAGGATCCACTAAGCGCCCTGGGAGCTTCCCGCTCTTCGTGTTGCTTAACCAACGCCCGTCGGGGGTTTTGGAGGGTAACACATTCGGCACGCTCGGTGGGACACATCTTCGCATACATCCACGTCAACATCGGCATCCGAGATGGCGGAGGAACAGATCACATACGAGGATCTTCCTCCTGATCATAAGAAGAAGTACGATGAGCTGAAGGCCATCGTTGAAGCCGAACTCATCGGCTCCTTTGAGAAGACCCGTTCGCACGGTATCGGTTCAAAGGATTCACTCCACAAGGCGTCCTCGACGGGGTAGATCTGCTCTCCCTTCGATGAACGTACCGCAGCCCTGCGACAGGAGGTCAACTACATGGTGGCCCATTCACTGCATCGGCACTCTGAGAGCCTGGTGAACACTTTGGAGCGCGTTGCGCTCCGTGTGGTGCAAGAGATCATGGAGCGTCGATACTCCCCTTCAGGACCTGTTCTAGGGACTCACCAGGGAGAGATGCAACTCCACACCAGCCACCTCTGCCGTACGCAATGGCGGCTCCACAGCAACAAGGCTCACCGGCATACGTCGTCTACAAAGTTGGGGTGACCCGGGCGACTATCAGTTCTTGCATGACCCGCCCAAGGAAATCCCACACGGATACGTGTGCACGTATGTGCCGGACTGCAACAACTGGACGCAGCGATCCAGGCTCCACCGGGAGGGATTGCCGGAGCAGGAGCAATTGTTCCGGCAGGGAGAAACGACAGCAGCGGGGAGAGTTTGGGAGGCAGAGAAACAAGCGTGGTTAGCCAAGTATACCACTGCACCAGTCCAGGAAAGCTCACCACTACCTCCACCGCAGATCAGATCAGCGCAGTCCTGAGATCAGTTCGGCATCTTGCCGAAGAAGAAGATAATTGGCTATTCCAAGCCGTACCCCAATGAGTTCGACCTGATCCCACTACCGCCTAAGTACCGGCTTCCGGACTTCAACAAATTCAGTGGGTCGGAAGGGTCAAGCTCCATCGAGCACGTGAGCCGATACCTGGCCCAGCTGGGCATGGTTTCAGTATCGGATCAGCTACGGGTGAGGTTCTTCTCGCAATCCCTCACCGGTCCAGCGTTTGGGTGGTACACCTCGTTGCCGCCAAATTCAGTGCAATCATGGAAGCAGCTGAGGAACTGTTCCACACCCAATACCATTCGAAACTGAAGCTGGTATTGCCGAACTAGCACAGGTTCGGCAAAAGCGAGAGAGACAGTGGCTGAGTACATCCAACGTTTCAACCAAGAACCGATGCTATTCGGCTCACTTAACGAGAAAGAGGCGTCGAGCTGGCCGTGGCAGGCCTTGCAACGTCGTTCAAGGATCCGACGTTCCAGGTTGAGTACAACTCGTTGACGCACCTGGTCAACAGACCGACCTTATATGAGCAGCGCCATCCAGCTGTACCAGGACAAGTTCAAGCGCGCGATCAGCCTGGTCAATACCGATGAAGATGAAGATTCTGGAAGATCAGGAAGTAGCGGTAGCCGAGTGGACTCGGACGCCACCGTGTCCTGCAAATGGGTGAACCCGCCAGGGCCTCCAAGAGGGTTGGACTTTGACGTGACCAAGACTGAACAGATCTTCGATCTGCTACTGAAAGAGAAACAGTTGAAGCTACCCGAAGGCCACAAGATCCCTACGGCGAGGAGATGAACAAAAGGCCATACGCAAATGGCATCACACGTTCACGCACGCCACCAACGACTGCAAAGTGTTGCGCGCACAAATTCAGATGGCGATAGAATCAGGCCGATTAACTTTCGGACAGTTTGCCATGAAGGTAGACATGCGTCCGTTTCCGGACGTCAACATGGTGGACCTAAGCCACTCCATAAGAGAGCCAGGGTTCTCTTTCGATGTCAATATGGCAGGGTTTGTGATCCGCCATGGTGTGGACAAAGCAGAGAGCAGCCACTCCCGTGGCAAAGATAAAGAGGAGGCCGTTCCACGCGACCGGCCCCAAGACGATGATAGACGGTACCTAACCGAGGAGGAGGTGAGAAGCATACGGTATCAGCGCCCATTATCCGTGCATCTCCTCAACAAATATGAGCAGCAGTACGACCGGCGCTACGACGAAGACGATGAAAGATATCGTCGGTCCGATGCGGAGAACAGGAGGTATCGTCGGAATGACGGCAACAACGAGTACGAACGTCGCGCCAGTGGGAGGTCAAGGGAGCAAGACAACGTGGATAAGCACTGAACTGTCCCTTCTTCAAACATTGCTGGGACTCGGGAATGAGCCGATTGCCAACAATCGAGAACGCCCAGAATGCACGCAGCGAAGGAGAAGGACGGACGGAGTTTCAGTGTTCGAGCGTCTAGGACCTCTCCCACATCAGAGTAAACGAGCTGAGTCATCTCAAGAAGAAGACTTTGAGGAGTCAGATGGAGAAGAAGATGGGTATCACCGACCAAGGTGGTGCCCTGATGGACTCAGCCATTCTCAGAAGCGTCGGGTGCAATGGCTGCGAAACCTGGAAGAAGCCGAGGCACCTGTACACGTTGAGAAGAGCACGGCCCGATCTGGCCGTGAAAATTCAGCAAATAGTGGAGACGAAGGCGCGCCCGCCAAAGAAAGTATGGCGCCCAAAAGGCGAAAGCCGATGCACATGCATCGGCTGATGCAGGCATCGGCTGATACAAACATGATATCCGTGACCCGGACGGAGTAGCAAGTCCAAGACATTGGACATACGTGGCAAGGCCGATCCCTGAGATCGACCCTCAAAAAAAATGAAACGCAGAGGATCTCATCTCCAACATGCCACGTAGCTATAGTGGAAATCCGAGAAGTTGCAAATCATCGCCAAAGCCTTGCAACGGAAAAGGAGGCCGATTCCCGCAATCGGCCAAAATTATCCTCAACATACCTTGTCTGTGTTCAGCATTGATCCAACAGATGCCTGAAGAGCCGATGCCATCAATTACTTGACAGAATCGGCTCGGGGGGCACATATGGATGAGATACGAGGATACGGAGCTGGGAACGAATGTCAAATGTCCAAGAGCAGCTCAAGCATGGGGCGATACATAAACAAATCGGCCATAAAAAATCGAAAATATAGAATTTTTGAGCAAAGCCGATGCGTAGACATCGACTTAAGAATAAGAAAAAGCCGATGCACGGCCATCGACTCAAGGGATTGTTACAAGCAGAAGCCTAATGGAGCAGTCACCGAGGTACGTAGCGAGGTTCTACTGAAGAAGTCCCTCGGTGGAATGGTTGGTGGCTCCATTGGCAAATCCTCGAGGTCAGCAGCGCCTGCGTAAGCATGCAGGTCAGATTCAGCCAATAAACATTCAATTGGCTGTGGCATCCCTCCTAGGGCTTGACCAAGGTGACGACTTCATCAGACATCGTCACCAGAAACTGCATTAGTCGCTCGAGGTGAGGAGTCGATCCGAGCGCAGGGCACAAGAAGGGAGCTGGGAAGAGTTCAAGGGCCACTGCGTGTGAGGCTTCTTAGTTCAAGGGAGCTACTGATCCTTCCAGAGCCGTCCTAGTGCACTGTCTCCTTGGGCGTAAGCTTTCCTGCCAAGTTTTGATAAAGAACTGGAATGACTTGGGGGGCAGCTCACCTTGGAGGTTCTCTGCTATTAACAGCCGATTTGGTCAGAATCGGCTGATGCTGCACTACAGTTGGGAAGCCGATGACGGCCCATGTGGCTGGTCCACTTCTGTGCTCGCCTTGACCGAGGCTCGGGGGGCAGCTAGCCCTGAATATTTCTCATTCTGAAGAGCCAGTGGTGTTGGAATTGGCTATCTCTGCATCATAACCATGTTGAACAGAAGGACTCTTGCAGAGGAAAAAGGAGCCATCATCATGGATCAGGCTCTAGACTAGTCCGGTGCTGCAAAGAAACAAAACATCGCAAGGGAAGCTGTGAACAAATGGCACTTGTTTTACAGGAGTATCAGCTTCAACATCAAGTTCGTCAGCAACGGGCTAGGGAGCTTTCCTGGAAGCATTAATTCAGGAGTTTTGCCGTCAGGACAAACACTACGATCGGATGATTCTGGAGTCCAAGGATCTAGGGGTCTCACGGCTGCGCGTTGGACCCGTTCGATTAGAAGTTTGGGTCTGAATTTCATGGACTGCAAGTCGACATCTGAGAAGGCAATTAGATTGATTTGTTTTGCAATCCATTGGAAAAGCTGATGCTTTGCCATCGGCTCATTAAGCATCTACCGAATCGACAATCGGCAGACTCAGTACAGAGGGCAATCGGCTAAATCATCACCAAGGAAATCAGTAAAATCAAATTGGGGAATTCTTCATTGATAAACAAGGATTTCTTACATGAAAAGCTGTTTGCTCTCAAAAGGAATTGCTAGGGGGAACATTGCCCCATCTACTACTCCTAGCTCTATCCTATCTAGGGGCCGCTGCTGCCCTCATCGTCGCCATCGCCGCTGTCGGCGCTGCTCCCGGCCGGCTCATCGTCACTGCTGTAGTAACCACCGGCGGGACCTTCATTGTCCTCATCTTCTTCGCTAGCGTCGCCATAGTCGCTGTCGAAGTCGCTGATGTTGCCCGGCCAGAGACGCTTGGCCGGCGGTTCGTCGGAGGAGGTGGTGTCCTCCTCCTCTTCCTTCACCTCCTCGGCGGAGGAGTAGCCGTCCCAGGAGAAGCCGTCGTCGCTTTCCTCCTCCGATTGCCCAACGGCAAGGAAGCGAAGGTCGCTCTCCCCGTCCGTTAAGGACTGGTCGTCGGACCAGACGAAGGAGTCGTGGGTCGACTCGTCCCGTCGGCTATGGCGCGGTGAATGTTGGCCGCGTGGGCCTCCTGTGGGTCCCATTCAGGCGTTGGCTCGCGGGAGGTGGAGGATTGGGTGGAAAGACCCGATGAGGGAGAAGACGAAGAGGAAGACATGGCGGCGGAGGAGGGTTTTTCGGTTTGCCGATGGCTACTGTGGAGCAGGGGATAAAGAAAGAAACCACAGGAAGTGGCCAAATAAAAAGGGGTATAGCGATTTAATGCCTAAGCGGTTTCCGAGGACGTGGTGCCGAGCAAGTCGTGCAGAGAAGGCGAGGAGGCAAGACGTCATCATGAAGAAAACGGCGACGGTTCTGCCACGACATGACCCTTCGAAGGAGACAGATGGTTTTGCAATTACCATTATCAAAACCAGGGGGCATGTGTTACCACCCGATTTTGGCCAAATCAGGAGATGGGCCGTAAGTGAAGATGGGCTTGAAGGACGTACACGTGGAGCATCTTCGAAGCGGCCTTGCGGAGAGTTTGGGCTAAGTTGCCCATGTATCTGTAAATGAGTAGATCGTGTTGTTTTAGATTAAAGAGATAGAGTCGCCGTGCACGGTTAGGTGCACGCCGATTAGAAAGTCCCTTGGACTATAAATATGTATCTAGGGTTATCGGAAAAGGAGGACAATCATCGTTCAACCAACACAAATCAGGCGCATCGCCACCCCTTTCTTCGAGGGTTTCTCCGGGTAAGCACCATGCTGCCTAGATCGCATCTAGCGATCTAGGCGTACACGTTTATTCGTTAACCTTGTACTGCTCGTGCTGAAGCCTTGTTGATGGCGAGCAGTACTATTTATCCTTAGGTGTTTAGGGGCTTGCATTGGTGCTTTCACGTGCATATCTGCGTGGCAATGCCGTCCTCGACACCTAGCTGCCCTTACGTCCGTCCGACGTAAGGGCAGCATCTTGCTTCGTAACTTAGTAGATCCGATCCGTTATAGTTGCTCCTTGCTCCGCAAGGATTAGTTTAATATCTGCATAGTTAGGCCTTATGTTGGGGTCGGAGGATCCGGTGGTGCGTTAGGCGTTGTTTACCGTCCCTGCGAGGGATGTTCCGTGGATCAACGTTATGTTGGTTTTTAGGCCTCTCGGGGGTAGTTTGCATCATCTCTCGTAGCTGCTAGGCCCGATCGCACGTAGGACGTTCCGATTATGCGGTGAAAACCTAAACTGTCGTGGATCGTTTTAGCTTTGTCCTGATCAAGCACCCCATGCCATTGTAAATCCAACGTGAAACATGGGGCGATCGGCTCCTTGAGCCGATCCACAGGGAAACCTGAGAGCCGATAGGGCTCGTATTTAATGTGTACGTGTCTACCATGCAGAACAAATCGAAGCACTAACACCCTCCTGATCGGGTCTAGGTCAGGTGGCACGCCCTAGCAACCGCCAGGACGTTGGCCAGAAGATTTGCGGGACGACGCGAGGTGCCAGGGATCCACTAAGCGGCCCCGGGAGCTTCCCGGCTCTTCGTGTTGCTTAACCAACGCCCGTCGGGGGGTTTTGGAGGGTAACAAAATCATATTGTGAAAATTGTAAAAAAAAACGAATGAACTTATGATCAGTTGACCCATCGGATGAGCCTGCACACATCTTAAAGCTTGTGTTTCCCCACCCCTCTCTGGAAGGGGATACTCAGCAATACATAAGAATTTAGATAGGACAACTACCTGAAAAGGTAGAGATGAAACAAAAATGAAGCACCAACTAAAGGCGATTGTAAAATAACACATCTAGGGTTTCCGTACCCCTCTCCGGTGGCATCTCCGCCTCTGGTGGCCTTGGAGGCTTGGAGGACTATGGCCCCTCGCCGGTGGGAGGTTTCGCGTACCTTTTTAGGTTGATTTTTAGTGTCTTCTTTAAAATGATGAGGTGGCTACATGTTGAAGTCGGAATAAGCTTCTCCCCATCCTATCCTCACTCTGGTAGTGCATGTGGAGATGTGTGTACCGCGGATCTCCTGAGATCCAGTCGGTTTTCGTGTCCGTTTGTGCGGTGTTAGGTCTGGCTCTTCTGATCTATGGGTATTATCTTTGGCGAAGGTTGGTGTTGTGGTGCATTTAGTCCTTTGGAGCCGTAGCACAATGACTCCCCGTTTGTCTATTACAACAAGATCTACTACGACAATAGTTTGAACTAATGGTAGGGCAACCTAACTTGTTGATCTCATAATTTTTGTGGAACAGTAAGTAAATGGATAACATTTCTATAAAATAGGGTGAACTAATGGTAGGATAACCTAATTTGTGGATCTAATCCACCTATCATTCATCGCTAAATTGTATAGGTGCCTCACCCCCTTATCTCTCGTTGGTGCTCGCGGGCTCCTGGCTGCAAGTGGCCTTTCTACCAGAGTGCAAATCTCTTCCGAGATCCCACAATCTGATGTCGGTGCGACCTAAGGATGGCAAGCACTATAAAGTCTGTTGAAATTTAAGTACAAGGACATGTTGGGGTAAGAATTCTGAGTAGAAACAACATGAAGACAAGGCTATGCATATCAGTTTTTTTATATTTAAACTGAATCTTACAGTATTTTAACTCTACGGTTGATGAGTAAAATATGTTTTAATACTTTTGCATATTGTACAAACACTGAGTTGATTAAGTACTGATTTACTAATGCTTAACCTTGATATTTATGACCCCAGTGTTCAGCATATTGTGTCAAGTCCGTTTCTATAAGTACAAACTAAACAGATGAAAAACTGTCAAGGATACATTAACTCCTTGGAAACAACTCATGTGGACTTCGTTAGTTAGGTCTTTTCCGAAACGTATGCTCTTTCCTTAGTTCACTCCATTGTTGCATAGCAAATGTCAAAGTATATATGTAGATGGAATGTGATACCATCTGACCTTCTACCACACTGCCCTCTTTCTGGCATCATTTTCCACCCACCCTCACAACCCACATGAAGCACCAGCTCTACTGGGGATTCAAGATAAAATGCAAGATGAACTCAACTGCAGAGGAAGGGTACGTGAATCTAGTCATCTCATACCATCGCATGGGAAAAGGAGATGAGTGGCTTATGCACCGCTCTAACCACCAGATCAAGCACGCACTTAGCCTACGCAGAGGCACCAGGCCCAAACAAGGTTGGAACAGTCAATGAAAGCATCACAAGCTCAGGTATCGCATACAAAAAAAGAAACAATAGCCGAAAATCAATGCCGAGAGCAAACCCATGTATTCAACAAAAAACTATCGCCCATAAAAAGTCTAATAAGAGGATTTTCACATGTTACCGAACGAAATAAGAAAGAAAAGAGTATGCATTTCTACATCCATTGCCCACGTTGTGTGTTGGTAACACAACATCATGCAAGTCTATTCTATTATATACTAAAAGCAAAATACAGATGTTTAATAAAGTCATTAGGTTGATTCACATCATCTTAATTATTCCAGTGGTTAGATCTAAAATTAGTGGTTGTGATTTAATGAAAGATTACTATTTACGTAACAGTGTAAGTCCGTTTGACATGATCTATTATATCGGAACAATAACAACTCAGGTTGATTAATAAAAAAAAAAGGAGTCCGATCTAATCCGGCAGATGGTAACGTGTGCGAAAAAAACTCTTCCGCGTCTATTCAGAAAACGCATACATCCGGTAAGGAAAGAAATCAAGCCGTAATAGCATAACTTACGTGGAGAGCAGCTCCAAAAGATCTAAAATAATATGTCCTGAATTCTTCGCGTCCACCAGACTAAACATCTAAACTGGAAACTCTATCTTCAGGAATTATACATGAACGTTTGTGGCGTCGTTACAAGCTAGCATATATAGTACAGAACAAATTAATAGCACGTATATTATACATGAGGCAGTATATAAAAAATCAAATTATGCTATATACTTTTTTGAGGCATCAGGTTAATTCACGCATGCTTAAAAAAAATAAACCGACGATTTTAATCTTAACATTTCAGATTGAAAGATAAAAAGTGTTACGTGTAACAATATACATGTACAAAATAGACTTATGACACGTAAAGACCCGTATATGTACATGCCACACCACCTAAATAATATTGGCTATTAATTGAGTCTAAAAAGGAATTGTCTCAAATATGTCACGAATATACAACTTACAACTTACAGTTATAACAGGTCACCTAGGAGTCTCAACCTTTTGTCACATTGAGAACATGTATATACTTGGGAAACAAATCCACGCAATTGATCAACATATATACGGGTCACGCCATGTGTGTCGTGCAACAACTTCTAACCATGGCGGGGCAGCTAGCAGTGGCAAGCCTGGCAGTAATCTGCGTCTCCATGACAACTTGGCAAGATGCACCATACGACGCTGCCTCGAGTTCGCACTATGTCATGGGCTTGAGCTTTTCCCTTGGCGGCGGCCGCGCCCAGGACCTCGATCTCTCCCAGCTCTCGAAGCTCATGTCATCGCTGGGATCATCAAAAACGAAATCACCGCCGCCTCTGCTAAGCTACTACACATGACACTGCTCATCATGGCCGTCGAGGTCCTGGAGTGATCTATGTGTGGCGGCGCAGGCGGAAGTTTGCCAAGGAGGAAGAAACTACTAAGGTCTCCTGTGGATGCTGCAGCAGTTGCGTCCCGGCGATGTACGACGACCCCAGTTTTAGCAAGTTTGGCGTCATCCATATCCTCACTTCTGCTAATCTTCCTCGGTGCCACCAGGCTCCCTCCTCTGAACCTTCAGTGCAGCATTTAAAGGTCGTGTTGCCGATTTCGACGATGGCGGGGAACCGGCGGGTGCAACAATCTGCGTCTCCATGAATGTACCGTCTCTGTCTTGGCTTGTACGGAACTCTAACACTAAGGTTGTCAACATCCTCGCTAACCTTGCTCGCTGCCACCTGGCTCCCTCCTCGAGATGAACCGGTTGGTGCACCAAAATTTTTTTTTTTTTGATAAAGAGAATATATTAATATCGAAGGATACCAATTACATTCAGGCTCTGCAACAACGCAATGCCCTAAAACATTACGGATGCACACAGCCAAAAAAGAGAAAAAGAAAACTAAGAAATAAAAGTCCCGCTACAGTATCACAGCCCTAGCAACAGTGATACAACCACCACCAAAACAACACCTGAAAATAGACTCTTCAAAAGCGATGTCTCCAAGAAAAAAACGGTGCATCAGCGCCGCCGTCGCCCCGTTGGTGCACCATTTAAAGATACTCCAAGATGATCTATGGTCACGATTCAGAATCTTACTTGACACTCAGAAGTGTCAAGCCCACGTTGAGATCCCTGTAGGATTCAAACATGCAACGTACGCTGGCGCTACGGCCCGGCAATTACCGGAGATGTACGGCAGAAATAGATTAAGGAGTATTGCATGATCATCTTCGAAGACAGCAACACACATCAGGGTGGAGATTTCAGGTACACACACGTAATCATATATCAATGATCGATCTTATTGTGAATACCATAATGCCAAAAGAAAGTGACTGTTTATTATACGTGTGCACGCATGTGATTCCGGCATGAATTCAAGGAATTTAATTAAGTTATATTTTATTCGCAGCTCAGATTACAACGTTGCTTTTTTTCAGATGAGATTACAACGGTGCTGCCGGCACATCGATGAAACTCAAGAAAGATCACGCCCCGTACCAGAATCCCACTGAGAACTCTTCGGTATCTAGGTATTGTTTTCTTCAAAGATTCAGCTAATAAGAATGTATTAGTGTTCTCTTCTAACTAGCAAGACACACCATTAATTAGTGGTCAAGCTGAAAGCTACTGTTACACTACTAGGAAAAAGCCTATAGGTGGAAGAAATGTTCATATTTATAGTTTCTGTCTCTATTCCTTGGGAGGTACGTACATTATTGATTATTCACACATATTTCATACATAAATCATTGTTGAAAAGAAGAAGAAAATTAACTCCACAATAGCTAATTAGAGAGTATAAATTCGAATGGCTTTCTCAAAACTATACTTTTTTCCTTCATATTATAACATCATATATTTGTGAATGATCACAAGTTCACAACTTCATCTTTTATGTATTCAACGGCACACAAGGGTATAATATTATATTGTGGAAATTTTGGCAAAAAAAGGATCCAAACTGTTATCACTTTTAGTGGTCTAAGATAGCATGCAGATCATCCTTCAACAAATCTACAATCATATTAGTCTTAGCAACATCCTCATATACAAAATAGTAAAGTTTGATTTTTTAAATGTAAACATATCTAAAGTACCATGTATATCAAATATGCATGTGTACCAATTAAAAAATCGATACAATCAAGAGGATGCCCTCGCAATTGCGAGGGCCACTGTGCTAGTTAAATAAATAACAAAGGGAGGTACGTAGCATTAAACATGACACCAAACTGGCTATAACTTAAGTACTGACCCAAAACTCTTAAGATGGTCATTAACAGGTGTCAAGTTCTTCAAAACATTCATAGGACGTTATCATCATGCTGAAGGACTATTCTGCACAGTCCACAAGAAGAGCTATCGAAGGGATTAGCCATGGACAAAACATGATCATCATGGTGACAGACTATTCTTCGCTTGCCAATGTGACCAGATCCAAACTCAAAGCCTCGGACTCGGAAACAACCAGTAGGATATGCATGACCAATGTAAGACCCAAACTCAAATTGAGCATTTTGAGAAGCCCTGCTATCAAACTGTAGCTGCCTGTACTGATTAGTTCTCCATTTCTGAGTGCATCTATCCTTAACAACGAATTTCATTATCTCGAGCACCTTAGCATTCAGAACAAAAAACTTGGCAAAATTGACATCTGGCTTTTTGCCTATGTAACACTTCAACTCCACATATCTGAGACGGTCAAGACATTCAATTGGATCTGTTCGGTCTAGATGGTGCACATTTTTCATATCATTCTGTAGAGATGACTGAAAAGAGTATAAACAGTTTAAAAATATGTATTGCATAACAGAAACGTCTACATCACAAGCAAAAGGATGAAAGAAAGAAGTGTACCCGCAAAACAACCATTTTAACAATAAAAGTTACCGAAGAAGAGATTCACCAACTCACCATGATGTACAACTTCTCCAAGCAAGGAAAGACTTTGAGGAACGCAACAACTGCGTCAAGATTAGGGCCACTAGACGCGAGATGTAAAATCTTCACACTGTGCATTAACATTTTCAAGTTGCCAACAACCATTTCCTGCTAATAGAAAAGGCGTTAGAAAAGATAAGTGCAAGTTGTGTGGAATGCCAAATCTGAGATAACCAGCGGCAGCTACCTGTGAAACTCTGGTTCCAATCTTGAGTTCATCAAAGTTATCTGTTAGTGAGCCCAAGATCTCCAGTTTCGGCGCCCAGATTACCTGGATGACTGGTGCAGTACGAGTACGAGATAAATTAAACCTGACGCATCTTTCCAGGCAAGGGGCATTTTGGATGACTATTTCCTTCATGTAGTTTACATTACAGACACCGAGGCTTCGAAGTGTTGGTGAGTTAATCACCAATCGATGGAAAACATCGCAACCGTCAAGCAGCAGGCACTCGAGGACAGGGCATCCTGAGAGAATGCTGTGGAGTGTGTCTTCCCGTATGGAAAGTACGCCCAATGAAAGTGTTTTCAGGTGTGGGAAATTGAATACTGGGTCATCATCCTCAAAGAGGCTGCAGTGGGCAAAGTGGGCCACACGGAGTGTCGATGCAAAGCGGAGTACAGACAGCGGCAGTGCATCATCAAATTTAGCAACATAGATATCAATCTCCTGAAGAGTATCAAGGGCCGGGGACCTGAACCAGCTATCAAGGTCAGCAAAGTAGAGGCTGTGGAGTTTTAGGCGGCGTATGGGGCCCTTATGCTGGGAGAGAATCTTGGTTACAACCTTAATCTGCTCAGGACAATAGCCATGGATATGGTCAGTGTCGAGGTTGAGCGGGGCGGAGCGCCACAGGTGACGCCAGCGGCGAGAGAGGGCAGACGTGCGCACAGCATCATCGGTACGGAGGAAGGAGATGATGGTGCTGAGCATATCATCCGGAAGGAAGCTGAACAGATCGATTCCCTCCAGTTTCGCCTTCTTCGCTGTGCAAACCGCCGCCGCCTTCTTGTTGGAATGTGAAAAAGCACGCAAGGCTTCAACTGCACGTTCACGAATAACCAATTTGGGGTCTCTTGATGCTATCAGTATAGCATCAACAAATTCAGGGATATAGTTCTTCAAAACTGTGAATGCATTTTCAGCCATCTCCTACATCAAGAGAAGGGAAAATTTAATACGAATCATAGAGTATAGTTCATCCGGATAAAATATCGGCATAGAGTTAATTTACTGCTATAATAAACTAATTTGTAAATTGCAAAATGTCAGGATGCTAGTTGCACACAGGGTTCTTTTCATCGCATCTTGGAGTGCAGGAAATGTTACTCATGGCCTAAGACTACTCATAGTGGGAGTAACTTCACTAGTAACTAAGTGTCCAACTTAGCAAATTTGCTTATGTGGTAGTGAGTTAATGAGGAGAGAGGAGGATGGAGTAACATAGCTAGTTACTGTAACATCACACTTCCCAAAATACAATGAGTCTATAAGCTAATTAATGAAAATATCTGTGATACTACTTTGATGTTACTAACCACTATGAAGGTAGTAAGTAATATACTACTCTATGTTACTTCCCACTATGACTAGTCTAAAAAGACAGCCAGCGCTAAGGAATAATACGTATTTAAGTCGTACACTCAACTCAACTCACCAGATCAGTCACGACTAGTCATAATTAGTCCTCGATTAATAGTTGACCATTACACTCTTGCTACAAACACTATGCAGACAACAAGCGGTACCATCATATTCTTGATTGTTGATTAGAGACTCTAGAAGCTGACCGGTTTAACTTACTTTGAGAATAAGGAGAGCTGCCAAGCGACGATATTCCACTCGATCCTCACGAAGCCACCCTACCGCAGTTGTAATAATCTAAAACAAGTGTGTGAGAAAACTGGAAAACACATGTTGATGAAAACTGGTACCAATTATAACTTACCTGTCGCTCAACTTCGTGTGCAGTTAGTGGTCCCCCAACATTTGCTAGATGAGCAAGCACGATGGTAGCTGAAACTAGGATTTCAGGGCCGCGCTTGACTTCAAACACATTTCTTAAGAAATTAGCGAGCTTGGCAACCTTCGAAGCACCTCCAAAGGGTAGATCAATCAAAGCACCGATAGCATGAAGAGCCAGCAAATTTTTAGTAGAATCGGTGCTTTGCAATAAACAAGGTATCTGCTCATAGAGCTGATCCATAAGCCTTGGGAGATCTTCACTAGCTTCGTCCTGGACATGTTTCCGCAGGGCAGCAGCAATAGTATCCTATTGCAGACGAGAACAAAATATAATCAACCAAGAAAACAGTACTGAGTTCAATACAAACGAAAGTGCAGTTCACATGAAGAGTCCGGCCGGGGGCTAATATCCAAATGAAGCGCGAATAAAGGTACGGAAATTATGAGTGGGATTTATTCTGAATTGCCGTCAACACACAAGGCATCCATCTATGTGAAGAACTATCCAAGCCACATTATTTCCCTCCATAACTGCGGGAAGATACAGAAGTGCAGACCCCAAAAGTAGTGATCGTGTACTTGTACTGACACAAAGAAATAAACCACATGATCAAGCTCGCGAGCCCCAATAATAAGTAATGCACACAAAAGGCAGCAACTGATCCCATGCCCATCCGTCCATCCCTGTGGGTTAGGGCAGTGCATCAGCCAAGTTAGCATCCCGTCCCGTACAAAATCGAAGCCGAACCCAAACTCCATCATTTTACCGCCGCAGCACAACGACGACGACAACGAGAGACATCACCGAAGGAAAGTCACATACCCGTCCGGATGAGATGTAGGCGGCGATGCTGAACGGCGGGTCCTTGGCCACCGAATCTGCGCGCCAAGCAAATTCAACAATTTACGCACCACACAGACTAAGGCATAGCCTAGTGGTGGGGAGGGGCTGATGCCTTCCCACCCACCCGAGTTCAAGTCCTCATGCTTGCAATTTCGGTGATGTTGTACCTCTGCTATCAAAAATACCACGTGGCCCCTCCGACGTTGGAAATAAAAAAAACAATTTACGCACCACCAGAAGAGAGATCCCGTGCAGAATTGGCGGGAAACAACCGTGGGGCGCGCGCGAGAAGCGGGGGAGAAGGCGAGGGCCGGCGGCGGGATCGGAGGAAGGGAGGCGTACCTTGAGCGTTCCTCGCGATCTCCGGGGAGAGCCGCGAGGGCTTCATGTCGACGTCTCCTCCTCCGGAGCCGGCGAAGCGGCGGGAGGGTTTCGCAGCCCCGCTAAAGCCCTGGAATGGCGACTCCGGGTACAGGCTCGGAGTGGGGTGGAAATTGGAATGGAGATCTTTTATTTCCACGGAATGGAGATATATGCGCTGGGCCGTTTAAGTCTGGCATCTTTTTATTTATTTATTTAGAGCATCTCCAAGACTCCAACACGCGCGCTATATAGGCCGCGCGCCATATAAACCGCCGATATGCAGCGCCGGAGCGCGAAATCGTCCCTCCAGCAGGCGCTGCATACGGCGCAGCGCTGCAAAAAAATTTGGGCGTGGGCCGGTCTGCCCTATCCCAAGCGCTAAACTTTGGGCTCCGGCTGCAGCGCACGGCATCGCTCGACGCACGCGCGAAGAAACCCCGCGATGAAACCTTCCCCCGCGCCTCGCCGCCCAATCCTCGCCTCCATGCGACCGCTGGCACAATTCCGGCGATGGACACGCCCTCTGGCACCCCACCGACCCCTCCCTACTCCATTCCACCTGCCGCCGACGATGCCTGATCCGCCGCACCGCCGCCCCATGCACCAAACCCTAGCGGTGGCGCCGACGTCGGCAACACCACCGTCGTGGCCCGAGCTCTCTTCATCCCATCGCGCCCAACGCTGCACACAAGCGCCGCCACCGCGCAGCTGGCCGCCATGCAGGCCCCCGGCAAGGCGCGGGCGCCGTCGAGGAGGAAGGTGCCGGCATCCAAATGCCCGTCCGTAGCCGCGGGCGCCGGTAACCCGCCGCCGAAGAAAGTGAAGGCGACCGCGACCCGCCACGCACAGCCTCCGATGCCGCCTCTGTCCGCCGACCCATCCAGCGCACATACGGTGTTCGAGGAAGTGCCGGAGAGGTAAAGAACACTTCTTTTTGTTTAAATTTTAGTTTAGATGCATACATAGCCGGATAATCATGAATTTTATTGCAATGTAGAGTCGATGATGAGGCTTTCATGGAGACAATGAATATTGGATCTTCGTTTATGCATGATGACACCGTTCAGGCATGGGAGGAATATGAGGATATCGATGAGGAAGGAGAAGGGTTGATTGAACCGCGCCCTCCCGGTCGATCGGCGAACTACACCATAGCGGAGGACAAGTTGCTCTGCAAGACATGGTTGACAATTGAAATGGATCCAACAACCGGTACCGATCAAATAAGAGACACGTATTGGATGAGGATGAAGGAGTACTTCGACGCCAACAACACAAGTGGGAACGAGCGAAGCATGCGTTCTCTTCGGTCTCGTTGGTCGGGCATCAACACCGATTGCCAAAAGTGGGCGGGCGTGCAAGATTCTTGGCAAGACATTCACCATTCATCATTGCTATGAAGTGCTAGGGAATGAAGAAAAGTGGAAGACCCGTAGGAAATTAGATGCGGCAACCATGGTCGCCAATGCAACCGGTGAAGCAACAATCATCGATGATGATGATTCAAGTGACGAAGGCAAGAATAGAAGCTCCACTCCTCACTCGGTGAACAATGCAAGGAGGAATGTGCTTGGTAGGAAGACCCCCAAAGATATAAAGGGAAAGAAGGCCGGAGATGATGATATTGGCACTGCTATGGAAAGGATTGCAAATACAAGGTTGCAAGCAAATGAAGATAGGAAGGTGGCAAGAAACCTGGAGAAAGAGGCTATGAATGATATGGAGGCTCGGAGAGCCGCTTTGGAGGAGAGGCTAGCCGCCAACGAGGAGAGGAAGTTAGCTTTCGAGGAGAAGAAGCAAGCCAACGAGGAGCATCTACGCCTAGTGGAGGAGGAGAGGAAGCTTTTCTTGATGGATACTTCCCACATGGATGAGAGGCAAAAGGAGTACATCAACATTGCTCGCGATGAAGTGTTGGCCAAGAAGAGATTGTTGATAGCCAACATGAACACACCACGGCCGACATGTTTGGAGGAGGCATGCCCATGTTTGGAGGAGGCATGGGAGACATGGCCGGCATGGAAGGACCAAGCTATGGAGGAGTCTTCGGAGGGACTATGGGAGCATCGGTGAGTGGTGTGTATGGATCCATGGGAGTACCACCGGAGGATTCGTGGCTTCTATGGATCCTACTATTCCTCCTTTAACCCAAGATGTCGATGAAGAAGAAGCAAAAGAAGGCGATGACTTGGAAAATGCGGAAGTGTGAGATTCTATCTTGCATTTATGATATGCAAATTGTGTGTTGCACTTTGTGTTCATTTGAAGTTTTGAACCATATGTTGTGTGTGGTTGTGGAACTATGTCATGTTATGTGTCGTTTTTGAACTATGTGATATATGTGTTGCACTTTGTTTCCATTTGAACAATGGTAGATCATTTGATTCATGATTTATGTGAGTATTTGATCTTGTTGAATGCATCCTAGTGTAGAAAGTTGTTTTCCGCCGGCGCGCGCTGTATTTTGGAGCGCCCGGCGGAGGAAATTTTTTAGCGCCCGCGCACGCGCTGTATTTTAGAACGTCCGGCGGGGGGAAATTCAGCGCAGCGCGCGGTAAACGTTTACAACGCGGTCGCATCGACATATAGCGCGCCGAAATATAGCACGCCTGTTGGAGATGCTCTTACTGTGGGATAGCACGCCCGCGTCGATAGCGGCGCTGGGCCCAGAGGAAGCGTATCCGCCATCCGGGCGAGCTCCAGCTCGTGCATGGTGAAGCCCAGAAGAGAAACCAGTGAAAGAGTAAGAGCATCCGAAACTGAAAATAGCGAGTTCAGTCACCCGAACTTTAGGGTCTCGTTGATTTTATGTCAGACTTTTTACTACCGACCAATCGTTACATAGGTTTTTTTCCTCGGTTCAATACATAATGACTGAGGCCAAATTTGGTTGGTTAACCCGATCAGTTCATCAATGGTCAGCAAGTATGATGGTTCTAATGATGATCATGCATGTATTTCGTGTGTATCTCACAAGTGGATTTTAAAAACCCTTAGAATAGAAACCGAATAGATGAGCTGAAAAAACAAAATCAAACTTTCACGGAAAATTTTTAGGTGATGAACTTGCGAAATGTAAGAATTCGATGCTCCGATTGAGCTAACATACAAACTTAATTTACATATAAACAGAAATTTAACTACTAATCCTCCGCCGCGTGACTACTTTGACAAAAATTTGGCCCCTGGATAGTCACCCGGGGCCTCTACGCGCGGCGGAGGAAGACCCCTCACCGCTATTCATGTAGTGCGTGAGTTTCCCCAGGGGCGTGAGCCCCCAGTTCGTCCACCTCCGCGCCGACCACTTGCGCGCTCCCTCGGAGCGCACCCACTTCGCACGCTCCGCCTCCGAGCGGAAATATGGTGGACGAGGCGGCGAGTCTACGCCGCCGATACGGCCGCCTCCCCTACTGGATCTTCTTGCGCCAGCCATGGGGAACGAAGCGGAGGTCACAACGGAGAGGATTGAGTGAGGGAGCGGCGGGAATTCCTAGCCGGAGTGGGAGGCTTTTTTGCGGCAGAGCTGCAGATGCGGTGGAGGGAAGTAGGATTACGGAACCGAACTCCTCTCTCCGCCCTGGTTAAATAAGGGGCGGGCGAGATTTTTCTCGAACCCCCGAAATCAGTTTACGGCCAGGCCGCGAGTTCAGGCACTGCTCTAGACCACTTTCTGCGCGAACTCGTAAACTGGCCGATTTTTTTTGGCTCTGGCGTGTTTTACGGTTAATGCTAGAGATGCTCTAAGACACTAAACTCTCTAAGAAAAGGGGCAAGACTCAATTTTGTATGTTCTACCCCATAGACAGGAGAAACCAGATCTTGAATCTTGAAGGAACCGTCACAAGTTTCTATCTCATATATTTGGTTTAACTTGGTACATTCATGAACAGATGAATATATGAATTGTATATTCATCAGATGAAACGGATATTTTTTTCAGCACACTAATCAACTCACAACGGAGGTTCCCACACTGGAGCTTTAGATCAAGCACCTGAAACGGTACCTACTGACACTATACATGAATGCAGATCAAGTACGAGAGTGGATAAATAGAGGCCGAGCTAAATGTAGATCCTTATTTTCAAAAAAATTGGAAATATTATTTTAATTTCAAAAAATTCTAAAATAAAATCCTTGATGTAGTCAATGATAGAATCTACAAACATGCAAAATCTCAATATAAAATTATTAGTACTTTAGGCTACAAAAAATGACAAATGTGTGGATGTGACAATAGTGAATAGTGCACATTTCAAAACTATAAAATCTGTCATATTTTGTCATTTTTGTGTAGTCTACAATACAAATAATTGCACATTAAAATTTTGCATGTTTGTAGATTTCATCGTTGTTTACATCCTGAATTTTTTTCAGATTTTTTTAAAACTTAAAACTATGATTTCCGATTTTTTTTTAAAATAAAGAGCCACATGTAGTACGGCCCTACGTTTTGCAGTTTTCGGATTAAGTACCCACATCGTCATCTTGAGGCATTCACCGGGATAGCATTGCCTGCTGCTGGTTTGCAGGCCTCCAACAACACATACCAGGAGCCGTGGAAGCAAAAGGAGAATACTAAAAATAAGGAGACGTGAACCTAATGGTGTGACACAACCTGAGCTTTCCGAGAAGATGATTATGCTGAGAAGTAACTGAGACAGCTCATTTTTTTTTTTTAGATAATGGGCGCTTTATTACTCAAAAGCAATTACACCCGACCTCTGCATAACTAAGATGCACACAGCCGTTCAAACGAGTCTCAAAATGTGATGGAAATAAAAAGGAGGCGAATTACATAACAAGCAGAGTGAATGTAAAAACGCCTAGGAGGAAGGCGGAGGGCCAATCCGTAGATTATGCTGCCACCCATGTTGGGAAAAAGTATCCCTCGCCGTATCCTCCAACCGTGTACAGACCTCCATAAACAGGTCTCGGTTCTCCACCTTCTGTAGAGCAGACCATGAACGGAGAGTAGCTGTGCATCTGTAAATAACCTGCAGGAGAGAACAAACTTTATCATTAAAAACTTTGTCATTTCTACACAGCCATAGCGACCATATCAAGGCAAACGCTCCCACCCTAATGAACGTTCTAAATCTGTGATCGATACCATGCAGCCAATTACCAAAAATATTGGCCACACTAGTCGGGGGATACAGATCAGAAGCTATTTGGATGCATGACCATATGGATCTGGCAAAGCGGCATTGGAAGAACAAGTGCTTAATCGTCTCTTTTTGTTGACAAAAAACGCACTGCGTGTTCCCATGCTAATTCCGTTTGACAAGATTATCTTTGGTTAGGATTACTCCTCGACGTAAATACCAGCAAAAAATCTTAATTTTAAGCGGTATCTTCATCTTCCAAATTTTCTTGTTCTTATCAACTGGTATGACCGGTTGGAGAATGGCATTGTACAAGGAACTTACAGAGAACTTTCCATTGGACTGTAAGTTCCATCGAAATTCATCTTGCCCCTCCGACAACTGAACGGATGCCAAACGCAACAGCAGGGCATTCCATGCAATAAGTCTCGGACCAACTGAGACAGCTCATGACGGAATCATATATAGGTTTAAGCAGAATGTGCTTCTTGATGGAGATCTGATTGACCTGTTTCTTTATACTTTCATGGTTCCATTTCCTTTGCACAGCCTTGGTGCGATCAAGTGCAGAATCTTGCAGATTGATATAATTTCTTAAATAATTTTATTTATCTTGCTATATCTCTCAATAAGATGTGACTATTTGGCTGAATATTTTGTGGCTCAAGTGGTGATCTGTGAGGCTAAGCAGAAATAGAATCTTTTTTTCTAGAGACACATACTAAGAGATGTTCAAAAAGCTTAATGCATGATAATAGTGTTATGAGTCTTCAGTTTGTCTTAATGGACGTGGCAGACCAGCAGCGCAAATTCGTCTGTTACACAACATCTGTGTTCATAAATCTTCTGCGCTCAGTCTAAATCATCCACATAATTCAGAGAATGAAGAAGTAGCAAGAATATTGTGGTGACCCGGCATACCACTGCATGGTGTAGTATGCAAGTCTGATATAACACCAATGAAACACCGTTCCACTAGTATTATATCGCTCAGAGTGGTACAACAGAAACATATGCGGGTCCAAGGCATGTCTATATAATTACACACAGACTCTGTTACATAAGATCATCACAGCCTCCTACTTTACAATGAGGTAAAACTGCAAATAAACTCCAGAAGAACGACTCGTAGTCTAATCCTATCACGAACTCTATTTGTAGAGTACTTAACTAGCTATAGAGGCTAAGCATAGATTCTAGCTAAATAGGAGCTAGGTTTAGGAAGATAGTTCCTTTCTATTGCTAATCTAGGTTTTCTCCTTATTGAATATAGTATCTGACTCTCCTGACATGGTCCTGTCTCCTGAAGTAGTTGTTGACTCCTCGGCCTTCGAGTTGCACTGTAGATCCTCCTTTGATGCCTCCATACCTAAGGGGGATTTAAGAGTGGGATGAGTACGAGCGTACTCAACAAGTTCATTATAGGAAAGAGGTGTTTAATGCACTACTACGGCATAGACCAGAAAGTCATAGGCAATGCAAGTTTTTGTAAACATTTCTTCAAAAGGTTGCTTTTATTCTGAAGAACTATGTCCGTCAGCCTTCACCGGTTTACTAGAACTTCATGGAGCTCCTTTCCGGCCGCGTTCGCAGTTCCATATCCCGGAACAGGGAGGACGGTTACACTCTGCAGAGGTGTGTTGCTTTACCCATAAGAGATCTTAACCTTGGTGCCAACCGAGCTTAAGTTCTCGTCCACACTTCCTTTGTGTGAGGCCCGGTATAAGGTCCTAGTCAATCATGTTCCTCCGCTACCTCGAACACCCACCCTTTGTTGCAATCTCCGACCCCGGGTCCACGCCGGTTCACTTACGCCAATTAAGGCTGGGCCCCGACCACGACGACAATGCAGGGCTCTACCATACATTCCTACGCCGGCAGTTGCAACCCATCATAGACCTCATTCCCGTTGGGACTTCTACGGGTTCCCACCCCTGCATCATGTCTCTCGAGATCATGTGCACCGGTAATGAGTATCCGTTGATGAACGAGAGGTGGAAACACTTTTGACTACTCCGTCCCATTCCGGATCTTATGGTTAACACGGGTATTACGGCACAAGAATCACTGGACGACATTTGTTGTTTAATCCTAGATGGATATAAACCCTTGCAATGGAACCTCCACCATATCAACACAATCCATGGTTCCATTGCCCACCACATAGTCATATTCATAGTTATGAAAATAGTGGTTTTGTTTTTTATGCAATAGTGATAAACATAGTACTTTGCAAGTAATTTGGTAAAAATACTCAAATGACATGAGCAAGCGATGAACTTGCCTTTCTTGACTGCAAGATTATGCAGTCAAGGTCTTCGATACGCAATAACTCCAAATTCTGAAATAGCATCATCGTCCGGTAAGGACGATGTTTAAAAGATTGGCAAGGATGCAATAATGCATAAGTATGAGATGCAATCGCTCTAAGCGTGACCTAACCCCGATGATTTAGGATTAGTTAGTTGAAATGATTTGCTTAGGGTGTGTTGCACTTTTAGAGTGATTCACAAACAAGGTTCTTATTAAGGATTGGTTGCTTGGTATCATAAACAGGTGCTACAATATATCAATACAATAATACTAATAGCACACAACAATAACATTTGGTATAATCTTAACATGTCATGAATAGTGGTTGGTTTTAGCACTATATGGCATGGTTAATGATTAATTATCATATACTTCAAAAGAATAACTTTTGAAGAACATGTTCTTTAATAAAGAACAAGTATGATAATTAGGTTTGTGGGGTTCTATGGTTTACTATGGTTTCAACTTGTTCTTGAGTAGATATTAGATGGATCCTAACAAAGTTGGAAGCATATCTTAGGTAAATTTATTAAACATGGGTGCTATCAAGGTTGGTATACCTTGTTGGTGATAGCTGGCTAGGGTTAATAGGTCATATTAGGTAGGGTTGATGAGCACTCTCTATTTATTTCAAAAGAATAACTTTTGAAGAACATACTTCTTAAATAATAAGAAGTATATCAATTAGGGTTGAGGTGGCCTAGGGTTTGCTATTGGATCTATTAAGTAAGGAATGGTGGTTTCTTAAATAGGATGATTAATAATTATCTCTCACTAATAGGGTTTAGTGTGTATGGAATAGGATGCACAATATTGGCAAGGTTGCTATTAGGGTTCATCACCATGGGGTGATGCTAAATAGGAATGATTAAGGTTGGTGTCTCAGAATATAGGAACTAGGGTTGGTCCTATTTGATCATCTAGGCATGAACACATGTAATATCAATGTATTAGATATGAGTCTCTATTATTTTATGAAGACATGGCATTTGTTTAGTTGCTACTATGGAGCTATGAATGAAATCAAAGTATCATGATCACATGTTGAACCTAGGTTTTAGGTTTAGAAACAAGTTAAGTTCATATGAAATAGTGGAGTTAGGGTTTGTTCATAATTGAATTAGGTTTTTGGGGTTCCACAAAGAATTATGAGGTTACCACTTTATTTGTAATGGAACTAGGGTTTCTTAATTACCATATAGTTCTTAGGTTGATAACCTCATTATAGTTGAAGTTCTTAGTAACTTTGAAATAAAACTAATAGTGGTATTAGTATTTTGTTATTTTTAGAGAATTAATAATTAAGATAATTATTATTTAGGGTTTTAAATAGTAGTTGAAATAAGGGTATATCCCTTAATTCTTTTATAGGTTTTTGGAATTATATGTTGAAGTAATGATGAATTAGGGTTTGCTATTTACCATATAGTTTTATGGTTGATAACTTCAATTTAAAGTTGAAGTTATTAATAACTTGAAATTAAAAATAATATTGAATTTGATATTTTATTATTTTTAAACAATTAATAATTAGGTAATTATTAATTAGGTTTTAAATCTCTTTAATAAAGATTTAACAAATAATAAATAAAGAAAATTTAGTTTTTATGCTTTTCTTTAATTTATTAATTGGTTTTTATTTAATTTGGAAGATTTTTCTAATTATTGAATTTTAATTGCATTTGGAATTAAAATTAAAAGCTTAATTAACAAGTATTAAATAATTGAATTTTTATTAAAAATAAAAATTTCATTTTATATTTTTATTGGATAGAGTTTTCTTTTCTAAGAATTTTGATATCTTATTTTCATTTTTCAGAGTTAATATGAATTTTATACAATTTGTCAAAGTTTCAGCAATTATTGGATTTGAATTTAAACTAGAAAAAATAGCTAAAGCTACCCGGACAGAGCACACCCACAGTCTATGACTGGTGGGGTCTGTCCACCTCACCCGCCACGTGGGATTTGACCGAGTCAAAAATCGCCACGGTGGCGAGGAGGTCTCTGGCCGGCGGGAACTGGCGATGGTCGCCGGCGATTACGGTTCCCCGCGGGGCTATGCGAGGGCTCGTTGTAGAGAGGGCGGCGTGACTAAGTGACTAGTGGTAGCGCCGCTCCGTTTTGGTCATCGGAGCGAGCTCTCCGGCGAGGTACCACGGCGGCGCTCGCAGACGTATGGCGCCACGGTGATGCAGGGGACTAGGGAGGATGCCATGAGGTGCTAGGGAGCCAGTGACTCACCACGAGCATGCCGGGCGTGTCGGCGAGGCCAGAGGTGGACGGTATCGCCGGAATTCGTCGCTCCCGGCGTCGGGGAAGACGAGCTCGACGGTGATGTTCTGGGACGCCCCACCTCGATTCCTTGCGCAGTAGTAGCAAGTAGAGCACGGCGGTTCTAATGGTGGTCACGGCGAGGTCTGGGATGGGCTCCATCGACGGCGGCGGTCGGAGTCTGCACGGGCTAGGGTTTGGTCTTGGGCAAAAATTGAGCAGAGGAAGAAGAAGGTCGGGCCAGGGTTCGTCCAGGGATTTATAAGGCTCCAGGGCGAGCCTCGTCACACCGTCGATGAAGGAGGGGTCGACAGCGAGAGAGGAGAAGAGGAGCACGGCGTGCTGCTGGCGTCCATGCGCGAGGAGAAGATGAGGATGAACTCCTCGTTTTATTTTGACGAAGAGGTAAGTGGGTTGGCGTTGGGCCATGTCTTGGGCTGTGTTCTGGGCCGGTGCTAGGCTCGGCAGCTGGGCTGCTCGGCCAGGTGAGCCAGGTAAGTCCTTTCTCATGTTCTATTTTCTTTTCTGTTTTATAATTCTACTTTGAATTCAGATTTGAATTCATAATTTTTACTCTTTTCTATTTTGCAGGTATTTAACAATTGGAATTTCATGAGGACTAATATGAAGATCATAATATTACTGCATTGTTCTTGAATAAACATTAATTATATATATGTGGCCTTGCTACAATTTTTAATTAGGCAAGAATTTAGGTATTCATTTTAATTTCCTTTCTCATTTGTAATATAACTCCCTGTTGAATAATTAGAGTTGGTTATTCCTCTTCCAATTGTTTTGGAAGTTATTATTAGGACTTGGTTTTATTTGTGATCACCCAAGTGATACTCAAACTAGGGTTGAGTTATAATTCTAGGTTATAGAGTTGAGATTACACCATATTGCAAGTGCTAGGGTTTAATCTCCCCTAACTAGGATGAGGTGGTGGCTTAATTCACATTTTATGTGCTCCTTTAGTTTCTAAGATATTGAGAATTGGTTTTATATTCTACTAATTAACTTCTATTATTATCCCCAACTTATCATTAAAGTAATTATATTATTTGTAGTTCTTTTTATAGTTAACTTTGGTCATATGAATAGATGGTTTCTCACCATATTAAGTATGGGGTTTTACTCTAAGGTTTTTCTTATGTTTCTTAGGTGAAAAATAAGTGGAATGTAGATGTGGTAGAATTCTACTTATGATCACCAAGTGGTTTACAAGTTAAGATTGGGATACAAGCCTAAGGTTGCTTACTAGTTACTTCCCTATGATTTCATGTGGTGAATAACATCTCCTAATCCTATTAGGATTTAGCTTATCCTCACTTAACTCAAGAGCATGATCATGGTTAAACATGATCCACTTGTTCTTGATATCTTTACCTCAAGTTCTTAGGGTTTATGATCATCACTCAATTTATAATGATCAAGGTTTGGCTTCCTAAGTTATCTCTCAAGAATTAGGTTTCTCACTCCCAAGATTAAGCTTTGTCTTGATCAACTAAAGTATAATATCTCTCTATAGTTTCTTGGGTGGACATGGCTATGGTTGTCTCAATAATTTTGATATTCCAGGAGAATGCCTGAGATATACACTTACAATTCTTTCTAAAGGATTGATGGCTTTAATCATTTGGATATATGGATAGGTCTCTCCCTTGAATTCAAGTGTTGCCTCAACTAAATTAAATGTAACACCATAGTTTGGGCTCTCTTATATAGGAATGGATCATTCTAGGGTCTATGGTGTACTCACAATATCTCAATAGGTATTAAGTCTAAAACCCCACTTGGCTATCTTGAGTTAAATTAATCTCCTCCTTACTTTATCAATTCATGGATATGGTATTATTCCATGGGATATTAGGTTATCCCACCACTCCAAGGGAAATGGTTTACAACCTAATACTTTAGTTCAAATGTTGTCCTTTATTCTTAAATAAACAGAGCTAGGATTAGTATGAATGGTCTCTCTCATTTGGGAAGGACTTCAATTCTAACCTAAGGTTATTCTCCAAAGATAATGATGTAGTCACCAATATCTATGTTTAACATAAATGGGTTCTCTCTCTAGGGAAGGTCTTGAATAATATCATATGGTTCTTCTTTAGAAATGATGATTTAAATACATGGATGTATAACCAAGGTTTAGCTCAAGGTTTGTTACTTCTCTAATAATTATTGTAGAACTCTCTCACCTCTCTAGGTTTGATGTATAATAATATGGAATAGAGAAGAATATATACTTCTTGAGTGGATCTCCTTGTTATAATTCCAATGTTGAAGTGGAATGGATTCCATGAGGTTCATGGTAGGATCAAGGATTAGTTTAAGACATGGAGAAGATAAGTCAAGACTGGTTTCTCCGTTTTATTTTTATTTGATTTACAATTGAATTGGTGTTCATATGTTATGACAAGGATTACCATATTATAATCTTTTATAAGATCAAGCAATTGATCATTGAGTAAAGTGTTGTTGTGTTAATTATTAGTTCCATTTGATCTAACCCCTTAGATCAAATTCATCTCTACCCAAAACAAGGTTTCAGCAAAGTCACCTTGAGGTTTATAGCGCTTGACTTGATGAGCTACTTCAATTCCACCAAGGTCAAGTGAAACTTCACTGTGACTGTTTTACTTTAAAGCGCGAAAATTCCCCAGATTTTCTATGCATGAATGCAATGCACACATCTGTTTCCTCTATTTTTGTAACCCCAATACCTGGGATATTACAGTCTCTACCCCTTAAACTAAACTTCATCCTCGAAGTTTGATCTCTCTCACGTTTCGGAGTGTGGATCTTACTTGTATAGACTAAAACTTTTCTCGAACTCCCTGGTGATCTCACTGGATATAATTGAATATATCCCTTGTCCATATTCTTCCTGGAATCCATTAGATTTTGTCTCTGAACCATGGTTCTTACTTTGATTCATTGATTTCTTCCTACTCTATAAGCTTGTTTCCTTTCTCATTGAAGATTCAATGATTGAGACTTCTTCTGGTGCTGCTGGTCTTATTTGAAGGCTAATTTGATAATAAACTCCTAATTGCTTAATAGGTCTTTGTTTTCCCTTACTACCAATACTGCAATAATGGTACTTAGTAAGGTACTTACCAAAGGAATGGTCTTGAGTATTTATTTCCCTAAGAATGGATTAGACTCATTTAGTCTATCCAATCATGGATCATAGTTGAGACTTATATCTATTTTAGGTTCTTTAGGTTCCATGAAAGGAATCTTTCAAATAGACTTTAGTTTTGGTAAGGTCAATCTTCTTCAGTCTTTGACCTAGTTGAGCTTTATTGGGCCTATAGTACTTCCTTCGTCTAACTACTTCATGCTTGACATACTTGGCTTTCGTACTTTGAGTAGATATTACTCACTTTCTCAAGTATATAGTCCACTTCTTACTACCTCGAGGTATAAACCTCGGCTTCTGGTCTGACATCCTTCTGAAAGTAGTGTTCAACACCCTTATGAAAATAAGATCGAACTTCCTCTCAGTTCAGACCTTCTGCTTCTATATAGCCTAAAGTATGGAGGTACTGTACATCCAACTCAATCTTTACTCTACCCCTTAGAGTTTTCTTATGGTCTTCAACTCCTTTTTCTTCCAACCATTGGATTGATGGTTAGAATATTGATCTAGGTGTAGCTTATGGTTTATATTCTTCTAAGGTCTTGTGAAGAATCCTTGTGGTGTATCCACTCAATTGTGGACATCCAATGTTAATTCTTCGACTAAATGTTTATAGGTCATTGCTATTTGGCTGGCAAGATTTTATTTGTTCACAACTTCTTGGTACAGATAATCCAATTACGGACTTTTTGATACCAATTGTGGCTATTTATTATTTATAAATGGATTCTATTATAGGTTTTTACCAACTGGACGAGACATCTTCTACTTTATCTCGCCGTATTAATACTATACCAACTGTGGTCTTCTTATATTTTCTATGATTTCACAGGTAATCTTCCTTTCTTCGAGGGTTTATTGTTGCAAGAAAACCACTAGCTGACACTATGAATATAGTATCCTAAGTGATTTCCCATGCATTCCCTCTTCTATGTTGACTATGGATCTGCTTCAGCTTCACCATAATCACCATATTTCTTACCTTCATGCTTCTCATGTACTAAAGTACTCCTTTGTTGAGGTAAAGCATGAGTTTTAATTGGTACTTCCTTCAGAGTATTGTGGTTACTTCCCACAATTTTGCTTCTATCTAGTGATGATCCTTCATCTTGTCTTCAGAATCTTCACAATTTGTCACTTCCTCACACGAATACTATTACCCTCTAGATCTATAGCATCAAGTAGGAACTTGATATTGCAACATGCATTTGCATATCAAGGTCAAACTTCATGTTTGGATCTAGTCAAACAATGAAAATCCAATAAAATCCAAGAAGATTCAGCGTTGTGCATATAATACACACCATCATAAGCCTGAATATAATAGTTGAGTAGGACATCTCTAAACATCAGGCTCTGATGTGTAGTATAAAACACCACATAATATAGGTTTATATCTTGATACTTAGCACGAATATAGGGAATTCTACTATTTGTCTCAACCTTTACCTTAATTGCACATTTGCAATGAGATAAACTTGAAACAAAGTGGTTTGGGATGATTGTGGTTAACCTAATTTTCTCTGGAAGTACTACTTACTTCCATTTGATTGAGGACTACTATACATGCTATCTCTAGATTCTAATATAGCTACTCTAAACTCATAACTATTAGAGTATATCACCTATAACTCCAGGGTTTCTCCATAAGCTATGCTCTAATAAAGCCTTCTTCAAACTATCAACTATAGTTCTGGCATACTTGGCACAGTTGCCAATATTTTAGAATATAAATCTTGAACTATCGTTGGACAACTGACTTCTTATCTTAAGTATTTATGATGTTCTATTCCATCACATAATGATTCTCAAGTGAATCATATATGATTACTACCTCTACTATGTGATATTTTATTTCTATCACTCTTCCTTACCTCCCATGATTGACTCATCATGGTTTATACTACCTCATATAACTTATATTCATCCCTTACTATCAGTTGTTTTAAAAGTTTGGATAATTTACTTACCCATTACTTGTCTTGGTATACACCTTCTAGTAGGATATTTTTCTTATATACTTATCTTTATCACTTTATATTGTTCCTATTACAGGTCTGGATAACTATTACTTAACCATAACATGTATTGGTACACATCTTCCAATAGGATATCTTCCTTATGGTTGTATCCTCTCTTTGGACTACCATATATTGTATACCAACTGTGATCTACTCATCTATGATTTTAAGGACTTAATGGTGTTCTACATACTTGGGATTAGCTAACTTACTTTACTTAGGAAAGATAATTAGGAAAAGTTGACTCAAGTGTGTCAGGATTATTCCCAAGGGAATATCCATCTCAAGTCATTAGAAGAATTTGATTTAGCTAAAATAACTTCCTATAGACACTACCAATCCTATAGGTCTCCTTTAAAGGGTTTTAATCCTAAGGTCAAAGCATTTGCTCTGATACCAACTGTGGTGACCCGGCATACCACTGCATGGTGTAGTATGCAAGTCTGATATAACACCAATGAAACACCGTTCCACTAGTATTATATCGCTCAGAGTGGTACAACAGAAACATATGCGGGTCCAAGGCATGTCTATATAATTACACACTCTACACATAAGATCATCACAGCCTCCTACTTTACAATGAGGTAAACGCAAATAAACTCCAAGAACGACTCGTAGTCTAATCCTATCACGAACTCTATTTGTAGAGTACTTAACTAGCTATAGAGGCTAAGCATAGATTCTAGCTAAATAGGAGCTAGGTTTAGGAAGATAGTTCCTTTCTATTGCTAATCTAGGTTTTCTCCTTATTGAATATAGTATCTGACTCTCCTGACATGGTCCTGTCTCGAAGTAGTTGTTGACTCCTCGGCCTTCGGTTGCACCGTAGATCCTCCTTTGATGCCTCCATACCTAAGCAGGGGATTTAAGAGTGGGATGAGTACGAGCGTACTCAACAAGTTCATTATAGGAAAGAGGTGTTTAATGCACTAGCTACGGCCATAGACCAGAAAGTCATAGGCAATGCAAGTTTTTGTAAACATTTCTTCAAAAGGTTGCTTTTATTCTGAAGAACTATGTCCGTCAGCCTTCACCGGTTTACTAGAACTTCATGGAGCTCCTTTCCGGCCGTTGCAGCTCCATATCCCGGAACAGGGAGTGATGGTCACAGTTACACTCTGCAGAGGTGTGTTGCTTTACCCATAAGAGATCTTAACCTTGGTGCCAACCGAGCTTAAGTTCTCGTCCACACTTCCTTTGGTGTGAGGCCCGGTATAAGGTCCTAGTCAATCATGTTCCTCCGCTACCTCGAACACCCACCCTTTGTTGCAATCTCCGACCCTGGGTCCACGCCGGTTCACTTACGCCATTAAGGCTGGGCCCCGACCACGACGACAATGCAGGCTCTACCATACATTCCTACGCCGGCTTGCAACCCATCATAGACCTCATTCCCGTTGGGACTTCTACGGGTTCCCACCCCTGCATCATGTCTCTCGAGATCATGTGCACCCGGTAATGAGCATCCGTTGATGAACGAGAGGTGGAAACACTTTGACTACTCCGTCCCATTCCGATCTTATGGTTAACACGGGTATTACGGCACAAGAATCATTGGACGACATTTGTTGTTTAATCCTAGATGGATATAAACCCTTGCAATGGAACCTCCACCATATCAACACAATCCATGGTTCCATTGCCCACCACATAGTCATATTCATAGTTATGAAAATAGTGGTTTTGTTTTTTATGCAATAGTGATAAACATAGTACTTTGCAAGTAATTTGGTAAAAATACTCAAATGACATGAGCAAGCGATGAACTTGCCTTTCTTGACCGCAAGATTATGCAGTCAAGGTCTTCGATACGCAATAACTCCAAATTCTGAAATAGCATCATCGTCCGGTAAGGACGATGTTTAAAAGATTGGCAAGGATGCAATAATGCATAAGTATGAGATGCAATCGCTCTAAGCGTGACCTAACCCCGATGATTTAGGATTAGTTAGTTGAAATGATTTGCTTAGGGTGTGTTGCACTTTTAGAGTGATTCACAAACAAGGTTCTTATTAAGGATTGGTTGCTTGGTATCATAAACAGGTGCTGCAATATATCAATACAATAATACTAATAGCACACAACAATAACATTTGGTATAATCTTAACATGTCATGAATAGTGGTTGGTTTTAGCACTATATGGCATGGTTAATGATTAATTATCATATACTTCAAAAGAATAACTTTTGAAGAACATGTTCTTTAATAAAGAACAAGTATGATAATTAGGTTTGTGGGGTTCTATGGTTTACTATGGTTTCAACTTGTTCTTGAGTAGATATTAGATGGATCCTAACAAAGTTGGAAGCATATCTTAGGTAAATTTATTAAACATGGGTGCTATCAAGGTTGGTATACCTTGTTGGTGATAGCTGGCTAGGGTTAATAGGTCATATTAGGTAGGGTTGATGAGCACTCTCTATTTATTTCAAAAGAATAACTTTTGAAGAACATACTTCTTAAATAATAAGAAGTATATCAATTAGGGTTGAGGTGGCCTAGGGTTTGCTATTGGATCTATTAAGTAAGGAATGGTGGTTTCTTAAATAGGATGATTAATAATTATCTCTCACTAATAGGGTTTAGTGTGTATGGAATAGGATGCACAATATTGGCAAGGTTGCTATTAGGGTTCATCACCATGGGGTGATGCTAAATAGGAATGATTAAGGTTGGTGTCTCAGAATATAGGAACTAGGGTTGGTCCTATTTGATCATCTAGGCATGAACACATGTAATATCAATGTATTAGATATGAGTCTCTATTATTTTATGAAGACATGGCATTTGTTTAGTTGCTACTATGGAGCTATGAATGAAATCAAAGTATCATGATCACATGTTGAACCTAGGTTTTAGGTTTAGAAACAAGTTAAGTTCATATGAAATAGTGGAGTTAGGGTTTGTTCATAATTGAATTAGGTTTTTGGGGTTCCACAAAGAATTATGAGGTTACCACTTTATTTGTAATGGAACTAGGGTTTCTTAATTACCATATAGTTCTTAGGTTGATAACCTCATTATAGTTGAAGTTCTTAGTAACTTTGAAATAAAACTAATAGTGGTATTAGTATTTTGTTATTTTTAGAGAATTAATAATTAAGATAATTATTATTTAGGGTTTTAAATAGTAGTTGAAATAAGGGTATATCCCTTAATTCTTTTATAGGTTTTTGGAATTATATGTTGAAGTAATGATGAATTAGGGTTTGCTATTTACCATATAGTTTTATGGTTGATAACTTCAATTTAAAGTTGAAGTTATTAATAACTTGAAATTAAAAATAATATTGAATTTGATATTTTATTATTTTTAAACAATTAATAATTAGGTAATTATTAATTAGGTTTTAAATCTCTTTAATAAAGATTTAACAAATAATAAATAAAGAAAATTTAGTTTTTATGCTTTTCTTAATTTATTAATTGGTTTTTATTTAATTTGGAAGATTTTTCTAATTATTGAATTTTAATTGCATTTGGAATTAAAATTAAAAGCTTAATTAACAAGTATTAAATAATTGAATTTTTATTAAAAATAAAAATTTCATTTTATATTTTTATTGGATAGAGTTTTCTTTTCTAAGAATTTTGATATCTTATTTTCATTTTTCAGAGTTAATATGAATTTTATACAATTTGTCAAAGTTTCAGCAATTATTGGATTTGAATTTAAACTAGAAAAAATAGCTAAAGCTACCCGGACAGAGCACACCCACAGTCTATGACTCGTGGGGTCTGTCCACCTCACCCGCCACGTGGGATTTGACCGAGTCAAAAATCGCCACGGTGGCGAGGAGGTCTCTGGCCGGCGGGAACTGGCGATGGTCGCCGGCGATTACGGTTCCCCGCGGGGCTATGCGAGGGCTCGTTGTAGAGAGGGCGGCGTGACTAAGTGACTAGTGGTAGCGCCGCTCCGTTTTGGTCATCGGAGCGAGCTCTCCGGCGAGGTACCACGGCGGCGCTCGCAGACGTATGGCGCCACGGTGATGCAGGGGACTAGGGAGGATGCCATGAGGTGCTAGGGAGCCAGTGACTCACCACGAGCATGCCGGGCGTGTCGGCGAGGCCAGAGGTGGACGGTATCGCCGGAATTCGTCGCTCCCGGCGTCGGGGAAGACGAGCTCGACGGTGATGTTCTGGGACGCCCCACCTCGATTCCTTGCGCAGTAGTAGCAAGTAGAGCACGGCGGTTCTAATGGTGGTCACGGCGAGGTCTGGGATGGGCTCCATCGACGGCGGCGGTCGGAGTCTGCACGGGCTAGGGTTTGGTCTTGGGCAAAAATTGAGCAGAGGAAGAAGAAGGTCGGGCCAGGGTTCGTCCAGGGATTTATAAGGCTCCAGGGCGAGCCTCGTCACACCGTCGATGAAGGAGGGGTCGACAGCGAGAGAGGAGAAGAGGAGCACGGCGTGCTGCTGGCGTCCATGCGCGAGGAGAAGATGAGGATGAACTCCTCGTTTTATTTTGACGAAGAGGTAAGTGGGTTGGCGTTGGGCCATGTCTTGGGCTGTGTTCTGGGCCGGTGCTAGGCTCGGCAGCTGGGCTGCTCGGCCAGGTGAGCCAGGTAAGTCCTTTCTCATGTTCTATTTTCTTTTCTGTTTTATAATTCTACTTTGAATTCAGATTTGAATTCATAATTTTTACTCTTTTCTATTTTGCAGGTATTTAACAATTGGAATTTCATGAGGACTAATATGAAGATCATAATATTACTGCATTGTTCTTGAATAAACATTAATTATATATATGTGGCCTTGCTACAATTTTTAATTAGGCAAGAATTTAGGTATTCATTTTAATTTCCTTTCTCATTTGTAATATAACTCCCTGTTGAATAATTAGAGTTGGTTATTCCTCTTCCAATTGTTTTGGAAGTTATTATTAGGACTTGGTTTTATTTGTGATCACCCAAGTGATACTCAAACTAGGGTTGAGTTATAATTCTAGGTTATAGAGTTGAGATTACACCATATTGCAAGTGCTAGGGTTTAATCTCCCCTAACTAGGATGAGGTGGTGGCTTAATTCACATTTTATGTGCTCCTTTAGTTTCTAAGATATTGAGAATTGGTTTTATATTCTACTAATTAACTTCTATTATTATCCCCAACTTATCATTAAAGTAATTATATTATTTGTAGTTCTTTTTATAGTTAACTTTGGTCATATGAATAGATGGTTTCTCACCATATTAAGTATGGGGTTTTACTCTAAGGTTTTTCTTATGTTTCTTAGGTGAAAAATAAGTGGAATGTAGATGTGGTAGAATTCTACTTATGATCACCAAGTGGTTTACAAGTTAAGATTGGGATACAAGCCTAAGGTTGCTTACTAGTTACTTCCCTATGATTTCATGTGGTGAATAACATCTCCTAATCCTATTAGGATTTAGCTTATCCTCACTTAACTCAAGAGCATGATCATGGTTAAACATGATCCACTTGTTCTTGATATCTTTACCTCAAGTTCTTAGGGTTTATGATCATCACTCAATTTATAATGATCAAGGTTTGGCTTCCTAAGTTATCTCTCAAGAATTAGGTTTCTCACTCCCAAGATTAAGCTTTGTCTTGATCAACTAAAGTATAATATCTCTCTATAGTTTCTTGGGTGGACATGGCTATGGTTGTCTCAATAATTTTGATATTCCAGGAGAATGCCTGAGATATACACTTACAATTCTTTCTAAAGGATTGATGGCTTTAATCATTTGGATATATGGATAGGTCTCTCCCTTGAATTCAAGTGTTGCCTCAACTAAATTAAATGTAACACCATAGTTTGGGCTCTCTTATATAGGAATGGATCATTCTAGGGTCTATGGTGTACTCACAATATCTCAATAGGTATTAAGTCTAAAACCCCACTTGGCTATCTTGAGTTAAATTAATCTCCTCCTTACTTTATCAATTCATGGATATGGTATTATTCCATGGGATATTAGGTTATCCCACCACTCCAAGGGAAATGGTTTACAACCTAATACTTTAGTTCAAATGTTGTCCTTTATTCTTAAATAAACAAAGCTAGGATTAGTATGAATGGTCTCTCTCATTTGGGAAGGACTTCAATTCTAACCTAAGGTTATTCTCCAAAGATAATGATGTAGTCACCAATATCTATGTTTAACATAAATGGGTTCTCTCTCTAGGGAAGGTCTTGAATAATATCATATGGTTCTTCTTTAGAAATGATGATTTAAATACATGGATGTATAACCAAGGTTTAGCTCAAGGTTTGTTACTTCTCTAATAATTATTGTAGAACTCTCTCACCTCTCTAGGTTTGATGTATAATAATATGGAATAGAGAAGAATATATACTTCTTGAGTGGATCTCCTTGTTATAATTCCAATGTTGAAGTGGAATGGATTCCATGAGGTTCATGGTAGGATCAAGGATTAGTTTAAGACATGGAGAAGATAAGTCAAGACTGGTTTCTCCGTTTTATTTTTATTTGATTTACAATTGAATTGGTGTTCATATGTTATGACAAGGATTACCATATTATAATCTTTTATAAGATCAAGCAATTGATCATTGAGTAAAGTGTTGTTGTGTTAATTATTAGTTCCATTTGATCTAACCCCTTAGATCAAATTCATCTCTACCCAAAACAAGGTTTCAGCAAAGTCACCTTGAGGTTTATAGCGCTTGACTTGATGAGCTACTTCAATTCCACCAAGGTCAAGTGAAACTTCAGTTACTGTGACTGTTTTACTTTAAAGCGCGAAAATTCCCCAGATTTTCTATGCATGAATGCAATGCACACATCTGTTTCCTCTATTTTTGTAACCCCAATACCTGGGATATTACAAATATCTCCTGTAGTATTCTTCCCCTTCCTCGAAATAAGTTTTCACCCCGCTATATTAATATAGCAACCAACCGATACAAGATTGAGATCACCGTTGGGGCAAACAGCACATCAAGCCCAAGAGAAACAAAAGAAGAAGAAAAAAGGAAAGCAATGTCGACCCAGTCGGATTGACGAAAACGCTGATGATCCGCCACCGTTTCGCCCTCCGGAGAATTCCCACCACGATGTTAGCCCTCTGAAGCACCGCATACCAAAGCAACACCTTCAAGAAGGGATGCGACGCTGACACCGTTGCTACCCGGACAAATCCTAGGGTTTCCCCGGTATGCGGAAGGGGTGTGGGGAGGGGGAACCCCGACGCCCTTCAAGAAGGAATGGCGGCACCCGCGGGCGTCACCGCGTTGGTGTCGGACATCCGACAGGGATTTCTCCCGACACCCAAAGAACCACGACCCCGGACGCTCCATCACGCTACGCCAACCTCACCGCCCACCAGCTCGCGCCAGCACGGTCTTGGAGTCACCACCGTCGTCTCACTGTGGCCAAGCAACGACGGCCAACAGAAACAAGAGGAGACAGCCAGTGCCAAGAAGCGGCTAACAGCGGCCACGCAGGAGGGCACAACCTCCACCGTCACCTGCGGTAACCGACCGAACACAGCTACAGGAGAAAACCAGGCTCCTACTGGCCCGGCCGAGCCCGGCGGGCTCGTGAAGCTCCCATGGCCACGATGCAGTCAATGCGCCGCTGTCCAGACACCCCGCAGCACGAGCCGCTCCATCGACCGCCGGAGACATCACAGGGAAGCCCATACCTAGCCCGCCCAGGCCCATATGGGGCCTTGGGGCCCAAAGGGCATACATCTGGGTCGGGAGAGCGCTGCTGCCAGCTGCCTTGCCATCGCACGGCCAAGTGGCCGCGCCGCCGCCACCAAGCCACCCAGCGCCGTGCAGCCCCAGGAGCTACGCCGCCGCCGGAACGCCGTTAACCAAGGAGCACCGCCGCCTGCCCGCCAGCCCGCCTAGGGAGGAAGCGCGCCGGGTAGAGAAAGGTCGCCGCCGGCGGCTCCCGCCGGTGACGGCGATAGCGAAAGGGCGGAGGAAGAGGGTGGATGGGGGCTAGGGTTGGGCATCCTGGAGTCCCCCACGGGGGAGCGACCCGAGGACAAAACGATCAAAAATCCGGTCGGAGTTTTCTTCCCCTACTTGAGACAGAACCTAAAAATTAAATTTCACTTATAGACACTCTCAAAATGACACAGTCTGTTACAACACACTCACTGCAATTGATATATAACCCAAAACTTCCTAGTGTATCTTTATAACCATCTACCTATGAGCAAAAGTATATTGTTCAGTTATGTGTAATAATATCTTGATAATTGTATATGTACACCACAAATTATGTATAATCCATACAATAGTATATCGGTTTTGCTATGTCTCAGTCAACTGAGAATTTCTTAAGTCTCAGTCAATCACAAAAATGCACTTGAGTTGCACTTTTCTGTCAAAAAGTGCAATTGCACTTTTCTACTAGAAAAGTGCAACTGATCTGAGTTGCACATTTTTTTGAACTGCAGTTGCATTTTTCTGAGGTGACTGAGACTTAAGAAATTCTCAGTTGACTGAGAAATAGACACACCCATAGTATATCTCCAAAAGTATGTATCTCCACATGGAGATATATTAAGTGTATCTCCAAAAATTGTCAAAAAAAAGTGTATCTCCAAAAGTCTTGTGTAAGGGCTCTTCGATCGGCGGGAACTTCACGCTGCTCCGCGCACGCTATGGTACGCCAGCTCGCTGCCGTCCCTCGAGAACTTCAAGGTACTGTGGCAGAGGTGGCATCTCGACGTCCGTCAAGCCCTGTAGCATCTGCACCACCTCCGCCATCGTCGGCCGCGCGTTGACGTCGTGCTGGATGCAGCAGCAGGCGACCTGGCACACCCTCTTCATCTCCTCGGTGTTGGCGTCCCCTTCCAGCTCGGGATCCAGCAGCGCCATGACTTCCCCCTCCTCGGCCAGCCTCCGCGCGACCAGCAACGGGAAGAATGTCGTCGTCGTCGTAGCTTGCTCCTCCGTGCCTGTCGAGCCTGCCGACGACGCCACGAACTGACTCTCCCCTTGCTCGGCGTTCCTTCTCCCGGAAACGATCTCGAAGAGCATCATCCCGTAGCTGAACACGTCGGCCTTGGCCGTGATCGCCTCGCCGCTGATCCACTCCGGCGCCAGGTACCCGATGGTTCCCCGCATGCTGGTGAGCACTCGGCTGAAATCCCGGCCGAGGAGCTTGGCGAGCCCGAAGTCCCCCACCTTCGGCGCGAAGGCCGCGTCGAGGAGGATGTTCTCCGGCTTGACGTCGCAGTGGATGATGCAGTCCCGGCACCTCTCGTGGAGGTACGCCAGCCCCTTGGCGACGCCGAGCCCGACCTGGTAGCGTGCCTGCCAGCTCAGGACGTACAAAGTCTTGCGGAACAGGTGGCGGTCGAGCGAGCCGTTGGGCATGTACTCGTACACCAGCAACTTCTGGTCGGCGCCGCCGTCGGAGCAGAACCCGAGCATGCGGATCAGATTGACGTGCTGGATGCTGCCCAGAGTGCTCACCTCCGCGCGAAACTGCTTCTCGCCTTGCCGGAACCCCTCCAGCTTCTTGACGGCCACCACGGTGCTGTCGGAGAACTGGCCCTTGAACACCGACCCGAAGGCGCCGGCGCCGATCTTGTCGGTGAAGTTCTTGGTCACGTGCTGCAGGTCACTGTACTTGTAGCTCACGTAGCCATCGCCGACAGTGATACCATTGACTCTCTCTGCTCTTCTCTTTCTTATCGTATGAACTAGAAGAATGGAGGCGGCGACCACGAATAAGGCGATGGCGAGTGCACCGGAGGCAATCTTGATGTCCCGCCATTTGTGGCCTCTTCTCGGGCCTGGGAGCTCCGACGCGGCCAGCCGGAGGTAGAGCCTCCCCGCGCCGGCCCGGTCATCGGCGACACCGGCCTGCAAGTTTTGCAGGTTGCCGTGCCATAGGAAGCAGCTGCTGTTGTACGCGTAAGCGGAGCACGTGCAGTTCCCTAGGCATGCGGTCTGGCAGTCGCCGGTGCTAGCCGCGCCCGCTACTCGACCGTCATCGGGGAACCTAGTGCCATCCATGCGGAGGAACTTGTCTTGCTCTGCCTTGTTCGAGCCGGCAGCGGTGCCGACGCTGTTCTTAACGCACTGCAGCTGGGCGTTACGCACGCACCCATCGGTGTGGTCGCCGGAGGCCCAGTTGGGTGGACTGCGCGGGCGGAAGCCCCTGGCGCAGTCGCATGTGGTGGCCGCGCCCTCGCTGCACACGCCGAAGGCGCCGCAGCCGCGCGGCACGGTGCACCGTGCCTTGGGCGCCGCATACACGAGGTTCCACGCCTGCGTGGCCTCCACCCAGAACAGCCCCTTCAACTGCCCGGACACGTCCATGACGAATCGGTACACCGTCGTCGTGTTGGCGGCGAAGCTGTAGGTGAAGTAGGTCTCGTCGTCGTTGTCGACGAACTGAACAAGGCCTGACGCGGTGACCTCCGGCCCACCGGTGAAGGACTTGCCGGTCCAGTTGCCGCTAAGCCAGTACTCCCGGGTGCCGTTGGCCTGCATCACGTACTGCGGCGCCCCGGACGGGTCGAGCCGGAGGGCATACATCCCCGGCGCGGGGTCGCCGCGCGCCCTCCACGAGACCATCCCCTGTACTTCGCTGGTGCGCTTGTCGCGCCTTAGCTTCCCGCCGGGGAGCCACGTGTCGCCAAGGTGGTCGAAGCTCTGCCATAGCACCATGGAGGCATTGGACGCCGGCGATAGCACAAGGTTGCCGGAATCGTGGAGGACGGCGACCGTGTCTGTAGCGCTGGCTATGCCGCTGGTGTTTGCTTTCGTGGACCAGGCGATCGAGCCGGAGCCGTCAAACAGAGCAAGGTTGCCGTCGGGCGCGACGGCGAGGCGTGATGAGGCTGGGTCGGAGATCGGCCTTTCGCGGTTGGCCACCCAAACCGGCGTCTGAGCCACCATGTTGAGATACCAGATTCCGATGTACCAGCTTCCGGTGGCTCCTCCCTCTGGCAGAAAAAACAGAGCAATATATCATACCATTGCAAACTTACACGTCGAGCAGTCAGGCTGATATGTAAGATAATCACCGCGTCGAATTTGGCTCCTAACCTATTTTATGATATACAAACTTGATTTTGAAGAATATGACGAATAAAAGTATCTGATTCTAAATTGGCGCCCCAAAAACGATATAGGATTTGGTATAAAAAATAACATGAGGATATAGATTATTCAAGAACTAATTAGGATTGTACGACTGTTTTAAACCAAATAATCTTACTTTTTAAGTCAAAAGTCAAGGCTAATATCATAAAGTTAGTAGTTATTGGGTTGCCGAATTCATTTTGTAAGCGTGTCTACCTCTAATGTTTTAGACTGATGTTTCAACTATTCTATTTAGTTCATATTAATACCATCTCGTGAGTTCTTTGGTTCTTAGCCTAAAGTAGCATAGTGGCCTTTTCAAATATGAGGAAATTATTTTTACCGTGTAAGAAGTGATAAGTATTTATTTTATTATATGCATTTTTTCTCTTATTTATTCCTTTCATTCTAAAATTACACATATTTTTGGTATGTGAATATTCTTCAAAGTAATAAATAAAATAAAAAATTCTGAAACATTCTTTTATGCAAATGTAATGGCAGTAACTATTTTTCTGGGTAACATATTGTAGTGTTAGGAGTATAGTGGCGATAACACAAACCGGGACAAACCCCTAGCTTGATAGATCACAATATGACATCTCAACATGACAACTACGTGATTTTGTTAGCACCGAAATTTGTTTCAGTTTAGCAAACGAAAAGACAAAAGATCTTTTCAAGTGGCTATGTAGGATTGAAAATTCTATATTACAAAATATAATGAAAAGGAACCTTGTATAAATGTTGGAGGTTGCTTCTACAAATCAAGTATCCTGCATCAGAAAAAATTATAAAGATTCCAGCAATCAAGTTTATCTATGAAAATCCTTTGAATAATGAAGTCATATGTGAGAGTCAAGAACAGATTAACTGAACATCATTAGAATTTGTATATCACATATGGTGCCAAGGCTCTGTTCCCCATTTTTTTAAAAAATATCACAAACAGAGATAGTAGTAAAATAATTGGTAGAACTTAAATATTAGGTTTGTGCATCACAAAAACCTCCATGGCATTGGAAAGTTTGCCCTTATCTCCCTACCACTTTCCCTTCAATTGATTTCTATAACCCCTCATCAAATATTTATCGCATTTCCCAGGAAATAATATTTTTTAAAGATTGTACATTTACAATTTCTATAAGAGATTATATAACCATGCTAAGTAATTAAGAAACTGTAATACATTTTTAATACTACCTCTGTTAGGGATTATAAGGCCGGCGCATATATCTAGGTCGTAAATCTAACCAACCTAATACAAGATATATATTACAAAATATATATCATTAAAAAGTTCGAATGATCTACTTTGTAATGCTATATTTTTTGTGCCGTACAATTTGTGTTATGTTGGTAAAATTGTTGATCTGGGAACGGATGGCCTTATAATCTCTAACGGAGGGAGTATTAGGAAAAAGAAAGGCGATACCGTGCTTGACATTGAGCATGTTTATCCCACTAAGTAAGACATGCCCGGATGAACAACACATTTAACATGATATGTTTTGCTTCCTAACTTCTAAATTCTTGGTAGAACTATAATTACCTACCAATTAGAGTATTTATCCAACTATTTTTGCTTTTTGACTCAAGTTCGCCCGATTTCCATTTTGGATTCACAGTTCAATATATTCGCATTCAAATCCGCAACAGATCTATATCCGCATCTGAGTAAAAAATATGGTATATACTACCTCCATCTTAAGGCTTAAGGCCTATATTTTTTTCAGAAAGTCAAACAAAGTAAAGTTTAACCAAATCTTTAGAAAAATTTATGAACAAATATGACATTTTGTAGATACATATGAAAATATATTTCATTATCTATCTAATGATATTGATTTTGTACTTTTTATGTTAATGATTTTTGATAAAAAAATTAGTCAAACTTAACATAGTTTGACTTTCTGGAAAAAATATAGGCCTTAAGCCTTGGGATGGAGATAGTATATGCTAACTTAGAAACAAAATTCGATCTGATCCGATTCGTTTACATATGCATCGGGAAGTGGAAACTGACCTGGCTGGAAGAACCCCAGGGCGAACTTGCGGCCGGAAGAGACGAGCGTGTGGCCGACAGTGAGCGGCCGGCCCACGGTGAGCGTGTCCACCTCCACCGTGCGCACGACACCCACGCAGAGCAGCGCGAGAAACATGGCCATCGGAAGCGCGCCGGCTGCCATCTCGATCGTGTTCCCTCTCGTTCGCTGATGTTGCTGTTGATCACCAGAACCTGTATCTCTTATTCAGTTCTCACCAGCTATTTGTACTTCGTAGTAGCAGCACGCAGCGCAGAGCACCGGAGGTCGTCTACCCTCACCCGACCGGCACCGTGACGCGTCCACCTCACTGAGGTTGCCAGGTGTTAGTCAACCACAAAAACTGTTGCGGAGGATGAACGAGTCGCGATTCGCGAACGTTTTATCCTGCTGACCGGGGCAGGAAATATTCTGGATGGATTTGCTGAACTCATGAAGGCTGCCGCTAGACTTTTCTTTTTTGAAATGACAAATTATTTTAGCCACAGATGCATAAAACCTTGACTTATTTCATTTATTCTACAAAGACATGTAAAAAAGAAAAATCTACAATGATCATACAAAGTTGCAAACTGAAGCTGCCAAAAAAGGCGACGGGCGCGAGAGCAGCAACATCTTCTTTTATTTTTGCCACCCTTCGTCGGTGGGGATCTGGCGCTGAAGTTGTTCCCGCAGCTTTCGGCTGCGGATTCAGATCTAGCATTCTGGCAGCGTCCCCGTCAAGATGACCACGCTCAGGCTCCTTCTTCATCATAGACTTGATGGGCGAGGGAGCCTATGGATCTTCCCTCGCTTGTGATGTCGCCAGACCTTTAGGAGCAATTAAGATAAGACAGTGCGGTAAGTTTCACCCCATTCAAGCTGCTTCATGTCCAAGCTCGTGCCCGCATTCAGGGTGCGCCGCTCCCGCATCCGTTCCTAAAGACCTCCTCCGCATTCACTCATCCGGGTCCTCGCGGGGCACCCCGTTCCTTGATACCTCTGCCTGACGCAAGGGAGACAGAGAGGCGGACTCAGTCTCCCACTGAGCTCCCAGCTTTGTCGTCACTTCCGAGCAGGTGCGTTCAAGCGAGCCTAGCGACCACGAGCCAGTGAGTAATTCCGACGATGGCTGGCAGCCAGTAAGATCTCCTTATTGGTGGAGAAAACAACGCCCCTTCCACTATCATTCAAGTAGAAGGTCAAGGCCTACGTCCCGTACTTTGTCAAGCCTCATGAGCACACCTGTCAACAGTGCTTGGAGAAGGGCCACCGTGCAGCGGACTGCCATGACCCCATCAGGTGCTCTCAATGTCGTAGTGGGCGGCACCGAGCCCGTGACTTCAAGCAAGACCAGCCAAGCTCCGACTAGGGATCCTCTTCATGCGTCCCTGCTCCATCGTGCTCATCTCATCAGCCTTGGCTCCATGGTGCTCGTCTTCATCCTCCTCGGTTGCGAGAACTCCAGTGCATGGCTCTGCATCGACATCGCCTTCAAGGTACGACTCGCCCGCTTCGTCTACTTCCGAGGCTGGCATGCTATGCATTGGGGACCCCACTGCAGCTGGCTTAGGTACACATTGCCATCCCTAACTCCCGGGTGATGCTTTTCTACGATGCTCGCACTACAACACACCATGTTTTGGCTGATGGTTAGACACCGTCAACGAATGTAAAAATACCTTCACGGACACGTGATACTGGCGGTTTAGAAATCCGTGGGCTACGTCATGTCACAGATGGCCAGAGTGACAGTTTGGCACGACTATCATGCATCCATGATAGCCAAGTCCAACCCCTCAGCCCGCTCGACCGGGTTCTTCATGACATACTAAACCTTCATCGGGGCAGTCCCCATGTTGCCGAACATCCTGTCAGGCGTATCAGGCTAATGATTGCATTGTTACTCCGGCCGCGTGAAAATCATTTTATCATCTAGCATGACGTCATTTGTGGAGTGTCATGCTACTTCCACGACGCACCTTCCTAGGTTAACATGTTGCAACCTACTTGGTGGACATGTGTCACCTACAGTATTTTCCTTGGGGGCAAGTAATACGGCGACACCTGAGTAATCCATATAATGACACATGGCCATTTTGTCATGTCACACCGACCATTGCTCAAATGGTAGGTGTCGCAACGATAGGACTGACAAGTCCTACTATTAGCATTATATCTTCAATGATCCCACAATTTTTCAGTGGGTGAGTACTACGTGGCAGTTCATTTGCAATCCGGCCAAGTTGGCTCGAATATAGCTAGGCTGGATTGAGGTGCGGTTTGTCCAAAATATGGTTCGGTCTCTGATAGTTAATGTGGGCTGGTGTAACGGTGGCCCATTCACAACTCATGTCGGTCGCGCAATCGTTAGGCTGCATAGCTAATGCCTAGTACTAAAAAAAAAAGTAATTTCTAGTCAGCAGGCCGTACTTTAGGTGGCCCAATTGAGATTCACCCAGCCAATTCACATCATATTGTGCAACCGCTAATTTATACGTTTCAGCCCATTAATGACTGGGAGCGATGTTTTGGCACATGGGAGCGTATGCTCCCTTTATCTTGAAATACATGTTAGACACATTTTAAAATGTCAAAAAAATTGAAATAAAAATTTCGCACGTACATCTTCATGTGCTACACGCTCACAAAGTTGTTTCATAAAAAATCGACATGTCATGTGGCGTGTGTAAAAAAGACAAATTTCGGTGTTGAAACAAAGACTTGTCACAAGATAAATTTTCTCTTTTTCGCTTAGACTATAAAAAATATCATTTTTTCGTGAAACTTGACGAATACACATATGTTATGGAGATGTACATGTAATTTTTTTTGTTAAAACTTTTTAACACTTGGAAATATGTTTTCATGGTAGAGGGATCATACGCACCCGGGAGCCGAATTGAGTTTCTGTTAATGACTCAACGTTTTAATCAATATGGCCCACAAGAGACTTACAAGTAAGGGATCAAGATCTAAATCTCCTTCGGTTCGTTGATAAACCAAAATTCTTGATGCAACTTCTTCAGTATTTCAACTAGTGGAGATATATTTGCAATCTTGTTATTGCAATTTCTGTTATGCTAAGTAAAAGCGCAAAATACATCAATCAAATGAGCATGGTAAGAATTAATTTGCACATGTTGTGAAACAACACACCCAACATACATAGGCAGCCATGATGGATGAACTAGCATCTTAATTATTGAGAGAGCACGGGAGGCATGAGTTGCGTATGAAACATGATGACATGAATATATGAATCTTCTTTAATTAGCTGAGATGCCAAAATGCCCTTTTCGCCGTAGCTTATTTAGTATATTAACTAGTGGAGTAATCTTTGAAGGCTCTTGTTGCAATTGTCGTTCCTGATCAAGTAAGTAAAAAAACACAACATAGATAAATCCAACAAGCATGATAACAACTACTAAGGCGCAATCAAACAAACACACCCTATATTGTAAGATACAATATTGTACAAGTTGATCAAGATTTAATTTCTCTTTTTTTCCGTTGTGGCCTCTATAGTATTCCAAGTGGTAGAGGTATATTTGCAGGCGTCATGTTACAGTTGTGGTCTCTGGACCTGATAAGTAAAATAACAAATAGACAAATAGACAAATGAATTGAGCATGATAACAATTAATATGGTGCAATCAAACAACACACCATATGTACTGAGGCACAATCTTCTAGAAGTTGTTGAAGTGGCGGTATAGATCAATCAATGAACATGAAAACAATTAATTTGCACTTGCAATCAAACATCTCATACACCTTAGTTGTTGAGTGATCAAGGGAGGTTTAAGGTTGTTAATGACAAAATACATCAATATCTCAATCTCCTTGAGATGCCTAAATGCCTTTTTTGCGACATTCTTCCGTATTTCAACTAGGGGAGGTATGTTTGAAAGCCTCTTCTTGCAATCGTCGTCACTGGCTTGGTAAGTAAAATCACAACATATAGATAAAACAAGCAAGCATGGTAAAAATTACTAAAGCGCAATCAAACAACACAATGAGAAGGAGGTGAAGGCCGGCCTCTCCTAGCTCATGCATATGTGTGGTCGCCGGCATGACCAAGGACAGGCCACACGCTGGAGCTTCTGGTGATGGGCGTTTAGACAACAACAAGGATGTGCAAGGTGACAAAGTCCTGGACATGGCCGAATATGAGGAGGAGCTCGCCTAGACCGATCATGTTGGGTTTCGTTCTAGAAAACAAAAAATTTCATACGACAGAACGATATAGCCAAGATCTATTATATGGACATGCAATGTCACGGAGGGGATCGGTGTTCATACCCTTGAAGACCAAAAATCCTAAAGTTCACAATGAACGTTTGTCTATGAAGTTGTACGTCAACGCTGACCTCAAGGTCGTGAAGAAGTCCAACGATGAAGCGCTCGAATTGTCGTGCCTCCGTGGTTCTACACACGTACGGTGAATAGAAGTCTCCCGGGCTCTGGTCCAGCGGTGCAGTGGAAGAAGAAGATTTGGACCAGTGTTCCAGCAGCACGATGACGTGCAGTTGGGAGAGAAAACTCCAATCCTACATACGCTCCAAACTTGGGAGCACGCGTGAGGGAGAGGAGAGTGGAGGGAGAGAACTCAATGATGGGATGAATGAGGAGAGGGGGGCCACCAAGGGGCAGCCGCCGCCCCCTCCCTCCATGCACCACCGAACTCCCTAGGGTTAGGGTTTGGGGCAATCAACCCACCATGGGCCACCGGCCCACTCTTCCCCTAGGGTTCGGCTAGCCCCCCTCTTATTGGGCTTCCCAATGGTGGCTCAATTAGGGGGTTTCCTATTTTTATTTCTATTTAATTATCTAATTCGTATAACTAAACAATCAACATATATTTGAGTCTCCGAAATATTCATTTACTCCAGAACTTATTTCGATTCCTCTCTGGAACAATTCCGGTGTTCTCTTCCTATTCTCGAACAATACCGAATAAATCTCAAAGTGTGGTACACCCTTAAGTGTGCCACCCTACGGGTTTGGGAATGCGTAGACATGATCGAGATGACTCTCAGATCAATGACCATCAGGGGTTCTGGAAAACCATAACGGTCCCTATGCAACCGTGAATTAATTTTATTGTTTGAGCCTCAATGTCGAGTCATATTCATTTTGTAACATGATACCTTTGTTTTTCCGAGACTGTGATCTTCGGTACCCACTATACCTTTGTTCTATCTCATTAATGACAAACACAATTCAAATCGTCATAATATCATATCCTTTGTGACCTAGTCACATGCCTGCAAACGGTGTTGATATGATATAACCGAGTGGACCCATTGTCGTATCTATCATCACATGATTGTACAAATTCCGCTCTTGACTCATACGCCTCAACCTATCCCATTAGCATACTTGAGTACCACCTTTATGACTACCCTGTTATGGTCTAACGGATGATGATATCAAAGCAACCGCAAGTAATAGTGATTAAATATAGTCTCACGGTCTAAGGATTAGGTTACAACATTTCATGATAGTATCGCAATGTTAAACTTTGTGACTTGATCACATTACAATACTTTATGGTTGTGTGTCCAGCATGTTCACCAACATGACTCCATTATTAATGACTACATATTCACATGACCAGGAAACCTTGATCATCTTATTAATCAATGGACTATATCAATAGGGACGGGGTTTCGTTTACATACCACACGCGCATTAATGTTTTCGCTTAATACAGTTATAGCATGGCATAAAACTTATTATGAACAAACACATATATGATAAACGAAAACATCTTTATTTATTTGCCACTAGGGCACATATCCAACAATTTCAACCACCATGATTCCCACCAACCTGAAGGACCTCTCTTTCCCCCTTTTCACGCAGTACTATATCCTAGATTTTCCCCCACAATTGATTACATATATCTTTAGTTGACAATTCAGCCTTATTGCTAGCCTGAAAAACCAACTCTACCAACATGGCGATCATGTGTTGGTGGGCAAAAACCCTTGAACCAAAATCCTAAAAAAAATTGAATAAACCCAACAAGCTAGCTGTTATTTTGAAGAGATTTATGAAGTGCCAAATAAAGTGAAGTTGAAAAGGTGATTCATAAGTTTGAATTACTGTTAAGGGGCAAAAACCCCTGCAGCTCATCCAAGACATGAAGCTTAGAAGCAAGTGTCTTTCCTATTTCCTTCCCACCTTAAAGTTGTCAACTAAAGCTACTAGCTACTTACTCATGTACGGATCTACCATGAGTTTTTAAATGTTGAAATACTAGAAGGGTACAACATTACTTGAGTATTTAGTTTCCAATGCAAGCATGCTGAATTATTTGTAAACAATTAAAAGAATCAAATGCCTCAAAAACCTTACACATGGTTCAATCAAAAGCCATGTGAGAACTTTGTTTGGTTCCACTATAAATTAATAATGCCGAAATAGTGTTGACATATATTATCTTCCTTGCAACATGTATAAGCATTGGAACACCTACATAATTAACCTTTGCTATCACTTTGCTACTCATTAAAGAAGCCATGTTGTGGATATTTGTTCTTATTAAACTACCATGCATGCATTGAGCAAAGTTATTGCCAAAACCTTATATCGCTTCTGCAATGCGTTTGAGTTGTTTGAGGACAAACAAAGAGCTAAGCTTGGGTGAGGTGGTATATCCCAAATGTATCCAATTTTTCAAGTACTTTGCTCAAATATTTTCTTCGGAATCTCACCATACTTGAATAAAATTGTTGAATCTGACGCTATTTTTTAGCAAAAGTCTTCTTTATGTCTCTTTTTCGCAGGAAATAAAATCGGGGAAAAATGCAACGCAAGTTTTTCACTGGGATAAGGATATTGGGCTTTGGAACATCATGAGAAGAGCCACGAGGCTCGAAAGAGAACAGGTGGTGCGACCAAAGGTGGGGCCCACGCCACCCAGGACCGTTTGGCCCTCGGACTCGTCTCATTTCCTCCTTTTGCGTACCCCCTTATATACCCCGAAAACTTGTCCTCCCAGGAGTGCAAAGCTTTTAAAAACAGAGCGCCTCCACCACCACGATCTTTGTTTCAGGGGTCATATCGGTCATGCTCTCCATACCAGAGAGGGGGATTTCAACGCCATCTTCACCCCCATCGCCATCAACACCGTCTCCGTCAACCATGTGCTCACTCTCCATCGCCATGAATGAGTAGTTCTCTATAGGCATGTGAGTTGGATGGGGATTGGGTGAGATTGATCATGAAATCATGCATATGTATCGAGATTTGAGGTGTTTATCTTGAGGTTATTCTTATGTGGTGTTGATACACCTTTACTAGGCTTAATGCTTGTTGCTAGGGCCCGAGTGACATGATTTCAGTACTGAAATTTTATTGCCCCATCATATATGTGAGTTTGGTATGTATATGAAAAGTGTATTGCCTATTATTATGTGGAACCTGCGAACCCTAAGGTGACAGTTAGGGAAAACAAGGGGAATATGTGGTAGATTGAGGTTATTGTGTGTTCATGGAGTGCTAATGCATTATTTTAGGATATTCTAAAGGGTAGACCTTATTACCTGTAGTTTCAAGTTGGCCTCGGTGAAATGAGAAGGTAGAACAATAGATGTCATGCAAATTCTCTTGGTTAGTACGCATAGATATATTTGGAACACATACATACACACGGAGGTGTTAGAGAAAAAATAATATGTTATTTGTACTACATTATATGATCAATCTTATTCATGCAACACACTGCTATCACCTTATGCCTACACTTTTACAGGTTCACTACTTCCGTTGAAAACTAGAAATCTGCTACTATTATTTATTATTTTGTTTTACTCCTTTGATTCAACTGCTACACTCACCACTTCATTTTTGAGAATACTGATACACAGGTGTGGTTGAGAGTGACGCCTCAATTGCTAAAGTTTTACTGGTATTCTTGTGTTCCCCTTGAATCGAACTACAAATTGGGGTAATACTTCCCATTAAAGATTTCAGCGATCCCCTATACTTGTAGGCATCAACGGCACCCTCCGATCGATGATCCAGCTTCATGGTTGTGCTTCATCTTTCCGAACAACCACTACTTGCCCATGGCAACGCTAGCTCTGAGGTCTGTGGAGATGGGCAAGTGGAATGGCAATGGCATGGGCAGAAAATGGGTATAGCCACACCCCTTAATAAGCATGTGCGCACCCTCCCCATTAATGCCTATTGTATCGCGTCGGGCCGTTGGGTCGGGGGTTTGCTCTCCGCATGTTCGAGCGTACCAAAACGGACCGCCTCGGTCCATTTATGTGGGTCCACTAGAGAGGCCCTTACCACAGCGCATGTTGTGAATACAATCAAACAACAATCTACATTTGCCTTGCTATATGAACTGCAAAGCATGTAACCAAACAGTGGCACATGCAATCTCCCGAGGGCCAAAAATAGTTGTGCATGCATCCAAATAATACAATACTAATTTGGCTTAAGAAACCATTTTTGGCTACAAGCTACTAACCACGCCATATATCTCCATTCCATGAAAAACACGCATCTCCGTTCCAATTTTCGTACTCCGAACTTGTACTCCGGTGGCAATGCCCTCCGTAAGGCGCTTAGGGTAGATGGAATTATGTAGGATGACACGAGACATCGGTTATCAAACAAGCGGGGAGAGCAATTTCCCCAGGTCCGGGGCCCTCGATGAGGTAAAACCCTTACGTCCTGCTTGTCCGATCTTTATTGCTAAAAATATCGGTTACAATGGGGTGCCGAAGGTTTCGGCTATGATCTCGTCGAGAGTCTAAGTTCTGTGATGACTGATACGTCTCAAACGTATCTATAATTTCTTATGTTCCATGCTACTTTTATGACAATACTTGAATGTTTTATACATACTTTACATCATTATTATACATTTTCCGGCACTAACCTATTAACAAGATGTCGAAATGCTAGTTGTTGTTTTCTGCTGTTTTTGGTTTCAGAAATCCTACAAAGGAAATATTCTCGGAATTGGACGAAATCAACGCCCAGGGTCTTATTTTTCCGAAGCTTCCAAGACCGAGGAGAAACGAAGGGTGCCATGGGCGCCGCCACACTAGGGCGGCGCGGCCTGAGGGGGCCCGCGCGGCCCTAGCGTGTGGGGCCCCGTGACCCCTCCGACTCCCCTTCCGCCTACTTAAAGCCTTCGTCGTGAAACCCTCCGTACCGAGAGCCACGATACGGAAAACCTTCCAGAGACGCCGCCGCCAATCCCATCTCGGGGATTCAGGAGATCGCCTCCGGCACCCGCCGGAGAGGGAATCATCACCGGAGGGCTCTACATCATCATGCCCGCCTCCGGATTGATGCGTGAGTAGTTCATCCTTGGACTATGGGTCCATAACAGTAGCTAGATGGTTGTCTTCTCCGCTTGTGCTATCATTGTTTAGATCTTGTGAGCTTCCTAACATGATCAAGATCATCTATTTGTAATGCTACATGTTGTGTTTGGTGGGATCCGATGAATCTAGAATATTATGTCAAGTTGATTATCAATCTATCATATATGTGTTGTTTATGTTCTTGCATGCTCTCCGTAGTAGAGGCTCGGGCCAAGTTGATACTTGTAACTCCAAGAGGGAGTATTTATGCTCGATAGTGGGTTCATGCCTCCATTTAATCTGGGACAGTGATGAAAGTTCTAAGGTTGTGGATGTGTTGTTGCTACTAGGGATAAAACATCGATGCTTTGTCTAAGGATATTTGTGTTGATTACATTACACACCATACTTAATGCAATTATCTGTTGTTTACAACTTAATACTAGAGGGGGTGCGGATGCTAACCCGAAGGTGGATTATTTAGGCATAGATGCATGCTGGATAGCGGTCTATGTACTTTGTCGTAATGCCCTGATTAAATCTCATAGTAATCATCATTGATATGTATTGAATCTTTATTTGTCAATTGCCCACCTGTAATTTGTTCACCCAGCATGCTAGTTATCTTATTGGAGAGACACCACTAGTGAACTGTGGACCCCGCTCCATTCTTTTACATCTAAATACAATCTACTACAATCATTGTTCTTTACTGTTCTTTGCAAACAAACACCATTTTCCACTCGATACGTTTAATCCTTTGTTTTCAGCAAGCCGGTGAGATTGACAACCTCACTGTTACGTTGGGGCAAAGTATCTTGATTGTGTTGAGCAGGTTCCACGTTGGCGCCTTGGTGTTGCGCCGCACACTACCTCCTCCACCAACAACCTTCACGTGCTTCTTGGCTCCTACTGGTTCGATAACCTTGGTTTCATACTGAGGGAAACTTGCTTCTATACGCATCATACCTTCCACTTGGGGTTCCCAACGGACGTGTGCTTCGCGTATCAAGCTAAATTTCTGGCGCCGTTGCCGGGGAGATCAAGACACGCAAGGGGAGTCTCCACATCCAATCTCTTTACTTTGTTTTTGTCTTGCTTTACTTTATTTTATTTACTGTCTTGTTTGCTTCATATTAAAAACCCAAAAAAAAAGTTGCTTTACTTTCCGTATTATTTACTTGCTCTATATCAAAACACAAAAAAATTAGTTACTTGCATTTACTTCATCAAGTTTACTTTTGTTTATTTCATCATGCTTCATCCTAAGTTTACTTTGAAAGATATACCGGTAGGTAGTGGGTCTATCATTGGAAAAGATAATATAGAAGAATTTTTCACTCATGTTAGTAAGACTGAAGATTTTGAAGATAGATCCTTGGTAGAACTTGCTCCTGATTATGAAATTGCTACTGCCTCTTTAGTGCACATGTTTGAAGCTAGATTTGTTAATCTTAATCCCATAATGCAACATATGTTTCTTACACTCGGTGATATGGAAGGAGAAAAGAAAGATTTTATTCTAGAAACCCTTCTTAGAGAATTTGGTGATGTAGCTAGAGAAGCTAGGAAAGTATTTATTCGATATAAGATGCTAGACTTGTGTACCAATTTTGCAAATATCCTTGAAAAAAGAGAAAAATATAGGCTAAGATACACTAATAAAGTCAATTGTGAGGGGGAGTTTAAAATACCAATACCTCATAAACTCATAGGAATGCACGAGGCATTAGAAAAGAATTTTGATTGGATTGTCCCTGAAAATTTATTTGAGGAGGATAGTAAGCCTAAGGGTATTGAAAAGGGAATTCCATACATAAATAAGATACAATGCATAGTTGAGAATACTCCCAACTCCCGAGGTAATAATGTTGATGCTTCTTCTCTAGATAAAACTTGATTTGCACTTTCTGCGCCTAGCTGAAAGGCGTTAAAGAAAAGCACTTCTTGGGAGATAACCCATGTTTTTATTTTACTACTATATTGTTGAGTCTTGGAAGTTTTTACTACTGTAGCAACCTCTCCTTATCATGTTTTTGTGCCAAGTAAAGTCTCTATGGTAAAGTTGATGCTAGATTTGGATTGCTGCGCAGAAACAGAATTGCTGTCTGTCACAAATTTGCGTAGAACTCTGTAAAAAAATCAAAAAATCTGCCAATTTACGTGTGTGATCCTCAGATATGTACGCAACTTTCATTAGTTTTGAGTTTTTCCGTTTGAGTGCCTCTATAAAATTCATCTTTACGGACTGTTCTGTTTTGACAGATTCTGCCTTTTATTTCGCATTGCCGCTTTTGCTATGTTGAATGGGTTTCTTTGTTCCATTAACTTTCAGAAGTTTTGTGCCATGTCCAGAGGTGTTAAGAATGATTATGTCACCTCTGAATATATGAATTTTTGATTATGCACTAACCCTCTAATGAGTTTGCTTGAAGTTTGGTGTGGAGGAAGTTTTCAAGGGTCAAGAGAAGAGGATGATACAATATGATCAAGAAGAGTGAAAGGTCTAAGCTTGGGGATGCCCCAGTGGTTCATCCCTGCATATTTTAAGAAGACTCAAGCATCTAAGCTTGGGGATGCCTTGGGCATCCCCTTCTTCATTGACAACTTATCAGGTCACTTCTAGTGAAACTATATTTTTATTCTGTCACATCTTATGTTCTTTACTTGGAGCGTCTTTTTGCTTTTATTTTTGTTTTGGTTTGAATAAAGTTGGATCCCACCATCCTTATATTGGAGATATTACGCTCCGCTTTTTCATATGGAACACTTGTGTTCTTAGTTGTGCATTAATGTTCATGGCGAAGGCTGAAAATTGCTTCGTTGATTGCTATTTGGTTGGAATCAGAAAATGCTTCATATGGTTTGGAATAAATGGGCAATTGTTTTGAGCTCTCATAGATCATGTTTAAGCTCTTGCATCATGTAGTTTAATCTATTAATGGAGAACTACCGTAGAGCTTGTTAAAATTTGGTTTGCATGATTGGTCTCTCTAATTCTAGATATTTTCTGGTAAAGTGTTTGAACAACAAGGAAGACAGTGTAGAGTCTTATAATGCTTGCAATATGTTCTTGTGTAAGTTTTGTTGTACCTGTTTATACTTGGGTTTGCTTCAAACAACCTTTCTAGCCCAAATCTTGTACTGAGAGGAAATGCTTCTCGTGCATCCAAACACCTTGAGACAAAATCCATGCCATTTGTGTCCACCATATCTACCTACTATGTGGTATTTTTCTGCCATTCCAAAGTAAATTACTTGAGTGATACCTTTAAAATTGCATTCCTTTATCTTTGCAATATATAGCTCATGGGACAAATAGCTTAAAAACTATTGTGGTGATGAATATGTAGTTATGTGTCTTAGTTCTTATAAGTTGCTTGTTGAGCGGTAACCATGTTTCTGGGGACGCCATCAACTTTTTACCTTTGTTGGATATCATGTGAGATGCTATGCATGTTCGTCTTGTCTGAAGTAAGGGTGATTTTCATGGTCAAATGGTTTGAGTATGCATATTGTTAGAGAAGAACATTGGGCCGCTAACCAAAGCCATGTATCATGGTGGAAGTTTTCAGTTTGGACATACAACCTCAATCTCTTATGAGAATATTATTTGTTGTTGAATGCTTATGCATTAAAAGAGGAGTCCATTATCTGTTGTCTATGTTGTCCCGGTATGGATGTCTAAGTTGAGAATAATCAAAAGCGAGAAATCCAATGCGTGCTTTCTCCTTAGACCTTTGTACAGCGGCATAGAGGTACCCCTTTGTGACACTTGGTTGAAACATATGTCATGCAATGATAATCCGTGTTAATCCAAGCTAATTAGGACAAGGTGCGAGCACTATTAGTACTCTATGCATGAGGCTTGCAACTTGTAGGAAGTATTATGCATAGCACATATGAATTATTACTACCATTGACAAAATTGTTTCTATGTTTTCAAAACAAAAGCTCTAGCACAAAATTAGTAATCCATGCTTCCTCTGCGAAGGGCCATTCTTTTACTTTATGTTGAGTCAGTTTACCTACTTCTTTCTATCTTAGAAGCAAACACTTGTGTTAACTGTGTGCATTGATTCTTACATGTTTAATTATTGCACTTGTTATATTACTCTATGTTGACAAATATCCATGAGATATACATGTTACAAGTTGAAAGCAATTGCTGAAACTTAATCATCATTTGTGTTGCTTCAATGCATTCTACTTTGAATTTATTGCTTATGAATTAGCTCTTATGCAAATCATGTTGATGCTTGTCTTGAAAGTACTATTCATGAAAAGTTTTGCTATATGATTCATTTGTTTAGTCATTATCTTTTGTTAGCAATATTTTGCTTCAGATCACTCCATTCATCTCATATGCTTTACAATAATGTTGATCAAGGTTATGTTGGTAGCATGTCACTTCTGAAATTATTTGTGTTATCGTTTACCTACTCGAGGGCGAGTAGGAACTAAGCTTGGGGATGCTTGATACGTCTCAAACGTATCTATAATTTCTTATGTTCCATGCTACTTTTGACAACACTTGAATGTTTTATACATACTTTACATCATTATTATACATTTTCCGGCACTAACCTATTAACAAGATGCCGAAGTGCCAGTCGTTTTTGTTTTTGGTTTCAGAAATCCTACAAAGGAAATATTCTCGGAATTGGACGAAATCAACGCCCGGGTCTTATTTTTCCACGAAGCTTCCAAGACCGAGGAGAAACGAAGTGGGGCCAAGGGGCGCCACACTAGGGCGGAGCGGCCTAGGGGGCCCGCGCGGCCCTAGCGTGTGGGGCCCCGTGACCCTCCGACTCCGCCCTTCCGCCTACTTAAAGCCTTCATCGCGAAACCCTCGTACCGAGAGCCACGATACGGAAAACCTTCCAGAGACGCCGCCAATCCCATCTCGGGGATTCAGGAGATCGCCCGGCACCCGCCGGAGAGGGGAATCATCACCGGAGGGCTCTACATCATCATGCCCGCCTCCGGATTGATGCGTGAGTAGTTCATCCTTGGACTATGGGTCCATAGAAGTAGCTAGATGGTTGTCTTCTCCGCTTGTGCTATCATTGTTTAGATCTTGTGAGCTGCCTAACATGATCACGATCATCTATTTGTAATGCTACATGTTGCGTTTGGTGGGATCCGATGAATCTAGAATATTATGTCAAGTTGATTATCAATCTATCATATATGTGTTGTTTATGTTCTTGCATGCTCTCCGTTGCTAGTAGAGGCTCTGGCCAAGTTGATGTTAAGTGGGATGTGCTTTGCTGCTACTAGGGATAAAACATCGATGCTTTGTCTAAGGATATTTGTGTTGATTACATTACGCACCATACTTAATGCAATTATCTTGTTTACAACTTAATACTGGAGGGGGTGCGGATGCTAACCCGAAGGTGGATTATTTAGGCATAGATGCATGCTGGATAGCGGTCTATGTACTTTGTCGTAATGCCCTGATTAAATCGCATAGTAATCATCATTGATATGTATTGAATCTTTATTTGTCAATTGCCCACATGTAATTTGTTCACCCAGCATGCTAGTTATCTTATTGGAGAGACACTAGTGAACTGTGGACCCCAGTCCATTCTTTTACATAATACAATCTACTGCAATCATTGTTATTTACTGTTCTTTGCAAGCAAACAAACACCATTTTCCACTCGATACGTTTAATCCTTTGTTTTCAAAGCCGGTGAGATTGACAACCTCACTGCACGTTGGGGCAATGTATCTTGATTGTGTTGTGCAGGTTCCACGTTGGCGGGTTTCACTGGTGTTGCGCCGCACTACACTCCTCCACCAACAACCTTCACGTGCTTCTTGGCTCCTACTGGTTCGATAACCTTGGTTTCATACTGAGGGAAACTTGCTTCTATACGCATCATACCTTCCACTTGGGGTTCCCAACGGACGTGTGCTTCGCGCGTATCAATGACCTGGCTCTAGACCTATGGTGGTTATGACTATTATGATTGTGTCTCTGCAGCCCCTCTCCTGGCCCTTATATTGGGAGCCAGGTCTCGCGAGGTCTGTCCGGGTACAACTAGGTTACAAAGAGTCCTAGATCTAAACTTTCATTGTATTCTTTGTCTTCTTGCCTTGTTCTTCAAGAATCCTTCTTAGGAACCGACGTAATGGCCCACCTGGTCATCGGATGCCTTCATGGGCCCCCGGTTGGGCCGTAAGAGGTAGTGCAATATTAGTTACCCGAAGGGTAATGCCCACATCAGTAGCCCCCGAGTGACTGGCCGAAGATACTTCGGGCAGGGACTAAAAACATGTCTTCTCTTGAGTGTTCGCCTTAGCCGATAAATCTTGATTTCCTTGTAACAGTAGCATCTTATTTATCGGGTGCGTGTTCAGCGCTCCCGATGGGAGTAGCCCCCGAGTCTAGGCACGCATGCTTGCAACCGTGTGTAGATTCAAGTTGTACTACTTGAATGTTTTCTTCTACCGAAGCTCTCTGCATGATCATCCGATACATTTTCCTATATCGGGACTTTAATACTTTCAAGCAAGGTTTAGTACGTAAAGGATATCGAGTAATGTGCCCAGCTTTACCGGTTAACTGCCGATGGCAAAACAACGTTGCCCTACACAGAATCAAGTCCCCGTGCATGATCCTCGATCTGGAAAAGTCTTCAAGTCCAAATTTCATCGGGTGCGCGTTCAGCGCTCTCGATGGGAGTAGCCCACGAGTCTAGGCGCGGATGCTAGCAACCGCGTGTAGACTTAGACTGAGCCACTCGATTGTTTCAATTTCCTTCGAATGCTTCATTCAGAGTCGACACTTTTCATGACATCATCGATGACATAACCACTATCGCGGTCTGATTGACACGACATGACCTGACGGGCCCACCCTACTTATGCGCGGTCAGTTAGGAAATGACTAGTGTTTGTGCATTGACCGAAGCGCATCCACGATTTCCAGGCGTAATGGGCCGCCGGTTCCATCCCTCTTGCTTGGACACGTGTATAATTAGATCCTCGTCCATCTCTCCACGATCATTAGCATCACGGCCACGATTTCCCACTAGTCCTTGCTAAACAGTATGCTTTGGTCTGACCAGTCGATATACTCAGGTACTTCGGCCATAGCAACCTCTGCGTACTTCACCTCTCGCGAGAACTTCTTAGCTTCCCTCTTCGAAAAGCTAGTTTTATGGATCATGTTGACTTGTCCTCGAGACGCTGGATATACTTCGGTTGGTATGTACACATCTCCTTCTTCCGGCACGTACTGTTGCGGTGGGTGACTATAAGATGCCGCCCTTTTTTCTGCCGAACGGGCTTTTGTTGCTGTCTCAGCCCTGAGGTCATCGCAGAAGCTCTGGACTTCGAGGAACTGCGACAATTTCTAAGCAGATGGGTGGCTTTTTCGAGGTTGTCTTCGGGTCAATATAAGAGTGCAGGTAACACAGTGCTTCAAGTTGCTCCGTGGCCGATAAATAAGGTGTGCGAAGGTGGTTCTTGCTTGATTGTATACCGCAACTTCCTCGTTCATACTGTCGAGGGCGGCTCGCAGCCCGCTCCTCTTCTTCACGGCGTGAATCCCTTCGTCTCTTCCTTTGCTCCTCTCTGCTACCGAAACTGCTTCGGCTGCTCTCGCCATTACTCCCAGGCAAGACTGCCAAAGCTGATGGTGGTGCGATGTCATCTGGAATCGAAGTTCGTGGGCTTGGCGCGTTTGAACTAGGAAGCCGAAGAAACCCTCTGGAATCGATGATGAAGTGAACACCACCGAAGGTTGTATCCATGTTGCCGCGCGGCTCCGAAGAGATCGGATGCGAGGCCTCAGTGCGCGGTGTGAACTCGGAGGGTCCGCAACGAACCGAGTTTCTTGGAGTTGGCGGCGTTGGTGATTCTAGCACGAACTCCGCAGATGTGACCGGAACCGCTGATGACATGCCTTATGCCGACAAGGTTCCCACAGACGGAGCCAATTGTCGAGGGTACTCCCCGGCAATGCCCTCCGTAAGGGGCTTAGGTTAGATGTAATCCTGTAGGCTGACACGAGACATCGGTTATCAAACAAGCGTGGAGAGCAATTTACCCAGGTCCGGGGCCCTCGATGAGGTAAAACCCTTACGTCATGCTTGTCTGATCTTGATTGCTAAAAATATCGGTTACAATAGGGTGACGGAGGTTTCGGCTATGATCTCGTCGAGAGTCTAAGTTCTGTGATGACCTAGCTATTATGATTGTGTCTCGGCAGCCCCTCTCCTGGCCCTTATATTGGGAGCCAGGTCTCGAGAGGTCTATCCGGGTACGACTAGGTTACAAAGAATCCTAAATCTAAACTTTCCTTGTATTTTTTGTCTTCTTGCCTTGTTCTTCAAGAATCCTTCTTAGAAACCGACGTAACGGCCCACCTGGTCATCGGATGCCTTCATGGGCCCCCGGTTGGGCCGTAAGAGGTAGTGCAATATTAGTTACCCGAAGGGTAATGCCCACATCACCGGGTGTGGCTCCCTTATCTTCTCCGTCGGCGTGCCACCGCTCCTGCCGCCGTCTAGTCGTTGGTTCGCATGAGGGCAGTGGTTGCCTCCCCCTGTCTATATATATTCGAATTTGTCAAACCATGCTAGTTCCTTTGCTCAATAGGCTTCGATATGTCACGGTGACGGGTATCTAGACGTCTTTTAATGCATAGGTATACGTGAATCTAGATAAATCTTCGACAAATATTTCCCAACGGAGAGAGTAGTTTTTCAAACGAGTAAGTGCGAGAATCTCGGAGGTGAACAACAGATCGTACGGGTTTTATGGCTGGCCCAGCGAATATACCTCCATTCCCTGGGAAATAAAAGATCTCTATTCCAATTTCCGCACCACTCCGAGTCGCCGTGCAAGGGCTTTGCGGGGCAGCCAAACCGCCTCCCGCCCTTCCGCCGAGTGCCGGCTCTGGAGGAGGAGACGTCGACATGAAGTCCTCGCCACTCTCCCCGGAGATCGCGACGAACGGTACGCCTCCCCCCTCAGATCCCGGCGCCCTCGTCTCGCCCGGCGCCGCCAATTCTGCACGGGATTTCTCTTATGGTGGTTTCTAAATTCTTAAATTTTCTTGGCGCGCAGATTTGGTGGCCAAGGACCAGCCGTTCAGCATCGCCGCCTACATCTCATCCGCACCGGTACGCGGCTCTCCTTCTGTTGTTGTTCAGATTGTGAGGTCTCGTCGTCCTTGTGCTGCGGTAAAAGGATGGATTTTTGGGTTCGGTTTGGATGTATGTATGGGCGCGATGGAAAACTGGCTGGTTTTCTGTGCGAGTTTAGTCTAACCAGACGACTGTGGATTAAAAAGAGTCGGTTGTTTCTCGCTAGGGCGCTGCATCAGTGTGGAATGGATGGATGCCGCCTGTATCAATTGCTTAAGTATACGCTTGCGTTGGTGCTTTTTTTTTATACTGGTAACTGGGGTTTGCGAGCTTTATCATGTGTTTTGTTCGTGTCAGTACAAGTACACGAATCAGTACGTTTCGGGTCTGGACTTCTGTAGTTCTCCATCTTCCCGCGCACTATATGTTAGGTTGAACCAGTTCTTGAGTTACTATTGCTGTTGCTGGCTAGCATTAAAAGTCTAGGTTCAGATGCTCATCTTATGAAGTTGTTACTCATCTTATGAAGTTGTTACGGGGGAAATAATGTGGAGTGGATACTTCACATGTATGCCTTGTGTGTTGATAGTAATTCAGCATAAATGGAAATTATAATTTCAGTACATTTGCGGTTTATTGAGAGGTTTAGCTTCCTGGGATGTTAGCCCCCGAACTTTCTAGATTAGCTGCACCTTCGTTTATATTGAACAATATTATTTTCTCGGTTGATAATAGGATGTTATTGCTGCTGCCCTGCGGAAACATGTTGAGGATGAAGCTCGTGATCTCGGCAGTGAAGATCTCCCAAGGGTTATGGATCAGCTCTATGAGCAAATATCTTGTTTACTGCAAAGCAATGATGCTGCTGTAATTTTACTGGCTCTCCATGCTATCGATGCTTTGATTGACTTACCCTTTGGAGGTGCCTCAAATGTTGCCAGGCTCGCTAATTTCTTAAGAAATGTGTTTGAAGTCAAGCGTGACCCAGAAATCCTAGTTTCAGCTAGCACAGTGCTTAGTCATTTAGCAATTGTTGGGGGAGCACTAACTGCACACGAAGTTGAGCGACAGGTATGTTATAATTGGTTCCAGTATACTGGGATGAACATGTGTTTTTCGGTTTTCTAACATGCACTTCTTCAAGATTATTACAACTGCGTTAGGGTGGCTTCATGAGGATCAAGTGGAATATTGTCGCTTTGCAGCTCTCCTCATTCTCAAAGTAAGTTCAACCGATCAGCTTCTTGAGTGTTTAATCAACAATCAAGATTATGATGCTACCGCTTGTTCTCTGCATAATGTTTGTAGCAAATGTAATGGTAAACTATTAATCGACGACTAATTATGACTAGTCGTGACTGATCTGGTGAATTGAGTTGAGTGTACAACTTAAATAATATTCCTTAGCGCTGGCTGTCTTTTTAGGCCATGAATACCATTTCCTGCACTCCAAGATGCGATGAAAAGAACCCTGTGTGCAACTAGCATCCTGACATTTTGCAGTTTACAAATTAGTTTATCATGGCATTAGTTTATGGCAATATTTTTTTCCAGATGAATTGTACTCTATGATTTGTATTAAATTTCCCTTTTTCTTGATGTAGGAGATGGCTGAAAATGCATTCACAGTTTTGAAGAACTATATCCCTGAATTTGTTGATGCTATACTGATAGCATCGAGGGACCCCAAATTGGTTATTCGTGAACGTGCAGTTGAAGCCTTGCGTGCTTTTTCACATTCCAACATGAAGGCGGCGGCAGTTTGCACAGCCAAGGAGGCGAAACTGGAGGGAATCGATCTATTCAGCTTCCTTCCAGATGATTTGATCAGCACCATCATCTCCTTCCTGCGTACCGATGATGCTGTGCGCACGTCCGGCCTCTCTCGCCGTTGGCGTCACCTATGGCGCTCTGCCCCGCTCAACCTCGACACTGACCATATCCCTGGCTACTGCCCTGAGAAGATTAAGGTTGTAACCAAGATTCTCTCCCAGCACCAGGGTCCCATACGCCGCCTAAAACTCCACAGCCTCTACTTTGCTGACCTTGATAGCTGGTTCAGGTCCCCGGCCCTTGATACTCTTCAGGAGATCGATATCTATGTCGCTAAATTTGATGATGTACTGCCGCTGTCCGTACTCCGCTTCGCGTCGACCCTCCGTGTGGCTCACTTTGCCCACTGCAGCCTCTTTGAGGATGAGGACCCAGTATTCAGTTTCCCACACCTGAAAACACTCGCCTTGGGCGTACTTTCCATACGGGGAGACACTCTCCACAGCATTCTCTCAGGATGCCCTGTCCTCGAGTGCCTGCTTCTTGACGGTTGCGATGTTTTCGACCGCTTGGTGATTAACTCACCGACACTTCGAAACCTCGGTGTCTGTAATGTGGACTACATGAAGGAAATAGTCATCCAAAATGCCCCTTGCCTGGAAAGATGCGTCAGGTATAATTTGTCTCATGCTCGTACTGTACCAGTCATCCAGGTAATCAGGGCACCGAAACTGGAGATCTTGGGCTCACTAACAGATAACTTTGATAAACTCAAGCTTGGAACCAGAGTTTCACAGGTAGCTGCGTCTGGTTATCTCAGATTTGGCATTCCACACAGCTTGCACTTATCTTTTCTAATGCCTTTTCTATTAGCAGGAAATGGTTGTTGACAACTTGAAAATATTAATGCAGAGTGTGAAGATTTTACATCTCACATCTAGTGGCCCTAATCTTGATGCAGTTGTTGCCTTCCTCAAAGTCTTTCCTTGCTTGGAGAAGTTGTACATCATGGTGAGTTGGTGAATCTCTTCTTCGACAACTTGTATTGTTAAAATCAATTTCACTTCTTTCATCTTTTTCTGCGGGTACACTTCTTTCTTTCATCCTTTTACTTGTGATGTAGACGTTTTTACTATATTGCCTGGCAATACATGTTTTTGAACTGTTTATACTATTTTCAGTCATCTCTACAGAACGATATGAAAAATGTGCACCATCTAGACCCAACAGATCCAATTGAATGTCTTGACCATCTCAGATATGTGGAGTTGAAGTGTTACATGGGAAAGAAGCCAGATGTCGATTTTGCCAGGTTCTTTGTTCTTAATGCTAAGGTGCTCGAGTTAATGAAATTCATTGTTAAGGACAGTTGCACTCAGAAATGGAGAACTAATCAGTACAAGCAGCTACAGTTTGATAGCAGGGCTTCTCAAAATGCTCAATTTGAGTTTGGATCTTACTCTGGCACTGCATACCCTACCGGTTGTTTCCGAAGCAGAGGCTTTGAGTTTGGATCTGGTCACATTGGCAAGCGAAGAATAGTCCATCACCATGATGATCATGTCTTGTCCATGGCTGATCCCTTCGATAGCTCTTCTTGTGGATTGTGCAGAATAGTCCTTCACCATGATGATAACGTCCTATGAATGTTTTTGAAGATCTTGACACCTGTTAATGACCATCTTAAGAGTTTTGGGTCAGTACTTAAGTTATAGCCAGTTTGGTGTCATGTTTAATGCTACGTACGTCCCTTTGTTATTTATTTAACTTGCATGATGTTATGTTACCAACACACAGAACGTGGGTTGATGGATGTTGAAATGCATGCGTTTTATTTGCTTGTCTCGTTCGGTAACATCTGAAAATCCTCTTGTTAGACTTTTTGTAGCGATCGATTTTTGTTGATTACATGGGTTTGTCCTTGGCAATGATTTTCAGCTACTGTTTTTTGTCTGCGATACTTAAACTTGTGATCTTTCATTCACTGTTAGTACCGTGTTGGGCCTGGTGCCTCTGCCTAGGCCAAGTGTGCTTGATCTGGCTGGTTAGAGCGGTGCATAAGCCACTCCTCTCTTTCTCCCATGCGTTGGTATGAGATGGGTTCCACCCTTCCTCTGAAATTGAGTTGGTCTTGCTTTTTCTTTTGAATCCGCAATAGAGCCAGTCCTCTGAAAATGATGCCACAAAGAGGGCACTGGTAGGTCAGATGGTATCACATTCCATTCTACACTAGACCATGAAAGTGTGCTTTGCTGCGCCCGTTCATCTTATCGAAAGAACAATATAAATATTTTAGAATATTAGATAGAAATGAATCTTTGAGAAGCATCAGATTACACTTCTTGTTTAGAGTAGTTTTAAATGTAGGATTGCATGTATTTGTAAGCGCAGGACCATATACAGGGATGAGCTGATAGATTTTTTTTATTAGAATGACATCAAGAATAATTTATGATAGCATTGAAGGCATGCGTGGATGTATATTGTATGAATATCGATGTAACTGAAGTTGGTCGATGATGAAGCGCTGGAAATACCAGCAAAGGGTGGCTTAGAGCATCTTCAGTCGCATCCCCCAAAGCGTTCCCAAACGGCGTCGGATTGAGCGTTTGGTGACGTGTTTTGTTCGTGCCACGTTTGGGGGACGTCGCACCCCAGCCGCGTCCCCCGCCGCCCCCGAACATTAAAATACTCTTTTTTTTGCATTGTTATTTCAATAAAGAGAAGAAATATTCCACAAACTAATACATAATTGGGAACGTGGTTTACATGAAGACATAATTTGGAACATGGTTTTCCACAAACTAATACATAGTTTGAACCATGGTTGACACAAATATAAAATATTGCAAAAGAAATAAACCTAACTAGGCCGCGCATCGAAGGTTTCGTGTGTTCGTTGCCAAGAAAGAACACTCAAGGGCACACCCAGTCACCCAAACTAGAAAATCCAGCTGGTGACGGTGCCTTTGCTGGTTCTTCCGAGGAAGAACAACCAGAAACCTCCGTGCAGGTACGTATTCGCGGCGAAAAACAACACTCTTCATCAGTCGTCGTCCTCCTCAGCGCTGTCGCCGTGGTAATTCCGGCGGCAACGTGTCTCGTCGAACACCTTGACGCTCATGTCCCTGTCGCCAAAGTAGGAGAATAGGAGGACGAAGCCGGCTTCGAGGCGGTGGTAGCGCGCGGACTTCTCCCAGCCGATTGTGAGGTACATCTTGCCGCGCGCGTCGTAGATCATGTCGACGATCCACCGGCAGCAGCCGCAGCCATCCTCCCGCAGATGCAGCGAGCACGGGCGCTCGTCGCCGGCGACGTAGTCGGCGAAGGAGTCTGGCAGCCTCTGGATGTCGTGCGGGTCGCCCTTGAGGACGACGATGAACTCGAAGAGCACGGCCCTCCTTGTCCTGCATGTCCGACGAGGAGGACGACGACGGCGTCGCAGGCGGCGGCGGCGTGCGCGGCGGCCGGCCACGACCACGACCTCGGTCGCGAGCTCGGCCTCCGCCTACCAGCCATGGCGTCGACTCTTGAGATGGTGGCGGCTAGGGTTGGGAGAGAGGCGCTAGGGTTTGTGTGTGAGAGGGACGATGAGAGGCGGCCCTTGTTATAGGCCGGAGCGAGGCGGGGGAGTGGTGGCGCTCATTAACGCCGGCACACAGAGCTAGGCGCGATGAGACGCTTCGCTGCGCCTCTGCGGGAACTGCACCGTCGTTGCGCGCCAATAACTTCCGTCGCGAGGTAGGCGACGGTTAGGTTAAAATTCAATGTGCCGCTGACGGGTCAGCCCCGCCACTCTCCCCCTCGCTTTTGGTGTGTCCGGCATCCCCGGTGCGTCTCCTGTGGGGCGGAGACGGGCTCGGGGCGCCGGACACCGTATCGGGCCGCGCCGTACAAACATCGGCTTTGGGGGACGCGACTGGGAACGTTTTTTTATCCGATGTGCCCCAAATCTCTTTGGAGGACGCTTTGGAGGACGCGACTGGAGATGCTCTTAGTTCTTAGTACTGAAAGTAACATGATTTCAAGTAGAAGGATTTAGGCACTTCAAACTATGATTTTCGGACCAACAATGATGGCATAACATCTATGTTTCTTCATCATTTGGCAATTAATTTAGGAGGACCTAGAACTGAAAATTTCTTCATAACCTCTATGTTCTGCTTCAAATGTGATTTTGGGACTGCTTGGAGATTTCGGGAAGCAAGTCCACATCACACACAACACAAGACCAAGCTATAGTTAAATCTCCAGAGAGAAAGTAGACATAAAGGCTATTTCCGAAATTATTCAAACAAATAAGCAATGTTCCTTTAACTTTTGGATCATTAGGAATCTTTGCAAAGCTCCAAAATCCCTCCAACTTCGAGAATTTTATAACTATCAATATGGCAGATGTATTATGCATTGCCAACCTAAATTTATGCCGCGAATGGATCACCACGGATAATTCGTCCCTTTGCGCCAGGCCGTTGGGCAGGGGTTTTGCTCTCCACATGTCCGAGCATACCAAAATGAACCTCCTAGGTCGTTTCCCTGGGGCCACTAGAGATTCTCTTACCGTAGTGCATGTTGTAAATACAATCAAACAACATTCTACATTTGGCTTGCTATATAGGTTGCAAAGTATGTAACCAAACAGTCGCACATGCAACGCGGGCCAAAAATAATTGTGCATGCAACCAAACAAACAGGACAACATGATACAGTGGCCATACCCCGGGACATTGCCCCCGGAGCGCAAATTTGGCTACAAGCTACTAATTACGCCCTATATCTCCATTTCATGAAAAAAACATGCATCTCCATTCCAATTCTCCCACTCCGAGCCTGCAATCTAGGTGTGGCTCCCTTATCTTCACCGTCGGCGTGCCACCGCTCTGCCGCCGTCCGTTCGTTGGTTCATTCGAATTGGTCAAACTAGGCTAGTTCCTTTGCTCAGCAGGCTTCGATCAGTCAAGGTGGCGGGTATCTAGACACCTTGTAGCGTAGATATATGCGAATCTAAACAAATTTTCAACAAGTATTTGGGGAGAGTAGTTTTTCAAACGAGCTAACATCATTTTCTGTTCTATGTGCAAAACAATTACCCCAAATCGTTGTGTTTTGGGCAAAAAGATGCCAGAGTTGTTGCTCTTGTGAAAAAAAGGCCTGGTCCAACAAGTAAGTGCGAAAATATCGGAGGTGGACAACAGATCGTACGGGTTTTATGTCTCTTCCATTCCCTGGGAAATAAAAGATCTCCACTCCACCAATTTCCACACCACTCCGAGTCGCCGTGCAAGGGCTTGCGGGGCAGCCAAACAGCCTCCCGTCGTTCCGCCGGGCGCCGGCTCTGGAGGAGATCGACGTCGTCATGAAGCCCTCACCGCCCTCCCCGGATATCGCGAGGAACGCTCAAGGTACGCCTCCCCTCCCCAGATCCCGGCGCCCTCTCTCCTCCGCGTCTCGCGCGCGTCCCAGGGGGGTTTCACCGCCAACTCCGCACGGGATCTCTCTTCTGCTCGTGGCTAAATTCTTGAATTTGCTTTCCGGCGCAGATTTGGTGGCCAAGGACCAGCCCTTCAGCATCGCCGCCTACATCTCATCCGGACCGGTATGCGACTCTCCTTCTGTTGTTGTTCGGATTGTGAGGTCCCTCTTCGTCGTCGTACTCGTACGTTGTGGTGCGATAAGGTTGGAGTGCGGATTTAGGTTGGATTTATGTGCGCGATGCTGATTTGGCTGATAAATAGTTGGTTGTTCTCATTAGGGCCCTAACCCACATGGATGGATGTGCATGGGATCAATTGCTTAATTAGTTGCTTGCGCTGGTGCTTTTTGTGTGTATTGGTTATCGGGGCTTGCGATCTTTATCATGTGGTTTGCTTGTGTCAGTACAAGCTACACAATCAATACGTTTGGGGCCTGGAGTTCTGTAGTTCTGTATCTTTGCGCCAACTATATGTTCGGTTGAAGTTGATCTTGAGGTACATGTACTGTAGATAGCATTAATGTCTAGGAACAGATGGTGTTCTTACCAAGTTACGGGAAAACAATGTGAAGTGGATAGTTCACACGTATGCCTTGTGTGTTGATGGTAATTCAGAATAAATGGAATTTATAATTTCAGTACACTTTCTGTTTACTGGGAGGCTTAGTAGCCAACACATTTTCTTGGTTAACTGCACTTTCGTTTATATTGAACAATATTGTTTTCTCGGTTGATACAATTTGTTGTCGTCTATAATAGGATGTTATTGCTGCTGTCCTGCGGAAACATGTCGAGGAGGAAGCTCGTGCTCTCGGCGGTGAAGATCTCCCAAGGGTTATGGATCAGCTCTATGAGCAAATATCTAGTTTACTGCAAAGCAGTGATGCTGCTGTAGTTTTACTCGCTATCCATGCTATCGATGCTCTGATTGATTTACCCTTTGGAGGTCCTTCAAAGTTTGCCAAGCTCGCTAATTTCCTAAGAAATGTGTTTGAAGTCAAGCGTGACCCTGAAATCCTAGATCCAGCTAGCACAGTGCTTGGTCATCTTGCAAATGTTGGGGGACCACTAACTACACGCCAAGTTGAGCAACAGGTAAGTTATAATAATTGGTTCCAGTTTTCATCAACATATGATTTCCAGTTTTCTAATAAGCACTTCTTTTAGATTATTACAACTGCGTTAGGGTGGCTTGGTGAGGATCGAGTGGAATATCGTCGCTTCGCAGCTCTCCTTATTCTCAAAGTAAGTTGAACCAATCAGCTTCTAGAGTGTTTAATCAATTGTACTCCATGGTTTGTATTAAGTTTGTCCTTTTCTTGTTGTATAGGAGATGGCTGAAAATGCATTCACGGTTTTGAAGAATTATGTTCCAGAATTTTTTGATGCTATACTAATAGCATCCAGGGACCCGAATTTGGTTATTCGTGAACGAGGTGTTGAAGCCTTGCGTTCTTTTGCGCATTCCAACATGAAGGCGGCGGCGGTTTGCACATCGAAGAAGGCGAAGCTGGATGGAATCGATCTTATTAGCCTCCTCCCGGATGGTATACTCTACACCATCATTTCCTTCCTCCGTACCGATGATGCTGTGCGCACGTCCGCCCTCTCTCGCCGCTGGCGTCACCTATGGCGCTCTGCCCCGCTCAACCTCGACACCGACCATATCCCTGGCTACTGTCCTGAGCAGATTAAGGTTGTAACCAAGATTCTCTCCCAGCACCAGGGTCCCATACGCCGCCTAAAACTCCACAGCCTCTACTTTGCTGACCTTGATAGCTGGTTCAGGTCCCCGGCCCTTGATACTCTTCAGGATATCGATATCTATGTCGCTAAATTTGATGATGTACTGCCGCTGTCTGTACTTCGCTTCGCGTCGACCCTCCGTGTGGCCCACTTTGCCCACTGCAGCCTCTTCGAGGATGGGGACCCAACATTTAATTTCCCACACCTGAAAACACTCGCCCTGGGTTCACTTTCCATATGGGAAGACACTCTCCACAGCATTCTCTCAGGATGCCCTGTCCTGGAGAGCCTGATGCTTAACAATTGTGCTGGTTTCAACCGCTTGGTGATCAACTCACCAACACTTAGAAGCCTCGGTGTCTGTGATGATCACCATATGGAGGAATTAGTCATCCAGAATGCCCCTTGCCTGGAAAGATGTGTCAGAACTAATTCGTTTCGTACTACACCAGTCATTGAGGTAATCAGGGCACCGAAACTGGAGATCTTGGGCTCACTCGCAGTCAACTTTGATAAACTCAAGCTTGGAACCACAATTTCACAGGTAGCTGCGGCTGGCTATCTCATCTTTAACATTCCATGCAGCTTGCACTTATCTTTTCTAATACCTTTCGTATTATAGCAGGAAATGGGTGTTTGCAACTTGAAAATGTCAATGCACAGTGTGAAGATTTTACATCTCACGTCTAGTGGCCCTAACCTTGATGCAGTTGTTGCCTTCCTCAAAGTCTTTCCTTGCTTGGAGAAGCTATATATCATGGTGAGTTGGAGAATCTCGTCTCCGGTGTTAAAATCAATTTTACTTTACATATTATCCAACGAGTCATTAATTTCTACTTGCCAGGTGGAACTATTTATTTATTTTTTTAGCTTGGTAATAACTGATTTGAATTGTATACTCTTATCAGTCAACTCTGCAGATGGATATGAAAAATGTGCACCATCTAGACCCAACAGATCCAGTTGAATGTCTTGACCATCTCAGATACGTGGAGTTGAAGTGTTACATGGGCAAGAAGCCAGATGTCGATTTTGCCAAGTTTTTTGTTCTGAATGCTAAGGTGCTCGAGTTAATGAAATTCGTTGTTAAGGACAAATGCACTCAGAAATGGATAACTAATCAGTACAAGCAGCTACAGTTTGATAGCAGGGCTTCTCAAAATGCTCGATTTGAATTTGGGTCTTACATTGGCCATGCATATCCTACCGGTTGTTTCCGAGTCGGAGGCTTTCAGTTTGGATCTGGTCACACTGGCAAGCGAAGAGTAGTCCATCAGCATGATGATCATGTCTTGTCCATGGCTGATCCCTTCGATAGCTCTTCTTGTGGACTGTGCAAAATAGTCCTTCACCATGATGATAACGTCCTATGAATGTTTTTGAAGATCTTAACACCTGTTAATGACCACCTTCAGAGTTTTGGGTCAATACTTAAGTTGTAGCCAGTTTCGTGTCATGTTTAATGCTACATACGTCCCTTTGTTATTTATTTAACTTGATGTTATGTTACCAACACACAGAACGTGGGCTGATGGATGTTGAAATGCATAGGTTTTTTGCTTCTCTCGTTCGGTAACATGTGGAAACCCTCTTGTTAGACTTTTTTTTGTAGCGATCATACATGGGTTTGCTCCCGGCATTGATTTTCGGCTACTGTTTTTTGCCTGCGATACTTAAACTTGTGATGCTTTCATTCACTGTTACTACCTTGATGGGCCTGGTGCCTCTGCTAGGCCAAGTGTGTGCTTGATCTGGCTGGTTAGAGCGGTGCATAATCCACTCTTTCTCCCATGCGTTGGTATGAGATGACTATTTTCGAGAACCCTTCCTCTGAAATTGAGTTCGTCTTGCATTTTCTTTTGAATCCTCAATAGAGCCTGTTCTCTGAAAATGATGCCACAAAGAGGGCAGTGGTACAAGGTCAGATGGTATCACATTCCATTCTACATATAAAATTCGACATTTCCTATGCAATAATGGACTGAACTAAGGAAGGAGCATCCGTTTCCGAAAAGACAAAACTAAGGAAGTCCACATGAGTTATTTCCAAGGAGTTAATGTAACCATGACAGTTTTTCCTCTATTTAATTTGTATTTATAGAAATGGACTTGACACAATATGCTCAAGGTTAAGCATTAGTAAAAAAAAGTACTGATTGTGCAATGGTGGCTTCTCACCTGCAATGCAATGGTGTGCGCTGAGCTGCTAGACTGATTGTGTTTCTTACATGCCAATGGACGGCTTGGGCAGACACTCGGTTTTTAGATGATGCTTGTTGGTGTGAGGTCAGGGTACTGGATCTGTTCTTGGACACTCCCTTCATCGAATTGATCTTTATATTTATCTTGTAAGATTTTATGAGTAATCTAATAAATAAAAGTTGTGTGCATCCTTTAGATGGAGAGGCTGGGGCGATGCTCCCATTTCGAAATAAAAATACTTGTACAAAAGTATTAAAACATATTGTACTCATTAATCGTAGAGTTAAAATATTGTAAGATTCACTTTATATAACAAACTGATATGCATAGCCTTGTCTTGATGTCTTTTCGGCTAGGTTAATTCTTGACCCCAACATGTCCTTGTACTTAAATCTCAACGGACTTTATAGTGCTTGCCATCCTTAGGTCGCACTAGCATCGAGTATGGGATCTTGGAGAAGATTTGCACTCTGGTTGAAAGGCCACTTGTAGCCACGAGACCGCGAGCACCTGGGAGAGACAAGGGGGTGACACACATGTAGACTTTTAGCGACGAATCATAGGTGGATTGGATCGATGAGTTAGGTTGCCCTACCATTAGTTCACCCTATTTTATAGGAATGTTATCCATTTACTTACTGTTCCGCAAATATTATGAGGTCGATCGAGGCTTTTTTTTGCGAAAAAGGCCACGATCTATTGATAAACATCCTAGTAGTGCAAAGAACCCAAAACGTAATAAAAACTACAAATAGATCTTTAGACCACCTAGCGATACCTACCGACATTACCACGAGCCGAAGGCGCGTCCGGGTCCTCACCCTCATCACCTGAACCGGGCAAAGCTTGTCGTAGTAGATCTTGTTGTAGTAGACAAACGGAAAGCCGTCATGCTAAGGCCCCAGAGGAGCAGCACACCAGAGCAGCAACCATCACCAAATATAATACTCGTAGATTAGAAGAGCCAGACCTAACACCACACCAACAGACGCGAGGAGATCCGCAGGACTCACATTTTCACACGCCCTCCGCCGACGCTAGACACACTACATGAGCGAGGATACATATGATGGGGAGAACTGATACGTCTCAAACGTATCTATAATTTCTGATGTTCCATGCTTGTTTTATGACAATACCTACATGTTTTGTTCACATTTTATATCGTTTTGATGCATTTTCCGGAACTAACCTATTAACGAGATGTCGAAGTGCCAGTTCCTGTTTTCTGCTGTTTTTGGTTTAAGAAATCCTAGTAAGGAAATATTCTCGGAATTGGACGAAATCAACGCCCATCATCTTAGAATTCCACGAAGCTTCCAGAACACCCGAGAGGAACCAGAGGGGGGCCACAGGGCCACAGACAGTAGGGTGGCGCGGCCAAGGAGCCAGACGTGCCCCCCTATGGTGAGGCCCCACCAGGGCCCCTCCGACGCCGCCCTTTCGCCTATAAAGTCTCCCTGACCTAAAACCTCGATACGAAAAAGCCACGGCACGAGAAACCTTCCAGAGCCGCCGCCATCGCGAAGCCAAGATCTGGGGGACAGGAGTCTCTGTTCCGGCATGCCGCCGGGACGGGGTGCCCGGAAGGCTTCTCCATCGACACCACCGCCATCTCCATCAACGCTGTTGCTCCCATGATGAGGAGGGAGTAGTTCTCCCCGAGGCTGAGGGTTGTACCGGTAGCTATGTGGTTAATCTCTCTCTCTGTACTCCAATACAATGATCTCATGAATTGCTTTGCATAATTGAGATCCATGTGATGAGCTTTGTATCGCTATTAGTTTATGTGCTACTCATGTGATGTTATTAAAGTAGTCTATTCCTCCTGCATGGTGTAAAGGTGCCAGTGTGTGCATCGTGTGGTTCTTGTCGTAGGCTATGATCATAATCTCTTGTAGGTTATGGAGTTAATCATCATTATGATAGTATTGATGTGATATATTCCTCCTTTCATAGTGTAATGTGGACATTGTGTATGCTATGTTAGTTCTCGGTTTATTTTGCAAAGATCTATTATGCTCTAAGGTTACTTAAATATGAATGTTGAATATTGTGGCACTTGTTAACTCCGGCTTGAGGGAGCTCTTGTAGCCCTACACAACGAATGGTGTTTGTCATCCAACAAAACAGTGTATGTAGCACAAATGAGAGAAGTTATTTATTTATTATGCGATCAATGTTGAGTGTGTCCACTAGTGAAAGTATGATCCCTAGGCCTTGTTTCCAATACTGCAAACACCACTTACTTACTGTTCTGTTGCATGTTTACTCGCTGCCATATTTTATTCAGATTGCTATTACCACTCATATACATCCATACTACTTGTATTTCACTATCTCTTCGCCGAACTAGTGCACATATACATCTGACAAGTGTATTAGGTGTGTTGGGGACACAAGAGACTTCTTGTATCTTAATTGCAGGGTTGCTTGAGAGGAATATCTTTGACCTCTACCTCCCTGAGTTCGATAAACATTGGGTGATCCACTTAAGGGAAAACTTGCTGCTGTTCTACAAACCTCTGCTCTTGGAGGCCCAACATTGTCTACAGGAAAAGAAGCGTGAGTAGACATCAAGCTATTTTCTGGCGCCGTTGTCGGGGAGGAAAGGTAAAAGGCACTCATCCGGTCCCAGGTAACTAAGTTATTTTCTGTTGCCGTTGTAAGTGCTCGAAGCTATTTCCTTTAGATCCTGCAATTGCATCTTTTAGTTTCTTGTTTACACTAGTTAGGCATAATGGAAAGCAACAAGGAGCTTCTTATTCTATTTCCTGAGTTAAGACATGGACTGTTTGCTGCGAAAATTAAAAAATCTATGGAATCTTATTTGCATGCTAGTAGCAATGATATTAGTATGAACGCTTTGAACATCATTGTTGCTAATGATATGGAAAATTCTAAGCTTGGGGAAGCTGGTTTTGATGAGCATGACATTTTTAGTCCCCCAAGCATTGAGGAGAAAATTTTCTTTGATAATACTTTGCCTCCTATTTATGATGATTACAATGATAGTGGTCTTTTGGTGCCGCCTACTATGGAGAGTAAATTTTATTATGATTATACTATGCCTCCTACACTTGATGAGAATAATAATGATAGCTACTTTGTTGAATTTGCTCCCACTACAACTAATAAAATTGATTATGCTTATGGAGAGTAATAATTTTATGCATATGGCTCATGACAAGAATGTTGTATGTGATAGTTATATTGTTGAGTTTGTTCATGATGCTACTGGAAGTTATTATGAGAGAGGAAACATGGTTATATGCATCTTAATAATATTAAGTTTCCCCTCTTTATGTTGAGAATCTTGAAATTGCACTTGCGTTGCGCTTTTCTATGCTTGCCACTTTGTTCTTCATTAATTTATTTGTGTATAAGATTCCTTTTCATAGGAAGTGGGTTAGGCTTAAATGTGTTTTGAATTTGCTTCTTGATGTTCTCTTTTGCTTCAAATCTTAATTCTCGCGAGAGCATCATTAAAATTACTGAGCCCATCTTAATGGCTATAAATAAAGAACTCCTTGGGAGATAACCCATGTGTTTATTTTGCTACTGTTTTGTTGTGTCTTGGAAGTTGTTACTACTGTAGCAACCTCTCCTTATCATGTTTTTGTGCCAAGTAAAGTCTCTATGGTAAAGTTGATGCTAGATTTGGATTGCTGCGCAGAAACAGAATTGTTGTCTGTCACGAATTCGCGCAGAACTCTCTGTAGGTAACTCAGAAAAATCTGCAAATTTACGTGCGCGATCCTCGGATATGTACGCAACTTTCATTAGTTTTGAGTTTTTCCGTTTGAGCAAGTTAAGTGCCCCTGCAAAATTCGTATTTACGGACTGTTCTGTTTTGACAGATTCTGCCGCTTTTGCTATGTTGAATGAGTTTCTTTGTTTCATTAACTTTCAGAAGCTTTGTGCAATGTCCAGAAGTGTTAAGAATGATTGTGTCACCTCTGAACATGTGAATTTTTATTATGCACTAACCCTCTAATGAATTTGCTTGAAGTTTGGTGTGGAGGAAGTTTTCAAGGGTCAAGAGAAGAGGATGATATACTATGATCAAGAAGAGTGAAAAGTCTAAGCTTGGGGATGCCCGGTGGTTCATCCCTGCATATTTTAAGAAGACTCAAGCATCTAAGCTTGGGATGCCCAAGGCATCCCCTTCTTCATCGACAACTTATCGGTCACTTCTAGTGAAACTATATTTTTATTCTGTCACATCTTATGTACTTTACTTGGAGCGTCTGTGTGCTTTTATTTTCGTTTTGTTATTTTCATTCTCTGAATAAATTCATGCTCATGTGGGAGAGAGACACGCTCCGCTTTTTCATATGAACAATAGTGTTCTTCATTTTTGCTTTTAATGTTCAAGGGCGAAAGTTGATCGCTTCACTTGTTGCTATTTGGTTGGAATCAGAAAATGCTTTATATGGTCTTGAATAATTTGATACTTGGCAATTGTTTTGAGCTCTCATAGATCATGTTTAAGCTCTTGCATAATGTAGTTTAATCTATTGGTGGAGAACTACCGTAGAGCTTGTTTAATTTGGTTTGCATGATTGGTCTCTCTAAGTCTAGATATTTTCTGGTAAAGTGTTTGAACAACAAGGAAGGCAGTGTAGAGTCTTATAATGCTCGCAATATGTTCTTGTGTAAGTTTTGTTGTACCTGTTCATACTTGTGTTTGCTTCAAACAACCTTGCTAGCCCAAACCTTGTACTAAGAGGAAATGCTTCTCGTGCATCCAAACACCTTGAGCCAAAACCCATGCCATTTGTGTCCACCATATCTACCTATTATGTGGTATTTTTCTGCCATTCCAAGTAAATACTTCATGTGCTACCTTTAAACAATTCAAAAGCTATTATCTCTTATTTGTGTCAATGTTTTATAGCTCATGAGGAAGTATGTGGTGTTTTATCTTTCGATCTTGTCATTTACTTCGACAGACTTTCACAATGGACTAGTGGCTCATCCGCTTATCCAATAATTTTGCAAAAGGAGCTGGCAATGGGGTTCCCAGCCCCAATTAATTAACTTGCATTAATAATTCTCTTCACATGTTTTGCTCTGATCTATCAGTAAGCAACTTAAATTTGCAAATAGACACTCCTCCATGGTATGTGAATGTTGGAAGGCACCCGAGGATTCGGTTAGCCATGGCTTGTGTAAGCAAAGGTTGGGGGAGTGTCATCTAATAAATAAAACTAAAGTACATGTGTAAACAAAAGAGAAGAGAGATGATCTACCTTGCTGGTAGAGATAACGTCCTTCATAGGAGCCGCTCTTGAAAGTCTGGTTGATAAGGTAGTTAGAGTACCCGCTACCATTCGTTGACAACAACAAACACCTCTCAAAATTTTACTTTTATGCTCTATATATGATTTTAAAACTTGAAAAGCTCTAGCACATGATTTAATCCCTGCTTCCCTCTGCGAAGGGCCTATCTTTTAATTTATTGTTGAGTCAGTTTACCTATTTCCTTCCATCTTAGAAGGAAACACTTGTGTGAACTGTGTGCATTGATTCTTGCATGTTTACTTACTGCACTTGTGTTGCCTACCAAAACCCACCGAGCAGTGGTTAAGCAACATGAAGAGCCGGGAGGCTTCCAAGACTGCAGGGGGCCCTGGTCCCTCGACGTCGTCCCGCAAATGTTCGGCACACGTCCTAGCGGTTGCAGGGTGCCACCTGACCTATACCTGGTCAGGAAGGTGTTGGATTGCTTCGATTAGTTTCCTGCATGGCAGACACGTAAACATTAAATACGAGCCCTATCGGCTCTCAGGTTGCCCTGTCACTAGTAGGAAAACCATTATAGGTGGAAACCACCTCTGTGGCGCACGAAACACACCATGCGCCACAAAAATATTTTTGTGGCGCACCACCTTAATGCGCCATAAAAAAGTGAATGTTTCTGTGGCGCATGTGCCAGCTCATGCGCCACAGAATATGGAGATTATGTGGCGCACCGTGGGCGGTGCGCCACAGAAAGTTTGTGGGACCCACGCTGGGTCCACCACTGCACATGGCCAAAGGAAATTCTGTGGCGCATGGTCCAGCGTGCGCCACAGAAAGTTAACTTTCTGTGGCGCACGTTGATCCATGCGCCACAGAATTTCCTGCGGGGACCACCCCGGCTCACGCCACCATGATTCTGTGGCGCATGAGCTCATATGCGCCACAGAAGTTCATGTTTCTGTGGCGCATATCAGCATATGCGCCACAGAAAGTGCATAGTAGATCTCACTTTTGGAGACAGCTTTCCCCCTCTTTTCTTCCACCCACCACCCTTTCCATTCTTGTCTCCTCCAACCAGCTCGTGTTGCTCCTCTCTCCCACTCCATTTTGGTCATACTTTTCTCCATTGTTGATAGCTCTAAGCCTATTTTGTGGGCATATTTGTGAGGGGAAGCCACTCCAACTTGTAGAGGGGTACTAAAAACCACAATTCTCTTTCCCTCCTCCTCCACTTTCCCTCTTGCATGGTCCATTGTTTTGTCTCCACCACCCCATCCTCTTGCTCCACCATGATCTTGGTAGATTTGTGAGAGGTTGAGTACTATTGGATGCATGTTTTGTGTGTATGGATGTTTTGTAGGTGAAGATTATTATCGCGCTCCCGGACGGTTTGCGGTGGCGAGACGATGATGTTTATATGTGTTGAGCTTTGTGTTGTGGTTGAATGTTTGCTTGCGAAGAAGCTTATTTGTGTTGTTGGTTTGTGCCGGCGTGTGGTGCATGGATGTTTGCCGAAATGTTGATTCATTTCCATTTCGGCAAATTCTTGCACTAGCCATATGTCCCACTTTTAGGATAGGTCATGTCGAAATTTTCCGGCGATCATGCATGCATGTGTGTTTGTGCATGGTGTGTGTGGTTCTAATTAACTCTCTTTTGCTCTATATATGTATGATGCAGTCAACCATGGTCGTCCATATGAGGGAAGGACAAGTGGTTAGATACAAGGTGAACGCGAAGGCCGACATGGTTAGGAACAACATGACCCTGATAAGATGTCCGTGTCGAAAATGCGGACTCCGGCAGTGGATCGACCCTGATTCTGGACAACTGGAGGAACACCTGCTCAGGCGCGGTTTCATGCTCGGCTTCAACGAGGAGCCGGCGGCAAATGTTGGTCATGAAGAAGAGGCCGACATCGGGCGAGAAGACGAAGAGTCTCCCGAACATGGTGTTCATCATGAGGAAGGAGAGGCCGATGAAGGAGATGATGATGCCGGAGGAGATGGTGGTGGAGATGCCGAGAGCAAGCAGACGCCGCTAACGTCGGCCCTGCGGGACCCTCATGTTCAAGAGCTTCTCCTGAAGGACACGGGCAACGCCAAACCTGAAGCCAAGCTGGCGCAAATGGAGGTAGACGGGATGACTCCATTGTATCCAGGGTGCCGGCCCGAGGATACACGCTTGAGTGTAACGCTCGAGTGTCTGGAGATGAAGGCGGAACACAAATGGACCGACAGCAGCTTCAGCGATAACATGAAATCCTGGCATGCTCGTCTTCCCAAGGACAACACATTGCCGACAAGTATCGACGAGGCCAAGAAAGTAGTTTGCCCACTCGACCTACCGCACGTAAAGTACCACGCATGCATCAATGATTGTGCACTTTTTCGGAATGAGTACAAGGATAGAACCACATGTCCGGTGTGCGGCCAAGGACGGTACAAGAGAGGGAACAAGAAAGTTCCTCTGAAAGTTGTCTGGTACTTTCCTATCACTCCCCGTCTGCAGCGGTATTTCGTAGATCCTAAGGAAGCAAAGCTCATGCAATGGCACGCGGAAAGGGAGAAGCCCGCAGATGATCCGGAGAAGGGCAAGATCCTGACACACCCTGCAGACGCTAGCCAGTGGAATGCGTTGGACATTGAGTTCGCAGATGAGTTCGGGAGCGAACCGAGGAACATTCGTCTGGGCATGAGCACCGACGGACTCAATCCCTTTGGAAACCAGAGTAGCACGCATAGCACCTGGCCCGTGTTTGTATGGCCATACAACCTCCCCCCTGGCTGTGCACAAAGCAGCGGTACGTACACATGAGTATTCTTATTCAGGGGCCAAAACAATCGGGCGTGGACATGCATCTGTATCTCGGTCTGTTGAAAGAGGAGTTAGCCACGCTGTGGCAGACGCCGGCCCGTACTTGGGACGCGTACAAAAGAGATTATTTCCCTCTCAGAGCCGCATTGCTAACGACAGTGCAGGACTATCCTGGTTACGCATATGTATCGTGCCAGGTGAACCACGGATTCAAGGCATGTGTCAAGTGCATGGATAAGACCCCGCATCTGCAGCTGCCGAAGCCTCCCGGGTCTTGTAAAACTGTGTTCCAAGGGACTCGAATGTGGCTTCGCTTCGATCACCCGTGGAGAAAACGCAAGGATCTGTTCAACGGCGAAGAGGAGCTCGGAAGAGCCCCACGACCGAGGAGCGGCGAAGAAATATCCGAGCTTTTGGAAAATTGGGAAGAGTGCCCCGCGCCGGGAAAGAAGCGACCGCGGGAATCGCCGCTGCTGGGAGTATGGAAAGCGAGGTCTGTTTTCTGGGACCTGCCGTACTGGAAGGTCCTCCACACGCCCCATAGCCTCGATGTCATGCACATCACGAAAAACGTTACCGAGAGCCTACTTGGCACTCTGATGAACATGCCGGAGAGGACCAAGGATGGCCCGAAAGCAAGAACCGACCTGAAATTGCTTGGCCTCAAGAAAGAACTTCAGTACCCCACCGATAGTGATGATGATGATGAACAGACGGAAACGACTCAGGGTCACCACAAAAGGGCTAAGAAGAATGAGGTGGTGGTGCTTAAACCTGCCTGCTTCACTCTGAGCGAGGAGGAGCTCGAGAGGTTTTTCGAGTGCCTCCTAGGAGTAAAAGTTCCTCACGGTTACTCGGGGAAGATAAGCAGATATCTGGACGTAGCGAAGAAGAGGTTTAGCGGGATGAAGTCTCACGACTGTCACGTGCTGATGACACAGATACTTCCCGTTGCGATGCGAGGGATAATGGACGACCACGTCCGCGAGACGCTGTTTGGCCTCTGCAACTTCTTCGACGTCATCTCTAGGAAGTCCATCGGCGTTAAGCAGCTCAACAGGCTACAAGAAGAGATCGTCGAGATACTATGCGAGCTCGAGATTTACTTCCCGCCAGCGTTCTTCGACATCATGGTGCATCTGCTTGTCCATGTAGTGGATGACATCATCCACCTCGGGCCGACATTCCTGCACAACATGATGCCATTCGAAAGGTTGAACGGTGTCATCAAAGGATTCGTTCGCAACAGGGCCCGTCCAGATGGAAGCATAGCCAAGGGCTTTCTCACCTACGAGTGCATCTCCTTCTGCCAGAACTACCTAAGCACCGAGAACGAGGATGTCGGTCTGCCCACCAGGAAGCACGTCGGCAGGCTAGCAGGGTTTGGTCACCGCGAGGGCTACCGCGCAATGCATGTCGGCATCGCTGGTCGACACGCCGACTTTGACAGGGCACACCGAGTCGCGCTACAACACATAGAATTGGTCAGCCCTTGGGTGGATAAGCACAAAAGCTTAATCGAGCAGAAGTTCATCGACCTAGGACGGCCGAGGAAAACAGGGGACGTTACGAAAGAGCACAACTCCACCTTCACGGGGTGGTTCAAGAAAAGGCTACTGGAAAGTCCCGCACCGATGCCTTCTACTGAAGAGCAGAAACTCATATTCTCCCTGTCACAGGGACCCGGGCACAACGTAAGGACCTATCAGTCGTACGACATCAACGGCTATAGATTCTACACCGAGGAAAAGGACAAGAATAGCGAATATCAAAACTCAGGAGTAACTATGCTATCCTACACCGATGACAAGACTGATGTCAAGGAAAGATTCTACGGAAGGATCGAGGAGATTTGGGAACTCGACTACGTTGGAGTGACGATGCCGATGTTCCGTGTGAGATGGGCCAAGAGCGTCGAAAAAGATGGACTATATTTCACCACCATGGTTATACCCGATGCCAAATCGAAGACCCCTGATGTCTACGGGTGCTTCTATTCTTGTAGACAGTGTTGGGCCTCCAAGAGCAGAGGTTTGTAGAACAGCAGCAAGTTTCCCTTAAGTGGATTACCCAAGGTTTATCGAACTCAGGGAGGAAGAGGTCAAAGATATCCCTCTCATGCAACCCTGCAACCACAAAGCAAGAAGTTTCTTGTGTCCCCAACACACCTAATAGGTGCACTAGTTCGGCGAAGAGATAGTGAAATACAAGTGGTATGAATGAATATGAGCAGTAGTACGGCGCCAGAAATAGCTTCTGGCGTGCAGTTGATGGTAGTAATATTGTAGGAAGTAAACAAGCGTAGTAACGCATCAGTAGTAACGCAGTAAAACAGTAAACAAGCAGCGATAGCGTATTTAGGAACAAGGCCTAGGGATTAGACTTTCACTAGTGGACACTCTCAACTTTGATCACATAACAGAATAGATAAATGCATACTCTACACTCTCTTGTTGGATGATGAACACATTGCGTAGGATTACACGAACCCTCAATGCCGGAGTTAACAAGCTCCACAATTAAATGTTCATATTTAAATAACCTTAGAGTGCATGAAAGATCGACACAACTAAACCAAGTACTAACATAGCATGCACACTGTCACCTTCACGCCAGGTAGGAGGAATAGATCACATCAATACCATCATAGCAATAGTTAACTTCATAATCTACAAGAGATCATAATCATAGCCTACGCCAAGTACTAACACGAGTGCACACACTGTCACCATTACACCGTGTAGGAGGAATAAAACTACTTTAATAACATCACTAGAGTAGCACATAGATAAATTGTGATACAAAACACATTGCAATCATAAAGAGATATAAATAAGCACTTCACTACGCCATTCATAACAGTGAATAAGTATTCTGTGAAATATAGCCTAAGAGACCCACACGGTGCACACACTGTCACCTTTACACACGTGGGACAAGGAGTCTCCGGAGATCACATAAGTAAAACTCACTTGACTAGCATAATGACATCTAGATTACAAGCAGCATCATATGAATCTCAATCATGTAAGGCAGCTCATGAGATTATTGTATTGAAGCACATAGGAGAGAGATGAACCACATAGCTACCGGTACAGCCCCGAGCCTCAATGGAGAACTACACCCTCCTCATGGGAGCAGCGTTGATGAAGATGGCGGTGGAGATGGCAGCGGTGTCGATGGAGAAGCCTTCCGGGGGCACTTCCCCGTCCAGGGTGCCGGAACAGACTCCTGTCCCCCAGATCTTGGCTTCGCGATGGCGGCGGCTGGAAGGTTTCGTACCGTGGCTTCTTCCGTAAGGGTTTTCGACGCAGGGGCTTTATATAGGCGAAAGGGCAAAGGTCGAAGGGGCGACGACACCATAGGGTGGCGCGGGCCCAGCCGCGCCACCCTGTCGTGGGCCCACAGGGCCCTCCTCTGTGGCTCTCGGGTGTTCTGATGCTTAAAAATAGGAACACAGGCGTTGATTTCGTCCAATTCGAGAATATTTCGTTACTAGGATTTCTGAAACCAAAAACAGCAGAAAACAGAACTGGCACTTCGGCATCTTGTTAATAGGTTAGTTCCAAAATGCACGAATATGACATAAAGTGTGCATAAAACATGTAGGTATCATCAATAAAGTAGCATGGAACATAAGAAATTATCGATACGTCGGAGACGTATCAGCATCCCCAAGCTTAGTTCTGCTCGTCCCGAGCAGGTAAAACGATAACAAAGATAATTTCTGAAGTGACATGCCATCATAATCTTGATCATACTATTTGTAAACATATGTAATGAATGCAGCGATCAAAACAATGGTAATGAAATGAGTAAACAAGTGAATCATAAAGCAAAGACTTTTCATGAATAGTACTTCAAGACAAGCATCAATAAGTCTTACATAAGAGTTAACTCATAAAGCAATAAATCAAAGTAAAGGTATTGAAGCAAAAAGGAAGATTAAGTTTCAGCGGTTGCTTTCAACTTATAACATGTATATCTCGTGGATAGTTGTCGATGCAAAGTAATATAACAAGTGCAATATGCAAGTATGTAGGAATCAATGCACAGTTCACACAAGTGTTTGCTTCTTAAGGTGGAGAGAGATAGGTAAACTGACTCAACAATAAAAGTAAAAGAATGGTCCTTCGAAGAGGAAAGCATTGATTGCTATATTTGTGCTAGAGCTTTTATTTTGAAAACATGAAGAGAGCATAAAAATAAAGTTTTGAGAGGTGTTTGTTGTTGTCAACGAATGGTAGTGGGCACTCTAACTACCTCATCAACCAGACTTTCAAGAGCGGCTCCCATGAAGGACGTTATCTCTACCAGCAAGGTAGATCATCCCTCTTCTCTTTTGTTTACACATGTACTTTAGTTTAGTTTTTATTTATTTATGGATGACACTCCTCCCAACCTTTTGCTTACACAAGCCATGGCTAACCGAATCCTCGGGTGCCTTCCAACATTCACATACCATGGAGGAGTGTCTATTTGCAAAATTAAGTTGCTTACTGATGAATCAGAGCAAAACATGTGAAGAGAATTATTAATGAAAGTTAATTAATTGGGGCTGGGAACCCCATTGCCAGCTCTTTTTGCAAAATTATTGGATAAGCGGATGTGCCACTAGTCCATTGTGAAAGTCTGTCAAAAGTAAATGACAAGATCGAAAGATAAAACACCACATACTTCCTCATGAGCTATAAAACATTGACACAAATAAGAGGTAATAACTTTTGAATTGTTTAAAGGTAGCACTCAAGCAATTTACTTTGGAATGGCGGAGAAATACCATGTAGTAGGTAGATATGGTGGACACAAATGGCATAGTGGTTGGCTCAAGGATTTTGGATGCATGAGAAGTATTCCCTCTCGATACAAGGCTTAGGCTAGCAAGGTTATTTGAAGCAAACTCAAGGATGAACCGGTGCAGAAAAACTCACATAAAAGACATATTGTAAACATTATAAGACCTTACACCGTCTTCCTTGTTGTTCAAACTCAATACTAGAAATTATCTAGACCTTAGAGAGACCAATTATGCAAACCAAATTTTAGCAAGCTCTATGTATTTCTTCATTAATGGGTGCAAAGTATATGATGCAAGAGCTTAAACATGAGCAAAACAATTGCCAAGTATCACATTATCCAAGACATTTTACCAATTACTACATGTGGCATTTCCCAATTCCAACCATATAACAATTTAACGAAGAGGAAACTTCGCCATGAATATTATGAGCTAAGAACACATGTGTTCATACGAACCAGCGGAGCGTGTCTCTCTCCCACACAAGGATGAACTTATTCAGAGAACTAAGATAACAAAACAAAAATAAAAGCACACAGACGCTCCAAGTAAAGTACATAAGATGTGACCGAATAAAAATATAGTTTCAAGAGAAGGAACCTGATACTTTGTCGATGAAGAAGGGGATGCCTTGGGCATCCCCAAGCTTAGACGCTTGAGTCTTCTTGGAATATGCAGGGGTGAACCACGGGGGCATCCCCAAGCTTAGAGCTTTCACTCCTCTTGATCATAGTATATCATACTCCTCTCTTGACCCTTGAAAACTTCCTTCACACCAAACTTCAAGCAAACTCATTAGAGGGTTAGTGCACAATTAATAATTCACATGTTCAGAGGTGGCACAATCATTCTTTACACTTCTGGACATTGCATAAAGCTACTGGACATTAATGGATCAAAGAAATTCATCCAACATAGCAAAAGAGGCAATGCGAAATAAAAGGCAGAATCTGTCAAAAACAGAACAGTCCGTAAAGACGAATTTTAAAGTGGAACCATACTTGCTCAAATGGAAAAACACAAAACTAATGAAAGTTGCGTACATATCTGAGGATCACGCTCGTAAATTGGCAGATTTTTTCGAATTTTCTACAGAGACTTGTGCCCAGATTCGTGACAGACAGCAATGCTGTTTCTGCGCAGCGATCCCAAATATATCATCAACTTTAACATAGAAACTTTACTTGGCACAAAAACATGATAAGGAGAGGTTGCTACATTAGTAAACAACTTCCAAGACACAAATATAAAACAAAGTACTATAGTAAAAAAAACACATGGGTTATCTCGCAAGAAGTTCTTTCTTTATAGCCATTAAGATGGGCTCAGCAGTTTTAATGATGCACTCGCAAGAAATAGTACTTGAAGCAAAAGAGAGCATCAAGAGGCAAATTCAAAACACATTTAAGTCTAACATGCTTCCTATGCATAGGAATCTTGTAAATAAACAAGTTCATGAAGAGCAAAGTAACAAGCATAGGAAGATAAAACAAGTGTAGCTTCAAAAATTTCAGCACATAGAGAGGCATTTTAGTAACATGAAAATTTCTACAACCATATTTTCCTCTCTCATAATAACTTTCAGTAGCAACATGAGAAAACTCAATAATATAACTATCACATAAAGCATTCTTATCATGAGTCTCATGCATAAAATAATTACTACTCCCAACATAAGCATAGTCAATTTTATTAGTTGTAGTGGGAGCAAATTCAACAAAGTAGCTATCATTATTATTCTCATCATCAAATATAGGAGGCAAAGTATCATCAAAGTAAATTTTCTCCTCAATGCTTGGGGGACTAAAAATATCATGCTCATCAAAGCCAGCTTCCCCAAGCTTAGAATTTTCCATAGCATTAGCAACAATAGTGTTCAAAGCATTCATATTAATATGTTCCATGGGTTTTTTAATTTTCGCATCAAACCATCCATGTCTTAAATCAGGAAATAGAATAAAAAGGTCATTGTTGTCCATTATGCCTAACTAGTGTAAACAAGAAACCAAATGTCGCAATTGCAGAGTCTAAAGGAAATAGCTTCGAGTACTTACAACGGCGGAGAATAGCTTAGTAGCCGAGATCCGGAGTGTGAGTACCTTTTACCTTTCCTCCCCGGCAACGGCGCCAGAAAAGTGCTTGATGTCTACGGGTGCTTCTATTCTTGTAGACAGTGTTGGGCCTCCAAAGCAGAGGTTTGTAGAACAGCAGCAAGTTTCCCTTAAGTGGATTACCCAAGGTTTATCGAACTCAGGGAGGAAGAGGTCAAAGATATCCCTCTCATGCAACCCTGCAACCACAAAGCAAGAAGTCTCTTGTGTCCCCAACACACCTAATAGGTGCACTAGTTCGGCGAAGAGATAGTGAAATACAAGTGGTATGAATGAATATGAGCAGTAGTACGGCGCCAGAAAATAGCTTACTGGTGCAGTTGATGGTAGTAATATTGTAGGAAGTAAACAAGCAGTAGTAACGCATCGTAGTAACGTAAAAAAAACAAGCAGATAGCAGTATTTAGGAACAAGGCCTAGGGATTAGACTTTCACTAGTGGACACTCTCAACTTTGATCACATAACGAATAGATAAATGCATACTCTACACTCTCTTGTTGGATGATGAACACATTGCGTAGGATTACACGAACCCTCAATGCCGGAGTTAACAAGCTCCACAATTAAATGTTCATATTTAAATAACCTTAGAGTGCATGAAAGATCGACACAACTAAACCAAGTACTAACATAGTATGCACACTGTCACCTTCACGCCAGTAGGAGGAATAGATCACATCAATACCATCATAGCAATAGTTAACTTCATAATCTACAAGAGATCATAATCATAGCCTACGCCAAGTACTAACACGAGTGCACACACTGTCACCATTACACCGTGTAGGAGGAATAAAACTACTTTAATAACATCACTAGAGTAGCACATAGATAAATTGTGATACAAAACACATTGCAATCATAAAGAGATATAAATAAGCACTTCACTACGCCATTCATAACAGTGAATAAGTATTCTGTGAAATATAGCCTAAGAGACCCACACGGTGCACACACTGTCACCTTTACACACGTGGGACAAGGAGTCTCCGGAGATCACATAAGTAAAACTCACTTGACTAGCATAATGACATCTAGATTACAAGCATCATCATATGAATCTCAATCATGTAAGGCAGCTCATGAGATTATTGTATTGAAGCACATAGGAGAGAGATGAACCACATAGCTACCGGTATAGCCCCGAGCCTCAATGGAGAACTACTCCCTCCTCATGGGAGCAGCAGCGTTGATGAAGATGGCGGTGGAGATGGCAGCGGTGTCGATGGAGAAGCCTTCCGGGGGCACTTCCCGTCCGGCGGGTGCCGGAACAGAGACTCCTGTCCCCCATCTTGGCTTCGCGATGGCGGCGGCTGGAAGGTTTCGCGTACCGTGGCTTCTTCCGTAAGGCTTGATGACCCACAAGTATAGGGGGTGTATCGTAGTACTTTCGATAAATAAGAGTGTCGAACCCAACGAGGAGCAGAAGGTGTTGACAAGCAGTTTCGATGAAGGATTCACTGTAAATGCTCACAGACAAGTATTCAGGGGGTTTTGATATTGCAGATAAATGAAGTACAAGTAAATAAAATACGAGAGAAATAATTGCAGCGAGTGGCCCAATCCTTTTTAGCACAAAGGACAAGCCGGTTTGTTTACTTATAATGACCAAACGTTCTGAGGACACATGGGGATTTTAGTCTAGTGCTTTCGCTACATATGCTGATTAATCTTCATTGTTTTGATAAGTGTTGTGTGGGTGAACCTATGCTAATGCACCGCCCTTCCTAGGACTAATACATACTTGTGATTATACCCCTTGCAAGCATCCGCAACTACAAGAAAGTAATTAAGATAAATCTAACCACAGCCTTAAACTCTGAGATCCTGCGATCCCTCCTGCATCGATATACTAACGGGGGCTTAGGTTTCTGTCACTCCGGCAACCCCGCAATTAGCAACCGAATACAAGATGCACTCCCCTAGGCCCATAAATGGTGAAGTGTCGTGTAGTCGACGTTCACACGACACCACTAGAAGAATGACACCACAACTTAAATATCATAACATTGAATATTACTCAACCATAATTCACTACTAGCATTTAGACTTCACCCATGTCCTCAAGAACTAAACGAACTACTCACGAGACATCATATGGAATACAATCAGAGGTGATATGATGATGAATAACAATCTGAACATAAACCTTGGTTCAATGGTTTCACTCAATAGCATCTACAACAAGTATAGAATAACACCGGGAGAGTTTCCCCTATCAAACAATCAAGATTTAACCCGAATTGCTACAGCGATGACGAGGTGCAGCGGTGGTGATGGCGGTGTAGATGGTGGAGATGATGATGATGATGATGGAGATGATGTCCCGCTCGATGACGATGGCGATGGCGTCGATTTCCCCCTCCGGGAGGGAATTTCCCCGGCGGATTCCTGCCCGCCGGAGAGCTCTTCTCTCTGGTGTTCTCCGCCCGGTGTGTAACCCTTCGTGAGGATCCCTCTGTGGCTTAGGTTTTCGGGACGAAGGAGTACGCGAAGAAAAGGAGGCGAAAGGGGTTGTGGGGCCCCCAGAGCATAGGCGCGGCCGGGCCGGGCCGCGCCGCCCTATGGTCTGGGCCCACAGTGGCCCTCTCTTCTTCCCCTTCTGGCTCCCTCCGTCATCTGAAAAATAGGAATTTTCGTGGAATTCCCTTCCACAGTCGATCTTCCGAAATATTGCGTTCGACGGTGCTTTTTCCAGAATCCTGGCTCCGGTGCTTGATCCTCCAATGATGATGAAACATGCAAAATAGATGAAATAACATAAGTATTGTGTCCCAATATGAAATATATCAATGAATAACAGCAAATTATGATACAAAATAGTGATGCAAATTGGACGTATCAACTCCCCCCAAGCTTAGACCTCGCTTGTCCCCAAGCGAAACTGAGCTCGAGAAACAAGACCACATGTTTATGGAGTGAAGAGTCGATAAATAAAATACGGACAAGAAGCATCATATTCATTCACACAAGACATTCTAGTAAACAACTTCCTCATATAACTCATCTCGAAATAAGTAAAGAGAAATCACAAGTAAAGGTGCATAAGAAATCATAGTTGGTGATGGCAAACTTTGTTCTTGGTCAGAGAACTGCTAACGGATTGTACTTCTAAGCAAAGCTTTCATATTAGAATTTATAGCTGAGCCTTCATATTTAAGCATAACAATCTCTTCATAATCATTGATAACTTCAAAGTCATATTCATTCAGATAAAATTGGTACTAAACAAGAAAGTATAAAAGACATGATCAACTGAATCATAGCATAAATGATTGGTTCACAACAACTCAATTGCTTGCTTGAGATAGAGGGAAATAGGTTTACTGACTCAACATAAAAGTAAAAGATAGGCCCTTCGCAGAGGGAAGCAGGGATTAAATCATGTGCTAGAGCTTTTCAAGTTTTGAAATCATATAAAGAGCATAAAAGTAAGATTTTTGAGCGGTGTTTGTTGTTGTCAACGAATGGTAGCGGGTACTCTAACCCCCTTGCCAAACGAACCTTCCAAGAGCGGCTCCCATGAGGGACGGCATCTCTACCAGCAAGGTAGATCATCCCCCTTCTCTTTTGTTTACACATGTATTTTAGTTTTATTTAGGATGACACTCCCCCCAACCTTGGCTTTCTCAATCCATGGCTAACCGAATCCTCGGGTGCCTTCCAACATTCACATACCATGGAGGAGTGTCTATTGCAAAATTAAGTTGCTTACTGATGAATCAGAGCAAAACATGTGAAGAGAATTATTAATGAAAGTTATTAATTGAGGCTGGGAACCTCATTGCCAGCTCTTATTGCAAAGTTATTGGGTAAGCGGATGTGCCGCTAGTCCATTAGGAAAAGTTCGCCCAACAAGATTGAAAGATAAAACACCACATACTTCCTCATGAGCTATAAAACATTGACACAAATAAGGAGTAGTAGTTTGAATAATTTAAAGGTAGCACATGAAGTATTTACTTGGAATGGCAGAAAATACCATGTAGTAGGTAGGTATGGTGGACACAAATGGCATAGGTTTGGTCTAAGGTTATGGATGTATGAGAAGCATTCCTCTCGATACAGGTCTTTGGCTAGCAAGGTTTGATAGCAAGCATAAAGGTTGAGGGAAACAAACAAATATACATATGATAGAAACAATCATGCATCTTTCTCATAAGCACAAGCAATTTTAACTCTAGAATACTAAGCATAGAGATAATAGAATAATGTATCTAAGTGTATTTCTCTCCTTCATTAAACATCAAGATGTTGTTGCTATTGACCAATGCTAAGTTTGCCAAAACCAAATAGATTTACTCGATGCTCCCAAAGTGATATCAATACTCATGTCAAGAGTAATCATATAATGGAGATTGCAAACTAAAATAAGGTGTGCAAAAAGTAAATGATAAGACTTCTCATTAATATTCCATAACGATAACTCACACCAACGGATACATAGATAACTAACTAAGAGAGATACTTCCACATTGCATACTATTCCATATGATAACTTCCCTACTCATGATATGACACTACTTGATAGTAAAAGATAAAGGTGGTGGTGATGTGATACCGCGGCACTCCCCCAAGCTTGGAACAAACCAAGGGGATGCCAATACCGATGATGAATTACTCCTTCGGTGATGATGGTGAATCTTTGTCGTCATCAGACTTCCATGGAAGAGGCCCTCCATCAACAAAAGACATCTTGGTTTCCGGAAACCTGAAACTAGCAGCATGACTTATGCGCTTAAACCTGTTTTCATACTCACAGTTTTGATTATGAACATCATAGAGTTGAGCTTGGAGTTTGTTGGTGGTGTCGTGAAGTGAGAAGATATCGTCCCACAGCTTTGCAGTCTCCTTCTTGTGTCCATCAATGAGTTCAGACACAATCTTGTGAAAGATATCCACTTCACGCTCAGCCATCTTCTTGTAGTTGAAAACCTCTTGTTCCAGCTTCTCCATCCTGTCTTCCAAGCTCCCTTCTCCCTTAGGACCCTGGACATCTTTGATCTGCAACTCTCCATCCACGAGCTGCAACTCTTTGGGGTGCATCTTCAGCTCGTTCATGTACGGGTTGACGACGTCCTCAAAGAAGCTGTCCTTCTGAGTTCCCGACGAAGACATGATGGATCTAGATCCGAAGTAGATCCTGGCAGAAAACAGCTCGAAACAAAACACGACGAGAAAACGATATTACGGACCTCCAGGGGTCCGGGGGATTATATAGCAAATATTTTTACGACAAAAGGAAGGTTCCAGGTCGAACACGAGTCGGAAAGGGGCAACGAGGCGGCCAGACCATAGGTCGGCGCGGCCAGGGTGGGGCCCGCGCCGGCCTATGGTGGCACGCCCTCGTGCGTCTTTTCCACTCCGTTTCGATTCCGTAATTTTTCATATTTTCCAAAAACAGCAAAAATAATGTTCGGAAAGGTAAACGCGGACTTTTTATTACCTATACTGTTACCTATTCAAAGTCCAGTTCTGGCGGACTGTCAATTTGTCCTTTGATGAAAGCCTCCGGTGTTTCCACTTGAATAATATCAACATCAACATTATAAGAATCACCCGAGATATAATGCTTGAGTCTTTGTCCATTCACCACTTGTGTGACATTGCCTTGGAGAGAGCTAATTTTAATTGCTCCTGAACGATACACCTCCTCAACAACATATGGTCCTTCCCACTTCGAGAGTAATTTCCCTGCAAAGAATCTGAGACGAGACCGATACAATAGAACTTGATCTCCAACATTAAATTCTCTTTTGATGATCCTTCTATCATGCCATTTCTTAACTTTTTCTTTAAAGAGTTTAGCATTTTCATAAGCTTCACTTCTCCATTCATCTAGAGAACTTAATTGCAACAACCTCTTATTACCGGCTAATTTAGGATCTTTATTTAGTTCTCTAACAGCCCAATAAGCTTTGTGCTCTAGTTCTAGAGGTAAATGACAAGCTTTTCCATAAACCATTTTATAAGGTGACATTCCCATAGGATTTTTATAAGCAGTTCTATAAGCCCATAATGCTTCTTTCAATTTGCTAGGCCAATTCTTTCTAGATTTATTAACGGTCTTACCTAAGATAGCTTTAATCTCTCTATTTGATAATTCTACTTGACCACTAGTTTGAGGGTGATAAGCAGAAGCAATTCTATGATTAATACCATACTTAGCAAGAGTTTTTCTAAAACCTCCATGAATGAAATGAGAACCTCCATCAGTCATAATATATCTAGGTACTCCAAATCTAGGAAATATAATATCTACAAGCATTTTTATAGAGGTCTCACCATCAGCACTTTTTGTAGGTATAGCTTCTACCCATTTAGTAACATAATCAACAGCGACAAGTATATGAGTGTTACCGTCTGAAGAAGGGAAAGGTCCCATGAAGTCGAATCCCCAACAATCGAATGGTTCAATAACAAGAGTATAATTCATAGGCATTTCATTGCGTCTAGAGATATTACCAACTCTTTGACATTCATCACAAGATAAAATAAATTTCCTTGCATCTTTGAAGAGTGTTGGCCAATAAAAACCTGATTGTAGAACCTTTTGCGCGGTTCTATCTCCAGCGTGATGTCCTCCATAAACACTTCCATGACATTTATTCAATATCTCCTGTTGTTCATATTCGGGAACACATCTTCGCATAATACCATCCACTCCTTCTTTATATAAGTGTGGGTCATCCCAAAAATAATGCCTCAAGTCATAAAAGAATTTCCTCCTTTGCTGAGCTGAAAAGGTTGGAGGCAAATACTTCGAAACAATAAAGTTAGCATAATCTGCATACCAAGGGCTCTCTCGCGAGCTCACCTTTATTACAGCCAATTGTTCATTTGGAAAACTATCATTAACAGGAACAGGATCATAAGCAATATTTTCCAATCTAGACAAATTATCAGCAACAGGATTATCGGCACCTTTCCTATCTATAATATGTAAATCAAATTCTTGCAACAGAAGTACCCATCTAATAAGCCTTGGCTTAGCATCTTTCTTTGTCATGAGGTATCTAATTGCAGCATGATCAGTATGAATTGTAACTTTTGAATCAACAATATAAGGTCTAAACTTATCACAAGCAAAGACTACAGCTAACAATTCCTTTTCAGTTGTAGCATAATTTCTTTGAGCAGCATCAAGAGTCTTACTAGCATAATGAATAACATTTAATTTTTTATCTACTCGCTGTCCAAGAACAGCGCCTACAGCAAAATCACTAGCATCACACATAATTTCAAAAGGCAAATTCCAATCAGGAGGTTCAACTACAGGAGCAGTTGTTAAGGCTTTCTTTAAAGTTTCAAAAGCTTCCTTACAATCATCATCAAAAACAAAAGGTACATCTTTTTGAAGAAGATTAGTAAGAGGCTTTGAAATTTTAGAGAAATCTTTAATAAATCTCCTATAAAACCCAGCATGACCAAGAACACTACGAATACCTTTAACATCCCTCGGATAGGGCATCTTCTCAATCGCTTCAACTTTAGCTCTATCAACTTCAATACCTTTCTCAGAAATTTTATGTCCCAATACAATTCCTTCATTAACCATAAAATGGCATTTCTCCCAATTAAGAACAAGGTTAGTTTCTTCACATCTCTGCAAAACTTTATCGAGGTTTCGCAGGCAATTATCAAAAGAATTCCCATAGACAGAAAAATCATCCATGAACACCTCTACAATACTTTCGCAAAAACCATGAAAAATAGCAGACATGCATCTTTGAAAAGTAGCAGGAGCATTACATAAACCAAAAGGCATACGCCTATAAGCATAAGTTCCATAAGGACAAGTAAAAGTGGTTTTCTCTTGATCTTTAGCTTTAACAGCAATTTGTGAAAACCCAGAATAACCATCAAGAAAGCAAAAATGAGTATTTTTAGACAACCTCTCTAACATTTGATCAATAAAGGGTAAAGGGTAATGATCTTTCTTAGTAACTTTATTAACTTTTCGAAAATCAATGCACATTCTATACCCTACAACTATTCTTTGAGGAATAAGCTCATCATTATCATTAGGCACAACAGTCATTCCTCCTTTCTTAGGAACACAATGCACAGGACTAACCCATCTACTATCAGCAATAGGATATATAATACCAGCTTCAAGCAGTTTTAATACCTCATTCCTTACCACTTCCTTCATCTTCGGAATTAGACGACGTTGATGTTCAACAACAGGCTTTGCATCTTCTTCCATATTAATAGCATGTTGGCAAATAGAAGGAGAAATCCCCTTCAAATCATCAAGAGTATAGCCAATAGCTCCTCGGTGTTTCTTCAATATTTCCAATAACCTTTCTTCCTCAATTTCTGAAAGCTTAGAACTAATAATAACAGGATATATTTTCTTATCATCAATATGAGCATATTTAAGATTATCAGGTAAAGGCTTTAGATCAAAAACAGGATCTTCCTTCGGTGGTGGTGTTGTACCCAGATCTTCCACCGGTAAATCATGCTTGAGAATAGGTTGGCGACGAAAAATTTCCTCAAGCTCATCTCTTTCTTTCCTAAAAGCTTCACTTTCACTATTCTCCAAATGTTGCTGCAAAGGGTTATTAGGAACAAGAACAATAGATGCACACTGCTCCATTTTAAAATCATTACTAGGCAAGTCAACTTTATAAGGAGTTTTGGTAAATTTAGAAAAGTTAAATTCATAAGGTTCACCAGCAAATCTAGTCAAAATTTTCTCTTTCTTACAATCTATAATAGCTCCACAAGTATTTAGAAAAGGTCTACCAAAAATGATAGGACAATGATCACTAGCAGCAGAACCAAGTACCAAAAAGTCAGCAGGATATTTAATCTTACCACATAGAACTTCCACATCTCGAACAATACCAATTGGAGAAATAGTTTCTCTATTAGCCAGATGAATAACCACATCAATATCTTCAAGTTCACAAGAACCAATTTCGTGCATAATCTCCGTGTAAAGCTCATAAGGAATAGCACTAACACTTGCACCAATATCACATAAACCATAATAGCAATGATCACCAATTCTAACAGATAGCATAGGAACACTAACTTGTTTGGGTTTATTAGGATGTGAAACAATATTAGAAGCATCTTCACAGAAAATAATATGACCATCCTCCACATTCTCAGTCACAAGATCTTTAACTATTGCAACAGCAGGTTCAATTTTAATTTGTTCTTCAGGTTCTTTAGGTTTCTTTTCACTTTTATTAACCGCACTAGATATGACAGAGTACTCCTTCATTTTAGCAGGGAAAGGAGTTTTTTCAATATAAGCTTCAGGAATAACATTATCAACAGTTTCAATCACTACACATTTGTTTACGGATGAATCAATTTTATCTTTATACGGTTCATGATACTTATCAAAATTCTTCTTAGGCAGTTCATAATGAGAGGCAAAAGCTCTATAAAGATTTGCAACAACTTGGGAATCAAGACCATATGTAGCACTCATATTACGAAATTTATCAGTATCCATAAAAGCTTCAATGCATTTATAATCATAAATTATACCTGATTCTCTATCTTTGTCATTCTCCCATCCTTCAGTATTTTCTTGGATCCGATCAAGAAGGTCCTTTTTAAACTCTTCATTCTTGCGTGTAAATGATCCAGAACAAGAAGTATCCAGCAAGGTCTTGTCTTGAAAAGAAAGTCTTGCATAGAAATTATCAATAATAACATTACCAGGAAGCTCATGAATGGGGCATTTGAGCATTAAAGACTTCAATCTCCCCCAAGCTTGGGCAATACTTTCTCCATCATGAGGCCAGAAATTATATATGCGGTTCCGATCTTTGTGAATTTCACTTGGAGGATAAAATTTGGAATAAAATAAAGGCACAATGTCCTCCCAATCAATAGAATCACCATTCTTCAGCAATTTATACCAATGCGCCGCTTTACCAGACAGCGATATAGTGAATAGTTTCTTCCTAACTTCATTCATAGAAATACCTGCACATTTGAATAAACCGCATAATTCATGCAAAAACAATAAATGATCACCAGGATGAACAGTTCCATCCCCTTCATAGCGGTTATCCATAACACGTTCAATAATTTTCGTAGGTATTTTATATGGTACTACTTCCTCACCTGGCGCTTCATCCACTACCGTTGCAGTAGTAGTAGATTTCCCAAATAGAAATTGAAGAGAAGATCTCTCCATAATGATTATAGCAGCAGGCAGAAATAAAATCAGCACAAACAGTAAAGGTTTTCCTTACCAATTCCACTTACCAATAGCGCTTCACTCCCCGGCAACGGCGCCAGAAAAATAGTCTTGATGACCCACAAGTATAGGGGGTGTATCGTAGTACTTTCGATAAATAAGAGTGTCGAACCCAACGAGGAGCAGAAGGTGTTGACAAGCAGTTTCGATGAAGGATTCACTGTAAATGCTCACAGACAAGTATTCAGGGGGTTTTGATATTGCAGATAAATGAAGTACAAGTAAATAAAATACGAGAGAAATAATTGCAGCGAGTGGCCCAATCCTTTTTAGCACAAAGGACAAGCCGGTTTGTTTACTTATAATGACCAAACGTTCCTGAGGACACATGGGGATTTTAGTCTAGTGCTTTCGCTACATACAGCTGATTAATCTTCATTGTTTTGATAAGTGTTGTGTGGGTGAACCTATGCTAATGCACCGCCCTTCCTAGGACTAATACATACTTGTGATTATACCCCTTGCAAGCATCCGCAACTACAAGAAAGTAATTAAGATAAATCTAACCACAGCCTTAAACTCTGAGATCCTGCGATCCCTCCTGCATCGATATACTAACGGGGGCTTAGGTTTCTGTCACTCCGGCAACCCCGCAATTAGCAACCGAATACAAGATGCACTCCCCTAGGCCCATAAATGGTGAAGTGTCGTGTAGTCGACGTTCACACGACACCACTAGAAGAATGACACCACAACTTAAATATCATAACATTGAATATTACTCAACCATAATTCACTACTAGCATTTAGACTTCACCCATGTCCTCAAGAACTAAACGAACTACTCACGAGACATCATATGGAATACAATCAGAGGTGATATGATGATGAATAACAATCTGAACATAAACCTTGGTTCAATGGTTTCACTCAATAGCATCTACAACAAGTATAGAATAACACCGGGAGAGTTTCCCCTATCAAACAATCAAGATTTAACCCGAATTGCTACAGCGATGACGAGGTGCAGCGGTGGTGATGGCGGTGTAGATGGTGGAGATGATGATGATGATGATGGAGATGATGTCCCGCTCGATGACGATGGCGATGGCGTCGATTTCCCCCTCCGGGAGGGGAATTTCCCCGGCGGATTCCTGCCCGCCGGAGAGCTCTTTTCTCTCTGGTGTTCTCCGCCCCGCAGAGGCGGCTGTAACCCTTCGTGAGGATCCCTCTGTGGCTTAGGTTTTCGGGACGAAGGAGTACGCGAAGAAAAGGAGGCGAAAGGGGTTGTGGGGCCCCCAGAGCATAGGGTGGCGCGGCCAGGGGCCGCCGCGCCGCCTATGGTCTGGGCCCACAGTGGCCCCCTCTTCTTCCCCTTCTGGCTCCCTCCGTCATCTGGAAAAATAGGAATTTTCGTGGAATTCCCTTCCACAGTCGATCTTCCGAAATATTGCGTTCTGACGGTGCTTTTTCCAGCAGAATCCTGGCTCCGGTGCTTGATCCTCCAATGATGATGAAACATGCAAAATAGATGAAATAACATAAGTATTGTGTCCCAATATGAAATATATCAATGAATAACAGCAAATTATGATACAAAATAGTGATGCAAATTGGACGTATCAGGGTTTTCGACGCAGGGGCTTTATATAGGCGAAAGGGCAGCGTCAGAAGGTCGAAGGGGCGACGACACCATAGGGTGGCACGGGCCCAGCCCTGGCCGCGCCACTGTCGTCTGGGGCCCAGGGCCCTCCTCCGTGGCTCTCGGGTGTTCTGGATGCTTCCGGGCAAAATAGGAACCTGGCGTTGATTTCGTCCAATTCCGAGAATATTTCGTTACTAGATTTCTACCAAAAACAGGAAAAATGGGAACTGACTACGTTAGTTAATAGGTTAGTTCCGTGTGCACGAATATGACATAAAGTGTGCATAAAACATGTAGGTATCATCAATAAAGTAGCATGGAACATAAGAAATTATCGATACGTCGGAGACCCCCTCCGCGAAAAATGAGCCGTGGGTGCTCGCTAGCCAAGTTGACCAATGCTTCTTCATTACCGACCCGTCAAAGCCCAGCCGTGTGGTCGTGAGGAGGGGCAAGAGGAGCATCATCGGAATGGAAGGAGAAGCCGACAAGCAAGACATCGACAAGAACGGCGATCCGAAGATCGAAGAGGAATTTGACAAGTACTTCGACAAGCCTACTACTTATTCGAAAGTAAGAAGGAAGACCACCCTACCGGCTAAAGGTTGCCCGTACACGAGAAGAAATCTCAAGGTGGCCGGGCTAAAGTATTCAACAACCGCGATGAAGAAGGGCAAGAACATTGTCAAGAAACGCTAGCTAGCCACCGATCGGAACCGAGAAGTTCAATTGTGGCTTTTTTTGTGTACTATGTACTTTGGCAAAAACACATGTGTGTATATGTGTGTGTATGACACAAAGCATCCATGCATGCATGTGTGTGTGATGTGTGGTCATTTTTTTTGAATTATATATATTAATTAACTTGCATAACATTTATTTCTTGAATAAAACACTAGGAATGTATTAAATGAAATAATTTTAAAAATTAAGAAATAATTTTATATTCGGACATATATATGATGCAGGCATTAAGAAGATTCTGTGGCGCATGTTGGCCTTGGTGCGCCACAGAAGTTTGGCACTTAGCCATATTCCAAAACTGGACGCACGAGAACTATATGGGTAAGTGTCAAACTTCTGTGGCGCACCAAGGCCAACATGCGCCACAGAATTCCAAGATTCTGTGGCGCATGTTGGCCTTGGTGCGCCACAGAAGTTTGACACTTAGCCATATACCGTCCCCTCTTCCTCGCACTGGTCATCTTCCTCACAACCCTACCCTCACGCCAACCGCTCGCGCCGCCGTGCTCGCCGCGCCCGCTCACCACGCTCGCCTAGCCACGCTCGCCTAGCCGCGCCACCTCACCACGCTTGGCTCGCCTCGCCGCCCGCCGCCCACCGCAGGAGGAGGAGGAGGTCCGCTGCCCGCAGGAGGAGGAGCACCGCCCACCCGCAGGAGGAGGAGCACCGCAGGAGGAGGAGCAGGCCCGCCGCCCGCATCATCTCTTCCAGCACGCCGTCCGCACCATCTCTTCCAGACGCCGCCCGCTGCCGTAGCGGTAAGCTCCCCCTCCCCATCTCTTCCAGAGCACTCCTCTCCCCCTCCCCTGGATCCCCATCTGTTTGATGAAATGCATAGCCGAATTGCTGAGTTTGTTTTGAGAGAATCGACCATGCTTCATAAAATTTATGGGTAATATTTCATAATTTTGAGCTTTGAAGAATTTCCTGCTTGCTTGTTTTGATTACATGATCAGCACTTATTGTGTCATGATAAGAAATTTGAATAGGGGCTACTGATTGATGTATTGCTGTTCTTGTAGATAAATTCAAGTCAGAGAGATTTATCTCACTAAATTGATGTAGTCTTTTTAATTTATCCCTACAATCTCGACTATGTATGGTTCTGGTGGTGCTTTATTAATTTAAAGCAGGGCTGAGGCCTTCAGTTTAAAAAACAGTCAAACAGGTAGATCATGCATCTCTGCTGGTAGGTTGCACAGGAGCCCATGAACAATGAGTCATTTTTCCTATTTTTCCTTTCCATTTTACCCCACATGTTCAGAAGTGTTCACTGATTGTAGATGATGCCCTTTAAAAAATGATCAATTACTTAGTTGCTTCTTACTGTCATTTAATTGAAGTGATGCTTAAATAATCTGGCAATGTTTGAATCTCCTATATAAGAATTTCAGTCAGAGAATTTCAATTGATGTAGTAAACTATATTGGCCAGAGAAGAATTTCAATCAAATTCATCCATAGAATTTCAGTCAGAGAAGAAATAAAATGAGCTTGCTTGCAAGCAAGCAGTAGTGGCTTAGTGTTTATCATTTATCAAATTCATCCATAGAATTTCAGTCAAGAACAAATGATCATTTTTGGTATATTATTGCAAGCAGTAAATGTGTATAGCAGTAGTAGTCTTATGCTTGTATTTTGGATGCTTACTGGTTAATTATATTGGTTTATCAATGTTATTCTTAAGTAGAATTGCTTTATTCTTTGGCGGCCACTACTTGCTAGTTAATTGTTTTGAGTTATTTCCTTCATTTGGATCATGTTGGATTGAGGAGTTCCCTACAAACAATTACTCTATGAGTTGATCACCAACATTATCATATATTGGCAGCAAACCATCCAGAGAGATTTATATGTCAATTGATGTAGATAAATATCAGGGTGAAATTTCTGAATAAACTTTGCATTTGCTTTTCATAATTTCTGAATATCAAGCATGATCCAAAGAACTGTTGCTTATTTAGATAAATGTAGATAAATATTGGCAGCAAACTTTTCATAATTTCTGAATATCAAGCATGATCCAAAGAACTGTTGGTTTATCTGATATGCTACAGTACACACACTAACCAGTGCCTTTGCTTATTTTGGATACTGTTGGTTTAGTGTCACTCCTATCTAGTTCTTGTAGCAAGCAGTGGCGTAGTGGCATGCAGTAGCAGGCAGTAGAGTAGAGTGGCAATATTGGTTTATCAATGCTATTCATTTATCTGTTATATATATATATTGATTCTCTACAGAAGTGGCAGTAGCTAGCTTGTTTTATTTTTGTTTGAGTGTTAATTAGTGAATAGGCACTGCATCATAAAAAATGATAACACTGCTAGCAAAAGATGTTCTGTTTGGTGTTAATTTTTTATACTGCCTTGGTTCTTCATTCAAGAAGGCAGTAGTGGCAGTAGTGCTAAATTCTGTCAATTGGTATACTGGTTATATAAAAATTGGGTCTAAATTCTGTCAATTGGTCAGAGAAGCAAGTCATTTCCAGGACTGCAGCTGTTGCTTGGCACTGTTGCTTGGCTGCAGAGAGAAATTATGTTGCTTGGTGTTGCTTGGCTGCAGAGAAATTATGTTGCTACTAGGGAACTCAATTCTCTCTATTTTGTTTTCATTCTAAGTGTTTAAGTGTTTAAGCTTTGTAAGAAATTATAAATCAAATGGCCCAGGGAACTTAATTGTTTCTAAATGAAGTGTTTAAGTGCTGCAAAAAATAAATAATTTGATGGTTATTTACTTTATTTACAATGTTGTTGGTGTATGCTGGTGTATGCATGCTGGTGTATGCATGCTGGTGTGGTGTTGTTGGTGATGACCTGGTGGTACATATGTTGGTGTATGCTGGTGTGGTGTTGTTGGTGATGGACCTGGTGGTATGGTGTAGTATGCTGGTGTGTGGTGTTGTTGGTAATGGACCTGGTGGTATGGTGTATGCTGGTGGGTGGTGTTGTTGGTGATGGACCTGGTGGTATGTTGGTGTATGATAGTGCATTATATTATGTGAATTGTTGCAGGGACTTCAAATGAGCTGCCCATTTCTCCCGAAACGTTGATTCACTTCCGTTTCGGTTGAGAAATGGGGCTCCTATGTCCAAAAATTAGCAAAGGTCATGCCGAATTTTCCGGCCGACAATTGTACTAATAGATTTCATCCTCTTCTTTATAGAAATTGCAAATATGTCGGCCGACGACAACGTGGCCGGCACTTCTAAGGCCGCCATGACCCTCGAAGAGGAAGCCAGAGCGGCGAACGTCGAGTTCTGGGAATTCGGCCCCTCCCAGCGACAAGAGGAGGAGGAGGTGGACTTGGCGGCGGAGGAAGTCGGAGCTGACCGTCAGATGACTGAAGCCGGGGAGGAGGAGGAGTATGAACCCACCACCGACGGCGGCGACCACACGGGGGGTGACGGCGTCGGGGAGGCTGACGGCAGCGGCAACCCGGCTGCTAAGAAGAAGAAGAAGCCGCGGAAGGATCGGAAGCCGACGGTGCTCGCCAACACCACCAGCGAGATCACATTGGTCTCCGAAAGTGGGCAGCCAAAGGAGCCTTTGGATGTTGCCGCTGGGTACGGCATGCAACTCGGGTGCATTGTCCGGGAAAGCATGTCGATCAACACGGTGAATATCCGAGGTGAAGGCAATGAGCATTTGGTCGAGCTCTGCCTTCGGAAGCTTCACCGACGGTACACGTTCCCGGCGCCATACAATAACTTGGAAAGATCCAACCCGGTGAATAAATTGGCCATCACGAAGATGAGCAACGCCCTGAGCAGCTGGAAAAGCCGGGTGAAGGCCAAGATCGACAAAGGTGAAAGCTTTGAGAGTATTAAGAAGGGTGAGCCGATGCTCGATGAAGCAGAGTTCCAGATATTCAAGGAGCGGCTGGATAGCGAGGATGCGAAAGCATGGACGGAGTGGGGTAGACAAATGCATGAGCTCAACTTAGGAGCACATCACCTTGGAAGCGGCGGTTATAGAGGAAAGATTCCCATTTGGGAAAAGGAGGACGAAGAACTTGCACGTGCTGGGAAACCGAACCCATGGTTGAAAATGACGGACCTGCAGGTGAGGTACTTTGTCCGGGCCCGCTACACTCTGGACAGGAATACAATGGAATTCGTTACCGAGCATGACGACGTGAGGAAGTTCGAGGAAAAGCTGGTAAGGGAATTTACTCGCGCGGTCCATTGCTGCACATATTACATATATGACGTGAATGCAATGCCCTAAATGTGTTCACCCTATCCTTGTCTGCAGAACGAGCAGTTGGCGAAGGCCGATCTCCCCGAGGCCGAATCGTCGTCCCAGGGCTCGACGGAGCCGTGGGACACGCCTTTCAACAGGGCGTTGAATATCCTCAAGGAGAGGCCAGTATCCAAGCCGCCGACGTCGGCTGGACGTGTCTGCGGCTTTGGTACAAGCATGAAGTTTCGCGAGTACTACAAAGAGGAAAGCAGCAAGAAGAGAAGGAGGAGCGCGATGTCATCAGAGGATAAAGCCGAGGTGGAAGAGCTGAGGAAGAAGGTCTCCATGCTCGAGGAAAAACAGGCAAACTCGATGGACAAAGATGAGGTGGACAAGCTTTTCGAGAAGAAGCTCCGCGATTTCCTGCCCCCTCAGGTCATCGAGGGGATAGCTGCGTGGAATGCGGCCGGTCAGGTGGGGTCGATAAAAGTGCCTAGCGCCGGGGCCAGCAACTCGATCTTCAACGCGTCGCCATCTCCGGATCTGGTTACCCCGCCGCCCACCATCGCCGCGGGGCAGCCGATGGAGTTGGATGAACCGGTGCCCCCCGCTGATCCTGCCGAGGCTACCAAGGCGCAGCCGGCGGCGGTGGTGCTTCATAATGCACCCGAGCCGCAGAAGATTGATAGGCCGGCCGCCACTGTCTCCACATTAGCACAGCTCAACGCCATCACCAAGGTACTTAACTAATTAGTTATTCCATGCCATCTCCTTCATGCGTTTTGATACCCGGCTATCTAATTAATGATGCCCAACATTACTCAGGACACTCCTTGCGTGCTCCTTCACTGCGCGCCCGGCGGCGAGTTGAAGGATGTTGCCACGGGAATGATCATACAACCGAAGAGCACCACGTTGCACACCGTGGCTATGGACGCCAACGTCCTGAAGGTCACTTTGGGTCGGGTGTTGCCGGGGTGCGAAGACATGGACCCCTGATACGTCTCCAACGTATCGATAATTTCTTATGTTCCATGCTACTTTATTGATGATACCTACATGTTTTATGCACATTATATGTCATATTTATGCATTTTCTGAACTAACCTATTAACAAGATGCCGAAGAGCCAGTTGCTGTTTTCTGTTTTTGGTTTCAGAAATCCTAGTAAAGAAATATTCTCGGAATTGGACGAAACTTTCGCCCAGGGTCCTATTTTTGCACGAAGCTTCTAGAAGACCGAAGAGATAACGAAGTGGGGCCACGAGGCGGCCGAGGGTAGGCGCGGCCCAAGCCCGGCCGCGCCGACCTAGCCCCCGGGCCCTCGTGTGGCCCCCGCGTTGACCCTCCGCCTACTTAAAGCCTCCGTCGCGAAACCCCCGGTACCGAGAGCCACGATACGGAAAACCTTCGAGACGCCGCCGCCGCGAATCCCATCTCGGGGGATTCAGGAGATCGCCTCCGGCACCCTGCCGGAGAGGGGATTCATCTCCCGGAGGACTCTACACCGCCATGGTCGCCTCGGAGTGATGAGTGAGTAGTTCACCCCTGGACCATGGGTCCATAGCAGTAGCTAGATGGTTGTATTCTCCTTGTTGTGCTTCATTGTTGGATCTTGTGAGCTGCCTAACATGATCAAGATCATCTATTTGTAATTCTATATGTTGTGTTTGTCGGGATCCGATGGATAGAGAGTACTATGATTATGGTGATTATCAATCTATTGTTTATGTGTTGTTTATGATCTTGCATGCTCTCCGTTATTAGTAGAGGCTCTGGCCAAGTTTTTGCTCTTAACTCCAAGAGGGGGTATTTATGCTCGATAGTGGGTTCATGCCTTCATTTACACCTGGGATCGTGACAGTAGGTTCTAAGGTTGTGATGTGATGTTGCCACTAGGGATAAAACATTGATGCTATGTCTAAGGATGTAGTTGTTGATTACATTACGCACCATACTTAATGCAATTGTCTGTTGCTTAGCAACTTAATACTGAATGGGGTTCGGATGATAACCTGAAGGTGGACTTTTTAGGCATAGATGCAGTTGGATGGCGGTCTATGTACTTTGTCGTAATGCCCGGATTAAATCTCACTATATTTATCATATCATGTATATGCATTGTTATGCCTTTCTCTATTTGTCAATTTGCCCGACTGTAATTTGTTTACCCAACATGCTTTTATCTTATGGGAGAGACACCTCTAGTGAACTGTGGACCCCGGTCCTATTCTTTACATAGCATACAATCTACTTGTTTTACTGTTTTCTTTGCAAACATCTTCCACTCGATACGTTTAATCCTTTGTTACAGCAAGCCGGTGAGATTGACAACCTCACTGTTTCGTTGGGACAAAGTACTTGGTTGTGTTGTGCAGGTTCCGTTGGCGCCGGAATCCCTGTGTTGCGCCGCATCACATTTCGCGACCATCAACCTTCAACGTGCTTCTTGGCTCCTACTGGTTCGATTAAATCTTGGTTTCTTTCTGAGGGAAAACTTGCTACTGTGCGCATCATACCTTCCTCTTGGGGTTCCCAACGAACGTGTGAGTTACACGCCATCAAGCTCTTTTTCTGGCGCCGTTGCCGGGGAGATCAAGACACGCTGCAAGGGGAGTCTCCACTTCTCAATCTCTTTACTTTTTTTGTCTTGCTTTATTTTATTTACTACTTTGTTTGCTGCACCTAAACAAAACACAAAAAAATTAGTTGCTAGTTTTACTTTATTTATTGTCTTGCTCTCTATATCGAAAACACAAAAAAATTAGTTACTTGTCTTTACTTTATTTGCCTAGTTTACTTTATTACTGTTATCATGAGTAATCCTGAAGTTGAAGTTCGTTCTTTTAAGCAACAAGGTGGAGAAAGTTTTAAAGATGCTTGGTATAGAATTAGTAATGCTCATCAAAGGTGCATTAAGAAACACTCCACCACTATCCTTCTTAGGAACTTTTATGTTGGTTTATCTAGTTGGAATAGATATGTTCTTGATACTCTTTCGGGAGGTAATTTCCTAGGTACTCCCGCTTTAGAAGCTAGTTGCATCATTGAGAGTCTAGTTGGAATACCACCTGTTAATGAAGTTAAAATTGAAATCTCTCTTGAAGATGTTATGAAAAAATTGGAAACCATAGAGAAAAATTTTCCAAGTGTTGAAACTAAATTGGGAATGTTATTTGACAAAACTTATGAACTTGATAAATCCTTAGGAGGAATTGATGAAAGAATTAGTGTCCTAGGAACTTGTGTTGTCCATGATAATCAAACCAATAGGATTGATGAACTTGAAAAAGCTATGGGAACCTTGGGTTCAACCTTTTCTTCTCTCAAGTATAATGAGAAAGCTTATGTGGGTAAAGAGCAAAAATTCATGTACGCCTCTAAAGTGCCTAAACAAAAGAATTACTATAGGCCTAAAATTGCTAAAACCCCTAGCACCACCATAGAAAATTTAGATAATGGAGCACCTAAAGTACCCTCTGCAACAAGTTGTGTTTGCATGAAAAATAATAATGTTGATGCTTCTACTCTCGATGTTACTTGATTTGCACTTTCTGCGCCTAGCTGAAAGGCGTTAAAGAAAAGCGCTTATGGGAGACAACCCATGTTTTTACCTACAGCAATTTTTTGTTTTGTTGAGTCTTGGAAGTTGTTTACTACTGTAGCAACCTCTCCTTATCATGTTTTTGTGCCAAGTAAAGTTTCTATGTCAAAGTTGATGTTATATTTGGGATCGCTGCGCAGAAACAGCATTGCTGTCTGTCACGAATCTGGGCACAGTTCTCTGTAGAAAATTCGAAAAAATCTGCCAATTTACGAGCGTGATCCTCAGATATGTACGCAACTTTCATTAGTTTTGAGTTTTTCTATTTGAGCAAGTCTGGTGCCATCTTTAAATTCGTCTTTACGGACTGTTCTGTTTTGACAGATTCTGCCTTTTATTTCGCATTGCCTCTTTTGCTATGTTGGATTTATTTCTTTGATCCATTAATGTCCAGTAGCATTATGCAATGTCCAGAAGTGAAAATAATGATTGTGTCACCTCTGAATGTGTGAATTATTAATTGTGCACTAACCCTCTAATGAGTTTGCTTGAAGTTTGGTGTGAAGGAAGTTTTCAAGGGTCAAGAGAGGAGAATGATATACTATGATCAAGAGGAGTGAAAGCTCTAAGCTTGGGGATGCCCCCGTGGTTCACCCCTGCATATTTTAAGAAGACTCAAGCGTCTAAGCTTGGGGATGCCCAAGGCATCCCCTTCTTCATCGACAACATCATCAGGTTCCTCCCCTGAAACTATATTTTTATTCAATCACATCTTGTGTTCTTTACTTGGAGCGTCGGTTTGTTTTTGTTTTTGTTTTTGTTTGAATAAAATGGATCCTAGCATTCACTTTGTGGGAGAGAGACACGCTCCGCTGTTGCATATGGACACATGTGTCCTTAGGCTTTACTCATAATGTTCATGGCGAAGTTTCTTCTTCGTTAAATTGTTATATGGTTGGAATTGGAAAATGCTACATGTAGTAATTCTAAAATGTCTTGGATAATGTGATACTTGGCAATTGTTGTGCTCATGTTTAAGCTCTTGCATCATATGCTTTGCACCCATTAATGAAGAAATACATAGAGCTTGCTAAAATTTGATTTGCATATTTGGTTTCTCTAAGGTCTAGATAATATCTAGTATTGAGTTTTGAACAACAAGGAAGACGGTGTAGAGTCTTATAATGTTTACAATATGTCTTTTATGTGAGTTTTGCTGCACTTGTTCATCCTTGAGTTTGCTTCAAATAACCTTGCTAGCCTAAACCTTGTATCGAGAGGGAATACTTCTCATGCATCCAAAATCCTTGAGCCAACTACTATGCCATTTGTGTCCACCATACCTACCTACTACATGGTATTTCTCCGCCATTCCAAAGTAAATTGCTTGAGTGCTACCTTTAAAATTCCATCATTCACCTTTGCAATATATAGCTCATGGGACAAAATAGCCTTAAAAACTATCGTAGTATTGAATATGTACTTATGCACTTTATATTTTATTAAGTTGCTTGTTGTGCGATAACTATGTTTCTGGGGAACGCCATCAACTATTGTTGAATATCATGTGAGTTGCTATGCATGTCCGTCTTGTCTGAAGGATCTATCATTTTAGTGGTTGGAGCATGCAAAATTGTTAGAGAAGAACATTGGGCCGCTAACTAAAGCCATGAATCATGGTTGAAGTTTCAGTTTTGGACATATATCCTCAATCTCATATGAGAATAATAATCATTGCTACATGCTTATGCATTTAAGAGGAGTCCATTATCTGTTGTCCATGTTGTCCCGGTATGGATGTCTAAGTTGAGAATAATCAAAAGCGAGAAATCCAAAATGCGAGCATTCTCCTTAGACCTTTGTACAGGCGGCATGGAGGTACCCCTTTGTGACACTTGGTTGAAACATGGCATGCAAAGATCCGGTAGTCCAAGCTAAGTAGGACGAGGTGCGGGCACTACTAGTATACTATGCATGAGGCTTGCAACTTGTAAGATATAATTTACATAACTCATATGCTTTATTACTACCGTTGACAAAATTGTTTCATGCTTTCAAAATAAAAGCTCTAGCACAAATATAGCAATCGATGCTTTCCTTTTGAAGGACCATTCTTTTACTTTTATTGTTGAGTCAGTTTACCTATCTCCTTCCACCTAAGAAGCAAACACTTGTGTGAACTGTGCATTGATTCCTACATACTTGCATATTGCACTTGTTATATTACTTTATGTTGACAATATCCATGAGATATACATGTTATAAGTTGAAAGCAACCGCTGAAACTTAATCTTCCTATGTGTTGCTTCAACACCTTTACTTTGATTTATTGCTTTATGAGTTAACTCTTATGCAAGACTTATTGATGCTTGTCTTGAAGTACTATTCATGAAAAGTCTTTGCTTTATGATTCAGTTGTTTACTCATGTCATTACCTTTGTTTTGATCGCTGCATTCATTACATATGTTTACAAATAGTATGATCAAGATTATGATGGCATGTCACTTCAGAAATTATCTTTGTTATCGTTTTACCTGCTCGGGACGAGCAGAACTAAGCTTGGGGATGCTGATACGTCTCCAACGTATCAATAATTTCTTATGTTCCATGCTACTTTATTGATGATACCTACATGTTTTATGCACATTATATGTCATATTTATGCATTTTCTGAACTAACCTATTAACAAGATGCCGAAGAGCCAGTTGCTGTCTGTTTTTGGTTTCAGAAATCCTAGTAAAGAAATATTCTCGGAATTGGACGAAACTTTCGCCCAGGGTCCTATTTTTGCACGAAGCTTCCGAAGACCGAAGAGATAACGAAGTGGGGCCACGAGGCGGCGAGGGTAGGCGGCGCGGCCCAAGCCCTGCCGCGCCGACCTAGCCCCTGGGCCCCTCGTGTGGCCCTCGCGTTGACCCTCCGCCTACTTAAAGCCTCCGTCGCGAAACCCCCAGTCGAGAGCCACGATACGGAAAACCTTGCGAGACGCCGCCGCGAATCCCATCTCGGGGATTCAGGAGATCGCCTCCGGCACCCTGCCGGAGAGGGGATTCATCTCCCGGAGGACTCTACACCGCCATGGTCGCCTCCGGAGTGATGAGTGAGTAGTTCACCCCTGGACCATGGGTCCATAGCAGTAGCTAGATGGTTGTCTTCTCCTTGTTGTGCTTCATTGTTGGATCTTGTGAGCTGCCTAACATGATCAAGATCATCTATTTGTAATTCTATATGTTGTGTTTGTCGGGATCCGATGGATAGAGAGTACTATGATTATGGTGATTATCAATCTATTGTTTATGTGTTGTTTATGATCTTGCATGCTCTCCGTTATTAGTAGAGGCTCTGGCCAAGTTTTTGCTCTTAACTCCAAGAGGGGGTATTTATGCTCGATAGTGGGTTCATGCCTTCATTTACACCTGGGATCGTGACAGTAGGTTCTAAGGTTGTGATGTGCTGTTGCCACTAGGGATAAAACATTGATGCTATGTCTAAGGATGTAGTTGTTGATTACATTACGCACCATACTTAATGCAATTGTCTGTTGCTTAGCAACTTAATACTGGGGTTCGGATGATAACCTGAAGGTGGACTTTTTAGGCATAGATGCAGTTGGATGGCGGTCTATGTACTTTGTCGTAATGCCGGATTAAATCTCACTATATTTATCATATCATGTATATGCATTGTTATGCCTTTCTCTATTTGTCAATTGCCCGACTGTAATTTGTTTACCCAACATGCTTTTATCTTATGGGAGAGACACCTCTAGTGAACTGTGGACCCCGGTCCTATTCTTTACATAGCATACAATCTACTTGTTTTATTTTTCTTTGCAAACATCTTCCACTCGATACGTTTAATCCTTTGTTACAGCAGCCGGTGAGATTGACAACCTCACTGTTTCGTTGGGACAAAGTACTTGGGTTGTGTTGTGCAGGTTCCGCGTTGGCGCCGGAATCCCTGGTGTTGCGCCGCATCACATTTCGCGACCATCAACCTTCAATGTGCTTCCACTGGTTGATTAAACCTTGGCTATGGAGGCCAACGTCCTGAAGGTCACTTTGGGTCGGGTGTTGCCGGGGTGCGAAGACATGGACCCCCCAATACAGCCCGAGGGAGCCGACGAGCACCTGACGCTTGAGAACTGCCATGGCTATACCATGGTATGGCCAAAGACCCAGATCCGTCTTGGGGGTCGCTCCACCGGCGCCTCCTCGATCATCCGGCAGCCGATCGTCCGGCCGCCTGCTCGGAGGGCAGCTCCTCCCGTCGTCACCGCCACAACAAGCCGCCACAAGAAACTGCTGGGAGAGTCTCTGCCTCAACCGCCACCGGCGGAGCCTAAAGGCAAGGCCGCTGCACCGCTATCGCCCATCCCATCACCCAACGAAGATGACATCGATGATGATGGGCCGGTAGACGTCGATGCCTACCTCAACACCGGCGCCGACATAGATGATTTGTACATGGCGGGCGCGGATGAAGAAGCATACCGCGCTCGCGACGAACCAGCTGGCCCACCCAAGGCAACCAAACAGCGCCTGGTGTTCCGCGGCTTCTCTCAAGAGACGCCTCCGGCAGCCGATACACAAGAGCCAACCGCCGCAAACATCTTCAGCCCCAATACGCTGATCAACAAGGTCAACGAGCAGTTTGAAGCGTCAGGGGCCGTTGCTCCGAAGAAGCCCCGTAAAAGACCTAGTAAGAACAAGGAGAAGTCTGCGAGCCAGCCACCTCCGACGATCCGTCATCGGGACTCCATGGTACCTCCCAGCAAGGATGGCTTGACCAGAATGCATGAAGCTGGCAAACCAATACTGGGTCCGGAGCTGCTACACCTTGCTTCCGGAGATATGCTGCCTCTGCAGGACAGTATCCTGGTCCTAGAGAGTATCCTTCTTAAGGACAAAGATCCAAATTACCCGGTCTTCACGGTCAAGGTGCCAAGAGATGTGGGCTTCGTCACTGATGCCCCCGCGGATATATTCTTTATAGCGTACGAGGACATCTTCAAGCTATTCCACGCGAGAAGGCTGGACTATAACTTGGTCCGCCTATTCGCGCTCAATCTGGCGATGAAGATCAAGAGAGAGAGTACCCCGGACGTCGCGATAGCGGATCCCTACTACATGCGTGAAAGCCAGTTGGCCTTATCAGCGGTGCGGGTACGGGCTTCGTTGTACCTACAGAAGTGCTTCTTGGACAACAAGAGGAAGGACAACATCCTCTTGGCTTACTTTCCCGAGTAAGTACACATCCGCTAGCCCTGTAATAAATTTCTTTTCCATTGCTCATTTCCAACCTCGATCTTGTTCCAAATTTGTGTTGCGCAGAGACACGCACTGCGTACTCATCTCCATTGCCCCGAAGTTTTCTCTTGCCACCTATTTCGACTCGGGGAGTGCGAAAAAGAAGAACTACGCCAGAATAAGGGGTGTGCTAGATGATGCTCTCGAGGGCTACTTCAAAAAGGGAGGCGCCTTCAAAGAAAAGGCGGAATGTTTCAGGGATGATGGTAAACACAAGTTCAAGCACGTGTTCGAGTTCCCCTGTGTCAAGCAGCCGGAAAACAGCACTCTGGACGCCTTCTATGTCATGCATCACCTAAAAGGGTTTGTCCGGGATAGCCAGAACTTGCGTTTACCATCTGCTCTCCGAGGATGGGCCGAAAAGTTGGCGCGGATCAACGATGATGACCTCAGAGAAGACTTCCAGGATACCAGGGTCAAGTTATCACATATCATCATTCAAGACGTCACCACAGGGGGAGGGCCCTTGCACCAGGGTAGAGCGTTATGCAAGAGGGACATCGAACACCGCCTCAAAGCGCAGGGTGACACGAGGACGTGGATTACAAAAGATCTGTACAAGCCGTTCCCGGAGCCCTGCGAGCCTTGACTTAGTGTGTGATAAACTAGCTATCTTCATCGGTTAGTTTGTATATATATCGATGGACGTGGTCTTTTGTGTGGGTCGTAATTAAACTCTAAGTACTATGTTCATCGGTTTATGTGTATCGGTGGACGTCGTCTTGTGTGTGCGTGTCGCAAACTTATTGTTGCCGTGCTCAACTTTACTATATACTTTGCTCTAATATTTATCAACATATATATATATGCATGATGTACTAATATGATATACTAATATGCCCTTGTCAATAGAGATGCCGACGTACGTTGTGTACAAGGGTCGGGTTCCAGGTGTCTACGAGGAGTGGCAGGACTGTCTCGAACAGGTGCACAAGTTCAGCGGGAACAGCTACAAGGGATACGCGACTAGAGAGGAGGCGGTAGCACAGTGGAGGGCACACGTGGGCAAGAAGAAGAACCGGCTGAAGTTCTTGGTCCCCCTCTTACTCACCGCCACCGCGGTTGTACTCTACTTTACTTTAGTCTAGGTGGCCGGTGACGATGCATGTGCATATGAGACGAGATGAACACATGTATGTGTATGCGACGATCAAACACATTTCTACTTGTGTAATTTGGATCTAAATGATGTAATGATGAAGACTTGTGTGTATCATGTCATTTGTGTGTCATTTCTGACTATTTCTGTTATTTCTGGAATGTGCTATGTATTTCTTGTATATATCTGTATATTTCCTGTGAAATACCACTATATACTGCAGAAATGGAAAAAATTCGAAAATCCAAAAATTAACATTCTGTGGCGCATGAACTGGCAGTGCGCCACAAAAACTTATAAATATTCTGTGGCGCATGGAGAGGTAGTGCGCCACAAAATCTGGCGCCAAATTCTGTGGCGCACTATCAATGGTGCGCCACAGAAGTCTAAGATTCTGTGGCGCACTGAGCGTGCGCCACAGAATTCCAAACTTCTGTGGCGCACCCGCTGCTGCGCCACAGAATTTTACTAGTCGCGTGGCATCTGTGCGACGCCATAGCGCAAATCTTAATTTGAGCGCTACGGCCCTTGCCCTGTGGATCGGCTCAAAGAGTCGATCGCCCCATGGCTTACGTCGGGTTAACGATGACATGGGGCTCCTGCTTGATCAATATAAAGCTATACCAATCTACGACAGTTTAGGGTTTTCACCGTATGATCGGAACATCCTACGCGTAGTTGAGCCTAATAGACACGAAAGATAATGGAAAACTAACCCTAAAAGAGGCCTAAAAACCAACATTAAGTTAATTCCCGGAACATCCCTCTTAGGACTAACAAACCATACCTAACGCACTACCGGATCGTTCAACCCATTTGCAAGGCCTAACCATACGGATATTAAACCAATCCTTGAAGAATCAAGGAGCAACTATAACGGATCGGATCTACTAAACAACGAACAAGCAAGGCGCTGCCCTTACACCTGGATAGGTGTAAGGGCAGCTAGATATCGAGGGGCGGCATAGCTAAGCAGATATGCATAAGAAAAACATCCATGCAAGCCCCAAAACATCTACGATAAATAGTGTTACTCGCCATCAACAATGCTTCAGCACGAGCAACACAAGGTAAACGAATAAACGTGCGCTGCCTAGATCGCAAGATGCGATCTAGGCAGCATGATGCTTACCCGGGAGAAACCCTCGAAAGAAGGGGTGGCGATGCGCCTGATTTGTGTTTGTTGTGAACGTGATTGTCCTCCTTTTCGATAACCCTAGATACATATTTATAGTCCAAGGGACTTTCTAATTCGGGCGTGCACCTAACCGTGCACGGGTTAAACTCTATCTTTTAATCTAAACTAAGATGCGATCTACTATATTACAGATACACGGGCAATTAAGCCCAAACTCTCCGCGCAAGGCCGCTTCAAAGATGCTCCACGCGTGTATCTTTCAAGCCCATCTTTACTTACGGCCCATCTCCTGATTTGGCCAAAATCCGGTGATAACACATGCCCCCCTGGTTTTGGCAATGATAATTTCAAAACCACTCTTTTCCTTCGAAGGGTCATGTCGTGGCAGAGCGAACCGCCGCAGTACTCTTCGGAAATCACCGATTTTTGCCGATTGTCAACACGAGTTAAGGTGCAAACAGCCGATGGCACATATCGGCTTTTACCACGGAGTGTTTGCCAATTGTCAATGCAAGTCAACGCGCATAGAGCCGGTGGCAAAACGTCGGCCCTTATCACAACACGCAAACGAGGCCAACTCAGTCGCCTGTTCAAACGGTAACTTGCACCCTTGCCTATAAGAGCAAACTCAGATCCCCAAATCACCGCTCGCACAGATCCGACTTCCAGCCACACAACTCTCGATCCCAATCGCACAGACTCCTCGACGACTCCAATGGCGGAATCATTCAACGCCAACACTGAGGTCTCTGGATTGAAGGTAATCCCCACCGTTCTTCACTATTCGAGTAAATTGCTGGAATTATCAACAAAACACCTGAATTAATGTCTCATTACGCCATTAATTTTTAGGTATCGATATCCCGCTGCCACATCCTTCCCTTCCGAATTCCTTTGTCTTGGTCCTCGTTCCACCGAGAGTCCTGCTCATCTAATTTCATGCGAGGCCAATAGGATTCCCTTTGTGAACCAGAACTTAGATCTATCTACTTGGGCCGATTGCTTACGAGCCTGGCCTAATCCTCCTGAGGATTGGGTTTCATGGTATAACAGGATGGCCAAGACCCACCAATCCACCTGGGAAACCACGGGAATAGCCGATGCCTTAGCCTTATCACTGTCCCCGCTTGAGAAACATGAAAACCTTCTGAAAACCATCGGCTACTTCTGGTCTGATGCTTTGAATTGTTTCATGTTTGGCCATGGTCCCATGACCCCAACCCTACTAGACGTGGCCATGATCACTGGTCTAGATATTGCATCCCCAAGCCCTTCTGCTTTAGGCTGCCAAAGGTTCCTTTCCAACTTTCCTCCAAAAAGGAATGCACAAACTGGGGTGCTTATCTTCGACGCCACATGAAAACCAAAGGCCCTGTAACAGAGAAAGAACACACGGCCTTCTTAAACTTCTGGTTGGAGCACTTCATATTTTGTGGCCCTTCCCTTGCTCCCACCAAGAATTACCTTTCCTTATCCTATGAACTTGCCAAAGGCACCAAGCTTGGTATTGTCAAAATGTTCCTTGGAGAGGTCTATAGATATCTCCAGCTGATGTCTGTCAAACTGTTTTCCCAAAAGACAACAGGAGGTCCTTGGTGGTTCATTCAATTATGGGCCCAACTATACTTCCAGAACCACATCCCAAACTTCCCTCGTCTGGCCACTCGCACCTTTCCAGATGCCACTGGGAAGCAAATCCGATGCACTAGCTACGGCCAAGCTTTATACAGCCTCCAGGTAGTAAGCTGATCCCCCAAAGCATCTGTGGTTCGAGTCTTCTTCCAAGGCCTGGACAATCCCTCTTCTTTCCTTACACGGAGTCTGAACATTTCGAGAACCCAGTCCTCTTCAGGTTAGACAGCTTTGCCGATGACACCAGCACCCGGCAATTATACTCCATCATGATTCGTCCCTGTTTTCTTCCGGTGGGCATGAGCACCTCCAACAGGATCATCAAACCTGGTTATGAGTCCTATCAGCCGGTCGTAGCAGCCCGGCAATTTGGTCTTGGGCAGGTGTCTCCCCGCTTCTTCCTCCACTTCTTAACAGAGAGTAGAGCTGACTTGCCAGATGTCCTCACTAGTCAGAGGTGTTACTCTTTCTTTGATGCTCTAGTCATCCCAATTCCTCACAACCTCTCTTTCACCTCATCAACGGATGACTTCGAGGCCTGGTGGGCAATGTGGAAGACTCATGCCTTCCGGAGGGCTCTAGGACCATTGCTGAAACAACTTGATGTTGAATACGATATCCCTGCAGAACAGGTACCACCACTCATAATTCTTGAAGTGGCATATCGTGATTTCCTTTGTACGACCCTGCTCTGTTTCCTTGCAACAAGACGGTCCAGAGCCTGTACATGATGACGGCTCCTCTTTCACACTCCACCCACCAGCTCCGGTGGTCCTTTTCTGCAAAAACTCACCATCCTTGAAGAAGGTCGTGATGCAGAGCCAACCGATTTTACCCAAATCGGCTTCCAAAAGCGGAGTGTCTTCTAGGCCAGCTGCCCGAGCCTCAGCGAGAACAGCAGTGAGGAAAGTAGCTGCCAGGAAGACCTTGAGGCATCACACCTCCTCTCCAGTTCAAGAAATTCTGCACGTAAGCCAATCCGCTCCTTGGATGGTTCCATTCATTCTCCTAGGCTTTTGTAATATGTTCATATTCCTTTCACAGACCTCTACTGAAGAAATCTCCAGCGAGGATACCCAGTCCGGTCGAGAGGACTCAAGCTCGGGCACCTCCGGGAGAACACCACGCCGAGCGAGCCGACTTACCACCGTCGGCTTCCAAGAAAAGGTCAGCCGAACCTGCTTCCTCCCAGGCCAAAAGCAGGACAAGGTGGTCTTCGCACAAAGAGTCGATGCATCAAGAGAGCTCGCAAGACGCCACAAACTTCTTCATCCGACCAGGAGCTTTCGAACGTAATTGCTCTCTACATTCCCTTTAACTCATATCATGTGATGTCCTGTTGTTGTTCCTATCGGCTGACCATTCCCTTTTTCAGACTGATGATACCTCTAGTGGGGAAGTCAAAGAGGTAGTGATGCCATCCACCACCCTGGACTTAGCAACCCCAAAAAGTGGAGTCGAGAAGGCTGCTATCTTGGCCACGCCCTCAGCAGAAACACAAGAGCCGATCAACTCTTCATCAGCCGCCCCTGTGGTCTTGGGAGAGGTATACTTCCTTCTCTCAGCTCTTCCTTGCTTTTTTGCTGCATACTGACGTTGCTCTTGTTGCTTGTCGGGTTATGACCTCTCAAACTTGCTAACGTTTGACCCTGAATTCATCGAACCAGCTGCTAAAGCAAGCGAAGCGTCAGGGCCTAACGCTACCCATGGTCAACTCCAACAGCTCAAGGCCGTGCTCTCCTCCTCAATCGAGACATTGGTTGGGGATACCGAGGGAATAAAGATCATTCTCGAAGACCTCCAGCCTCATCTCCCGGTGACATTGCAGGTGAAGCTCTGGCCCGTGGTGACTTTGTCTGCTTACAGGTCAAGGGTGACCTTGGCTCGTCAGAGAATCGGCTTGCGCCACGCCCAGCTTCCGTTGAAAGCCGATATTGCAGACAAATGTCAGCGGCTTAACGAGAAAAAGGCAGTTTTGGACGCAAAACTGACACATCTACCAGACGCTGAACTGGAGATCTTGCGAAAGGAATTGGAGGACCTCGAAGAGAGGGTGCGGGTAACCAAGCAGCTCATCCAAGATAAGGAAGCTCTCATTGCCCGCTCCCACGAAGAAGCAGAAGGTCTCAAAGCTGAACTGAAGACTGATCTGGCCGAAATCCGCGCCTTGAACAAGCAGCTGGTGACGGGCCAGGATGAAGATGACGAGGCTGAGATCGCCGAGGTAGATCGTGTTCGTGCTTCTGCACTTTGTGCCCTTGAGGCATTCCTTCAGTAGAGCTCCTCCATGTAATGATAACTGCTCCACTGAGCATGTACTTCTGTTGTAACAGCTTGTACCTCTTGAGTCGATGGCTGTGCCTCGGCTTTTTATTCTTGAGTCGATGTCCGAGCATCGGCTGTGCTTAAAATTTTTCTATTTTCGATTTTTTATTAGCCGATCGATTTCATGAATCGGCTCCTCCTGGGTACATACTTCGTGGCCTCGTACCTTCTCTGTGTGTATGCCCCCCGAGCCGAATCCTTCAAGTGATTGAAGATATCGGCTTCAGCCAACTACAAGCCTGTCTCACCACTCATCATGCTAAATAGCACAGCGACTAGCAAATGTGGTGAGAACGTGTTTTGGCCGATTGCTGGAATCGGCCTCCCTTGCAGTTGTATCGCTAAGTAAAGGTCTCTACTCTTCGTGTCCATCAGATGTTGTAAACCCCTTCCCCAGTTTCCCATTGCCTGCTGAACACAGGCAGAAGGTATGTTGAGGTTAATTTTGGCCGATTGCTAGAATCGGCCTCCTTTTCCATTGCAATGTTTAACGAGGGTTTACAACTTCTTGGTTCTCTGCTATAGCGACGTGGCATGCTTGAGGTGAGATCCTTGCTTTTTATTTTTTGGGGCCGATCACAGGGATCGGCCTTGCCACGTACGTCCATAGACTCGGAACTTGTTACTCTGTCAGGCCGGTGGATAAGACCAGCCTCACCCCGTTTTTAGAAGCTTCGATGCGCTCACAGCCGTCCAGATTGATTCCAGAGAGCGGCTCTTGGTCGTTTGCTTCCCAGATGTTCATGGCAGCCAAAGAGATGTCGATCGAATCATCTGCATGAACAACTTCCACTTCATCTCCATCCCATTGTATGATGCACTGATGCATTGTGGATGGAATGCAACAGTTAGCGTGGATCCAATCCCTTCCTAGCAGGACAGCGTAAGTGCTCTTGCTGTCGACGATGAAGAAGGACGTAGGGATGGTCTTTCGGCCGACAGTTAAGTCCACGTTCAGAACACCCTTGGCTTCTGACGCTTGGCCGTTGAAATCGCTTAGCGTGACGTTGGTCTTGATCAGATCTTCATTGGAACGTCCCAAACGTCGTAACATGGAGTACGGCATTATGTTGACTGCTGCTCCCGTGTCAACCAGCATCTTGCTGATAGGCTGCCCATTGATATAACCCTTCAGGTATAGGGCTTTCAGATGCCTGTAGCTCCTCTCTCGTGGCTTCTCGAAGATAACTGGTCGTGGCCCGCAATCAAACTGTGCCACTGATACTTCCTCATCTCTTGGAGCACAAAACTCTGACGGGAGAACGAACACCATGTTTGTATCAGCCGATGCCTCTGCATCGGCTTTTGTCTGCTTGGGTCGCCACACTTTCTTTGGTGGGTGATACGTCTCCGACGTATCGATAATTTCTTATGTTCCATGCTACTTTCTTGATGATACCTACATGTTTTATACACATTATATGTCATATTCGTGCATTTTGGAACTAACCTATTAACAAGATGCCACAAGCGTTCCTTTTTGCTTTTGGTTCCAGAAGGCTGTTCGGGCAATATTCTCGGAATTCAACGAAACGAAGACCAAACCTCCTATTTTTCCCGGAAGGCTCCAGAACACCGAAGAAGAGTCGGAGAGGGGCCGAGGGCCACCACACCATAGGGCGGCGCGGCCTGGCCGGGGCCCGCGCCGGCCTGTGGTGGGGAGCCCCCAGGTGCCCCCCGGCGCCGCCTCTTCGCCTATAAAATCCCTTTCGACCTAAAAACACCGTACCTCTTGACGAAACTCCAGAAAGACTCCAGGGGCGCCGCCACATCGCGAAACTCCAATTCGGGGGACAGAAGTCTCTGTTCCGGCACCTGGGACGGGGAATTGCCCCCGGAGCCATCTCCATCGACACCACCTCCATCTTCACCGCCATCGCTGTCTCCCATGATGAGGAGGGAGTAGTTCTCCCCGGGCTGAGGGCTCTACCGTAGCTATGTGGTTAATCTCTCTCTGTACTCCAATACAATGATCTCATGAGCTGCTTTACATGATTGAGATCCATATGATGAGCTTTGTATCGCTACTAGTTATGTGCTACTCATGTGATGTTATTAAAGTAGTCTATTCCTCCTGCATGGTGTAAAGGTGCTAGTGTGTGCACCGTGTGGTTCTTGTCGTAGGCTATGATCATGATCTCTTGTAGGTTGTGGAGTTAATTGTCATTATGATAGTATTGATGTGATCTATTCCTCCTTTCATAGTGTAATGTGGACAGTGTGTGCGCTATGTTAGTTCTTGGTTTATTTTGCAATGATCTATTATGCTCTAAGGTTACTTGAATATGAATGTCGAATGTTGTGGAGCTTGTTAACTCCGGCATTGAGGTGCTCTTGTAGCCCTACACAACGAATGGTGTTTGTCATCCAACAAAAGAGTGTATGTAGCACATATGAGAAAGAGTTATTTATTATGCGATCAATGTTGAGAGTGTCCTCTAGTGAAAGTATGATCCCTAGGCCTTGTTTCCAATACTGCAAACACCGCTTATTTACTGTTCTGTTGCATGTTTACTCGCTGCCATATTTTATTCAGATTACTATTACCACTCATATACATCCATACTACTTGTATTTCACTATCTCTTCGCCTAACTAGTGCACCTATACATCTGACAAGTGTATTAGGTGTGTTGGGGACACAAGAGACTTCTTGTATCGTGATTGCAGGGTTGTTTGAGAGGGATATCTTTGACCTCTTCCTCCCTGAGATCGATAAACCTTGGGTGATCCACTTAAGGGAAACTTGCTGCTGTTCTACAAACCTCTGCTCTTGGAGGCCCAACACTGTCTACGGAAAAGAAGCGTGAGTAGACATCAAGCACTTTTCTGGCGCCGTTGCCGGGAGGAAAGGTAAAAGGTACTCACACTCCGGATCTCGGCTACCAAGCTATTTTCCGCGCGTTGTAAGTACTCGAAGCTATTTCCTTTAGATCCTGCAATTGCATCTTTTTGTTTCTTGTTTTTATTTTCACTAGTTAGGCATAATGGAAAACAACAAAAAAATTGGTGAGCTTTTTAATCTTTTTCCTAATTTAGAATTGTTTGATGCGAAAATTAAAAAACCTATGGAACCTTATTTACATGATAGTAGCAATGTTATTAGTATGAATGCAATTACTGCTAATGCTATGAAGAAGTCTAAGCTTGGGGAAGCTGGTTTTTGTGATCTTTTTAGCTTCCCATCTTTAGGGGAGAAAATTTGCTCTGATAATATTTTATCTCCCATATGCGATAACTCTAATGATGCTTCTGATATTTTAAATCCACCTGCTGAAAGTATTCCTTACAAGATACCTATGAAAATTATTGAACGTGTTATGGATAACCGCTATGAAGGGGATGGAACTGTTCATCCTGGAGATACGTACGTCTTTCTATATATTATGCTACTTATTTATTGATGATACCTACATGTTATGCACATTATATGTCGTATTTACGCATTTTCGGAACTAACCTATTAACAAGATGCCGAAGAGCCATTGTTTTATGCTATTTTTGGTTTCAGAAATCCTAGTAAGGAAATATTCTCGGAATTGGACGAAATCACCGCCCAGGGTCCTATTTTTGCACGAAGCTTCCAAGACCGAAGAGATAACGAAGTGGGGCCACGAGGTGGCTGACCACGAGCGCGGCGCGGCCCCCCGGCCGCGCTCCATCTGGCCCTCGTGAGCCCCCGACCTACCCTTCCGCCTACAAATAGCCTCGTCGCGAAACCCCGATCGAGAGCCACGATACGGAAAACCTTCCGAGACGCCGCCGCCGCAATCCCATCTCGGGGGATTCAGGAGATCGCTCCGGCACCCTGCCGGAGATTCATCTCCCGGAGGACTCTACACCGCCATGGTCGCCTCCGGAGTGATGAGTGAGTAGTTCACCCCTGGACTATGGGTCCATAGCAGTAGCTAGATGGTCGTCTTCTCCTAATTGTGCTTCATTGTTGGATCTTGTGAGCTGCCTAACATGATCAAGATCATCTATCTGTAATACTATATGTTGTGTTTGTCGGGATCCGATGGATAGAGAATACTATGTTATGGTGATTATCAATCTATTGTTTATGTGTTGTTTATGATCTTGCATGCTCTCCGTTATTAGTAGAGGCTCTGGCCAAGTTTTTGCTCTTAACTCCAAGAGGGAGTATTTATGCTCGATAGTGGGTTCATGCCTTCATTGACACCTGGGACAGTGACAGAAAGTTCTAAGGTTGTGATGTGTTGTTGCCACTAGGGATAAAACATTGATTCTATGTCTAAGGATGTAGTTGTCGATTACATTACGCACCATACTTAATGCAATTGTCTGTTGCTTTGCAACTTAATACTGAATGGGGTTCGGATGATAACCTGAAGGTGGACTTTTTAGGCATAGATGCAGTTGGATGGCGGTCTATGTACTTTGTCGTAATGCCCGGATTAAATCTCACTATATTTATCATATCATGTATATGCATTGTTATGCCCTTCTCTATTTGTCAATTGCCCGACTGTAATTTGTTCACCCAACATGCTTTATCTTATGGGAGAGACACCTCTAGTGAACTGTGGACCCCGGTCCTATTCTTTACATAGCATACAATCTACTGCAATACTTGTTTACTGTTTTCTTGCAAACAATCATCTTCCACACAATACGGTTAATCCTTTGTTACAGCAAGCTGTGAGATTGACAACCTCACTGTTTCGTTGGGGCAAAGTACTTGGGTTGTGTTGTGCAGGTTCCACGTTGGCGCCGGAATCCCTGTTGTTGCGCCGCATCACATTTCGCCACCATCAACCTTCAACGTGCTTCTTGGCTCCTCCTGGTTCGATTAAACCTTGGTTTCTTTCTGAGGGAAAACTTGCTACTGTGCGCATCATACCTTCCTCTTGGGGTTCCCAACGAACGTGTGAGTTACACGCCATCAAGCTCTTTTTCTGGCGCCGTTGCTCAAGACACGCTGCAAGGGGAGTCTCCACTTCTCAATCTCTTTACTTTGTTTTTGTCTTGCTTTATTTTATTTACTACTTTGTTTGCTGCACCTAAACAAAACACAAAAAATTAGTTGCTAGTTTTACTTTATTTACTGTCTTGCTCTCTATATCAAAAACACAAAAAAATTAGTTACTTGTCTTTACTTTATTTGCCTAGTTTACTTTTTGCTTATTTCATCATGCTTAATCCTAAGTTTACTTTGGAAAAGATACCGGTAGGGCGTGGGTGTATCATTGGAAGAGATAATATAGAAGAATTTTTCACCCATGTTAGTATGGATGAAGATTTTAAAGATATACCATTATTAAAAACTGCTCCTACTTATGAAAGTGCTTCTGCCTGTTTAATACACATGTTAGAAACTAGATTTGTTAATCTCAATCCCATAATACAACATATGTTTCTTACACTTACGGATATAGAGATGGGAGAAAAGAGAAATTTTGTTTTAAAAGTCCTTGTTAGAGAATTTGAAGATATAGTTAAAGAAGCTAGAAAAGTTTTTATCAAGCATAAGAGGCTTGGTTTCTTTCCTGATTTTAAACAAATACTTGAAAAGATGGATATGGATAGAATTAAGTATACTAGTAATGTTAATGATGGTAGGGAAATTAAAGCGCCAATACCTAGTAAGCTACTAGGGATGCATGAAGCTTTGGAAAATAATTATGCTTGGCTTGTTCCTGAAAATTTGTTTGATGAGAATAGTAAGCCTAGGAGCAATGAGAGAGGAGTTACTTATATAGACCAGATACAATGCATTGTTGAGAAAACTCCCAACACCCCTGGTAATGATGTTGATGCTTCTACTCTCGATAATACTTGATTTGCACTTTCTGCGCCTAGCTGAAAGGCGTTAAAAAAAGCGCTTATGGGAGACAACCCATGTTTTTACTACAGCAATTTTTTGTTTTGTTGAGTCTTGGAAGTTGTTTACTACTGTAGCAACCTCTCCTTATCATGTTTTTGTGCCAAGTAAAGTTTCTATGTCAAAGTTGATGTTATATTTGGGATCGCTGCGCAGAAACAGCATTGCTGTCTGTCACGAATCTGGGCACAAGTCTCTGTAGAAAATTCTAACAAATCTGCCAATTTACGAGCGTGATCCTCAGATATGTACGCAACTTTCATTAGTTTTGAGTTTTTCCATTTGAGCAAGTCTGGTGCCATTTTAAAATTCGTCTTTACGGATTGTTCTGTTTTTGACAGATTCTGCCTTTTATTTCGCATTGCCTCTTTTGCTATGTTGGATTTATTTCTTTGATCCATTAATGTCCAGTAGCTTTATGCAATGTCCAGAAGTGTAAAGAATGTTTGTGTCACCTCTGAATGTGTGAATTATTAATTGTGCACTAACCCTCTAATGAGTTTGCTTGAAGTTTGGTGTGAAGGAAGTTTTCAAGGGTCAAGAGAGGAGTATGATATACTATGATCAAGAGGAGTGAAAGCTCTAAGCTTGGGGATGCCCCGTGGTTCATCCCTGCATATTTAAGAAGCGTCTAAGCTTGGGGATGCCCAAGGCATCCCCTTCTTCATCGACAACATCATCAGGTTCCTCCCCTGAAACTATATTTTTATTCAGTCACATCTTGTGTTCTTTACTTGGAGCGTCGGTTTGTTTTTGTTTGAATAAAATGGATCCTAGCATTCACTTTGTGGGAGAGAGACACGCTCCGCTGTTGCATATGGACAAATATGTCCTTAGGCTTTACTCATAATGTTCAAGGCGAAGTTTCTTCTTCGTTAAATTGTTATATGGTTGGAATTGGAAAATGCTACATGTAGTAATTCTAAAATGTCTTGGATAATGAGATACTTGGCAATTGTTGTGCTCATGTTTAAGCTCTTGCATCATATGCTTTGCACCCATTAATGAAGAAATACATAGAGCTTGCTAAAATTTGATTTGCATATTTGGTCTCTCTAAGGTCTAGATAATATCTAGTATTGAGTTTTGAACAACAAGGAAGACGGTGTAGAGTCTTATAATGTTTACAATATGACTTTTATGTGAGTTTTGCTGCACCGGTTCATCCTTGAGTTTGCTTCAAATAACCTTGCTAGCCTAAACCTTGTATCGAGAGGGAATACTTCTCATGCATCCAAAATCCTTGAGCCAACTACTATGCCATTTGTGTCCACCATACCTACCTACTACATGGTATTTCTCCGCCATTCCAAAGTAAATTGCTTGAGTGCTACCTTTAAAATTCCATCATTCACCTTTGCAATATATAGCTCATGGGACAAAATAGCCTTAAAAACTATCGTAGTATTGAATATGTACTTATGCACTTTATCTTTTATTAAGTTGCTTGTTGTGCGATAACCATGCTTCTGGGGAACGCCATCAACTATTGTTGAATATCATGTGAGTTGCTATGCATGTCCGTCTTGTCTGAAGGATCTATCACCTTAATGATTGGAGCATGCAAATTGTTAGAGAAGAACATTGGGCCGCTAACTAAAGCCATGAATCATGGTTGAAGTTTCAGTTTTGGACATATATCCTCAATCTCATATGAGAATAATAATTGTTGCTACATGCTTATGCATTTAAGAGGAGTCCATTATCTGTTGTCCATGTTGTCCCGGTATGGATGTCTAAGTTGAGAATAATCAAAAGCGAGAAATCCAAAATGCGAGCTTTCTCCTTAGACCTTTGTACAGGCGGCATGGAGGTACCCCTTTGTGACACTTGGTTGAAACATGGCATTGCGAAGATCCGGTAGTCCAAGCTAAGTAGGACAAGGTGCGAGCACTATTAGTATACTATGCATGAGGCTTGCAACTTGTAAGATATAATTTACATAACTCATATGCTTTATTACTACCGTTGACAAAATTGTTTCATGTTTTCAAAATAAAAGCTCTAGCACAAATACAGCAATCGATGCTTTCCTCTTTGAAGGACCTTTCTTTTACTTTTATTGTTGAGTCAGTTTACCTATCTCCCTCCACCTTAAGAAGCAAACACTTGTGTGAACTGTGCATTGATTCCTACATACTTGCATATTGCACTTGTTATATTACTTTATGTTGACAATATCCATGAGATATACATGTTATAAGTTGAAAGCAACCGCTGAAACTTAATCTTCCTTTGTGTTGCTTCAACACCTTTACTTTGATTTATTGCTTTATGAGTTAACTCTTATGCAAGACTTATTGATGCTTGTCTTGAAGTACTATTCATGAAAAGTCTTTGCTTTATGATTCAGTTGTTTACTCATGTCATTACCATTGTTTTGATCGCTGCATTCATTACATATGTTTACAAATAGTATGATCAAGATTATGATGGCATGTCACTTAGAAATTATCTTTGTTATCGTTTTACCTGCTCGGGACGAGCAGAACTAAGCTTGGGGATGCTGATACGTCTCCAACGTATCGATAATTTCTTATGTTCCATGCTACTTTATTGATGATACCTACATGTTTTATGCACATTATATGTCGTATTTACGCATTTTCTGGAACTAACCTATTAACAAGATGCCGAAGAGCCAGTTGTTTTCTGCTGTTTTTGGTTTCAGAAATCCTAGTAAGGAAATATTCTCGGAATTGGACGAATTCACCGCCCAGGGTCCTATTTTTGCACGAAGCTTCCAGAAGACCGAAGAGATAACGAAGTGGGGCCACGAGGTGGCCAGACCACAGGGCGGCGCGGCCTGGCCCCTGGCCGCGTCATCTGGCCCCTCGTGAGCCCCCGACCTACCCTTCCGCCTACAAATAGCCTCCATCGCGAAACCCCCAGACCGAGAGCCACGGAAAACCTTCTAGAGACGCCGCCGCCGCGAATCCCATCTCGGGGGATTCAGGAGATCGCCTCCGGCACCTGCCGGAGAGGGGATTCATCTCCCGGAGGACTCTACACCGCCATGGTCGCCTCCGGAGTGATGAGTGAGTAGTTCACCCCTGGACTATGGGTCCATAGCAGTAGCTAGATGGTCGTCTTCTCCTAATTGTGCTTCATTGTTGGATCTTGTGAGCTGCCTAACATGATCAAGATCATCTATCTGTAATACTATATGTTGTGTTTGTCGGGATCCGATGGATAGAGAATACTATGTTATGGTGATTATCAATCTATTGTTTATGTGTTGTTTATGATCTTGCATGCTCTCCGTTATTAGTAGAGGCTCTGGCCAAGTTTTTGCTCTTAACTCCAAGAGGGAGTATTTATGCTCGATAGTGGGTTCATGCCTTCATTGACACCTGGGACAGTGACAGAAAGTTCTAAGGTTGTGATGTGCTGTTGCCACTAGGGATAAAACATTGATTCTATGTCTAAGGATGTAGTTGTCGATTACATTACGCACCATACTTAATGCAATTGTCTGTTGCTTTGCAACTTAATACTGAATGGGGTTCGGATGATAACCTGAAGGTGGACTTTTTAGGCATAGATGCAGTTGGATGGCGGTCTATGTACTTTGTCGTAATGCCCGGATTAAATCTCACTATATTTATCATATCATGTATATGCATTGTTATGCCCTTCTCTATTTGTCAATTGCCCGACTGTAATTTGTTCACCCAACATACTTTATCTTACGGGAGAGACACCTCTAGTGAACTGTGGACCCCGGTCCTATTCTTTACATAGCATACAATCTACTCTTGTTTACTGTTTTTTGCAAACAATCATCTTCCACACAATACGGTTAATCCTTTGTTACACCAAGCCGGTGAGATTGACAACCTCACTGTTTCGTTGGGGCAAAGTACTTGGGTTGTGTTGTGCAGGTTCCACGTTGGCGCCGGAATCCCTGTTGTTGCGCCGCATCACATTTCGCCACCATCAACCTTCAACGTGCTTCTTGGCTCCTCCTGGTTTGATTAAACCTTGGTTTCTTTCTGAGGGAAAACTTGCTACTGTGCGCATCATACCTTCCTCTTGGGGTTCCCAACGAACGTGTGAGTTACACGCCATCAAAGATCATTTACTGATTTTGCATGAATTATGTGGGTTATTCAAGTGTGCAGGTATTTCAATGGATGAAGTTAGGAAGAAATTATTTGTTATGTCGCTATCTGGTGAAGCGGCGCATTGGTATAAACTGCTGAAGGACGGGCGCTCTCTTGATTGGAAGGATATTGTGCCTCTATTTTATTCCAAGTTCTATCCTCCAAGTGAAATTCACAAAGATCGAAACCGTATATATAATTTTTGGCCTCATGATGGAGAGAATATTGCCCAAGCATGGGAGAGATTGAAGTCCTTAATGCTCAAATGCCCCAATCATGAGCTTCCTGGTAATGTTATCATTGATAATTTCTATGCAAGACTTTCTTTTCAGGATAAAACCTTGCTGGATACTACTTGTTCTGGATCATTCACGCGCAATAAAGAAGAGTTTAAATGGGACCTTCTTAATCGGATTCAGGAGAACGCTGAAGATTGGGAGAACGACAAAGGTAAAGAGTCAGGTATAAATTATGATTATGAATGCATTGAAACTTTTATGGATACTGATAAATTTCGAAATATGAGTGCTACTTATGGTCTTGACTCTCAAGTTATTGCAAATCTTTATAAAGCTTTTGTTTCTCACATTGAATTGCCTAGGAAGAATTTTGATAAGTATCATGAACCTTTTAAAGAGGCTTGCATGAAGAATGACATTGTTGTTAATGATTGCAATAAGCATGCTCAAACTCCTAAGAATGCTATTTCCTATAAGCATGTTAATTTTTGTGGAATGCATAGACCTTGTGGAATTAATCAAATCGAAGATGAATATTGTATCCATCATAGGAATGAAAAAACTAGGAAGTGGTCTAGGGCTCTAGATGATCTAGGTAAAAAAGTTTGTGCCCTCTATCCTTTTATTTGTGAAGTTTGCCATGAAGTGGGTCATTTTAATTTTCAATGCCCCTCCAATGATAATTTGAACCCAATGAGTGCTGCAAATTTGTATTGTGATGATGAAATTTCTCCTAATCAGCATGATGAACTTACTTTATTTTTGTGGTGTGAAGAGCTCTCAAGAAAAATCTCTTTGTTACATATGAGTGATCTTGATATTGATGATGTCCTGCATACGTCTCGTATCGATAATTTCTTATGTTCCATGCTACTTTATTGATGATACCTACATGTTTTATGCACATTATATGTCATATTTATGCATTTTCGGAACTAACCTATTAACAAGATGCCGAAGAGCCTTGTTGCTGTTTTTGGTTTCGAAATCCTAGTAAAGAAATATTCTCGAATTGGACGAAACTTTCGTGGTCCTATTTTTGCACGAAGCTTCCAAGACCGAAGACCTAATGAAGTGGGGCCACGAGGCGGCCAGGAGGAGGCCGGCGCGGCCCAGGCCCCCGCCGCGCCCCTACCCCCGGGCCCCTCGTGTGGCCCTCGCGTTGACCCTCCGCCTACTTAAAGCTTCCGTCGTGAAACCCCGCACCGAGAGCCACGATACGGAAAACCTTACAGAGACGCCGCCTCGAATCCCATCTCGGGGGATTGGAGATCGCCTCGCACCCGCCGGAGAGGGGATTCATCTCCCGGAGGACTCTACACCGCCATGGTCGCCTCCGGAGTGATGAGTGAGTAGTTCACCCCTGGACCATGGGTCCATAGCAGTAGCTAGATGGTCGTCTTCTCCTTGTTGTGCTTCATTGTTGGATCTTGTGAGCTGCCTAACATGATCAAGATCATCTATATGTAATACTATATGTTGTGTTTGTCGGGATCCGATGGATAGAGAGTACTATGATTATGGTGATTATCAATCTATTGTTCATGTGTTGTTTATGATCTTGCATGCTCTCCGTTATTAGTAGAGGCTCTGGCCAAGTTTTTACTCTTAACTCCAAGAGGGAGTATTTATGCTCGATAGTGGGTTCATGCCTCCATTTAATCTGGGACAGTGACAGAAAGTTCTAAGGTTGTGGATGTGTTGTTGCCACTAGGGATAAAACATTGATGCTATGTCTAAGGATGTAGTTGTTGATTACATTACGCACCATACTTAATGCAATTGTCTGTTGCTTTGCAACTTAATACTGGAGGGGGTTCGGATGATAACCTGAAGGTGGACTTTTTAGGCATAGATGCAGTTGGATGGCGGTCTATGTACTTTGTCGTAATGCCCAATTAAATCTCACTATATTTATCATATCATGTATATGCATTGTTATGCCTTTCTCTATTTGTCAATTGCCCGACTGTAATTTGTTTACCCAACATGCTTTATCTTATGGGAGAGACACCTCTAGTGAACTGTGGACCCCGGTCCTATTCTTTACATAGCATACAATCTACTGCAATTGTGTTTTACTGTTTTCTTTGCAAACATCTTCCACTCGATACGTTTAATCCTTTGTTACAGCAAGCCGGTGAGATTGACAACCTCACTGTTTCGTTGGGGCAAAGTACTTTGGTTGTGTTGTGCAGGTTCCACGTTGGCGCCGGAATCCCTGGTGTTGCGCCGCATCACATTTCGCGACCATCAACCTTCAACGTGCTTCTTGGCTCCTACTGGTTCGATTAAACCTTGGTTTCATACTGAGGGAAACTTGCTTCTATACGCATCATACCTTCCACTTGGGGTTCCCAACGGACGTGTGCATCTACGCGTATCAAGCTAAATTTCTGGCGCCGTTGCCGGGAGATCAAGACACGCTGCAAGGGGAGTCTCCACTTCTCAATCTCTTTACTTTGTTTTTGTCTTGCTTTATTTTATTTACTACTTTGTTTGCTGCACCTAAACAAAACACAAAAAAATTAGTTGCTAGCTTTACTTTATTTACTGTCTTGCTCTCTATATCAAAAACACAAAAAAAAATTAGCTACTTGTCTTTACTTTGTTTGCCTAGTTTACTTTTTGCCTATTGCATCATGTTTCCTTTTAATTTTACCACAAAAGACATACCGGTAGGACGTGGGTCCATAGTTGGGAGAAATAATATAGAAGAATTTTTCAATCATGTTAGTATCACTGAAGATTTTGAAGATAGACACTTGGTAGAACTTGCACCTACCTATGAAATTGCTGCTGCTGCTTTAGTTCGCATGTTGGAAACTAAATTTGTTAATCTCAATCCTATAATCCAACACATGTTTCTTACACTTGGTGATATGGAAGAAGGGGAAAAGAAAGATTTTGTTTTAGAAACCCTTCTTAGAGAATTTGGTGGTCTAGCAAGAGAGGCTAGAAAGGTTTTTGCTAAATTTAATATGCTAGGTTCTCATACCAATTTTATTGGTCTCCTTGAAAAAATGGACATGGATAGAATAATGTACACTAATAACATTAATGATGGAGGGGAAATCAAAGCACCAATACCATGTAAACTCCTAGCTATGAATGATGCACTAGAAAATAACTATGCTTGGCTTGTTCCTGAAAATTTGTTTGATGAGAATAGTAAGCCTAGGAGCAATGAGAGAGGAGTTACTTATATAGACCAGATACAATGCATTGTTGAGAAAACTCCCAACACCTCTAGTAATGATGTTGATGCTTCTACTCTCGATGTTACTTGATTTGCACTTTCTGCGCCTAGCTGAAAGGCGTTAAAGAAAAGCGCTTATGGGAGACAACCCATGTTTTTACCTACAGCAATTTTTTGTTTTGTTGAGTCTTGGAAGTTGTTTACTACTGTAGCAACCTCTCCTTATCATGTTTTTGTGCCAAGTAAAGTTTCTATGTCAAAGTTGATGTTATATTTGGGATTGCTGCGCAGAAACAGCATTGCTGTCTGTCACGAATCTGGGCACAATTCTCTGTAGAAAATTCGAAAAAATCTTCCAATTTACGAGCGTGATCCTCAGATAGGTACGCAACTTTCATTAGTTTTGAGTTTTTCCATTTGAGCAAGTCTGGTGCCATCTCTAAATTCGTCTTTACGGACTGTTCTGTTTTTGACAGATTCTGCCTTTTATTTCGCATTGCCTCTTTTGCTATGTTGGATTTATTTCTTTGATCCACTAATGTCCAGTAGCATTATGCAATGTCCAGAAGTGAAAATAATGATTGTGTCACCTCTGAATGTGTGAATTATTAATGATGCACTAACCCTCTAATGAGTTTGCTTGAAGTTTGGTGTGAAGGAAGTTTTCAAGGGTCAAGAGAGGAGTATGATATACTATGATCAAGAGGAGTGAAAGCTCTAAGCTTGGGGATGCCCCGTGGTTCACCCCTGCATATTCTAAGAAGACTCAAGCGTCTAAGCTTGGGGATGCCCAAGGCATCCCCTTCTTCATCGACAACATCATCAGGTTCCTCCCCTGAAACTATATTTTTATTCAATCACATCTTGTGTTCTTTACTTGGAGTGTCGGTTTGTTTTCGTTTTTGTTTTTGTTTGAATAAGATGGATCCTAGCATTCACTTTGTGGGAGAGAGACACGCTCCGCTGTTGCATATGGACACATGTGTCCTTAGGCTTTACTCATAATGTTCATGGCGAAGTTTCTTCTTCGTTAAATTGTTATATGGTTGGAATTGGAAAATGCTACATGTAGTAATTCTAAAATGTCTTGGATAATGTGATACTTGGTAATTGTTGTGCTCATGATTAAGCTCTTGCATCATATGCTTTGCACCCATTAATGAAGAAATACATAGAGCTTGCTAAAATTTGATTTGCATATTTGGTTTCTCTAAGGTCTAGATAATATCTAGTATTGAGTTTTGAACAACAAGGAAGACGGTGTAGAGTCTTATAATGTTTACAATATGTCTTTTATGTGAGTTTTGCTGCACTTGTTCATCCTTGAGTTTGCTTCAAATAACCTTGCTAGCCTAAACCTTGTATCGAGAGGGAATACTTCTCATGCATCCAAAATCCTTGAGCCAACTACTATGCCATTTGTGTCCACCATACCTACCTACTACATGGTATTTCTCCGCCATTCCAAAGTAAATTGCTTGAGTGCTACCTTTAAAATTCCATCATTTACCTTTGCAATATATAGCTCATGGGACAAAATAGCCTTAAAAACTATCGTAGTATTGAATATGTACTTATGCACTTTATATTTTATTAAGTTGCTTGTTGTGCGATAACCATGCTTCTGGGGAACGCCATCAACTATTGTTGAATATCATGTGAGTTGCTATGCATGTCCGTCTTGTCTGAAGGTCTATCATTTTAGTGGTTGGAGCATGCAAAATTGTTAGAGAAGAACATTGGGCCGCTAACTAAAGCCATGAACCATGGTGGAAGTTTCAGTTTTGGACATATATCCTCAATCTCATATGAGAATAATAACTTTGCTACATGCTTATTGATACGTCTCCAACGTATCGATAATTTCTTATGTTCCATGCTACTTTATTGATGATACCTACATGTTTTATGCACATTATATGTCATATTTATGCATTTTCTGGAACTAACCTATTAACAAGATGCCGAAGAGCCATTTGCTGCTTTTTGGTTTCAGAAATCCTAGTAAAGAAATATTCTCGGAATTGGACGAAACTTTGCCCAGGGTCCTATTTTTGCACGAAGCTTCCAAGACCGAAGACCTAACGAAGTGGGCCACGAGGCGGAGGCCGGCGCGCCCAGGCCCGGCCGCGCCGACCTACCTCCCTGGGCCCCTCGTGGCCCCTCGCGTGACCCTCCGCCTACTTAAAGCTTAAAACCCCCAGTACCGAGAGCCACGATACGGAAAACCTTACAGAGACGCGCCGCGAATCCCATCTCGGGGGATTCAGGAGATCGCCTCCGGCACCCCGGAGAGGGGATTCATCTCCCGAGGACTCTACACCGCCATGGTCGCCTCCGGAGTGATGAGTGAGTAGTTCACCCCTGGACCATGGGTCCATAGCAGTAGCTAGATGGTCGTCTTCTCCTTGTTGTGCTTCATTGTTGGATCTTGTGAGCTGCCTAACATGATCAAGATCATCTATATGTAATACTATATGTTGTGTTTGTCGGGATCCGATGGATAGAGAGTACTATGATTATGGTGATTATCAATCTATTGTTTATGTGTTGTTTATGATCTTGCATGCTCTCCGTTATTAGTAGAGGCTCTGGCCAAGTTTTTGCTCTTAACTCCAAGAGGGGGTATTTATGCTCGATAGTGGGTTCATGCCTTCATTTACACCTGGGATCGTGACAGTAGGTTCTAAGGTTGTGATGTGCTGTTGCCACTAGGGATAAAACATTGATGCTATGTCTAAGGATGTAGTTGTTGATTACATTACGCACCATACTTAATGCAATTGTCTGTTGCTTAGCAACTTAATACTGAATGGGGTTCGGATGATAACCTGAAGGTGGACTTTTTAGGCATAGATGCAGTTGGATGGCGGTCTATGTACTTTGTCGTAATGCCCGGATTAAATCTCACTATATTTATCATATCATGTATATGCATTGTTATGCCTTTCTCTATTTGTCAATTGCCCGACTGTAATTTGTTTACCCAACATGCTTTTATCTTATGGGAGAGACACCTCTAGTGAACTGTGGACCCCGGTCCTATTCTTTACATAGCATACAATCTACGTGTTTTACTGTTTTCTTTGCAAACATCTTCCACTCGATACGTTTAATCCTTTGTTACAGCAAGCCGGTGAGATTGACAACCTCACTGTTTCGTTGGGGCAAAGTACTTTGGTTGTGTTGTGCAGGTTCCGCGTTGGCGCCGGAATCCGGTGTTGCGCCGCATCACATTTCGCCACCATCAACCTTCAACGTGCTTCTTGGCTCCTACTGGTTCGATTAAACCTTGGTTTCATACTGAGGGAAACTTGCTTCTATACGCATCATACCTTCCACTTGGGGTTCCCAACGGACATGTGCATCTACGCGTATCAAGCTAAATTTCTGGCGCCGTTGCGGGGAGATCAAGACACGCTGCAAGGGGAGTCTCCACTTCTCAATCTCTTTACTTTGTTTTTGTCTTGCTTTATTTTATTTACTACTTTGTTTGCTGCACTAAATCAAAATACAAAAAAAATTAGTTGCTAGCTTTACTTTATTTACTGTCTTGCTCTCTATATCAAAAACACAAAAAAATTAGTTACTTGCATTTACTTTATCTAGTTTGCTTTATTTATTGTTGCTAAAATGAGTAATCCTGAAGTTGAAGTTCGTTCTTTTAAGCAACAAGGTGGAGAAAATTTTAAAGATGCTTGGTATAGAATTAGTAATGCTCATCAAAGGTGCATTAAGAAACACTCCACCACTATCCTTCTTAGGAACTTTTATGTTGGTTTATCTAGTTGGAATAGATATGTTCTTGATACTCTTTCGGGAGGTAATTTCCTAGGTACTCCCGCTTTAGAAGCTAGTTGCATCATTGAGAGTCTAGTTGGAATACCACCTGTTAATGAAGTTAAAATTGAAATCTCTCTTGAAGATGTTATGAAAAAATTGGAAACCATAGAGAAAAATTTTCCAAGTGTTGAAACTAAATTGGGAATGTTATTTGACAAAACTTATGAACTTGATAAATCCTTAGGAGGAATTGATGAAAGAATTAGTGTCCTAGGAACTTGTGTTGTCCATGATAATCAAACCAATAGGATTGATGAACTTGAAAAAGCTATGGGAACCTTGGGTTCAACCTTTTCTTCTCTCAAGTATAATGAGAAAGCTTATGTGGGGAAAGAGCAAAAATTTATGTACGCCTCTAAAGTGCCTAAACAAAAGAATTATTATAGGCCTAAAATTTCTAAAACCCCTAGCACCACCATAGAGAATTTAGATAATGGAGCACCTAAAGCACCCTCTGCAACAAGTTGTGTTTGCATGAAAAATAATAATGTTGATGCTTCTACTCTTGATGTTACTTGATTTGCACTTTCTGCGCCTAGCTGAAAGGCGTTAAAGAAAAGCGCTTATGGGAGACAACCCATGTTTTTACCTACAGCAATTTTTTGTTTTGTTGAGTCTTGGAAGTTGTTTACTACTGTAGCAACCTCTCCTTATCATGTTTTTGTGCCAAGTAAAGTTTCTATGTCAAAGTTGATGTTATATTTGGGATTGCTGCGCAGAAACAGCATTGCTGTCTGTCACGAATCTGGGCACAATTCTCTGTAGAAAATTCGAAAAAATCTGCCAATTTACGAGCGTGATCCTCAGATATGTACGCAACTTTCATTAGTTTTGAGTTTTTCCATTTGAGCAAGTCTGGTGCCATCTCTAAATTCGTCTTTACGGACTGTTCTGTTTTTGACAGATTCTGCCTTTTATTTCGCATTGCCTCTTTTGCTATGTTGGATTTATTTCTTTGATCCACTAATGTCCAGTAGCATTATGCAATGTCCAGAAGTGAAAATAATGATTGTGTCACCTCTGAATGAGTGAATTATTAATTGTGCACTAACCCTCTAATGAGTTTGCTTGAAGTTTGGTGTGAAGGAAGTTTTCAAGGGTCAAGAGAGGAGAATGATATACTATGATCAAGAGGAGTGAAAGCTCTAAGCTTGGGGATGCCCCCGTGGTTCACCCCTGCATATTTTAAGAAGACTCAAGCGTCTAAGCTTGGGGATGCCCAAGGCATCCCCTTCTTCATCGACAACATCATCAGGTTCCTCCCCTGAAACTATATTTTTATTCAATCACATCTTGTGTTCTTTACTTGGAGCGTCGGTTTGTTTTCGTTTTTGTTTTTGTTTGAATAAGATGGATCCTAGCATTCACTTTGTGGGAGAGAGACACGCTCCGCTGTTGCATATGGACACATGTGTCCTTAGGCTTTACTCATAATGTTCATGGCGAAGTTTCTTCTTCGTTAAATTGTTATATGGTTGGAATTGGAAAATGCTACATGTAGTAATTCTAAAATGTCTTGGATAATGTGATACTTGGTAATTGTTGTGCTCATGATTAAGCTCTTGCATCATATGCTTTGCACCCATTAATGAAGAAATACATAGAGCTTGCTAAAATTTGATTTGCATATTTGGTTTCTCTAAGGTCTAGATAATATCTAGTATTGAGTTTTGAACAACAAGGAAGACAGTGTAGAGTCTTATAATGTTTACAATATGTCTTTTATGTGAGTTTTGCTGCACTTGTTCATCCTTGAGTTTGCTTCAAATAACCTTGCTAGCCTAAACCTTGTATCGAGAGGGAATACTTCTCATGCATCCAAAATCCTTGAGCCAACTACTATGCCATTTGTGTCCACCATACCTACCTACTACATGGTATTTCTCCGCCATTCCAAAGTAAATTGCTTGAGTGCTACCTTTAAAATTCCATCATTTACCTTTGCAATATATAGCTCATGGGACAAAATAGCCTTAAAAACTATCGTAGTATTGAATATGTACTTATGCACTTTATATTTTATTAAGTTGCTTGTTGTGCGATAACCATGCTTCTGGGGAACGCCATCAACTATTGTTGAATATCATGTGAGTTGCTATGCATGTCCGTCTTGTCTGAAGGTCTATCATTTTAGTGGTTGGAGCATGCAAAATTGTTAGAGAAGAACATTGGGCCGCTAACTAAAGCCATGAACCATGGTGGAAGTTTCAGTTTTGGACATATATCCTCAATCTCATATGAGAATAATAACTTTGCTACATGCTTATGCATTTAAGAGGAGTCCATTATCTGTTGTCCATGTTGTCCCGGTATGGATGTCTAAGTTGAGAATAATCAAAAGCGAGAAATCCGAAATGCGAGCATTCTCCTTGGACCTTTGTACAGGCGGCATGGAGGTACCCCTTTGTGACACTTGGTTGAAACATGGCATGCGAAGATCCGGTAGTCCAAGCTAAGTAGGACGAGGTGCGGGCACTATTAGTATACTATGCGTGAGGCTTGCAACTTGTAAGATATAATTTACATAACTCATATGCTTTATTACTACCGTTGACAAAATTGTTTCATGTTTTCAAAATAAAAGCTCTAGCACAAATACAGCAATCGATGCTTTCCTCATTGAAGGACCATTCTTTTACTTTTATTGTTGAGTCAGTTTACCTATCTCCTTCCACCTTAAGAAGCAAACACTTGTGTGAACTATGCATTGATTCCTACATACTTGCATATTGCACTTGTTATATTACTTTATGTTGACAATATCCATGAGATATACATGTTATAAGTTGAAAGCAACCGCTGAAACTTCATCTTCCTTTGTGTTGCTTCAACACCTTTACTTTGATTTATTGCTTTATGAGTTAACTCTTATGCAAGACTTATTGATGCTTGTCTTGAAGTACTATTCATGAAAAGTCTTTGTCATATGATTCACTTGTTTACTCATGTCATTACCTTTGCTTTGATCGCTGCATTCATTACATATGTTTACAAATAGTATGATCAAGATTATGATGGCATGTCACTTCAGAAATTATCTTTGTTATCGTTTTACCTGCTCGGGACGAGCAGAACTAAGCTTGGGGATGCTGATACGTCTCCAACGTATCGATAATTTCTTATGTTCCATGCTACTTTATTGATGATACCTACATGTTTTATGCACATTATATGTCATATTTATGCATTTTCTGGAACTAACCTATTAACAAGATGCCGAAGAGCCAGTTGCTATTTTTGGTTTCAGAAATCCTAGTAAAGAAATATTCTCGGAATTGGACGAAACTTTCACCCAGGGTCCTATTTTTGCACGAAGCTTCCAGAAGACCGAAGACCTAACGAAGTGGGGCCACGAGGCGGAGGGGAGGCCGGCGCGGCCCAGCCCTGGCCGCGCCGACCTACCTCCTGGGCCCCTCGTGTGGCCCCTCGCGTTGACCCTCCGCCTACTTAAAGCTTCCGTCGCGAAACCCCCGAGAGCCACGATACGGAAAACCTTACAGAGACGCCGCCGCCGCGAATCCCATCTCGGGGATTCAGGAGATCGCCTCCGGCACCCTGCCGGAGAGGGGATTCATCTCCCGGAGGACTCTACACCGCCATGGTCGCCTCCGGAGTGATGAGTGAGTAGTTCACCCTGGACCATGGGTCCATAGCAGTAGCTAGATGGTCGTCTTCTCCTTGTTGTGCTTCATTGTTGGATCTTGTGAGCTGCCTAACATGATCAAGATCATCTATATGTAATACTATATGTTGTGTTTGTCGGGATCCGATGGATAGAGAGTACTATGATTATGGTGATTATCAATCTATTGTTCATGTGTTGTTTATGATCTTGCATGCTCTCCGTTACTAGTAGAGGCTCTGGCCAAGTTTTTACTCTTAACTCCAAGAGGGAGTATTTATGCTCGATAGTGGGTTCATGCCTCCATTTAATCTGGGACAGTGACAGAAAGTTCTAAGGTTGTGGATGTGTTGTTGCCACTAGGGATAAAACATTGATGCTATGTCTAAGGATGTAGTTGTTGATTACATTACGCACCATACTTAATGCAATTGTCTGTTGCTTTGCAACTTAATACTGGAGGGGGTTCGGATGATAACCTGAAGGTGGACTTTTTAGGCATAGATGCAGTTGGATGGCGGTCTATGTACTTTGTCGTAATGCCCAATTAAATCTCACTATATTTATCATATCATGTATATGCATTGTTATGCCTTTCTCTATTTGTCAATTGCCCGACTGTAATTTGTTTACCCAACATGCTTTTATCTTATGGGAGAGACACCTCTAGTGAACTGTGGACCCCGGTCCTATTCTTTACATAGCATACAATCTACTGCAATTGTTTTTTTTGCAAACATCTTCCACTCGATACGTTTAATCCTTTGTTACAGCAAGCCGGTGAGATTGACAACCTCACTGTTTCGTTGGGGCAAAGTACTTTGGTTGTGTTGTGCAGGTTCCGCGTTGGCGCCGGAATCCCTGGTGTTGCGCCGCATCACATTTCGCGACCATCAACCTTCAACGTGCTTCTTGGCTCCTACTGGTTCGATTAAACCTTGGTTTCATACTGAGGGAAACTTGCTTCTATACGCATCATACCTTCCACTTGGGGTTCCCAACGGACGTGTGCATCTACGCGTATCACTTATGCATTTAAGAGGAGTCCATTATCTATTGTCCATGTTATCCCGGTATGGATGTCTAAGTTGAGAATAATCAAAAGCGAGAAATCCGAAATGCGAGCATTCTCCTTGGACCTTTGTACAGGCGGCATGGAGGTACCCCTTTGTGACACTTGGTTGAAACATGGCATGCGAAGATCCGGTAGTCCAAGCTAAGTAGGACGAGGTGCGGGCACTATTAGTATACTATGCGTGAGGCTTGCAACTTGTAAGATATAACTTACATAACTCATATGCTTTATTACTACCGTTGACAAAATTGTTTCATGATTTCAAAATAAAAGCTCTAGCACAAATACAGCAATCGATGCTTTCCTCTTTGAAGGACCATTCTTTTACTTTTATTGTTGAGTCAGTTTACCTATCTCCCTCCACCTTAAGAAGCAAACACTTGTGTGAACTGTGCATTGATTCCTACATACTTGCATATTGCACTTATTATATTACTTTATGTTGACAATATCCATGAGATATACATGTTATAAGTTGAAAGCAACCGCTGAAACTCAATCTTCCTTTGTGTTGCTTCAACACCTTTACTTTGATTTATTGCTTTATGAGTTAACTCTTATGCAAGACTTATTGATGCTTGTCTTGAAGTACTATTCATGAAAAGTCTTTGCTTTATGATTCAGTTGTTTACTCATGTCATTACCTTTGCTTTGATCGCTGCATTCATTACATATGTTTACAAATAGTATGATCAAGATTATGATGGCATGTCACTTCAGAAATTATCTTTGTTATCGTTTTACCTGCTCGGGACGAGCAGAACTAAGCTTGGGGATGCTGATACGTCTCCAACGTATCGATAATTTCTTATGTTCCATGCTACTTTATTGATGATACCTACATGTTTTATGCACATTATATGTCATATTTATGCATTTTCTGGAACTAACCTATTAACAAGATGCCGAAGAGCCGTTCTTGTTTTCTGCTGTTTTTGGTTTCGAAATCCTAGTAAAGAAATATTCTCGGAATTGGACAAAACTTTCGCCCAGGGTCCTATTTTTGCACGAAGCTTCCAGAAGACCGAAGACCTAATGAAGTGGGGCCACGAGGCGGCCAGGAGGGAGGCCCGCGCGGCCAGGCCCTGGCCGCGCCGACCTACCCCCTGGGCCCCTCGTGTGGCCCCTCGCGTTGACCCTCCGCCTACTTAAAGCTTCCGTCGCGAAACCCCCGTCGAGAGCCACGATACGGAAAACCTTACAGAGACGCCGCCGCCTCGAATCCCATCTCGGGGGATTCTGGAGATCGCCTCCGGCACCCTGCCGGAGAGGGGATTCATCTCCCGGAGGACTCTACACCGCCATGGTCGCCTCCGGAGTGATGAGTGAGTAGTTCACCCCTGGACCATGGGTCCATAGCAGTAGCTAGATGGTCGTCTTCTCCTTGTTGTGCTTCATTGTTGGATCTTGTGAGCTGCCTAACATGATCAAGATCATCTATATGTAATACTATATGTTGTGTTTGTCGGGATCCGATGGATAGAGAGTACTATGATTATGGTGATTATCAATCTATTGTTCATGTGTTGTTTATGATCTTGCATGCTCTCCGTTATTAGTAGAGGCTCTGGCCAAGTTTTTACTCTTAACTCCAAGAGGGAGTATTTATGCTCGATAGTGGGTTCATGCCTCCATTTAATCTGGGACAGTGACAGAAAGTTCTAAGGTTGTGGATGTGTTGTTGCCACTAGGGATAAAACATTGATGCTATGTCTAAGGATGTAGTTGTTGATTACATTACGCACCATACTTAATGCAATTGTCTGTTGCTTTGCAACTTAATACTGGAGGGGGTTCGGATGATAACCTGAAGGTGGACTTTTTAGGCATAGATGCAGTTGGATGGCGGTCTATGTACTTTGTCGTAATGCCCAATTAAATCTCACTATATTTATCATATCATGTATATGCATTGTTATGCCTTTCTCTATTTGTCAATTGCCCGACTGTAATTTGTTTACCCAACATGCTTCTATCTTATGGGAGAGACACCTCTAGTGAACTGTGGACCCCGGTCCTATTCTTTACATAGCATACAATCTACTGCAATTGTGTTTTACTGTTTTCTTTGCAAACATCTTCCACTCGATACGTTTAATCCTTTGTTACAGCAAGCCGGTGAGATTGACAACCTCACTGTTTCGTTGGGGCAAAGTACTTTGGTTGTGTTGTGCAGGTTCCGCGTTGGCGCCGGAATCCCTGGTGTTGCGCCGCATCACATTTCGCGACCATCAACCTTCAACGTGCTTCTTGGCTCCTACTGGTTCGATTAAACCTTGGTTTCATACTGAGGGAAACTTGCTTCTATACGCATCATACCTTCCACTTGGGGTTCCCAACGGACGTGTGCATCTACGCGTATCAATGTCCTGCATGGGTGTTTTTCTTATTGCATTAATAATTGCCATACAAATACTTACATACAGAATATTTTAGAAGATGACACCTTGCCAAAATATGATAGGACCGCTGTGTGTTTTCAATTAATTAATGAAAAGGAGGGATCCTCCCAAGTTTCTTCTATTGTTTTTGAAAGTAAATCAGGTTATGCGGACAAGCCACCCTTCAAGCCTCTTCCTCCTAAAGAAGGGAACGAGGAGAAGGAAAAGAAGAAGAAGAAGGGAACGAAGAAGAAGAAGAAGAAGGAGAATAAAGAGAAAGAGGCAATGGCATATCCCCGCGTGTATGAGGTAACAATAGGTAACTGTAAGTATGTTGCGCCTAATGATTATTATGATAATGAATCTGAGTACGATGATCTTCCTATACCCTTTACCCATATTAGTGATCATGATTTGGATGAGCACACTGCCTTTGATATTGAAAATCTCTTTGGTACTGATTATGAAAGTAATGATGATAGCATTATTCATGTCCCCTTAAACGATGATATTGAAAGCTCTAAGCTTGGGGATGTTGTGCTTGAAGATCCTGTATTTGAGACCTCTACTTTTAGTGAAAATGATGATATTACATATTCTGGTTTAGATAATTGCTATAGAGATGTATATGACACATTGATGACCCACAAGTATAGGGGATCGCAACAGTCTTCGAGGGAAGTATTACCCAATTTATTGATTCGACACAAGGGGAGACAAAGAATACTTGTAAGCCTTAACAGCGGAGTTGTCAATTCAGCTGCACTGAAACAGACTTGCTCGCAAGAGTTTATCAGTAATGCTTTATGGCGATAGTGGCGAAATATCGGAACACAAAGACATAATGATTATAGTAAACAGCAGGATTAAAATACGTAGGCATAGGGACGGATTTAACGGGCGTTGCATGGATGAGAGAAACTCATGTAACAATCAAAGCATGGGCATTTGCAGATAATAATAAAACGGTATCCAAGTACTAATCAATCAATAGGCATGTGTTCCATATTTAGTCGTACGTGCTCGCAATGAGAAACTTGCACAACATCTTTTGTCCTACCAGCCGGTGGCAGCCGGGCCTCTAGGGAAACTACTGGATATTAAGGTACTCCTTTTAATAGAGTACGGAGCAAAGCATTAACACTCCGTGAACACATGTGATCCTCACATCACTACCATCCCCTCCGGTTGTCCCGATTTCTGTCACTTCGGGGCCATTGGTTCCGGACAGCGACATGTGTATACAACTTGCAGGTAAGATCAATAAACAATGAATATCTTCATGAAACAATAACATGTTCAGATCTGAGATCATGGCACTCGGGCCCTAGTGACAAGCATTAAGCATAACAAGTTGCAACAATATCATAAAAGTGACATCTACGGATACTAGGCACTATGCCCTAACATTCTTATGACTATTACATGACCAATCTCATCCAATCCCTACCATCCCCTTCAGCCTACAGCGGGGGAATTACTCACACATGGATGGGGGAAACATTGCTGGTTGATGGAGAGGCGTTGGCGGTGATGGCGGTGAAGATCTCCTCCAATTCCCCGTCCCGGCGGAGTGCCAGAACGGAGACTTCTGGCTCCCGCGACGGAGTTTCGCGATGTGGCGGCTCTCTGGAGGGTTTCTGGCGATGTCGACTTCTCTCCGTGCGTTTTTAGGTCGAACCCGATAAGTAGTCCAAAGGGGGGCGTCGGAGGCCGGCCGAGGGGGCCACACCATAGGGCCGCGCGGGCCCCCCCCTGCCGCCTTATGGTGTGGGGCCCTCGGGCCTCCACCTCCTTCGCCCTTCTGGCTCCGTCAATATTTTGGTAAAATAGGGCCATCTGAAGAAATTCCGAGGATTTTCCCGAAAGTTGGATTTCTACACAAAAACGAGACACCAGAGCAGTTCTGCTGAAAACAGCGTTAGTCCGTGTTAGTTGTATCCAAAATACACAAATTAGAGGCAAAACAATAGCAAAAGTGTTCGGGAAAGTAGATACGTTTTGGACGTATCACACATGTTACAATTATCCTTATGAAACTTGTCATAGTTATGATGGGCTTGCCAAAAACCATTCCCTTAGTATGCAACTTGTTTACCATGTTCAAATTCTTGATAATGATCCTGCTCCAATTACTATTAATGAGAAGAGTTTTTCTTATGACAAAAATAATGATACCTTTATGCATATGAACCATGATAAGAATGTTTTAAGTGATGGTTATATTGTGGATTTCATCAATGATGCTACTGAAAGTTATTATGAGAGAGGGAAACATGGTTATATTCATCTTAATAATATTAAGTTTCCCCTCTTTATGTTGAGAATCTTGAAGTTACTCGTGTTTTATCCTCTTATGCTTGTCACTTTGTTCTTCATGAATTCATTTGTGTACAAGATTCCTCTGCATAGGAAGCATGTTAGGCTTAAACGTGTTTTGAATTTGCCTCTTGAAGCTCTCTTTTGCTTCAAATACTAATTCTTGCGGGTGCATCACCAAAACTGCTAAGCCCATCTTAATGGCTATAAAGAAAGAACTTCTTGGGAGATAACCCATGTGTTTTTTTACTACAGTACTTTGTTTTATATTTGTGTCTTGGAAGTTGTTACTACTGTAGCAACCTCTCCTTATCTTAGTTTTGTTGCATTGTTGTGCCAAGTAAAGTCTCTATAGTAAGGTTCATACTAGATTTGGATTACTGCGCAGAGACAGATTTCTTTGCTGTCACGAATCTGGGCCTAATTCTCTGTAGGTAACTCAGAAAATTATGCCAATTTACGTGAGTGATCCTCAGATATGTACGCAACTTTCATTAGTTTTGAGTTTTTCCATTTGAGCAAGTCTGGTGCCATTTTAAAATTCTTCTTTACGAACTGTTCTGTTTTGACAGATTCTGCCTTTTATTTCGCATTGCCTCTTTTGCTATGTTGGATGAATTTCTTTGATCCATTAATGTCCAGTAGCTTTATGCAATGTCCAGAAGTGTAAAGAATGATTGTGTCACCTCTGAACATGTAAATTTTTATTGTGCACTAACCCTCTAATGAGTTTGCTTGAAGTTTGGTGTGGCAGAAGTTTTCAAGGGTCAAGAGAGGAGTATGATATACTATGATCAAGAGGAGTGAAAGCTCTAAGCTTGGGGATGCCCCCGTGGTTCATCCCTGCATATTTTAAGAAGACTCAAGCATCTAAGCTTGGGGATGTCCAAGGCATCCCCTTCTTCATCGACAAAGTATCAGGTTCCTTCTCTTGAAACTATATTTTTATTCGGTCACATCTTATGTATTTTACTTGGAGCGTCTGTGTGCTTTTATTTTTGTTTTGTTATTTTCATTCTCTGAATAATTCATCCTTGTGTGGGAGAGAGACACGCTCCGCTGGTTCATATGAACACATGTGTTCTTAGCTTTTAATGTTCATGGCGAAGGTTGAAACTGCTTCGTTAATTGTTATATGGTTGGAAACAGAAAATGCTACATGTAGTAATTGGTAAAATGTCTTGGATAATGTGATACTTGGCAATTGTTGTGCTCATGTTTAAGCTCTTTCATCATATACTTTGCACCTATTAATGAAGAAATACATAGAGCTTGCTAAAATTTGGTTTGCATAATTGGTCTCTCTAAGGTCTAGATAATTTCTAGTATTGAGTTTTGAACAACAAGGAAGACGGTGTAAAGTCTTATAATGTTTACAATATGTCTTTTATGTGAGTTTTGCTGCACCGGTTCATCCTTGTGTTTGTTTCAAATAACCTTGCTAGCCTAAACCTTGTATCGAGAGGGAATACTTCTCATGCATCCAAAATCCTTGAGCCAACCACTATGCCATTTGTGTCCACCATACCTACCTACTACATGGTATTTCTCCGCCATTCCAAAGTAAATTGCTTGAGTGCTACCTTTAAACAATTCAAAATTTATCACCTCTTATTTGTGTCAATGTTTAATAGCTCGTGAGGAAGTATGTGGTGTTTATCTTTCAATCTTGTTGGGCAACTTTCACCAATGGACTAGTGGCTTCATCCGCTTATCCAATAATTTTGCAAAAAGAGCTGGCAATGGGATTCCCAGTCCCAAATTAATTAACAAAAATAGACACTCCTCCATGGTATGTTATTGTTGGACGGGACCCGAAGGATTCGGTTAGCCATGGCTTGAGAAAGCAAAGGTGGGGAGGAGTGTCATAATAATAAAACTAAAATAAAAAGGCACTCCTTCATGGTATGAGATTGTTGGCAGGCACCCGAGGATTCGGTTAGCCATGGTTTGTGAAAGAAATGTTGGAAGGAGTGCCACACAAAAATAAAAATAAAATGGGAGCCGCTCTTTGAAGGTTTGTCTGGCAAGGGGGTTAGAGTACCCGCTACCATTCGTTGACAACAACAAACACCTCTCAAAACTTTATTTTTATGCTCTCTTTATGTTTTCAAAATAAAAGCTCTAGCACAAATATAGCAATCAATGCTTCCCTCGTCGAAGGGCCATTCTTCTACTTTTATGTTGAGTCAGTCTACCTATTTCCTCCCATCTCAAGAAGCAAACACTTGTGTGAATTGTGCATTGATTCCTACATACTTGCATATTGCACTTGTTATATTACTTTACATTGACAATATCCATGAGATATACATGTTATAAGTTGAAAGCAACCGCTGAAACTTAATCTTTCTTTGTGTTGCTTCAATACCTCTACTTTGAATTATTGCTTTATGAGTTAACTTTTATGCAAGACTTATTGATGCTTGTCTTGAAAGTACTATTCATGAAAAGTCTTTGCTTTATGATTCACTTGTTTACTCATGTCATTACCATTGTTTTGATCGCTGCATTCATTACATATGTTTACAAATAGTATGATCAAGGTTATGATGGCATGTCACTTAAGAAATTATCTTTGTTATCGTTTTACCTGCTCGGGACGAGCAGAACTAAGCTTGGGGATGCTGATACGTCTCCGACGTATCGATAATTTCTTATGTTCCATGCTACTTTCTTGATGATACCTACATGTTTTATACACATTATATGTCATATTCGTGCATTTTCTGAACTAACCTATTAACAAGATGCCACAGTGCCAGTTCCTTTCTGTTTTTGGTTCCGAAAAATTCGGGCAATATTCTCGGAATTCGACGAAACGAAGACCAAACCTCCTATTTTTCCCGGAAGGCTCCAGAACACCGAAGAAGAGTCGGAGAGGGGCCAGAGGGCCACCACACCATAGGGCGGCGCGGCCAGGCCCGCCGGCGTGGTGGGGAGCCCCCAGTGCCCCCTGCGCCGCCTCTTCGCCTATAAAATCCCTTTCGACCTAAAAACACCGTACCTCTTGACGAAACTCCAGAAAGACTCCGGGCGCCGCCACATCGCGAAACTCCAATTCGGGGACAGAAGTCTCTTCGGCACCTGCCGGGACGGGAATTGCCCGGAGCCATCTCCATCGACACCACCTCCATCTTCACCGCCATCGCTGTCTCCCATGATGAGGAGGGAGTAGTTCTCCCCTGAGGGCTCTACCGTAGCTATGTGGTTAATCTCTCTCTCTCTGTACTCAATACAATGATCTCATGAGCTGCTTTACATGATTGAGATCCATATGATGAGCTTTGTATCGCTACTAGTTATGTGCTACTCATGTGATGTTATTAAAGTAGTCTATTCCTCCTGCATGGTGTAAAGGTGCTAGTGTGTGCACCGTGTGGTTCTTGTCGTAGGCTATGATCATGATCTCTTGTAGGTTGTGGAGTTAATTGTCATTATGATAGTATTGATGTGATCTATTCCACCTTTCATAGTGTAATGTGGACAATGTGTGCGCTATGTTAGTTCTTGGTTTATTTTGCAATGATCTATTATGCTGTAAGGTTACTTGAATATGAATGTCGAATGTTGTGGAGCTTGTTAACTCCGGCATTGAGGTGCTCTTGTAGCCCTACACAAACGGTGTTTGTCATCCAACAAAAGAGTGTATGTAGCACATATGAGAAAGAGTTATTTATTATGCGATCAATGTTGAGAGTGTCCTCTAGTGAAAGTATGATCCCTAGGCCTTGTTTCCAATACTGCAAACACCGCTTATTTACTGTTCTGTTGCATGTTTACTCGCTGCCATATTTTATTCAGATTACTATTACCACTCATATACATCCATACTACTTGTATTTCACTATCTCTTCGCCGAACTAGTGCACCTATACATCTGACAAGTGTATTAGGTGTGTTGGGGACACAAGAGACTTCTTGTATCGTGATTGCAGGGTTGTTTGAGAGGGATATCTTTGACCTCTTCCTCCCTGAGATCGATAAACCTTGGGTGATCCACTTAAGGGAAACTTGCTCTGTTCTACAAACCTCTGCTCTTGGAGGCCCAACACTGTCTACGGAAAAGAAGCGTGAGTAGACATCAAGCACTTTTCGCGCGTTGCCGGGAGGAAAGGTAAAAGGTACTCACACTCCGGATCTCGGCTACCAAGCTATTTTTCCGGCGCCGTTGTAAGTACTCGAAGCTATTTCCTTTAGATCCGCAATTGCATCTTTTTGTTTCTTGTTTTTATTTTCACTAGTTAGGCATAATGGAAAACAACAAAAAAATTGGTGAGCTTTTTAATCTTTTTCCTAATTTAGAATTGTTTGATGCTAAAATTAAAAAACCTATGGAACCTTATTTACATGATAGTAGCAATGTTATTAGTATGAATGCAATTACTGCTAATGCTATGAAGAAGTCTAAGCTTGGGGAAGCTGGTTTTTGTGATCTTTTTAGCTTCCCATCTTTAGGGGAGAAAATTTGCTCTGATAATATTTTATCTCCCATATGCGATAACTCTAATGATGCTTCTGATATTTTAAATCCACCTGCTGAAAGTATTCCTTACAAGATACCTATGAAAATTATTGAACGTGTTATGGATAACCGCTATGAAGGGGATGGAACTGTTCATCCTGAAGGCTGATACGTCTGCAACGTATCGATAATTTCTTATGTTCCATGCTACTTTATTGATGATACCTACATTGTTTCATGTTTTCAAAATAAAAGCTCTAGCACAAATACAGCAATCGATGCTTTCCTCTTTGAAGGACCTTTCTTTTACTTTTATTGTTGAGTCAGTTTACCTATCTCCCTCCACCTTAAGAAGCAAACACTTGTGTGAACTGTGCATTGATTCCTACATACTTGCATATTGCACTTGTTATATTACTTTATGTTGACAATATCCATGAGATATACATGTTATAAGTTGAAAGCAACCGCTGAAACTTAATCTTCCTTTGTGTTGCTTCAACACCTTTACTTTGATTTATTGCTTTATGAGTTAACTCTTATGCAAGACTTATTGATGCTTGTCTTGAAGTACTATTCATGAAAAGTCTTTGCTTTATGATTCAGTTGTTTACTCATGTCATTACCATTGTTTTGATCGCTGCATTCATTACATATGTTTACAAATAGTATGATCAAGATTATGATGGCATGTCACTTCAAATTATCTTTGTTATCGTTTTACCTGCTCGGGACGAGCAGAACTAAGCTTGGGATGCTGATACGTCTCCGACGTATCGATAATTTCTTATGTTCCATGCTACTTTCTTGATGATACCTACATGTTTTATACACATTATATGTCATATTCGTGCATTTCCGGAACTAACCTATTAACAAGATGCCACAGTGCCAGTTCCTGTTTTCTGCTGTTTTTGGTTCCAGAAAGGCTGTTCGGGCAATATTCTCGGAATTCGATGAAACGAAGACCAAACCTCCTATTTTTCCCGGAAGGCTCCAGAACAAGAAGAGTCGGAGAGGGGCCGGAGGGCCACCACACCATAGGCGGCGCGGCCTGGCAGGCCCGGCCGCTGTGGTGGGGAGTGCCCCTGCGCCGCCTCTTCGCCTATAAAATCCCTTTCGACCTAAAAACACCGTACCTCTTGACGAAACTCCGAAAGACTCCAGGGGCGCCGCCACATCGCGAAACTCCAATTCGGGGGATAGAAGTCTCTGTTCGGCACCCTGGCGGGAATTGCCCCCGGAGCCATCTCCATCGACACCACCTCCATCTTCACCGCCATCGTTGTCTCCCATGATGAGGAGGGAGTAGTTCTCCCCCGGCTGAGGGCTCTACCGTAGCTATGTGGTTAATCTCTCTCTGTACTCCAATACAATGATCTCATGAGATGCTTTACATGATTGAGATCCATATGATGAGCTTTGTATTGCTACTAGTTATGTGCTACTCATGTGATGTTATTAAAGTAGTCTATTCCTCCTGCATGGTGTAAAGGTGCTAGTGTGTGCACCGTGTGGTTCTTGTCGTAGGCTATGATCATGATCTCTTGTAGGTTGTGGAGTTAATTGTCATTATGATAGTATTGATGTGATCTATTCCTCCTTTCATAGTGTAATGTGGACAGTGTGTGCGCTATGTTAGTTCTTGGTTTATTTTGCAATGATCTATTATGCTCTAAGGTTACTTGAATATGAATGTCGAATGTTGTGGAGCTTGTTAACTCCGGCATTGAGGTGCTCTTGTAGCCCTACACAACGACTGGTGTTTGTCATCCAACAAAAGAGTGTATGTAGCACATATGAGAAAGAGTTATTTATTATGCGATCAATGTTGAGAGTGTCCTCTAGTGAAAGTATGATCCCTAGGCCTTGTTTCCAATACTGCAAACACCGCTTATTTACTGTTCTGTTGCATGTTTACTCGCTGCCATATTTTATTCAGATTACTATTACCACTCATATACATCCATACTACTTGTATTTCACTATCTCTTCGCCGAACTAGTGCACCTATACATCCGACAAGTGTATTAGGTGTGTTGGGGACACAAGAGACTTCTTGTATCGTGATTGCAGGGTTGTTTGAGAGGGATATCTTTGACCTCTTCCTCCCTGAGATCGATAAACCTTGGGTGATCCACTTAAGGGAAACTTGCTGCTGTTCTACAAACCTCTGCTCTTGGAGGCCCAACACTGTCTACAGGAAAAGAAGCGTGAGTAGACATCAGTGGGCGAGCCTCTGTCTCCAGTGTTTGCTGAATTTTCACGGCCAGATCGGGCCGTGCTTTCCTCAACGTATATATGTATTGTGCCTCGGCTTCCTCCAAGTTTCGTAGCCGTTGCACTCTGCGCTTTTGGGAGTGGCCATCAGGACACCACCTTGGTCGGTGATATCTATCTTCTTCCTCGACTCCTCGAAGTCTTCATCTTGAGATGACTCAGCTCGTTTATTACGAGGTGGGAGAGGTCCTAGACGCTTGAACACCGAAACTTCATTTGTTCCCTTCCTCTTGTCTACATTCTGGCGTTCTCGATTGTAGGCAATCGGCTCATTCCCGAGTCCCAGCAGTGTTTGAAGAAAGGACAGTTCCAATGCCTATCCATGTCCTCTTGCTCTCTTGACCTCCCTCTGGCGTGACGCTCATACCATTCGTATCGACGGTATTTCTGTTGTCTGCATTAGACCGACGATATCTATCATCGTCTGCGTCGTAGCGCCGACGTCGGTCGTATTGCTGCTCATATTTGTTAAGGAGATGTGCGGAGAGTGGTCGTTGATACCGCACGCTTATCACCTCTTCCTCGTCAAATACCGTCTGTCATCATTCGGGGCCGGTCGCGTGGATCGGCCTCCTCTTTATCTTTGCCAGCGACTGCTCTCTGGCTTATCCTTGCTATGGCGATCTGTAAGTCCTGCCATGTTGATCCCAAAAGAGAGACCTGGCTCGCGTCGTATGCAGTGACCGAGATCTACCATGTTGACGTCCGGAAACGGCTGCGTGTCAACTCTCATGGCAAACTGACCGAAGAGTAATCGGCCTTGTTCTATCGCCATTTGGATCTGTCCGCGCAAAACTTTGCAGTCGTTGGTGGCATGGGTGAACGTGTGATGCCATTTGCAGTATGGCCTGCCGTTCATCTCTTGTAACGTGGGGATTTTGTGGCCTTCGGGTAACTTCAGCTGTTTTCCTTCAGCAAATCAAAAATTTGCTCCGGTTTGCTTAAATCAAAGTCAAACCCTTTTGCAGGCCCTGGTTGTTTCACCCATTTGCAAGACACGGTTTGCCCCCCGAGTCCATTCAGCTACAGCGACTTCCTGATCTCCTACAGAATCTTCATCTTCTTCCATCTCGATCAGGGCAACGCGCTTGAACTTGTCCTGGTACAATTCCGGGTGGCGCTGTTCATACGATGTCAATTTCTGAACCATATGCGCCAGTGAATTGTAGTCCGCTTGGAAGGTCACGTCTTTGAGCGGCGCTGACAGGCCTGCTATCGCCAGCTCGACTGCTTCCTTCTCAGATAAACGAACCGAATAACATCGGTTTCGACGGTCTGAAGCGCTGAATGTATTCGGACACCGTCTCTCCTCGCCTCTGCCGAACCTGGGTCAGATCGGCAATGCCAGCTTCGTAGCTTCGAATGGTACGTATGTGGAATTGTTCCTCCAGCTGCTTCCACGTCCGAACCGAATCGGTGGCAACGAGGTGTACCACCCAAAGGCCGGGCCCGTGAGAGATTGTGAGAAGAACCTCACACGCAGCTCGTCTGTGAGACCATGCCCAATGTGCCAAATATCGGCTCACGTGCTCGATTGAGCTGGTTCCTTCTGATCCACTGAGTAGCCGATACTTAGGCGGTAGTGGGATTAGGTCATACTCGTTGGGATACGGCTTGGAATAGCCGATCATTCTCTTCTTCGGCAGGATGCCGAACTGATCTCTCATGATTGCGGTGATCTCATCCACCGTAGGAGCTGCAGAAGTTGAGCGTTCATGACTTGTTCCGGTGGCATATTTAGTTAGCCACACTGTTTCTCAGCATCTGCTCCAGCGTTTCCTGCTCCAACTACTCCTGTTCCGGCGACCCTTCCTGTGGCAGTCCCTCCTGCTGTAACCTGGCTCATCCAGTTGTTACAGTCCGGCACGTATGTGCACACGTATCCATGCGGAATCTCCTTGGGCGGCTCATACAGGAATTGGTAATCGCCGGATCACCTCCAACCTTATAGACGACGTACGCCGGTGAACCCTGTTGCTGTGGAGCTGCCATCGTGTATTGCAGTGGTGGCCTAGTATAGAGCGGTGTCTCCCCCTGGTGAGTTCCTAGGGCAGGTCCTGACGGAGAATACCGATGCTTCATGATTTCTTGCACCACATTAAGCGCAACACGCTCCAGTGTTCACCAGGCTCTCAGAATGCCGATGAAGAGAGTGAGCCACGGCATAGTTAACTTCCTGTCGCAGGGCTCTGGTACGTTCTTCCGAAGGGAGAGATAGATCTAGCCCTCTAACGCGCCTTCGGGTTGGAACCCTTTGAACTTAATGCCGTGCGAACGGGTCCTCTCAAAAGAGCCGATGAGATCGGCTTCCAAGATGGCCTTGAGATCATCATATTTCTTCTTATGCTCAGGAGGCAGATCTTCGTACTTGATCGGTTCTTCCGCCATCTCAGATGTAGATGTTGACGTGGTTGCTGCGGAAGATTGTCCCGATTGTCCCACCGGGCGTGCTGTGTTGCCCAAAAACCCACCGGCGAGTGGTTAAGCAACACGAAGAGCCGGGAGGCTTCCAAGACTGCAGGGGGCCCTGGTCCCTCGACGTCCCGCAAATGTTCCGGCACACGTCCTAGCGGTTGCAAGGGCGTGCCACCCGACCTATACCTGGTCAGGAAGGTGTTGGATTGCTTCGATTAGTTTCTGCATGGCAGACACGTAAACATTAAATACGAGCCCTATCGGCTCTCAGGTTGCCCTGTGGATCGGCTCAAAGAGCCGATCGCCCCATGGCTTACGTCGGGTTAACGATGACATGGGGCTCCTGCTTGATCAATATAAAGCTATACCAATCTACGACAGTTTAGGGTTTTCACCGTATGATCGGAACATCCTACGCGTAGTTGAGCCTAATAGACACGAAAGATAATGGAAAACTAACCCTAAAAGAGGCCTAAAAACCAACATCAAGTTAATTCCCGGAACATCCCTCTTAGGACTAACAAACCATACCTAACGCACTACCGGATCGTTCAACCCGTTTGCAAGGCCTAACCATACGGATATTAAACCAATCCTTGAAGAATCAAGGAGCAACTATAACGGATCGGATCTACTAAACAACGAACAAGCAAGATGCTGCCCTTACACCTGGATAGGTGTAAGGGCAGCTAGATATCGAGGGACGGCATAGCTAAGCAGATATGCATAAGAAAAGCATCCATGCAAGCCCCAAAACATCTACGATAAATAGTGTTACTCGCCATCAACAATGCTTCAGCACGAGCAACACAAGGTAAACGAATAAACGTGCGCTGCCTAGATCGCAAGATGCGATCTAGGCAGCATGATGCTTACCCGGGAGAAACCCTCGAAATAAGGGGTGGCGATGCGCCTGATTTGTGTTTGTTGTGAACGTGATTGTCCTCCTTTTCGATAACCCTAGATACATATTTATAGTCCAAGGGACTTTCTAATTCGGGCGTGCACCTAACCGTGCACGGGTTAAACTCTATCTAATAAATCTAAACTAAGATGCGATCTACTATATTACAGATACACGGGCAATTAAGCCCAAACTCTCCGCGCAAGGCCGCTTCAAAGATGCTCCACGCGTGTATCTTTCAAGCCCATCTTTACTTACGGCCCATCTCCTGATTTGGCCAAAATCCGGTGATAACAACTTGTTATATTGCTCTATGTTGACAAATATCCATGAGATATACATGTTACAAGTTGAAAGCAATTGCTGAAACTTAATCATCCTTTGTGTTGCTTCAATGCATTCTACTAAGAATTTATTGCTTATGAGTTAGCTCTTATGCAAGTCTTGTTGATACTTGTCTTGAAAGTACTATTCATGAAAGTTTTGCTATATGATTCATTTGTTTAGTCATTATCTCTTTCTTAGCAATCTATTGCTTTGAATCATACCATCCACTTCATATGCTTTACAATAATGTTGATCAAGATTATGATGGTAGCATGTCACTTCAGAAATTATTTGTGTTATCGCTAGTTCCTACTCGAGGGCGAGTAGGAACTAAGCTTGGGGATGCTTGATACGTCTCAAACGTATCTATAATTTCGATGTTCCATGCTTGTTTTATGACAATACCTACATGTTTTGTTCACACTTTATATCGTTTTGATGCATTTTCCGGAACTAACCTATTAACGAGATGCCGAAGTGCCAGTTCCTGTTTTCTGCTTTGTTTCAAATCCTAGTAAGGAAATATTCTCGGAATTGGACGAAATCAACGCCCAACATCTTAGAATTCCACGAAGCTTCCGAACACGCGAGAGGAACCAGAGGGGGGCCACAGGGCCACCAGACAGTAGGGCGGCGCGGCCAAGGAGCCAGGCGCGCCCCCCTATGGTGAGGCCCCACCAGGGCCCCTCCGACGCCGCCCTTTCGCCTATAAAGTCTCCCTGACCTAAAACCTCGATACGAAAAAGCCACGGTACAAGAAACCTTCCAGAGCAGCCGCCATCGCGAAGCCAAGATCTGGGGACAGGAGTCTCGTCCGGCACGCCGCCGGACGGGGAAGTGCCCCAAGGCTTCTCCATCGACACCACCGTCATCTTCACCGCCATCTCCATCAACGCGCTGCTCCTCATGATGAGGAGGAGTAGTTCCCCCGGCCGAGGGCTGTATCGGTAGCTATGTGGTTAATCTCTCTCTGTACTCCAATACAATGATCTCATGAATTGCTTTGCATAATTGAGATCCATGTGATGAGCTTTGTATCGCTACTAGTTTATGTGCTACTCATGTGATGTTATTAAAGTAGTCTATTCCTCCTGCATGGTGTAAAGGTGCCAGTGTGTGCATCGTGTGGTTCTTGTCGTAGGCTATGATCATAATCTCTTGTAGGTTATGGAGTTAATCATCATTATGATAGTATTGATGTGATCTATTCCTCCTTTCATAGTGTAATGTGGACAGTATGTATGCTATGTTAGTTCTCGGTTTATTTTGCAAAGATCTATTATGCTCTAAGGTTACTTAAATATGAATGCTGAATGTTGTGGCGCTTGTTAACTCCGGCTTGAGGGAGCTCTTGTAACCCTACACAATGAATGGTATTTGTCATCCAACAAAAGAGTGTATGTAGCACGAATGAGAGAAGTTATTTATTTATTATGCGATCAATGTTGAGAGTGTCCACTAGTGAAAGTATGATCCCTAGGCCTTGTTTCCAATACTGCAAACACCGCTTACTTACTGTTTTGTTGAATGTTTACTCGCTGCCATATTTTATTCAGATTGCTAATACCACTCATATACATCCATACTACTTGTATTTCACTATCTCTTCGCCGAACTAGTGCACCTATACATCTGACAAGTGTATTAGGTGTGTTGGGGACACAAGAGACTTCTTGTATCTTAATTGCAGGGTTGCTTGAGAGGAATATCTTTGACCTCTACCTCCCCGAGTTCGATAAACCTTGGGTGATCCACTTAAGGGAAAACTTGCTGCTGTTCTACAAACCTCTGCTCTTGGAGGCCCAACACTGTCTACAGGAAAAGAAGCGTGAGTAGACATCAAGAACCTTATTATGACTTTAAGATGTAGTCATCGCCTCATCATTTTGAAGAAAACACTAAAATCCAACCTAAAAGGAAGGGGAAACCTCCCGCCGGCAAGGGGCCATGGTCCGCCACGCCTCCAAGGCCCATGTATCGTTGAGCATCCCCGTCCAAAGAGGAGTGGGGCAAACAAAAGTTTTTAGATGTGTGCAAGCTCATCCGATGGTTCAACACTTCAACCGATCATAATGTTTTTTTTTTCAAATTTTCGGGAAAATATATTAGAGGGATATATCATTACCACATGATTTTGGTTCTGGTACCACACTTTTGATTCCGTTCGGTTCCATTAGTTTGGTTCCATCTACTTACGAACATCAGATCAGGGTGAATGGACGGTTTCCAAAAATGCCAACCACTTCAAAACTTGTAATGAAATGATGTATGAATCGCAAATCATAACTACCTCCTTCTATTTGTACATTATTTCTTAACTACATGCAATATTTTTTCCATGTACTTTATTTGGTTTGGTTTGAACTCGGTTTTATTAAAGAACAATTATTTGAAATAATTTAAGTAGTGGCGGAGAACACTACGGTACATCCCTTCATGATGATGGTTATTCTTTGATCTATCGATCTATCTATCATTGTCTCGGAAACATATTGATATTGGCATTCATATTGTTGAGTTTGGGAATTCATATGGCTATGGTATGTACACTCCCTAGGCAAACTCTTACCTTATGTTATGTCCCCTTGTTGTGCAAGATATGATTCCTATGCTATATCTTTTATCTTGCACATGTAGATCTGTAAAACTAAAGGGCATTGCTGATCCTAGAGTGTTGCGTACTTGTATTCAAATGAAAATCACTAATGTGCACCCATCTAGAGTGAGCTCCGTCTTTATTTTGTAAACCTTGTTGTTTTTTTATCATAATATATTTTTATGCATTGTAAATTCTTGTGTTGTCAGCAAACACTAAAAATAGGAAGATTAAGAGCAAATTCTCTACTCCGCCTTTTGTGTGTGTGTTTGTTGACAACACACGAAGAATTTTACCGTATGCTAAGTGTGAAGGATCATCACAAGAAGCACAAGATGGTTGGTGACCCACCAAAAGCTAGAAGATTGACTTTGAAGACCTTAGTCTATGGTAGGCCTTAGTGTGTATGTTCTCATGTTCTTATGTTTGTCTCAGAGCAATTGCAGAGAAAGAGCCTTAGAATTTTGCTTGTCTTATGGTTTGTAGGGGCACAAACTTTGGCCGGAATAGGGGCGGAATACCCAGCCGGGTCAGATACTCTAGCTGACTAAACCAGAATCTCGGTCCTAGTCTCGATAGAGTGGTCCAACCCAGGTCTGGCCTAGTCCGGCCAAGGACTCCACGATGTGTTATCCTCTCAAATATTAGGCCGGAGTGGTCCGACTAGCTGAGGAATATTTTCCCTTGGCCGGACCAACTTGGCCAGAATGGTCCCGGCAAGACAGGAAATAGGGTTGGAATCTCTGGCCCTTTAGGTGCTTATTTGCACAAGAGATCCCTCCCCCCACACGCGAAATATGCAGCCCCACTTACACTGCAATTGCCAACCCTGCGTCCATGCAGCAGTCACCATCTCCCCTTGGTTGCTTTGCGGGAACACCGCGTTTTCGATTTTTGGCGAGACGAGGCTGGCTCGCTTGGAAAGGCCAATTTGGCCGTTCCTCCTGGGTTTATCCCGGAGGTGCTTTAAGAACCGTGCATGCCACAATGCGGAGGCCTTCCAGGCAACTAAACGGCCATTTGTTGCTTCGTAGATGCGAGCCAAGGGGCATGTGAGCTCCGAAACGCGCCCTAGGGGTGTGTTCGGTTGAGGTCACAAAGTGAAATGTAATGGAATGGCTCCACACCTAAATTTCGTTCTAATTTATAGTTGAGAAATGAAACAATACGAGGTGGTTGCTCAAAAGAGAATATATCCTCTAGATCTAAAATGCACACATTGCTTAAAATCGATGAAATCTCTCCGTTCCTCTATGCTAAAGCCACCCTATGCTCGCTCACCTCATCTCTTCTCTTACAACTCTTTCTGTTAAACACACCCCATTGCGTGTTCCCCAAATGAATGGAACGAGTCCATTCTGTTTTTCAACTAAAATCGACCACAAGGACAAAATTAGCCCATTCCTCTAGAATAGAACCATCACATTATACTGTTTACATCACATTGGAGCGAAAGAATGGTGTAAAAATTATGGGCCGTGTTTACATCACAGTCGAAAAGAAGGAAGAAAAAAAAAGGTAAATGCCCTGCTGCTCACCCGCGACGCCGCATCCACGCTCCGCTCCGGCCCATCTCCTCTTACTGTCCTTGCTCGCCGCCGCCGCCGCCGCCGCCGCCGCCCGCGCGGCGTCGCCTCGCCGACATCGCCTTACGAGCGCAGCTGCCCCACCCCGCGCAGGGCGCTCCCCGGCGGCCGGCGGCGTGGTGCTCCCTCGCTCGCTCCTCCCTGCTGCTCTAAAGCCCTGGCTCTCAGCCCCGTCTCCAGGATTCGATCCCCCGCGCCGCCCTACCCGCCTCTCCGGCCCCCGTTTCCGCCCACCCCACTCCTCTCTTCTCGGCTTCCCGCCGCGGCGGCGGCTCTGGAGGCGCCGTCCACATGAAGCCCTCGCCGCACTTCCCGGAGATCGGGAAGAAGTCCAAAGGTACTCCTCCTTTCCCAAAATCTCCGCCCCCCTCTATCTCTCTCCCTGATAGCTCCACGCCGATTTTGCCTGGGACTTCCTCTTCTGGGCGTGGCTAAAAACTAAGCTTCGTTTGGCTTGCAGATTTGGTCGCCAAGGACCACAGCTTCAACATCGCGGCCTACATCTCGTCTAGCGCGGTTCGTTCCTCGCCTTCTCTTTCTTCAGATTGCGATATTTCGGCGTTGCTGTTTGCGCGGTTAGGCTGGTTCTAGGGTTTCGGGCTGGGATGGATGAACAGTCATTAGGTCTTATATCATCGTGCTGGAAGCTACTTGGATCAATTGTTTGCTGGTATTCATATATTGATATACTGGGGACGGGGATTTACCTGATCGAGATATTTTGCTTATGTTAGTACTAGTGTATGGAACTAACTTGATCATGGAATGGAATACTGCGTTGGTTTTATAGCTTCCCAATATGTACTTTGTTGAGTTGGTGTTTCACGTCCACAAAGCTGTTGAGCTGTCAGAGCAAATATTGGTCAATATTTTCACCATATGAAGCCTAGGAACAAATATTGGTCATATGGTGAAAATAATGCGAAGTTAGTGGTCCCCATATATGGTTCTCATGTTGATGGTAATGCAACATAGATGGCATTCCTAATTTGGTGCCTTTTGAGTTTTCGAGTTTTGTGGGATTGTTAACCACAAGACTCTCTGGTAGTTGACATTGTATAGCCCTTATGTTGACTGGCCCTTATGTTCACATCGCAATGTATACTTTTCTAGTTTGATAAGTTTTCTAGTCAACTCTCCAATAGGATGTTATTGCTGATGCCCTGCGGAAGCATGTTGAGGAGGAAGCTCGAGATCTCAGCGGCGAAGCTTTCCTAAGGTTTATGGATCAGCTCTATGACCAGATATATGCTTTATTGCAAAGTACCGACGTTTCTGAGAATTTGCTGGCTCTTCGTGCTATCGATGCGTTGATTGATATGCCCTTCGGGGAAGGTGCCTCAAAGGTCTCTAAGTTCGCCAGTTTCTTGAGAAATGTGTTTGAAGTAAAGCGTGACCCTGAAATCCTAGTTCCAGCGAGCACAGTGCTTGGTCATTTAGCAAAAGCTGGGGGAGCAATGACTGCAGATGAAGTTGAGCGACAGGTAAGTTTTAATTGATTCCCTTTTTCTTGAATATATGTTTTTCAGTTTGCTTAACATGCAGTTCTTTCGTACAGATTAAAACTGCTTTAGGGTGGCTTGGTGGGGATCGAGTGGAGTACCGTCGCTTTGCAGCTGTTCTTATTCTCAAAGTAAGTCGAACTTGTCAGCTTCTACAGTTGTTGCATGTCTTATTCATGGTTGTGATGGTGGACACATTCCTCCATGCAGTACTACTCGTGAATTTATTTTCCTTATTCTGAACTTGGTAACGTGTTGCATTTTAAATATTATTTACTTCAGTGGATATGGGTAAGTCATATGACTTCTTTGTTTCCCCCTTTGCTGATCAAATATCAATGGAGGATCTGGGCTCCTAAACCCTGCTCCATGGGCTTACAGTGAGTCTTTGTATGGGATGGTACAGTCGTGTAGAAGATTCACAAGTAACAAACTCAGCAATTACGTAACCTTAGTTCGCTCTCAATAACTACTCTTAGGGGGATCTATGTGTGCTCCTTTTTGCATATCACCCAGCAGAATATCTATCTAGTTCTACATTTAGTGTATTCTGAATCTTTTGGACTGATATACTCTCACAGTGTGACTGAGTTGGCTCACTGCTATCTGTGAGGTTGGGTGGTGGCCAGGGATGGCTGAAACTGATACCGTTTTAAACCTTTTGAAACTGGTTAGTTGAAGTAGTTCATTTTCCTTCGCAAATCTAATCTCCACTTCCAGTTTAGCACAAAAAAATGAACTAAGCTGAAACCAGCTATACCGTTTTTGCCCACCCCTAGTGGTGGCTCTCTCCTATTGCCCTGCAAGGTATCCAGGAAGGGAATCCATGTACCAGTACCACTAGTATTCTGGGGTGTTGTGCTTTAAATATTTGTTTATTATGTGATCGCATTAGTTTAACTTAATTCTATTTTATCTATCTAGATGTACTACAGTATGATTTGTATAAAATGTGTCCTTTTCCTCTATGTTTGTAGGAGATGGCTGAGAATGCTTCTACAACCTTTAATGTTCACGTTCCTGAATTTGTTGATGCTATATGGGTAGCACTGAGAGACCCCAAGCAAGCTGTACGCGAACGAGCAGTAGAAGCCTTGCGTGCTTGTCTTCATGTTATTGAGAAGCGGGAGACGCGGTGGCGCGTACAGTGGTAAGCATATGCATTTGGTTACGTACAAATCGCGTGCGGTCAGGCGTCAGCAACCGATTTATGGTAGTTTGTTAGGGCTTTTTTCAAGAAAATGCAATGACATTGCGTTTCTTTTCATTGAATAGAAGAAGAAAACAGGTCTCCTAAGAGGTCGGAATAATGTCCAAAGCACATCCTGCTCATTTTTTTAGCAAATCACTTCCCATGTATTTCTAGGATACCAATTTGCAATGTGACTAAACTGCATGTGGGACCTTGGTCTCTTGAGCCGAGGACTCAACCAATTTGCAATGTGACTAACTCTGATTCGTTTGTGTACCACACTGCCACTGATTTCAGTATGCGTACCATTGTATCTTTGCTCTGTATTTGTAGCAAATAGTAGTCAACCACTAGTTGCGCCTAACTGGCATGTCAGGACCCTCTATATGAGCTAATAACACTTCCATTTTATCTATCTTATTGCTTTTGTTTCATGAACAGGTATTACCGCATGTGTGAAGCAGCGCAAGTTGGACTTGGCAAAAATGCTTCTGTTCATAGCATTCATGGCTCGTTATTGGCTGTTGGAGAATTGTTGAGGTAACTTAAAGTTCAGTTTGCAGTGATTTTCCCTACAAGTTCATCATTCATATGCTGCAAATTGTTCTCTTGGCTGTTTGCTCGTGTACCATTTTCGCATTCCTTCTACTATGGAACACATTCTAACTCTGTCTTTTGTGAACTTTGATATAGCAAAACAGCATCAACCATTTTTTTCTTGTGGCAGCAATACACTGTTTCCCATATTCTAATTCTATTGTTGCATGAAAATGTTGCAGGAATACTGGGGAATTTATGATGTCTAGGTACAGAGAAGTGGCTGATATAGTCCTCACGTACTTAAAACACCGGGATCAGCTTGTTCGTCGTAGTATAACATCTCTTCTTCCTCGAATTGCGCACTTCCTGCGAGACAGATTTGTGACCAACTACCTAAAGGTTTTCTAGCTGCAACAATTATTGAACTAAACCATTTCGTATTCTTTTGCACCTTATATGTTTCCATTTCTTAGATCATGCTTTTTTATTTACTTGAAGTTGTAATATAAAGATAGAGCAATAGCTTGACATATGTTGTTTTCGTTCCCAGATATGCATGGAGCATATCCTGTTCGTTCTAAAAACCCCAGATGAGCGTGCTAGTGGGTTTGTTGCTCTTGGAGAGATGGCTGGTGCTTTGGGTGCAGAACTTGTGCCCAGTTTGCCCTCAATTACCCCACTTCTGCATGAAGCGGTATGCTTCAGAACCCATTTTATACTATGGTGTTCACTTTATCTTTATTTTCCTTAATGGCGTTTCTGTTTGCAGATTGCTCCTCGCAAAGGACGGCCATCTCTTGAAGCTATTACTTGTGTTGGAAGCTTTGCAAAAGCTATGGGTGTTGCAATGGAACGGCATATTCGTGGTGGACTGCTAGATGCAATGTTTTCTGCCGGCCTTTCTGATAAACTTGTAGATGCACTTGAGTCTATAAGTACTAGGTACTGTTTCTTGATTTGAATTCTCTTGCTTTATTATGTCGTTGGCATTAAAGCGTCAACTTCCCCGTTTCCTGCAGCATCCCGTCTCTACTGCCAACAATACAGGAGCGCTTGTTGGATTGTATATCTCAAGCACTTCCAAAGTCATCCACGAGGCCTGGTGCTACTGTTAATCGGGCAACCAGATCCAGCAGTATGCAGCAGTTTGTGGATTCTAGTGGTCCAGTCCTTGTCCAACTTGCTCTGCGTACTCTAGCAAACTTCAACTTTAAGGTTCGAAATGGTCCACATAGCTTTGTGATTGTCATCATCTTCGGGCTTTAAATTATGCAGTGGTTTCAGGGTCATGAGCTCCTGGAATTGGCAAGAGAGAGTGTCATCCTTTATCTGGAAGACGAGGATAGCAGTACCCGAAAAGCTGCTGCGATATGCTGTTGCAGATTAGTCGCACACTCTCTTTCTGCTTCATCTACTACACAGTTCAGTTCAAATCGGTCAAATCGTATGGGAGGAGCTAAGCGCCGTCGCCTTGTAGAAGAGGTCTGTCTCAAACTTCATCACGTGCTCAATAATTCTGTGACATGCGTATGTGAGCTATCCTGCTCGACGCTTATTACTACTTACTAGAGACACCTACTATAACGTGTCTTTTTGGGAATAGCTGAGGTAAACACTTCGAAATGAGGTATTATTAGCTGAAATAACTGAAGCAACCATATTGTTTTTGACACAGTTAAGCCAAAATTAATCAGTCCATTAAGGAATTCCTTAATTTTGTACTGTCCAGTTTGAAAAACATAAGTTGACAAGGTAATATTGTTATGAAGAACCGTATAAAAGATAGCTAATAATACTACGGAGTTATTATATGAGTGTTGAGCAAGGCATATGATGAGGTTCTTTACCAACCACACTATAGATGTTGACATGTTTTCTTAGAGGGACAACGGACAGGTACTCAATAGTTTACTACTTTGAAGCAACATTGATTGACATATGGTTGCTGAACGCTTAGCTCCTCCCATACGATTTTATTAGCTATCTTTTAATACTGCCTGAGTTAAGTTTCATGTGGAACAGTAGAATTTAAAAACAATGGTTTGGAAGCAAATTTTGTATGAGAAAAGGATAAGAAAAATTGTAGAATGGTAGAGGAGGTAGTTCGCATCATACTATCTGGTACATTTGGAGTTATGATATTTATGCCTGTCAACATAGTTCATGATTGTTTAAGTTGCCCCAATACACGATATGGGTGTGATGATCTGGTATTTCCAGAAACATGGTTAAGTGGATAGGACGATACACTGGGTATCTTATATGGAGAAAAGGGAAATACATCACGTAGGCAATGTATGAGGATCAGAAGAGCAGCAGACTTGGTACTACAGTGACATCAGAGGATGGAGAGCCTCTACTCACCATTCCCATAACAAGTCACAATGTACTCAGTAACAGGTTACTGTCTTTACTAACAGTTCACCAAATGTACTTAGCTACTGCCTACTAGACAACAGCAAATTAATAGGCTAGGCAATCATTAAATTTACAAGATAACCACAAGGAAATCAGTGGACTGGCAACCTAAATTAACCAGAGATTAAAGCTCGCCTAACTAGATGAGGCAGTGGGCTCATAGGGTGGAGTTGAGCGGTTGCATCAACTCGGGAGAGCAGGAGGTGGCACAATGGCTGTTGGCGCAATGGCTGATGGCGGTGAAGGTGCCGAGTAAGTGCATCTGATGCTGATGGAGGCAAGGGGTGAGTTTGTTGGGCTAATCCAGAATGATTTGACCTACACACAGAAAGGACCTGGAAACAGGAGGGTTGTCATCAACCGACTGGCTGTGCGATAGTCGATCATGCTTAAATCTGATCTTTGACAGTTGACACATTATTTTTTTCAAACTTGGACTTGGTTCCTGGAAGTTGCACACTTTATATTCTTATGTCATAGGCACTGTAATAAGAACTCCTCTGATATATTTTCTTTGACATAATATAATCATGCTGACGTTCCTGTATGTATGCCTCTGCAGATAGTGGAGAAACTTCTTATTGCTGCCGTTGCTGATGCTGACGTTGGTGTTAGGAGTTCAGTCTTCAAGGCTCTGTATCGAAATCCAACTTTTGATGACTTCTTGGCTCAAGCTGACATCCTGACTTCAATTTTTGTTGCCTTAAACGATGAGGTACGCTATATAGCATGTTTATCAATTATCATATAGAGTGGGCTATTGGATGCTTATAGATATGTTACCAGATGCTTTCACCACATTTAGTTGTAAAAGTATTGTTTTGGAACAAGGCCCTTAGGAAAGTAGTGTTTTAGTACAACATCTTTGCAAGGAAAAAAGGAATAGTCCTTGGCTATTTTATCCATGCTTGGAAATTCGAACCCAGAAGTTTGTTGTTCTCTTTGCACTCTTCCAGTTCATGTTCCCTTTATGTAGTTGTTGGTAGAAAGTAGTTTTCTGAACATTATGTCCCCTTGCTATCATTGACAATTCTCTTCTTTTTTTCCCATGATTAGGAGTATGGTGTAAGAGAACTGGCAATATTAGTAGCAGGCAGATTGTCTGAAAAAAATCCTGCATATGTACTGCCTGCCCTTCGTCGCTATCTTATACAGTTGCTCACTTATCTTGATCAAAGGTTTGGGGCACTAAAATTCTTGTGCTAATGATCAGTGCTGGTTTCAAATTCATACTGTGTTACTCCAACATCATGCTTCTAAAAGATCTTATGTTGTCTGCAGTATGGATAGCAAATGCAGAGAGGAAAGTGCTAGATTATTGGGCTGCTTAATTAGGAGCTGTCCACGGCTAATACTTCCTTATATTGCTCCAATCCACAAGGTTAGTAAGAATTGAGATCATTGCTAGTGTTTCTTGTGCTAGTATTATATCCTAGTTCCATGTTGTTTTCTTTCAGGCGCTGGTGGCTAGGCTTTGTGAAGGAACAGGACCAACGGCCAACATTGTGCTTGCTGCAGGAGTACTTGCAACTGTTGGAGAACTGGCCAAAGTGGTATATCTTTCTCTATCATGTGATGTTTATTTCATGTAGCCCTTCTACTTTTACAGAGGGTCCAATCAGGACTTTTCTGAAAGTAGAGGTGTAGGGGGCAAATTGGACTTTCTCTTGATGTTTATGGTTGTTTTTCTTGAAATTTGCATGATTTGACTTGTGATAGTTTATGCTTTGCATGATAGGGTGGTTTTGCAATGAGGCAATATCTTCCTGAGCTAATGCCTCTGGTTGTGGATTCTCTTTTGGATGGAGGTGCTGTGAGTAAAAGGGAAGTTGCAGTAGCAACCCTTGGACAAGTTATTCAAAGCACAGGGTACATGCGTTTTTTCTTCTCTCATCTCTTCACATATTGAGTGCACATTTTTTGTTCTCTCATCTCTGTACCTAACTTTTGTGCCATCTTGGCGTTGTCCTTCTTTTTTGAAGTTATCTTTCTAATGCAAAACATACACATTTGGGCACGCTTTTGAGAAAAAAAATCGCTGTCAAATTGATCTGTCTGCCAGTGAAAGTTTGTTATCTCTTTGTTTTTCTTATTAGTGTTAGCATATTGAGCATTATTTCCTACTCCAAACTTGAGGTTTAGAGAAAAGTAAATGTGAGTATTCACAGTATTTTGTTAACAATAGAGTATAGTGCAACAGTTCAAGAGTCATATGCCAAATGTGGAACCACCTATTCTTTAGCAGCCTCTCGCCATGGAATTCTTCATTACTGCACCTTAGCACATTTCGAAATATCAGAACTTTGTATTTTTTAACATTCCCCTAGTATCGCTGGAAACACGAATTTAGCAGAGCTAAGCTTGTTGTCCTTTAGATTTAAGGAGTGTAGAGCCCTTCTCGATAGCTGGGTTGATTCTGTTTCTTAACTCTGTAAATATCTGGATGTATATTCCCCTCTCCTCTTGTAAATATTTTCCCTATTATGTGATAAAATATATACTACCAAGGCCTTCCCCTACAATTTTTTTTTTGGTAAAATAGAAGTCATAGGCCAATCCTAACATTAATGGGCTCATTGGCCAAGTCGTTCTATAAACATTTCATGGCCAATCCTAGGTTTGAGTCTTTGAGAGTCTTCCTTTCTTAATATTTCACTTTCTTGGGTGGTATCTTATCCTTTGTGTTTGGAACAGTTACATGTTTCATTTCCTGCCTTGCCAGCACAAATGACTCTCGAGTCTTTACTCTTGGTAATAGTCTAATAGGTAAAAAAAGTTAGACCGCAGGGTCCCTGTGGCCTTTTAAATTAAGAAGAAACAACCAAGGCGCACACCATGCGGAGCACATGGCTTGAATGTGGGTGGTGGGCTGAGCGCACACCTGGGCGCATGCCACGAGCCAACAGGTCGCCGCCCAGTCACTAATGTGCAAACTAGCTGCATTATTACGTCGAACTACTTGTTTCCATATATGCAGACTTTTTTTTACTACACATGTATTGCTGTGGCTTGGTCATCTCTTATATTCTCTGATTTTACATGGATGGCCATCAGCTATGTTATTGCTCCCTATAACGAGTATCCCCCATTGCTTGGCTTATTGTTGAAGTTGCTAAATGGTGAATTGGAATGGTCGACTAGACTGGAAGTGCTGAAGGTATTTATTTGATTGATGCTTTGCTGTTTCATGAAACTTTATGCAATGCCCTTGTCAAGAAATAATGCAATATGTTTTCCAGGTTTTGGGGATTATGGGCGCGTTGGATCCTCATGCACATAAGCGTAATCAACATAATTTACCTGGTCAGCATAGAGAGGTTCTGCGGCCAACAATTGAGACTGCACAGCATATTGTTTCCATGGAAGAAATACCTACTGATTTCTGGCCATCTTTTTCGGCATCTGAAGACTACTATTCAACAGTATGATTTTATGTTACTTTTATTGGAAAGGTGAACACTCCTGTGTTAGCCCCTTTAACCTTAATCCTCAATCGCTAGGTTGCAATTAGTTCTCTCATGCGAATTCTTCGAGATCCTTCCCTTGCAAGTTACCATCAGATGGTTGTTGGCTCCCTTATCTTTGTTTTTAAGGTAATATTTCTATTTTAAACATTTTTTCCCTTCAACTATATAATTTTTGCAGGACCACTTTAATATTTCTTTGTTTTCTCTGTGATACATTTGGATCTAGTCAATGGGCCTTGGCTGTGTTCCTTATTTACCGAAGGTGAGAGAGTCAATCTCCTCAATTGTACATCGTCCTGTCCTATGCATTTATAGTAGTCAGGTTTCATTTGACTCTATTCGCATTTCACCACAATATAATCCAGATGTGATCCACTGTCTGTAACTGACTGCAATGCTCATGCATGAAACATTCTAGCTGATACCCAGGGCATGACCTTGAGTTGTTTTAGCTTTCTAACTGATACATGTTACTTCTGGAATTGCGACTGATCTGGGTCAACAACCAGTTTGTTGCATTAACTGAAGTCCTTTTCATGAAACCAATTCATGATTTATGTGACAGGGTTGTTTTGAGTTTAAATTGCTGGAGAACCTTTTTTTTGATCTCATGAAAACGTTGCACCTATGAAGTTTATCCAAACAGTCAGTTGTTTTTTCCAAGAATATCTGTGATCTCCATTTATCTAAAATCTTGGTTCCCCTTGGTTTAGTGAATCATGATCACAAGTTAAACCCCCGTAGTTCCAAGCTTTCAAATACATTAGGGTTGGATATAAGGCAAACAATTTGGCACATGTATGTCTTTGTGGGAAAATAGAGTAAGGTGCTACAAGGTACACGAAGAAATGTCTGAAATACTTCCTCTTTTGATTGGAAGGTTCTTCCTGAGTTATTCCGTGCTGTTCGTATGTGCGAGGATGGTGGTTTGAAAGAGTTCATAACCTGGAAACTCGGGACATTAGTATCAATTGTTCGGCAGGTAAGATGGTCCTTCTAGTGTTGCCCTTTTGGTTCATTCCATTTTTCGAATGTTCTTTCTGTTGCAGTTGTTATCCAGCTTACTGATCAAATTTTCCTATTTCAGCACATTCGGAAGTATTTACAGGACATGCTCTCTCTTGTCTCCGAATTATGGACTTCCTCATTTAGCTTGCCTGCACCAAAGCGGACCATACAGGGTCCGCAGGGTTCTCCAGTAATAATACTTGAATTTCTCTGTTATCTGTTGTTACTTTCTGTTGGCAGTATAATACTGCTTTGCACCTGCAGTTTCTAACTTTCCTATATGGGTCATACCGACATGTTTGCATGGGTTAGAAAAGAGAGAGAGATCAGTAAACTGCAAATGTATTATCAATCTTACCTTAGGCTTGATGCTCAACTTCAGTTATCCCACTTATTTTAATCGCCAAATGGTTGGTATGTCGATAATTGTATTCCACGCCTAGTATCATCTTTTGTCGCCACATGCTTCTGTGATGTGAGTTTGAGAATGGAGGGTTCGGGGTTTAGAAAATTACACAGAGACAGAATACTCCTTTTCACAGATGATGCTAGCGTGTTCTGTGGAGAGAAACTGAAAGAGTTGTTTCATTCCTTGTGCAAACTCTGAGCTGATATTGTACATGAGACTATGAGAGCTTAACGAAATAAGATGAGTGTTTCCAATTTTCCATATATCTTACTGACAATAACTATAAGAGTGCAAAGTTGGTGCCAAGATAGCCGTCGCAGTCCCTCTCCCCACTCTCACCCACACATATCAAAATTATTATCTCAACTGGTAATAATTGAATTTTCAGACATTTCTAGATAATATTGACACTTCCCAACACCACGTATTTCTGGGCAGGTAGCAACTAGTGTAGTCGCTTCGGAGATGCTAGAAAAAACTATGTTGAGTTCCTAAAAGTTGAAGTTGAATTGTTAAGTTTCTAAAAGTTATAGTTGGTAGTATTAATAAAACATATCAGGTTATAAGACTTACATATTAATCTGCTAGATAATAACATGTAGAATTGCTAGCGAATAAAGGTAGGGCTATTCTTGTTATGACGAAGTATGCTGTTAGCTGCCATGAAGTAATATGTATCCCCTTCATTCGAAAATAGATGGCATTCTAGTCATCTATTTATGCTCAACAATACATACCTTTTTACACTTCGAGGAGAATATTTGACAGTATTTCCTACTATACCCCTGCCACCATAAAGTTTCATGGTTTCCCAATCCACACCAAATACCATTGCTTAACTATCCACTGAAGTTGATAGTTATTAATTCCTATGAAATCCAGGATTGTGAGTTCTGTCTAGTTAGCTTGTCTTGCTGAACTGCTGACAATGATCAGTTGCACCCAAACTGATTCTTTGGCTGGGCAAGGGACTATGTTTTCAGACCATGTCTGTGAGAAGTCCAGTTTAAATGATATAATTTTAATGTATTCCTATAACTATGTCACGACCCACCGAAAATTGTTGAGTAATAGTTTTGTGATTCTGCTGTTTTCATGATTTTTGTAATTACCATATTGCCTCTCCAGGTTCTACATCTTGTCGAGCAGCTATGCTTAGCATTGAATGATGAGTTCAGGGTGTATTTACTCCATATTTTACCAAGTTGTATTCAAGTCTTGGGTGATGCTGAACGCTGCAATGATTATTACTATGTTCCTGACATATTGCACACACTTGAAGTGTTCGGCGGTATTTATCCATTTCTTATTTTCATGTCCTTAATATATGTTTGGTGAAACTTTAACATATGTTAACTTCAATGTCACCTTTGTAGGAAATTTGGATGAGCACATGCATTTGGTTGCTCCAGTGCTTGTTCGTTTATTTAAAGTGGAGCTAGTTGATATTAGACGGCATGCCATTGTCACTTTGACTAAGCTTATACCAAAGGTGCAGGTGGGTTGACATTCTGATCCAGTTTGATGTATCATATGATTTGCACCAAAATGATCTAAGTTAAAGAAGCTTCTGTACTTCTGTATTGCACTTCATGCATCTTGATATATCTTGTCCAGGTTGGTACTCATGTATCAGCGTTAGTGCATCATCTGAAGCTCGTCTTGGATGGGTAAGGCTTATGGTTAGAAATAACTTATTATTTATAGCGCATTGTTGGTTTCTTGAGATTTTTTTATAAGCTGTTTTCATAGCATATTTATGATCATCATCTTATTTCTGCTTTTTTTGAACTGAATTCTACTTTTATCAATTTAATACTTTTTGTTTTGTGCATAACTTTTCTTAATTTGGGTGTTATTTCCCCTCCCATGAGTAGAAACAATGATGATTTACGGAAAGATGCTGCAGAGGCGCTCTGCTCGCTCGCACATGCTCTTGGAGAGGAATTTACAATTTTCATACCATCGATTCGTAAACTTCTTGTGAAGCACCATTTGCGGGTACTCCTATTTTGATTTTATCCATGTACCCTTTTGATGTCGTGGCTTAATTCTTCATATTTTACTTGTTACAGTACAGAAAATGGGATGAGATTGAAAATCGACTACTCAGGCGAGCGCCGCTCATCTCCGATAACTTGTCAGTACAAAAGTATACACAGTGTCCACCTGATGTCATTAGTGACCCTCTTGAGGACTTTGACGGTGTTCCTTCAGAGGAATCTGATGAAACACAGCGGCAACCAAGAAGTCATCAAGTAACGTCCTTTGTTGTTTCAAATGAAATGTTATAGATTTCCCTGTATTCTGCTTCTAACTAATTGAGTTTTGAGACACCAGATCTCACTCTTGCCCTCGAAATCTTTCGACTGTGTTCAAAACTGTTATCACAATTAAGAAGACCTTGGTTTTTGTTAAAATCTTGAAGTACTATTTGTTCAGTGTTCTTAAGTAGGAACTGCAACAACCATATATACGCACCCACTTAAATATTCACGGTGGTCACACATATCAATAACCTGCATATGCACTTAAAGGTGATGTGACCACTTTGCTGACTATTTTCTGTTATATAGAAAAAAAACACTGTAATCTATGTCGAGATGATGCTCATATTCTTCCTATACTGTGCCTTTGCTGAGATGGATGCTCATATTCTCATCAAAATATCAGGTGTCCTTCCCAATCTCTTTCAGTTTTTCCTTCCCAACATTTATTTATGAGAGATTCTGGTAAATTGTGAGAAAAAATAAAGATCACCAATGCTATTTTGTGTTACTCCTCAATTCCTGTACCCACAGCTAAAACCACTTACGTTTTGAATCGGTTGGAGTGTCTGTTGGAAGGATTTTGGGATGCTTGTTTTACATAGTTATTCTTGATTAAAACAACTTTGAACCTCGTGAGAGTTTTCTATTCCGAGGGCTGTGTTGCTTGCTATGTAGCAGGCTGCCATCTGTGTGTTTCTCTCTTCTTTCGCTGTTTGTAGCCATTGGGTAGCAGATTATTGTAATTTATTGTTTCGCTTCTCTTGTAAAATATGATTAAGGTAACCCTTCTAGTTTCTTGCTTATACTTAATTTAGAGTTTTGGCTGCTGCAGGTCAACGATGTTCGCTTGAGAAGTGCTGGCGAGGCTTCCCAGAGAAGTACTAGAGAAGATTGGGCTGAATGGATGAGGCACTTCAGTATTGCGCTTCTTAAAGAGTCACCATCTCCAGCTCTACGCACCTGCGCAAGACTAGCACAGCTCCAGGTGAAGCCGTTGTAGCTCTTTATAATGTGTTAGTCATGCTGTGAAGTATTTTCTGACATAAATGTCCAGCCTTCTGTTGGACGCGAGTTGTTTGCTGCGGGTTTTGCAAGTTGCTGGGCCCAAATGACTGAATCATCACAAGAGCAACTAGTGAGAAGTCTCAAGACAGCATTCTCATCTCAAAATATACCTCCAGAAATTCTTGCAACGCTGCTGAACTTGGTAATTATGCTCTTAAGATTATTTTTTACAAAACTCACCATTTGTTTGTAATGTTTTCTTTTATTAATTGTTTGCTCCTGTAAATAGGCTGAGTTTATGGAACACGACGAGAAGCCCCTTCCGATTGATACTAGGCTACTTGGTGCGCTTGCTGAGAAGGTTAGCTTTCTTATTGCTGTTTCTGTGTCTTCGGCAAATTTTGGCGATCTTCATGACTGTGTGTTTTTATTGAAAGTTCTGAACTATCTTTTTCAGTGTCGAGCATATGCAAAAGCCCTCCATTATAAAGAAATGGAATTTGAAGCTGTATGTTCCAAGAAGATGGGTGCAAATCCTGTTACGGTGGTTGAATCCCTTATTCATATTAACAATCAACTACACCAGCATGAGGTTTGTTCTTGTGTCACATGAGAGGATAAAAGAGTTATCTGTCTACAGTTTTAAATCCCTTTTGTTATTTATACAGGCAGCTATTGGAATATTGACTTACTCGCAAGAGCATCTAGAAGTTCAGTTGAAGGAATCCTGGTATATTCCCTGTTACGATGACACCTATGATCCATTGCTGCTTTATTTAGTTGGACAAAGGATTCCTTCTTTCACATATTTTATGATCCCTATCTGGCATTTGTATCTACTGCATTGTAACTAATGGCTCATAATGATAACATGGATGAGAACTTCGCTGAAATACGATTATCATTTGTGATGCTTCAAGCTTCTTGTTTTATAATCTGTTTAAATTTTGTGCAATGTAGGTATGAGAAATTGCACCGATGGGATGAGGCTCTAAGGGCATATACCATGAAGTCATCTCAAGCGTCTGGCCCATTGCAAAACTTAGATGCTACATTGGGTAGGGCCATTACTTCTTTTTTTGTTGCATAGTACACCATTCGCAAAGCTTGTCACTTACCAATCACGAGAAATATTTTCCCTGAATATTAAAGCATCCAGAACCCCGACTTGAGCATCTTGTTAATTAGCTAATCGTGGAAGCCATTTTGGTCATTTCTGTGCAAAGCATGATTGTGTGGTGGTTAAAAAAAGGCAAAGAAAATCACGTATAGTTATTTTGCCTTTTAATTTGTATAGAAATCTTTCTTTAGTATGTTATACGGATGTAGCTAACTGAAATCATGCTTATGTTAGGGCGGATGAGGTGCCTAGCATCCTTGGCTCGTTGGGAAGATTTAAGCACATTATGCAGGGAGCAATGGACCGGTTCAGAACCATCTGCTCGTCTGGAAATGGCTCCAATGGTTGTGGATATTTCTTATATCTGTTTATAGGTAGCTTGTAACATGTAAATTCATATTTTTTATTTTTTTTTGTTTCTATAGGCTGCAAATGCTGCCTGGCATATGGGTGAGTGGGACCAGATGTCTGAATATGTTTCTCGTCTGGATGATGGGGATGAAAACAAGCTCCGCTCGTTGGGTAATACAACCGCTAGTGGTGATGGAAGCAGTAATGGTGCTTTCTTTAGGGCTGTTCTTTCAGTTCGTTGCAAAAAGGTAGAGTATTTTCCTGTTTTGAACTTCTGATTATATTCTTTAAAAATTTGATCATATTTTGCGAAATTTTGTGTTCTGTTTACAGTATGAAGAAGCCCGTGTATATGTTGAGAGAGCTCGGCGTTGTTTGGCAACTGAACTTGCTGCATTGGTATGACATAGACATTATATACTCTTTCGTTATGATTTAAACGATTTAAGTTTTGTCTGAATTTCCTTTCCATTATGTTATTCATTTTTTGAGAATATGTCCAACTTGGGTTAGCAAGCCTATTGTATGCAAGGGAGCCTGAAATCATGCTCTTACGTAGTTCCACTGTGTTGCTACATGTTGCTTCTGCCCTGTATTCTGCTGTGTCTATTTGTCTTCATGCCTGCGAGCGGGCCACCCATCTTGGCACAGAGTTCACCTTGGGTCCATTAGTCATGTCTAGTTCATTGTTCATTTGTTCTACATCTACATTGGTCAAAAGCACTGATTTTGCTTCTTTTTGTCCATTGGTGAATGGAGAGTTGATCATCAAAATTTGGGTAGGCTAATTTTACCCTTTCATAGCTGTGCAAAGGAACTGTACATCTAAACATACCCAAAGCTGATGTTCTCTGTCCCTAATGACAATAGCTATGTAATGGATTTACAGTAGACTCAATGAAATACTGTATAAAAACCCTAGGCATGTATATCAGGGCTGCATATGCCAAAGAAAATGTAAGACCTGAAGGTGCATCATTTGGCACCTTGAAGGGCCCAAAATGGAACTTTCGAATATAGTAGCACCCCCTCCGTTTTTATATATAAGGCCACTAAGTATTCCGAGCCAAAACTTTGATTAACAATTGGATTGATAAAAAATAAGTTATATAACACCAAAAACATATCGTTGGAAACATCTTTATGAATGATCAATGATGTACTTTTGGTGACATATAACTCATATTATGTTGGTCAAAGCTCTACTTTGAAATGTGTGGTGGCCTTATATATATAAACGGAGGGAGTAAGAGATTGTATGTTGCATTGTCTAAGATCAGGCATTGATTTGGGAATCAGAGGAAATTACTGTACGCTGGACAGATGCATGATAACAGGGGTTAAATTTGCTAGTGGATACAAATTATACCATTAAATTGTCATACACAGTTCAAATAGGGAGTGCATTGCTTAGTCTGTTCCGATTTGTTCTGTGGTTGTGGTACTCAAATGGTATTCACTGTTTGGGTGATCGCAGCAATTCTGAACTTTGAAGTTCAAAACAGTAAACCCTGCTTGTATTTTGTTCAAAGTTGAGCTAAATGCCGTTGGCCACACTAATTTTACGCCCATTCCAAGCAGCGCCTCACCTTACATATTAAAGTGGGCGTATGGCTAAGACTAGTAGTATCTGTAGCAATCAGAGAGAAACTTTTGGAACTCGTACATTCAATAAAATACAAGGATATAGTATAGACGCAATAACCAGTCTTTATACTTACTGCAGTGAATTATTGTTAGCACTTAGAATGCGCTTTCTGCTCTCAGATGTGTATCTAATTCTGTTCAAGAATTTAATTGTTTTACATACCTTAGTGCCGTGTTTTTCTACATGAAAGTAAAGGGGGGATATTTTGGTCGTTTTGACTGAAAAATTTATGGGAGGCTTTCTTGTGATGAACTGTCTGCACTTTAATAGGTTTAATTAACCGTGTTTTCCATCAAAAAAGGCTTATAAACTGTTTGCAAATTCCTTTTGCCCTTCAGTATACCAATAATTATATGTTGCTCATTTGTTAGGTACTTGAGAGTTATGAGCGTGCTTATAATAACATGGTGCGGGTTCAGCAGCTTTCAGAACTGGAAGAGGTATTCTAATTTTGGTTTTATGCTCTGAAGAAAGTTAGTCACTGTTTTACTAACAAAAGGTGTGTGATTCAGGTGATTGATTACTGTACTCTTCCTATGGAAAGTCCAATTGCTGATGGGCGAAGGGAACTTATCCGTAATATGTGGAACGAGCGCATTAAAGGAACAAAACGGAATGTCGAGGTCATATGATTTCTTTGCTAACGAATGCTGTGTTGTATAGCCTGCATGATTCTTGTTCTCCATATTGACTTCGGAAAATTCCTCAGGTGTGGCAAGCCCTACTTGCTGTTAGAGAGTTGGTTCTTCCTCCTAATGAAGACAGAGATACCTGGATAAAATTTGCGAAACTTTGCTGGAAGAGTGGACGTATTAGTCAGGCTAAATCTACTTTAATCAAACTCTTACAGGTGAAAATAGTACTAAATGACTCAATGTTAATCAGGGTTTTCCTGTTTAACTTCGCAATCCTCCTTATAAAGCAAATAATTTCTTCTAACACATGCAGTTTGATCCGGAATCTTCTCCTGAATTGACACTGTATCATGGGCATCCTCAAGTAGTCCTGGCTTACTTGAAGTACCAGTATGCTGTTGGAGACGAGCTTAAACGAAAGGACGCATTTTCTAGGCTACAGGTAACTTTGTTTTGTCCTTTTACTCTGACAATACATTGCAGCGCCCACATATTCATATATTCATACTGATGCACCCTTGTTTTCGGTGGGATAGGATTTGTCTATGCAGATTGCTACTGCCACAAATACTTACTCTGGAATGTTAGTAAGTCAAGGTGCTGTATCTAATGCTGAAGTACCACTTATTGCTCGTGTCTATTTGACACTTGCTGGCTGGAAGAGAGCACTGTCTCCCGGGTTAGATGATGATGCCATTCAAGGTCTGAAAAACAGTTTTTTCACTCATTCTTCGCCTTTCTTTAATTTCCAATAATTCTGAATATTTTTTGCCAGAAATATTGGTTTCATACAAAAATGCCACACTAAGTGCCAAGGAGTGGGGCAAGGCATGGCACTCTTGGGCTTTGTTTAACACTGAAGTCATGTCCCGATATACTTTGAGAGGCCGTCCAGATTTAGCTGGAAAATATGTTGTTGCAGCAGTAACTGGATATTTCTACTCTATTGCGTGTGCATCTACAACTAAAGGTGTCGATGATAGCTTACAGGTAAAACTACATTTTCTACTATTTTTTGTTCTGCAAAGTAGATTTTGAGCAAAGGCTTATATATAATATCTAATCCCATCGCATTTCTGAATGCTTTTTAACGCCCTTCCTAGTGTCAGACTGGCAAAAGTTCAATATCTGGTCTGTTAGTCATTTTCACACTATATTTACAAGTCTAGAAAGGTGATCTATTAAATTATTCTTCTACATCTCCTTGGTAGCATGAGAAAATACTATTGTACTACAAGATTACTGAATACAAAATAGTTTTTCACAATACCTAGCTTCTTGAATACTATATTTCAATGATTATCTTTTGTAGGATATTCTCCGTCTCTTGACTCTTTGGTTCAACCATGGGGCTACCTCAGAGGTTCAAATGGCATTGGAGAATGGCTTTTCACTTGTGAAGATTGAAATGTGGTTGGTTGTGTTGCCCCAGATAATTGCAAGGATTCATTCAAATAATAGAATAGTTAGAGAACTGATACAGGAATTGCTAGTTCGAATTGGAAAGGGGCATCCACAGGTTTGCATTTTTCTTCTTTGCCTGAGAAACTATGCTTATGATTCTTATGCATTGCTATAGTGAATCCTAGAATCCCAGTTGCTGCTTTAAGAGCCAACTGACAAAACGACCTGTCTTCCTATCCAATGATCTAAAGAAACAAGTATTTTTTTTAATGAACTGGAGTTATAGTAGAGGAAAGAACAAGGAGGAGGCCTGCCAGGCACTAGCACAGTCACATTGTTTTAAAAAACTACCAAGACTCAAGTAAATGGTTTGCTCCATGAAATAAATCCTGCTTCATTGGGTCAAGCTCTAGCGGGCGACTGGCCACCAGCACACCCTAGACTGAGTGATGCTTGGTTCTTGTTGTATCACTCATTTTTAGTTCCATCCATGCTCACCGCAAGTCCGCAAGTTTTGCTGACTTCTTAAATTTAAACTATGCTTCCTTTGCTTTTCCTGATATTTTGAACAGAGTTATAGTGGAGGATAATTGGAATAATGTTCTAAATGGGAAGAGAGATTTCAAAATTAATATATAAGCCTTGTTGTTTGACAATCTTGTTTGTCTTACCGTACTACTTTTTTTCTAGTGTAGGTTTGTTATTTCATGCTATACTTCTGCTCAGGAAACCTATGTACCAGAATACTGGTGCTCAGTAGCCATACTGACCAGTATGGCTGGTAACTGTCCAGTATCCAATAGAAAGTTAGACCCTGCTTTTGTGAACCTGTGTTGGGATAATTCTAATTTTAACTTTGGCCACTCCTTTGACATTTCAACCAGGCATTGATGTATCCTCTTTTGGTTGCTTGCAAATCAATAAGTATATTAAGGCAGCGCGCAGCACAGGAGGTTGTTGATAAGATCCGGCAGCATAGTGGAGGCCTTGTTGATCAGGTTAGCACCATAACCTTCTAAGCTTCTGTGAAGACACATAGCACTCCTGACTCTGTTGATGTTTGTTGCTCTCTAGGCACAGCTCGTTTCAAAGGAACTGATACGAGTTGCCATTTTGTGGCATGAGATGTGGCACGAAGCTCTTGAGGAAGCTAGCAGGATGTACTTTGGTGAGCACAATATCGATGGAATGCTTGCAGTACTTGAGCCATTGCATGCAATGCTTGAGAAGGGGGCTGAGACAATAAAGGAGAATACTTTCATTCAGGTAGCGTCTTCGCCAAAACTTTACTCGAGTCCCCATCAAAGTATATCATAGCATAAATCCATTTCTCTTGCCTAATGTTTGAGCTACTTTTCATGAGAGATTTCATTTATCCTTACATCATGGTCTGTTTTGAACAGTAGATCATTTGGTGCCTTGACCTCATTGAATTAGCAAAGCCTAGTATTGGTTTTGACTTTGAATTTGTTTTGTTAAATTTTTGATTATTTATGTTATGAAAACTTATCCAGGCTTATGGACATGAATTACTTGAAGCTCATGAATGCTGCTTAAAATATCGTGCTACTGGGGAGGATGCTGAGCTAACCAAGGTATATATAAGAGTGTCAATACACCAACTTTTGTACTACTCCCTCCGGTTCAAAATAATTGCCCAAAAATGGATGTATCCAGAAATGTTTTAGTGTGTAGATACATCTACTTTTGGGCAATTATTTTGAACCGGACGGAGTATTGTTTTTCATTGAGTAGTGCTGAGGATGACTTCTGTGTTCTGTAGGCATGGGATTTGTATTACCATGTTTTCAGAAGAATCGACAAACAACTCCCAAGTCTTACAACTCTTGATTTGCATGTAAGCATGTTATATTATGTTTGTCCTGCAGTTTGTTTCGTTTAGCTCCCTGATTGATCATGTGATGTTTCTTTCAGTCTGTTTCACCTGAGCTTCTCAAATGTCGAAAGTTGGAGCTGGCTGTACCAGGAACTTATTCCGCAGGTACTCAACCAGGGTTATACCATTTGTTGTAGTTATCTAGTTCTTTCAGGAACTCTTACTCTTCTCTTTTGCCTTGCCGGCTCTACAAAACTCTAAAAATTCTCAATTGTGGGATGGATTATCTGTAGCATGCATGGGCTATCAGTACCAACATTTTGATTATCCACTACTTTATCCTATATTCTGTGTCATCAACACCCCTTATTTGTATGTATATATTGGGTCTCTGCTGGAACCATGCAATACATGATTTGTATATGTTAAGTGATGGCAACAATAAAGCAATTTGTTTAGAACAAATGTATCTTTTTTTTGTTCAAATTAGATTTTTGACATTGTGATTTGTGAATCAAGCTTTGGTTCCAGATTCACCCCTTGAACTATGAGTATTTTGTACATCAATTGATTGTTATATATCGACTTAGAATTCTGACATTACGAATTGAACTTCTCTTCCAGATTCACCAGTTGTGACTATCGAGTATTTTGTTCCACAATTGATTGTTATAACATCCAAACAAAGACCGAGGAAACTGACAATTCATGGAAGTGATGGCAATGATTATGCATTCTTGCTTAAAGGTCATGAAGATTTAAGGCAAGATGAACGTGTTATGCAGGTTTGTATTTGGATTACAAGTTCTTTTTTGCACTGATTTGGCTGGTCCATGTAGCAATAGGGCACGGAGTAGCAAGCATATCTTTACATCTTGTGCCCATAAATAGTTTTGTCCTACACATTCATCTGAGGCCAGCTCTTTCTTTTGCCCGCGCCCTTGTGGTTTATCATCTGACAGAGAACGATTCCTTATCACTATGACTCTTTGTTCCATATCTGATCTGAAATAGGCATCTTGGGAAATACCATTAATCCAAAACAATAACTTTTCTCATGCCCATGATTAATAAACTAGCCTGATCTTACATAGTGATACACAGGTTAAATTTGGATGAACAATTGCTTAGTGAATTAAACTGTTCTTTGAAGCCCTGATAGTAAAGTATTTTTTTTCGAGAAAACGCAAAGGACCTTTGCGTTTCATTTCATTGAAAAGGAAGAGTATGATTTACAACCTCCTAGGAGGCGGGATACAACAAGATGTAGGCTAACTTAGTGCACATCCCAGGTGGAAGGCAAGACTACCCTAAGCCCTCTTGCGCCTGCTCTAGCCCATAGATTGGCCTCGTCCTTGATCATGGAGACAAGGGTTTGGACAGAGGGCTGGCTTCCCTGGAAGATGCAGTCATTACGGTGTTTCCAGACCATCCAAGGGGTGAGGAGCGCAGCAGAGGCGAGTCCCTTTCGCAGAAGCTTGGGGGTTTGCTGTTTGGCCTGCACCCACCAGTCCATGAGGGTGCTCTCGCCATTTGGTGCTCTTGCCGTCATCCTGAGCCAGGCAAGAACTTCATGCCAGATGGTTTTGGTGAAAGGGCACACTAGCATGAGATGATGCATGGTTTCTGGCGCCTGGTCACAAAGAGGGCAGCGAGTGTGGTGTTGCAAGCCGTGTCTTGCGAGGCGGTCTGCAGTCCAGCACCTGTCCAAATTGGCGAGCCAGTGGAAAAATTTCACACGTGGTGGTGCCCAGGTCTTCCAAATCAGCTTCCAGGAGTGGCAAGCTACCGAACCATGGAAGGTTGCCAGATATGCAGAACGGGCAGAGTAGCTGCCGTCGTTAGTCCACCTCCAAATAAGCTGGTCCGGCTCGTCAGTAAGGGCGGTGTTCTGGATGTTCAGCCAAAGATGTAGGTATTGCCCAATCTCGGTGATGCCGAGGACGCCCTGTATGTCCCTGGCCCAGCTGTTGCCGTTTAGGCCTGCTGCGACGGTGGTGGTCTTGCGTCGTCTCTTGGGGACGCAGCTGTACAGCTGTGGCGCCAGCTCGCAGACCGCTTTACCTTGGAGCCAAAATAGTAAAGTATTTTAGAGAAGCTGGAGCCTATCTGTAGTATTCAAACAATCAACACTTGGGGCATAATCTGTTAGTATGGTGTCCTCATAAGCTACACAGAAACGACCTTAGATATTTGAAGCTACCATTTTCTTGTGTAATTCATTTTTTTTATTTATCTAATTAGCTTTCGCCTTCATTTAGCTTTTTGGTCTGGTGAATACTCTCCTGGAGAACTCTAGGAAAACATCAGAGAAAGATTTGTCAATCCAAAGATATGCTGTTATTCCTTTGTCTCCTAACAGTGGATTAATTGGATGGGTTCCAAATTGTGACACGCTTCATGCTCTGATCCGTGAATACAGAGATGCAAGGAAGGTTAGTCTGCCTCAGTAGTTGGTTCCCTTTTGAAAGAAGATAAACATGCTCTACTTTAGTCATCTGGCAATTAATTTTCCTATTTTTCTTGTCCAGATTTTCTTAAATCAAGAGCACAGACTTATGTTAGCATTTGCACCCGATTATGACCACTTGCCCCTCATCGCGAAGGTGGAAGTATTTCAGCATGCCCTGCAGAACACCGAAGGAAATGACCTTGCAAAGGTACTACGCTGTCTCTTGTCTCTGTGCGTTATAAAATAGAGCATGTCAATTTTGATGCTTTCTTTAGACTATGTTTAATCTGCTTCAACAAAATTGTGATAGGTTCTCTGGCTGAAAAGTCGAACTTCTGAAATATGGCTAGAGCGGCGTACAAATTATACAAGAAGCCTGGCTGTTATGAGCATGGTATGAGTTACTGCTATAAAATGTTATGCATATGAGATGCTCCTTTCAACTTAAGATGCTGAAAAGGTAATTTTTCCAGGCTGGCTATTTGCTTGGTTTAGGAGATCGGCATCCAAGCAATCTTATGTTAGATCGCTATAGGTATGTCTACGAAGCTATTGAAGTAGCCTTACCTACTGTGAATTTGTCATTGTTGTCTTGAATTTTAATAAAATGATTTTCTTGCTTCAGCGGGAAAATTTTACATATTGATTTTGGCGATTGCTTTGAGGCATCAATGAATCGAGAAAAGTTCCCTGAAAAAGTAAGTGGGCTGTGTTCTGGGCTTTATCCCTTGCAAATTACCTGTTAACTTGATGCTATAGTTTTGTTCAGTCTTGTCTTGTATTGTAAGACTGTTGTTGAATTCACGACTTTTTTTTTTGTTACGGAACTTACTTTTTTTTATGTATGGTGTAGGTACCATTCCGTTTGACTAGAATGCTCGTGAAAGCTATGGAAGTTAGTGGTATTGAGGGTACTTTCAGAACAACTTGTGAAAATGTGATGCAAGTTCTTCGAACAAACAAGCACAGCGTCATGGCTATGATGGAGGTAAGTAATTCAATTCTTGTATAGTACATAGCACCTTGCCTGACCAATATTGTACATTTGAAAATAGACTGCAGAAATAAATTTTCACTTGTTTAGACCCTAAGCTGGCCCCAAGTCCACATTTTGTCCGAAAACTTAAAACCATCTAAAATAAACTCTGAACTTCCAAACAGTTCACTTTACCCCCTTACCTGATTTTAGAAGGGTTTTCATCATATGGGGCGCCGAAGTGTCAAATACTACGTCTATCCATAAATAGACGTTTGAGATTTGTCTAAATCTGGATATATCAAGCCGCTATTTGGCGTCTAGATACATCCTGATTTAGACAAACCTCAGACATCTATTTATAGACGGAGGGAGTAGTTCTTTTTAGCGTATGATCTTATTTTATTTATTAATCACACAAAATACGTCAGGTGGAAAAACACATAAGTAAATACTACAACAAAGATCCCTGATAAAACAAAAGTTACATCAAGGTATTTCGAAACAGGGTGGTTGTTTGGGTTTGTTTCTTGGGTATTTAATTATTTTGGTTTTCTGAAATTAGCAACCAAATTGACGTACGAATTAATGGAAACTAAAAGTTCGGTTAACTGAAGACTTCAGTTCAGTTTCTGATTCGACAAAATGAACCAACAACAAGATTAAGAAATGAGAGAAGTGAATGTGGTATCGCAGAACCATGATCTCTGCCATGGAGGAAGCAGGACCGGAAGACTACACAAAAGAATGATGCAGGAGAACCACTAGCAAAAAATACTTCACGCCATCGCAGCCACCACCGCTAAACTAGGTCAAAGCATCAAGAATTGTGGATCCATGAGACATAAATACTGCTGTTTGCCATTTGGCTGAAATACTAGCATCGTTTTCGTGGTCCAAACTGCATAGAAACAAAGGGCCATACTAACAGAGATTCATCATGTGCAATGTGTATCTGGTTAGCATTTTGGGAACTGAGAATACTCAAGGAAGTCAATTGCAAGTCAGCCATAGGCCCTTGGGAGGAAGTCGGTTCACTTATTTCACGCACATTCTGTAGAGAAAGTTCACGAAAAGATAATACCCGTGGATTAGGCGAGGACTTGAAGCTTTTGCCTGGGCAAAGCAAAATGCACATGCACATGCACATGTCTAGCTAGGTGGATCGTTGCTGCTTAAAGGCAAACACCCCCGTGTTCCTGGCAGCTGCCAAGTGTTGCTGTGTGCTAGATCAGCCCATGGCCACTTATTTTTTCATAGCCTATCCTGCTCTGTTATGCTTCATCTTGTACCTAACCAGTATGTTTTGTGATATTTATTGCTATACAATCTCTAATCTATATTTATTCAGGCATTTGTACATGACCCGCTAATCAATTGGCGGTTGTTCAATTTCAATGAAGTTCCTCAAGTTTCAAACCATGGAAATGCCCATACTCATACAGTGGTGAGTAGCGAAGAAGCTGCTCCTAATGAAGAGCTCATGCAACCTCCTCGTGGAGCCCGTGAGAAGGAACTGCTACAGGTTTCCTCCTTTTCTCATGCTTGCTTGTATTATAGTTTCTTGACCACATCCCCATAGTGGTGACCGTTATGTTGGCTATGCAGGCGGTCAATCAACTCGGTGACGCTAATGAAGTTTTAAATGAGCGTGCTGTAGCTGTCATGTCTCGGATGAGTCACAAGCTAACAGGACGTGACTTTTCTTCTGGGTCAGCAATAGCAGGAGCTGGCAGCTCCATCCAACATGGTAGTGAACATTTAGCCTCGCTAGATGCTCGGGAGGTAGAACCTGGATTATCTGTGAAGGTTCAGGTTCAGAAGCTTATACTTCAAGCGACTTCTCATGAAAATTTGTGTCAGAACTATGTCGGGTATGTATTGTTATTTTACCATTGATAATCTTAGGCATGGATGTTATGCTCATAGGATAATATACACCTACTCTTGAGATAGTGCACTTCATAAACATAACAGAGAATTTGCATTGCACTATAATATGTTAGAATGTTAAAAATAAAAAAATCAGAAATATCATAACCATGTGTGCAAACAAGACAAGGTTATTATAATAGGTGCATAAGAACGGACCTAAGATTATATTTGTATGGTCATTTAGTTTTAGCAATTTTGTTAGTTGACCATTGAATTTTGCCACCGCTCACTGTTACTTTGCTTGTTTCATATTCTGTTTAACAGGTGGTGTCCCTTTTGGTGAGCTCTGCTAACCAAATCTCATGTACATACTGTAAATACCGTGTACATAGGTAGTAGGCATGTTGTATCGTCTTCTTATTTTCGATGAATGTGGTATATCCTGTATCCTAACGTGTGCAGTGCTGTAAGTAATCACATATGTTAATAGAACCAATTATTGGCCCCCTTTCCCCCTATGTTCATGGAATTACCGGGAGCTACTCAGTCAGCTCTGTAAATCGGGTTTGTGTTTCTTTTCCATCGCTGGAAAACAGGGTGCTGACTTGTTCCCATTTTTCTATTTTTACCGTATGCAAAAATACCCTTCTGCCGTTTGCCTTCCCGTTTTGGCTCCTTCTGCTTCCAATAGGTACCTGTTCACGTCCTTGCCTCTCCTGGACCTGGACTACTTGAAGGCATGCCCACCGGGTGAGGACACCATTTTGCCATGGATGTGCTACTTCTGACTTAGTTTATGTGTACAAAAATAAGTATTAACTTGCGTATGGTATATACTTTAACTCAACATTTGTTTCATTTCATCTTCTAAAAGAAAAAAAAAGTTGTTTCATTTGGGTTTGATTGGGACAATTCTACAGTAGGAATTTGGTTTATTGTTGGATAAACAGCAAAGCCAAAAAGTCTAAAAAGAGTGAGCATCACAAGTAAATCCCAACAGCTGCACTTGTCACTTTATTTTATTGAAAAATAGAGAAAACATGGAAAGCAGTTAAGCAAAAAAAGATTTAACTAAACACCGAAATCTAAGTTGGCTAGCTACAACAAAGAAAAACTAAACAAAGATATTAGGATAACACTACGGGTGGTGCTGCACCAAGCCTCATGCCTGCGGACGGATCTTTTTGCCTAATTATGCATGCATGCAGTGATCATCTCTTAATGCTTAAATTAATAAAAATCTTTATCTCTTAAACCGATAATTGGGCTTAGTTGCGAAGAGACCTTCGAAACTAGATTCCACGTTAAACTTTTTTTCGTAAGTAGTTGCTAGATTGTTGTCACTAACTTACCAGATTATTCACTACTTACTTACCAGACTGTATTAAGTTGGTTGGCAGGCCACGTATGTCATCTGCATCAATGTAAAGTTTCGTGATACCAAATTTGTGTGGAATGATACCATCGCTTAGTTCTTAGAGACACTTGAACACCCGTTCATTAGTTGTGCATGACATTGCAATTTTTGAAAGTGAGTGAAAATTTATCTGATAACCATGTACATTTCACAAGCCTCAAGATTGTATCTTGCTCAACACATGCCCTTAAGATAGAAAGGAATAAAACTAGAGAAAATCTTGAAAAAATCTAGGAGAAGAACTTATCTCCGCAAACATTTCAGAAACACTGACAATTTTGATCGAACAACAAGAAAATACACAATTCTTAGAAGCTTTCAAGAACTTATCGAGTCCAACAATAGGTTGAACTCGGTTTTTACACCCCCGTTACACTAGATGCAAGCAAATTCGGCCACCGCTACAAGCATCTCGCATAACCGTCCCGGAGTCGTTGTCCTGGCATGCCACACTGTATCGCCTATCGGCTGGACTAGGCGACACCACTGCATGTCTGGAAACATACGCTGCCGAGCGCCCGCCATCACAAGTCACCACTTGCATCTTCCACTGTTTGTGTATCTTAGCCCTCCAATGGGGGCACCGCGGCTAGACAGGACGCTGCACACACGCCTCACAACTCCCATTGCCGACATTTTAAGGCTACCACTAACTAGCGGCTTCAGCGCTCACGAGACCATTTGAAAGAGCATGGAGCCCACATGTCTGGTTTTGGTAATTAATGATAATCCATATGGACTAATATTTGCATTGATTTATACTTGAAGGGTTTATCCATAGACAATGAAGTGATGACCAAGGTGAGTGATGCAAAAATTGGTCACGGGAGAGGTGAGCCCTGCGGCAAGTATGTCTTGAAGAAGAAGATTGAGTGAGCTGTCATGTGTACCTTTAAGACTTCATCATTATGATGAAATAATAAATTATTTAAGGTTGATCAAGGAGAAGCGCAAGATCAATATGATCTATCTTGGAGAAGAACATATATGCTTTAAGCTTGTCGTCCATTTTGGGATAATGCACATGTAAAGATGTGCCGAAGAAGAGGCTATCACATAGTGGAGTATGGGGGAGAAATTCACAAGACTTCACCACGAAAGTGCAATGAACAAAAGATGGTTCAACTTGAGGATGTCAAGATCATCATCATCTAGCTCGAGTGGAATGCCAAGTGGAAGTTTTTTTTCTTGATAAGTTTTCTCTTTTGCCGGTCTCATGTTGTTGGTTGGGAGACCAAGTTTTAGGATTCATAGCTATACTATTAGGTGCCTCTCGAGGGAGTTATTATAGATAAGATCCACCAGATATGATGTAAACTGAATATGGTACGATATAAACCAATTCGGGTATTTCCTATAGATATACTAGCCTGATGTGGGTGGTCTAAATTTCTACATAATAGGATCTAAGAGCTGTTGGATAAACCGAGAGAGAGGCCTCTCGGGTCAACCAATGAACTGGTGGATGTATTCTTGAGTCTTGCTTCGATGGAGGATTGTGTTGAACTTTGGAGTTTGTTGTGGAACTTGGATCACTTGAGTTGCTTATTGGATGAGTTGGTCTTTAATAGGAGCGGCAACCGCCTCTTGGCAACCATCTATGATGGCCACCGCCAATGGATGGATGGCCTTGGAGTCTTTTCCTACTCCGACTAGACTTACATGGGTCGCGACACTGTGGGGCACACGAGGTGGCGTGGCCGTGCACCGGCAGGACGTCGTGGAACTATTCTTGCGGTCATTGATGACCCTAGCGGCATTGGGAATGATCTCTGATGATGATTGCCCGGGATCTCGCGGTACGATCTCTGGCCAACGGGCGCAAGAGGCCATGTCGACATGTACACTTTCTATGACTTAAGTCCCTGAAAGTGAACTTTGGGACTTCTCATCTGCTTGTGCTTGTCTTAGCAGTGTTCTAAGCGAAGTCGGCTACAGAAACAACTCGTGCTCCTAGCCAACCAACTAAAGTTAGCCGGCATGTGGGTACAATGTATCCCATGAACCTGTCAGGATAGTTGCCTCTTCACACACTCTCCTCCATTGTTGACTTGCCCTTTCTCTCTATTCCTCTTATCTATTCTTGCATCTTTTAGAGGGAAAAGGGAGAGGAGATAAATATCTACATTTCCACCAACTAATATCTTCTCTTAGTGAGGGGGGACATTTTGGATCTAGATCTTGGATTTTTTTGGTTGCTCTCTTTGCTTGTTCTTCCACTCATATTCCTCCATAGCATTAGTTGTTGTACGTGGTGGGATATGAGGGAGAAGCATTCGATAATTTGTGTTCTTAGCATTACATTTGGTGCACCATTTTGAGTTCTCTACGGAGATTCGTGGAAGTGAAATTTGAGAAGCTAATTACTCTCGGGTGCTTATATTCGGAACTTGTTCCTCTTGGGTCCTTGGACCCTAGATGGCTTTGTGGCCTTGGTGGTGACTTCTTGGGAGCCTCCAGTTAAATTGTGGAGATTGTCCCAAGTGTGTAAGGATTCGGTGACCGCCTTCAAACACTACAAGAAAAGTTGCCATGGCCGACGAAGTTGAAGTCGCGCCGTGGTTGCTGGTGTACCATGGCCGACGATTTTGGTCCCTCCGTGGTGCATGTCAAAACTTTTTTTCTCGTTTTTGAGGCCACCTAGCCCGACGAAAGCGGCCAAAACGTCGCGTATGGTGGCCCGGGACGTGGTGCATCTCGAAATCTCGGGTTCGCCGGCCGAGTCAACGCAAATCCGCACCGCCGAGGGATGTAGGGCCCGGATGGCAGCCTCTCTGGCATTGTTTTTTCTAGATCGCGCCATCTCGTTCAACGTTCTCCGATCGAGCCGTTTACGATGCGGGATCATGGGTCCCGCATGTCATCCTCTATGAACCAAAATTCTTTCTATTCTTGGATTTTTTGACCCCCTGGCTACTTCCTTTTTCTTTTGATCCCTTGCCGCCTTGGAAACGTTGAGACCGCTGCTGCTAAATGGGACCGCATGTCATCCTCTATGTGCAATCAACTTTCTTTTCTTGGAGTTTTTTGGCACCTCAAATTTGGTCACTTGCCTTTTCTTTCGATCCCTGCCGCCTCTCAAACGGTGATACCGCTGCTGCTTCGGACCCGCATGTCATCCTCTATGTACTATAAAACTTTCTTTTCTTGAATTATTTTTGGCACCTCATATTTGGTCACTTACCTTTTTCTTTCGATCCCCGCCTCTCAAACGGTGATACCGCTGCGCTAAATGGGACCCGCATGTCATCCTCTATGTACTATAAAACTTTCTTTTCTTGGATTTTTTGGCACCTCATATTTGGTCACTTGACTTTTTCTTTCGATCCCCTGCCTCTCAAACGGTGATACCGCTGCTGCTAAATGGGACCCGCATGTCATCCTCTATGTACTATAAAACTTTCTTTTCTTGGATTTTTTTTGGCACCTCATATTTGGTCACTTGACTTTTTCTTTCGATCCCCTGCGCCTCTCAAACAGTGATACCGCTGCAGCTAAATGGGACCCGCATGTCATCCTCTATGTAAATCATGTTTCTTTTCTTGAATTATTTTTGGCTCCCGATATTTGGTCACTTGCCTTTTCTTTCGATCTCATGCCACGTTTGAAACGTTGAGGAACCTGCGGCTCATGGGACCCGCATGTCATCCTCTATGTACTATAAAAGTTCATTTTCTTGGTTTTTTTTCACCCTCTGATTTTTGGCAATTTCTTTTTTCTTTCGATCCCCGCCGCCTCTCAAACGCCGATACCGCTGCTGCTAATGGGACCCTCATGTCATCCTCTATGTACTATAAAACTTTCTTTTCTTGAATTATTTTTGGCTCCTCATATTTGGTCACTTGCCTTTTTCTTTCGATCTCATGCCAAGTTTGAAACGTTGAGGAACCTGGCTCATGGGACCCGCATGTCATCCTCTATGTACTATAAAAGTTTATTTTCTTTATTTTTTTCACCCTCTGATTTTTGGCTATTTCCTTTTCTTTTGATCCCCTGCCGCCTTGGAAACGTTGGGTAAGCTGCTGACTCATGGGACCCGCATGTCATCCTCTATGTACAATCAACTTTCTTTTTCTTTTGATCTCAAGCCGCATTTGAAACGTTGAGACCGCTGCTGCTAAATGGGACCCGCATGTCATCCTCTATGTACAATAAAGTTTTTTCTTGGATTATCTTTGGCTCCCGATATTTTGGCACTTGCCTTTTTCTTTTGATCTCATGCCGCCTTTGAAACATTGACTAAGCTGCTGGCTCATGGGTCCCGCATGTCATCCTCTACGACAATAAAAGTTTTCTTTCTTGGAGTTATTTTTGACCCCTAATTTCTGGCTATTTGCCTTTTTCTTTGATCTCCTGCCCCCTCGAAACGATGAGGACGCTGTTGGAAGGTCGGTCCCACATGTCATCCTCTATGAACAATAAAAGTTTCCTTTGATTGATTTATTTTGAACCCCTAATCAATTTCTGGATATTTCCTTTTTTCTTTTGATCCTGCCGCCTTGAAATCGCGAGGATGCTGCTGCCTCATGGGTCCCGCATGTCATCCTCTCGAACGGTAAATGTTTCTTTTCTTGGATTTTGTTTACCAAATGATTTTTGGCTTATTTTTTCTTTCGATCTCCTGCAGCCTTTAAAACGTTGAGGACGCTGCTGGCTCACGGGTCCCACATGTCAGCCTCTATGAACAATAAACGCCGAGGATCTGCGCCTCATGGGTCCCGCATGTCATCCTCTTAGAACGAAAATGTTTCTTTTCTTGGATTTTTTACCAACAGATTTTTTGGTTTATTTTTTCTTTCCATCCCCTGCCGCCTTTAAAACGTTGACGACGCTGGGCTCATGGGTCCCCGATGTCAGCCTCCCGTAGAACAAACATGTGATATCTTGATTATTTTGCAGACAATAAACAGTGTATTGCGCTCTGAGCTATTTCAAACGGATAAATTAAATCTTTATTTTTACATAAACAAACTTATATGTTGAATCTCCTTGTTTTTTTGTTTTTGCGAAGCATAGGACTTTCCTGTTTTGTTTAGAAAATTCCGAACTTTCCTGTTTTGGAGTGGGCTGAAATTGTACGAGTCAAAAGGCCAAGCACGATAGTTCGAAGGCCCAGATGTCCAGCTGCCCAATTGAAATCTTTCTTCTTGGATTTTTTTCACCCCGATTTCGGCTACTACATTTTTCTTTTGGTCCTGTGCCGCCTTGGAAACATTGAGACCGCTGCTGCAAAATGGGACCATATCATCCTCTATGTACTATATAACTTTCTTTTCTTGAATTATTTTTGCCTCCGATATTTGGTCAATTGCCTTTCTCTTTCGATCCCATGCAGCCTCTCAACGGTGATACCGCTGCTGCTAAATGGGACCCATGTCATCCTCTATGTACAATCAAGTTTCTTTTCTTGAATTATTTTTGGCTCGATATTTGGTCACTTACCTTTTCTTTCGATCTCATGCCACGTTTGAAACGTTGAGGAACCCTGGCTCATGGGACCCGCATGTCATCCTCTATGTGCTATAAAAGTTTATTTTCTTGGATTTTTTTTCACCCTCTGATTTTTGGCTATTTCCTTTTTCTTTTGATCCCCGCCGCCTTGGAAACGTTGAGTAAGCTGCGACTCATGGGACCCGCATGTCATCGTCTATGTACAATCAAGTTTCTTTTCTTGAATTATTTTTGGCTCCTGATATTTGGTCACTTGCCTTTTTGTTTCGATCTCATGCCACGTTTGAAACGTTGAGGAACCTGCTGGCTCATGGGACCCGCATGTCATCCTCTATGTGCTATAAAATTTTATTTTCTTGGATTTTTTTTCACCCTCTGATTTTGGCTATTTCCTTTTTCTTTTGATCCCCTGCCGCCTTGGAAACGTTGAGTAAGTGCTGACTCAATGGACCCGCATGTCATCCTCTATGTACAATCAAGTTTCTTTTCTTGAATTACTTTTGGATCCTGATATTTGGTCACTTGCCTTTTTGTTTCGATCTCATGCCACGTTTGAAACATTGAGGAACCTGCTGGCTCATGGGACCCGCATGTCATCCTCTATGTGCTATAAAAGTTTATTTTCTTTGTTTTTTTTCACCCTCTGATTTTTGGCTATTTCCTTTTTCTTTTGATCCCCTGCCGCCTTGGAAACGTTGGGTAAGCTGCTGACTCATGGGATCCGCATATCATCCTCTATGTACAATCAACTTTCTTTTTCTTTTGATCTCAAGACGCATTTGAAACGTTAAGACCGCTGCTGCTAAATGGGACCCGCATGTCATCCTCTATGTACAATAAAGTTTCTTTTCTTGGATTATCTTTGGATCCTGATATTTGGTCACTTGCCTATTTCTTTCGATCTCATGCCACGTTTGAAACGTTGAGGAACCTGCTGGCTCATGGGACCCGCATGTCATCCTCTATGTACTACAAAAGTTCATTTTCTTGGGTTTTTTCACCCTCTGATTTTTGGCTATTTCCTATTTCTTTTGATCCCTGCGGCCTTTGAAAGTTGAGGACTCTGCTGCCTCATAGGTCCCACATGTAAGCCTGTATGAACGATAAAGCTTTCCTTTCTTGGAGTTTTTTTACCCCTAATTTCTGGCTACTTTCTTTTTCTTTTGATCTCAAGCCGCATTTGAAACGTTGGGACCGCCTGCAAAATGGGACCCGCATGCAATTCTCCATGTACAATAAAAGTTTCTTTTCTTGGATTATTTTTCACCCTCATTTTTGGTCACTTGCCTTTTTCTTTTGATCCCCTACCGCCTTGGAAACGTTGAGTAAGCTGCTGACTCGTGGGACCCGCATGTCATCCTCTATGTACAATCAACTTTTTTTCTTTTGATCTCAAGCCGCATTTGAAACGTTGAGACCGCTGCTGCTAAATGGGACCCGCATGTCATCCTCTATGCACAATAAAGTTTCTTTTCTTGGATTATCTTTGGCTCCTGATATTTTGTCACTTGCCTTTTGCTTTCGATCTCATGCCGCCTTTGAAACGTTGAGTAAGCTGCTGGCTCATGGGTCCCGCATGTCATCATCTACGAACAATAAAAGTTTCCTATCTTCGAATTATTTTTACCCCTAATTTTTGGCTACTTCCTTTTTCTTTTGATCACCTGCAGCCTTTGAAACTTAGAGGATTCTGCTGGCTCATGGGTCCCACATGTCAGCCTCTATGAACAATAAACCTTTCCTTTCTTGGAGTTATTTTGACCTCTAATTTCTGGCTATTTCGCCTTTTTTAAAATCCTGTCGCCTTGGAAACGTTGAGAACGCTGCTGCCTCATGGGTCCCGCATGTCATCCTCTCAGAACGATAAATGTTTCTTTTTTTTTGGATTTTTTTACCAACTGATTTTTTCCGATCCTCTGCCGTCTTTAAAAACGTTGACGACGCTGCTAATACAAGCTCTTTCGCTCCAAGATCTTGCAAGTTAATAGAATAAATCATGGAATTATTAGGATATGTTTTAAATTTCAAATCCACTTTATGAATTTTTTAAAAATACCGTGATCCGTGTGGGTATGGAGCGATCAAGGATTTTCATATTGGCCATGAGCAGTTTCAAAAATTGCAACCGGATAATTCTAAATAAATAAAAACAACTTTTATGCAGAATCTCCGTGTTTTTGTTTTTTGCCATCATAGGATCTATGGTTCATTAGAAAAGGGCCGAAATTGCATGAGCAGAAAAGCCCATTTCTAGTTATTGGGCTTCAACAGCCTGAGCAAGTAGGCCTATAGCAAATACCATGTAGATGGCCGTTGAAACCCAAAAGTATTTGTTGCCTAGACTTGACATGAACCTTGCTATGCACACGACAATTTCAGTCCGATCCGTGTACGCAACACAAGATCAAACCCAACGTGTGAGGAAGCAGGTGGCAGCACACCTCCAGATGCTCAATCGTACACATATCATATAGGAGTTGTCGTATGTACATTAGTTCCGTATTGACATGTTTGTTTCTTTGGTTAACATGTGGGGTCCGCACAGTCACCTAGGTCGCACATCAACTTCTTTGCTCATAGTTGATGCATGTTTAGTGGCCTGCAGCAAGAATCGCTGCCCCCAGGGATGTACTTTACCCTTTAGCGGCGAAAAAATAGGAATGGTCCTCTCATGACTATGATCAACAAGAGGTGGCTATATTATAAAGGACGTACACACATTGTAATTATAGTGCTGAAATAAAGTCAATCCTAAAACAGCCATGCATGGGTTATAATATGAAGGCAACACGAAATACAAAAGCAGGGCAGTGTTCAAATAAACTGATTCAAACTAGTACATACTAAAAACAGTGTACTACTTCTCAACACTTCAAGCATAATAAAAAAGTGTGTCAGTGTTTTTTTAAAGGTAACACCGAACGGGCAATGTTTAAAGCAGGCTTAAACCACATAGCCGCTTGTCGGACACTACCCCAACTAACTCTGGGAAGGCTGATAACTCCCACAGTCTCACCTTCATCTGGCTGGAGGTTGCAGCGCAAAATTTTAGGGTATTGATTATGAAGATACTTCCGGTATGCTGTGTAGACGCAGTTTTTCCTCATGAATGGAACCAATGTGCCATCAGGAGCTTTGGATTCACGCTTCTTCAGGTTGGCAATGATCGGGTAATTGAGTCCGAGGAACAGAGAGTGGTCGCCGAGGCTGTTAACCTGCCTCCAATGAAAGTCCCCTGCACGTGCTGAAGAGAAGGGATCCTGCTCAAAGACGTAGGTGGCAACAGGAGGATACTGCCGTAGCTGAAGCCCATTAGCAGCATAGGGAATGTCATGAGGTACTTCAGCATTGGCAATCCCAATGTTGTTTACTGTAAGGATGATCATCAATCGCTTGCCATCAGCAGTTGGAGCGAGGAACCACGCGTACTGCTGATCATCCACCACCGGTGGCGGGATTACGAACATGGACATCGGGTTTTCTGCAATATTAGAAATGGAGACGAATAGGGTGTTACTGGCAACCATATTCAAACAGCAGCATTGTTCATCGTTCATGCTCACAGTATAAATACGACTATGTAAGCTAAGGACATTGGTCATTCATGTGTTCAAATCGAGTGTCCAATATATCAGTTATACTGCATGCATCCCACGAAACAAGTCTTAACTTCGCCAAAACTAGACACTAGTTAGTGTATACACAGTTATATACTACCTCTGTCCCACCGAAAGTGTCTGAGATTTGTCCAAATTCAGATGTATCTAGACAGTGAAAGCATATAGATACATTCAAATTTTGACAAATATATCATCTTAAGTTTAAGTCCTGTGTTGTAGTTAATTCCCTTTGTCTTAAGTGATCCAACGGTGTATATGATTAGATATTTGTATACAATATAGGAGTACAGACAATCTACCAGTTGGTCCAGTTTTAAACTGAGTATAGAGCTTCAATCATGACCCTTGGAGTGCTAAATCTAACGGTGCACAACAGCAGGATTCTCTGTGAAGAGTGCACATAGCTAACTCTACAATATTTTAGAACCATCACGTGAGCCTTGGGTCTACCCCAAAAAATGACCAAATATCTGAAACCCCTGAAGCATATGAATAACCCCATCAAAGAAATCGCTATTCAGCACTGCTACATGGATCAATGGAAGGTTCTTACGGTCTCAACTCTCAAGGAAACATCAAAGGAAAAGGTAGATAAGAAATGAGTGAGTGTTAGATGTACACATATTTTTAATTTTTTATTTGTTCCCTTCGTTTGCCGACTGATGGGAAGAAACATCATTTTTTGTAGGACCACTCTTGTTTTCGTATTTTATATATGCATTGCTGGCAATATTTTCTTTCGAAAACCATGAATATAGCTCGAGCTACATGTAGCATGGTTTTTGAAAATTTTGAGAGCTGCATTTTGAAGTTCCAAAGAAAACGGAGATTAAATACGGGTGTCAACAATGTTGTGTTCTACCAACATTCAAATGTCCAAATCAAAATATCTTATATTTAAGGTTTTGCAACAACAAAAAAATCTGACATATATTTTCCAACATTTTGTAACTTCAAAATCTATCAGATTCTGTCATTTTTGTGCGGCCCGAATATAGGGTATCTCAATTTCAGATTTTACACTCTGGTAGAATAATACATTCTCTACATAATTTGCATAAGCTTCGGGCAATTTGGCAAAGAAAAATCTAGCCGGATAAAGAACATAATTAAAAAAGGTACAGGTTAAACTAAGTAAATTAGGCATAACAAGTATTTCATTCTTGTTTAGTAAATAATTGGATTTTGATTGAGTTACTTTTCTAAGGGAAAAAAGGAGAAGGCAGATATTCAAGACACTTTTGGTGGGACGGAGGGAGTAAATCAAAAGTAAGAAAAAGTTATAACATGTTTCATGAGATGGAGTACTAAATAACGGCCATATGCATCTCTTCGATGCAGAGGCCGGGGTACCTCGCCCTCTATTTCGAGCAAAAATCAACTAGTTATATGAAACAATGGGTGTAAAAGTTAATCAAGAAGGGTGCCTTCATTGTGCTACGTTAACATTTGAGATACTTGTTAATTACATCCATATTCTGCAGTGGATAGAGTTACTAATTCAGGATTGCATTCACATACGGAGTATACTATGTTTGCTGATGACTGATTAGTACTAATTCGTTGCAAGCAACGGTTCATTCATATTCAGATAAAGGATGTGATCATTAAGTCATATACTTATGAAAGTCCTTATGCATCTCTCTAATGCAGATGGCGGGGGTCTCTCGTCCTCCTTTTGGAGCAAAAATCAATTAGTTATATATGAAACAATGGGTGTAAAAGGTTATCAAAAAGGGTGCCTTCATAGTGCTACCTTATCTTTTGAGATACTGGTTAATTACATCCATATTCTGCAGTGGCGTAGAATTACTAATTCAGGAATGCAATCACATACTGAGCATACTATGTTTGTTGGTGACTAATTAGTACTAATTCATTGCAAGCAACGGTTCATTCATATTCAGCAAAAGGCGGTGTGATCATTAAGTCATTTATGAAAGGTAAAATATAAACAAGGTAGTTCATGAATAACTTCATTGATTAAGGCAGTGTATCATGCAATGCAACATAAGGACTGAAAAAATACCATTTGGGGTGTCCCAGCAGTACGTCCAGCCCCTAATTTCGTCCACCGCAAAAACTTGGCCACCGAGTTCAATGGCATCACAGAACGCCGGCACAATTTGTTCAGGTGTAGGGTTCTTCAGCATTCTCCAGTCGCCACCCCCTTCAAGGTAGAAAATCCTTTTGTCGAACAAGGCGATGAGCTTGTAATCTGCGTACCTCCCACCTTTTGTGGGCACTTGGCAGATTACAATCTTCAACAAATTAATTGCTCGACTCCAGCAAAGATAGTATAACCAATCTTTAGTAGCAGGTTGATATGTAACACCATGACCAATCTTCGGATCAGGTGGGGATGGAAGGGGGATATGTCGCTCGGTGTAGACGTTCACAAGGCACCACTGGCACCCACGATGATCGGCGGCGGCGATCCAGTCGCCGTTCGCGCCAAGCCATTTTCTGTCGTGCATGAACGGCAGGGTGACAGAACGGCGAGGATGGTCAAGGGGCACCAGGTCGTACACGGTAACATGCAGACGAGATGCTGTCGCCACGAACCAGGGTTCATCGAACCAATAAGCAGGCGGAGGCATCAGCAGGCAGGGTTCATCCCAATGGTGCATCTTACCTTCATCATTGCTGATCTGGTCGTAGAGCTCCCTGGAACATGCGGCAAGTCGGACGGTGTAGGTAACGTCCAGATGCGCAGCGATGAGGTCGATGTTGTCGCCGGTGAGAGCCTCCAAGTGGCCGTCCCCGCCGCACCGGCAAAGCCTTGAATATTCCATCAGGTGAAGATGGATTTAGATGGATGGCGGATGCAACTTCGCTTGGGGTTTTCGGAGGAGAGGGCGAGCGCTATGGAAGAAACGATGCGCGCCGCGGCCGGGTGGGGTGAGGAGAGAAAGGTATAGTACTAGTGATGAGGCGTGGTGGGGATCGAGATCCTGCGCGTGCGCGTGATTCTGCGAGGGTGAAGAAAAAGATGATAGACATGCAAGGGGCAAAACCTAGGCAGTACTCTAGGCTGCTGCTGCTGCGACTGGGCGCCGATTTGACTGTTGGTAGATGGTAGACTAGCACGCCACCCATCTATAAATTTGCGACGACGTTTGGTGCAGTGATGTCTCGTCACATCAGCTTGAGCAGAGAGGGCTTTTTTTACAGTTTCCATTACGATATATTTTTCGCCGATAATCGTAGTACTCTATGCCAGAGACACGTACCTTAACACGTGGGCAGCATGCAACCGCGCGAGCACCAAAATGAAATGAGAGATGTTTTAGAGCAGAACTTCATTTTCAATGCCTTTCCTAGCTTGGTTTGGAGGAGCTTCAGTGACTTGATGCTTCCAAGTCTCATTGTGACTAGGTGCCACCATCTACCATCTTTCGAGATCCAACGTTCCAAACTATCTGTTATTTCGAAGCTAAAAAAGAAAAACTATTCAGAAAATTTTGAAAAAAATCCAGTAATATGTAGATGCCTTGTTTTAAAATCTATGAATATTTCATCCCATTCGGATGACTAGCTTGTGATTAAATAGCTTCTTACGTATTCGAGCACTAGTTTAAACTAAATATTATTTGCTCACAAACCAATTATTCAAATCGAATGAAACTCCACCAAAATATAAATCGAAATATGCATGATTTACTGCAATGTGAGCGGATAATTCAATCCCACGAAAAGACAATATGCTCCAAGACCAGTAATCTCTTCCCTAGCTTATCTGAACATAACTGACAGTGTCCTTAGAGAACATCTTGCAGCCTCAGTAAAGCCTCAGGTATGAACAAGAAGCATACTGCCATCTACAGATCACGCTAAGAACCACAACCCAGGATCATCCTCATAGCCTATATCATCAAGGTTTCCCTCCAAAATGCTTATGTTTGTTGGTGACTAATTAGTACTAATTCAGGAATGCAATCACATACTGAGCATACTATGTTTGTTGGTGACTAATTAGTACTAATTCATTGCAAGCAACGGTTCATTCATATTCAGCAAAAGGCAGTGTATCATGCAATGCAACATAAGGACTGAAAAAATACCATTTGGGGTGTCCCAGCAGTACGTCCAGCCCCTAATTTCGTCCACCGCAAAAACTTGGCCACCGAGTTCAATGGCATCACAGAACGCCGGCACAAGGGCTACAGGAAGACATCACCAAGAAAGGGTGATGCATGTCTCCTTCAACAAACACAGCAGTACATGTCTGAAGCAAGTACATGAACACAAGTACACCACCATAATAATACTACATGAACACAAGTGATGCCGTCGGTTGGGGAGGCCTAAATAAAACTTAAACTTAATCCTAATCTAATGGACGTCGGTTGGGGCGCGCGACGGGTCTGCCTCGTCCTCGTTCTTCGCCTATGCAGCCTACGTCCGTGCCCGCTTCTGGTCCCATGCTTCGCGATAGGGGCGGCCCCAGGGGTATTCTTGCGTATGCAGCTGAATACCTAAGATTTTGACAAAACCTTAGAATTTCCTCATAAATCAGGGAAAAATTTGGCAAATACATGAGGATTTTGGCAAAATGAATACACAGGTTGAAAATGAATACCCAGCACTTCATCACTGGCGCAGCCACTGTTCGCGCTTCAGGCGATCGAGCATGGCGGACGCCGTCAAAAGACCTTGCCGGCGGCGCTGTCCCAGCGGTTCAGTCCTTAGCCGAGAAATCTCCTTCTGGAAGAAGAGTATCGCTTGCTGGCGGGCGAACGCCTCATAATGGCGATGAGCCCTGTCCTCGCAGAACTTCCGTTGGGAAGCCTCCAAGATCCGGAGGTCGTGCTCGCTGTACTCCTCCTTCAACCGTGGGTCCTCGTCGTTATCGGAGCTGTACTCCGCGTCGGACTGCGGCTCCGGCTCCGGCTCCGGCTCCGGCTGCGATGGTGGTGGAGGCTGCGCGCGGACTTTGAGGCCAAGCCTACAGAACCTCGTTTTCCGATGGCGCGGCATTTTTGAGGTGGAGAGGAGAGAATGGAGCGTAAGCGGTGGTGGAAATGAGAGGATAGCACCGCGGGGGTGGACGGCGTAGTAGGTACTTTATGCTGGTGGTAGGCAACTACCCTCATTTACGGCGGCGTAGGCGACTGCACGCCGCGTGTCCGGCCGCTGCCCTCGTGGCCGCCTAGGTTTAGGCGCGGGAGACCATTAAACGCCGGGGACTACCAACCTTCCCGCGTCGCCTTTGATGCGAACAGTCGCGTCCTCCCGCTGACAAGGCGGCCCCACACGCGAAAACCGTCGTGCCGCGAGGCGCCGACGCGCCCGATTCGCGCCCTTCGCCGGTGTGAGCCCAAAAAATGCAACTACTACTACTGTACTAGCGAGCAGGCCCTCCCATCAGTATCAGACTAGTTACATCACCAAAAAAGGTGATGCATGTCTCCTTCACATGGTCTTCTTATGTCATATAGTAAGGCACTAGCAATGATCGGCGCGGCGTGTCTCATAGTGGGAGTATCTTCACTAGTAACTAAGTGTCCAACTCAGCAAATTTGCTTATGTGGCAGTGAGTTAATGAGGAGAGAGGAGGATGGAGTAACATACAGTAGCTAGTTACTGTAACATCACACTTCCCAAGATACAATGAGTCTATAAGCTAATTAATGAAGACATCTATATGATACTACTTTGATGTTACTTCCCACTATGACTAGTCTAACTAATATACTCCCTCTATCTCAGAGCTTAAGGCGTAAAAATAAATTCGATTTTTGATCAAAGCATAAGGCGTAGGTATAGTACTAGTGATGCGGCGTGGTGGGGATCGAGATCCTGCGCGTGCGCGTGATTCTGCGAGGGTGAAGAAAAAGATGATAGACATGCAAGGGGCAAAACCTAGGCAGTACTCTAGGCTGCTGCTGCTGCGACTGGGCGCCGATTTGACTGTTGGTAGATGGTAGACTAGCACGCCACCCATCTATAAATTTGCGACGACGTTTGGTGCAGTGATGTCTCGTCACATCAGCTTGAGCAGAGAGGGCTTTTTTTACAGTTTCCATTACGATATATTTTTCGCCGATAATCGTAGTACTCTATGCCAGAGACACGTACCTTAACACGTGGGCAGCATGCAACCGCGCGAGCACCAAAATGAAATGAGAGATGTTTTAGAGCAGAACTTCATTTTCAATGCCTTTCCTAGCTTGGTTTGGAGGAGCTTCAGTGACTTGATGCTTCCAAGTCTCATTGTGACTAGGTGCCACCATCTACCATCTTTCGAGATCCAACGTTCCAAACTATCTGTTATTTCGAAGCTAAAAAAGAAAAAACTATTCAGAAAATTTTGAAAAAAATCCAGTAATATGTAGATGCCTTGTTTTAAAATCTATGAATATTTCATCCCATTCGGATGACTAGCTTGTGATTAAATAGCTTCTTACGTATTCGAGCACTAGTTTAAACTAAATATTATTTGCTCACAAACCAATTATTCAAATCGAATGAAACTCCACCAAAATATAAATCGAAATATGCATGATTTACTGCAATGTGAGCGGATAATTCAATCCCACGAAAAGACAATATGCTCCAAGACCAGTAATCTCTTCCCTAGCTTATCTGAACATAACTGACAGTGTCCTTAGAGAACATCTTGCAGCCTCAGTAAAGCCTCAGGTATGAACAAGAAGCATACTGCCATCTACAGATCACGCTAAGAACCACAACCCAGGATCATCCTCATAGCCTATATCATCAAGGTTTCCCTCCAAAATGCTTATGTTTTTGGAAAGTTTTCTTGACGATAGGGAAGATTCTGAAGGGCTTAGATTCGCTACAATAGCAACAAATGGAAAATTTTCGCCGCTAAAAAGAGTATCCCGCCATTTTAATATACACTTACTAGTAGTTGATCAATTGTGCATTGCAAAACACAAAGTTCAGATCAAATGTGCAACATACCAACAGATAGTTAACTAGCAGTTTTACGAGCACATGGCGATACTAAGGTGATGAAGCAGTTAACTAGCAGAACAAGATCTCCTACTCAGGGACGCTCTTGGTGGACGCCGAGATATAGGTCGCTAGCTGTGCACGGAGATCCTCCTTCTCCTTGATAATCGCATTAAGGACGGCGGTTTGTCCGCGCATTAGCACCCTCGAGATCTGCCTCTTGAGCTTTAATTTCAACTTCTGTTCCATGAGATACTTGATGAGGTTGCTTCCAGTATCCATCCATGTGACGCTCTTGTTGTTCAGTTCCACCCAGTAGGCGTTCTGCTGCTTAAGCATGTCGACGCATTGCGCAAGATGAAAGGAGATCTCCTTCTCAGACGCCAAAACTCTGTGAAGACGATCACACTCCAGGGTGAGGGAGTGTTCATTCTCCAGCTGGCTGCCTATGTGGGCCTTGTTCTCCTCCTTTTGCTACAACAATAATTGTATGAAAAAAAAAGAAATCAACCCATTCATATATGAGTATTAGTTACCCGCAAACAATAGGACTACTAATTTCTAGCATGGATATTGATAAAGGAATGGACAACACTCGGACGCTCCACAAATACCACAGGGTTCATCAACACATAATTAATCGGAAAGCAGTGATTACATAAACTATAAAAAAACAAGTGGACAGAGGCATACAGCCTACCTGGCTTGGCCGGGAAACGGGGCCGAACTTAGCTTCGGACGGCCGGACTTGGGGCGCCACCGTCGTTGTGGTTACCGGGGAGACATTTGAACCGCCGGCCCTTTGAGATGTAAATAAATGTAAAAACGGTTAGAAAATAAGAATCAACTGAAGGACACCCCGCTAGAAACTTACCCGGACGAACCCTCGCCCTTGATGGTGGTGTTTGCATCATCATCATTCATCAATGTGACGCTCTGGTTATGCAGTTCCACACAAACGCGGTTCTGCTCATTAAGCCTGTCGAGCTCGGCAGTAAAGGTATTGATGCCTTGCTGAAGATTATGGCAGATCTTGTTCTCGGACGCCAAATCTACGTGAACAGGCTCAAACTCTGGGGTAAGGGAGAGTTCATTCCCCAGCTGGCTGCCTATGTGGGCCATGTTCACCTCCATTTGCTGGCACGATCATTGTATGGAACAAAAAAGAATCCAACCAATTCATATATGAGTAATTACACGCAAAAAAATAGGAGTACTACTAATTTCTAGCACAGATCTTGATACAGGAATGGACATCACATGGACGCTCCACAAATATCACAGTGTTCATCAACACATAATTAAAAGGAAAGCCGTGATTACATAAACTACTCCATCCTATCCCTTTTAGTAGTAGTAGTAGTAAACACGGATTTAGTAAAGTTGTATTCTCCCTATGATCCCTTTTAGTTGACTCGGATTTAGTACAAAGTTGTACAAATTTTATTTGACTCAAATTTAGACTAAATTTGAGTCAAATAAAATGGATCGGAGGGAGTACTAAATCAGAGTCTATTAAAATGGATTGGAGGGAGTATTAAAAAAAAGTGGATAGAGGCATACAGCCTACCTGGCTTGGCCGTGAAACGGGGCCGAACTCAGCTTCCGACGACCGGACTTGGGGCGCCACCGTCGTGGGGGTTACCGGGTAGACGTTTGAACCGCCGGCCCTGTGAGATGTAAATAAATGGAAAAAACAGTTAGAAAATAAGAATGAACTGGAGGACACGCCACTAGAAACCTACCCGGACGAACCCTCGCCCACTGGCTCGCTCTCCATCGAATAGAGGATAGACTGCTCTGCGAGAATGCTCAGGCGATCATAAGTGGCCATACAACGACGCGCTAGCTGGCTAGATGAGTTTTTCTCGGCGGTCCTAGTCCTCATCGTCTTCCCTAGGATATCCTGCCGCCGGGCCGCCCGGCTCAATGGAGCCATGGCTTGCGAGGTACGTAGTACTTTACTACTCAGTAGTTAGGGTGGAGGGCTGGTGAAGGCTAGTTACTAGCTACCAGCAGAACAGAAAGAGAAGAAGGGCGGAGGGCTGGTCAAGGATAAATCTTACATACACCCAGAAAAGACCATCGTGCCCTCGCGGGGCTTCTGAGCAATTATAGGGACGTGTGTTCTCAAATGGGCAAGATAGGGTACCTTCCCGAGGAAGCATCTAGCACCCAAGCCAATGGACTGCGCGTTGAACAATGGTTACAGTATGTGTGGCATACTGTAAAAGAAAAGATAACAAGGGAAATGCCTGGCAGGGTCCAGAGGTGCATTTAATCGGACATGGGATTCCATAGTACAGTACACCATAGAGTATGTGAACATAAACACAGAATACAATCAAGCGCTTAGTGTTGGACCCTCTCCGCCAAATAAGATCATATATCGTCGTTAGGGCCGCCCTGGTGAATCCTCTGAATGAAAAAAGCCCATAGTTGGCAACCTAAACCCGCCGCTCCGAATAGGAACTTCCGTCCGACGATAACTTTCTGACAACAAAAATTAATTAATTCAGTACTGCATAAACCGCAATTTCAATTAGATAACCACGAAGATTAAGATAGGCGCATGTATCACCTGTCGATGCGAACCCAGATAGTCAGCTCCGTGCACGGTTGATACCATTGCAACGACCGCTCTAGTTCCGACCATTTGGCGGCGCCCGGCGTGGTCGTGCTGTTCGCCAGAATAGTGGCCGTATAGTTGGGGAGCATTAAACCAATCTCAGAGCGATTAAGTAATGGCTTGCCGTGCGACGACATACTCACATTGTACTCCGGCCACACGCACGCCGCCGACCTAACGCACTCAACGGATAGGCAGGCCAGCACGCATCCATTTTTCGGCTGGACTTGCGTATATGTGTGCCAGACGAACACGGTACCATCGTTCCCGTAGAAGATGACCGGACGTCTTGGCTCTGGCGGTGCCAGCACCGGGATGATGAACGCCATCGCGGTGCCGTACGGGATCATGTCCACACAAATCGAATGGATTTCTCTGAGGTGGGCGATGAGCGCTGCTGGCGAGGCGGAGAAGTCGCAGCCGGCCTCTGTGCAGTCGCACGGGCCGTGCGGGCACGCGAGCTCGTGGTCGTGGAGCTCGTTGTAGGCGACCACGCTCCCGCACCCGTCGTGGGGGCACTCCATCCTCTTTAATCTGCTTTGAAGAAGATATTGATGGGGAGGGGAGGGGAGGGGCGAGTGGAGAAGAAGGAAGGTGGTGGCTATTAATTCGGGCCTCACCGTCCCACCAGTTTGGCTAATTAAGGTGACGCTGAAAGTTTCACTGTCTATGTTTTCACACGCAGTACACCTTATATGATGGCCAAAAATGGGATATGAAGATTTTCTCGAAATATCAAAAAAAAAGATTGATGTTTGACATATGTGTGATGTTACTCAAAATTGAACTACATGTTACGAATGGACGGTCGGCAATTTTTAGGGAAGAAAATGAATTTTAAAATATTGAAATACTTTGAGTGTCTCTGTGTGAAGCCTTGCACTAAGATCATAGAAATTTCCATTACCCTTGTACGGATGGTGGGTCCTAAAAGTTGAAGTAATTTGAGTGCAACAAAAAGAACTTCAATGAAATTAAGGGCTCCTTTGATTTAAAGGATAGGAAAAGCATAGGAATAGGAAATGTATAGGATTGGAATGGCATGTCTACTTGAATCCTATAGGAAGATGAAGTGTGTTTGATTGTAGCAAAGGAATTTTTTCATGAGCTATGAGCTAATGCTTATTTCCTATAGGAATTACACTACAAGATTCCTATAGGAATTTTTCCTATAGGATATGTTCCTATGAATCAAACAACATGTATAGGAAATTTTCCCATAGGAACCAAATCCTTCACACTTCCTATGCAAATCCTTTGAATCAAAGGAGCCCTAAAAATGTGGACTAGCTTGTGTCGTCATATGAGATATAGATGGTATAAAAATAACAAACTACAATACTAAGAGTGATTTATATAAATCAAGTTTGATTTCTTGCTTTCATGTATGAGTTAATTTATTAACATGGCTTTCTACCCCCCCCCCCACACACACACACACACAAACACACAAACACACTCTCTCTCTCTCTCAAATGGGGGTGAGAGGAGAAGAAGGATGTTCGTAACTCATGCCTCACCATCCTACCAGACTTTGGTCGATGCCCAACACATTCATGACCTAAAAAGGTGACGTTGACTATTTCATAGTCTACATTTTCACAAGCATTATACAATGTATATTGGCCAAAATGTGATGTGTAGATTTTCTCGAATTGTACCTTATTTGGATTCATGTTTGACGTATGAGCGGTTTTACTCAAAATTCAACTACATGTTCAAATGCCAGGTCGGAAAATTTGAATGAAGAAAATATAGTTTAAATATTGAAATAAGTGAGCATATGTGTGCGTGTGTGCGTGTGTGTGTGTGTGTCTTTTGTGCACTACGATACGTAAAATTGGCACTACCATTTTACGAATGTGGTGGGTCCTAGAATATTGAAGCAAATTCAAAAAAAATGTGCTAGCTTGAGTCATCGTATGAGATAAAATCGCTATACAAATAACAAACTTACAACCTTAAGGTAATTTAAGAAAGATTTATTTTCTTGCTTGCACATGTGTGGTCATGTTGATTGCATTGTATATTAGTATGAACTTACTAATAATTATCCCAAATATTGGCAGCAATGTGCATCTTACCGTTCACATATATTTTATTCAACTTCATTTCACACAAAAATACATTCTACTTTATTAGTGTAAAATAAGAGCTTTATGTGAGCTTTATTGTGAAGTGGCTGCCTGAGAGAAGGGCCAAATTTTCAAGGTAACAATTTCGAAACATGGCATACTTCATAAGATGACCATTTAGGTGATATATATGTTGATTATTTCTCGAGTTTGTAATATATGTGGACTTATGTTGAGTTTTAACCAATTTTAGTCAATTTAAAATTGCATGTTCTTTAAAGTTCGGCACGAGTTTTGGTAGAAAATATGCAGATTTTACCATGGTAAGGTGTTATGCTTCATGCATGAAAAAACTACAAAGAAAAGATGAACAATTTGTACGAATGGTGAAGCCGGTGAATTTGAAGCAAATTGAATGCAACCAAAGGAAATTCATTAAAACTAAAAAAAGATGAAGAGTTCACGAGGAAATGGTATGGCGATTTGAAAAGAAAATGAATCACTACATATGTGAATCTGGTCATAGTAAACGAAAATGCCAAGTAGAGTTTCCAATTTTGTTCATAAAAATAGATCAAATTTGAACTAGATTTGTGATGTAGATTGGTCATAGAAACCGCTATAAGCCATCGCAATGTACGGAAGTGAATAATTCTAGGCATCCATATTTTAATTACTTCATGTAATGTAATTGAACAAGCTAGATTGGGTATTGCCCCATGAAATTGTACCACACATGCCAACAATAGTAAACCTGGTTGCTTACAAGTACGCCAACATTATGTGGCTTGATTAAATGTGCATTAAACTTAAAATGCCTATTTATTTATATTGTTTTAGTAGTCGTATGACAGTGAAGGATCCAGAGTTGCATTAATCGGCGAATTGGGTTACATATTACATAGACTAATTCATGGTAAACATAAAATACATCCAATCCGTCAACATTTTTAGATAAAGGTCTAAGTAGTCCTTCCCCACCGAAGTAGATGACCACCTCCAACACTACGGCCGTCCTGACAAGAACCATCAGCAAAACGTCTCTTTTAGTCCTTGTACTGAGTACTTTGAAGCAGGAAGCCCCAGACACACCCTTCCTTTTACGGTGATGAAGCAATATTAAACATCAAAAGAAGAGGCAGAACAAGATCTCCTACTCAGGGACACTTGGTGGACGCCGAGATATAGGTCGCTAGCTGTGCACCGAGATCCTCTTCTCCTTGCTAATCGCCCTGTCACAAGAAAAACAAATTAATTCAGCATTACTTAAATCCGCATTAGCATCGTCCCAATAAGATTGAGGGTAGTGTTATGTTCACTCACTCCTTATCGATGCGCAAATAGATAGTCAGCTGCTTCGATGATTCATTGCCGCACAGGTACCGCGGCGGCACCGAGAGGAAGGAAGTGACATCTCCCAAAGAAACTGTGCCCGGAGTCGGGCTGCTCGTCGGCTCTAATACCGCCTTCACCACGTCAAACAAGTGTTCCCCGGTAAGCTTACGCGGCCCCGGCATCGGCGGGCCGTTCGCCCACATTGTCACCCTATACCGGGGCAAGTTGCACGCCGCCGGCCTGACGCACACGAAGGATACCGCGGTGTCCATGCCGCAAGGGTGGATGTGCAAGGCGAACACTGCGCCATCCGTCCCGTAGCCGATGAGCTGTAGTTTTGGCGAGCCCGGTGCCGGCACCTTCAGATGAACAAATCCGAAGTCCTCGTCGTACGGGAACCTATCCACAGCGGTCAAGTGGGCTTCTCTGAGGTGTAGGATGAACGGTACCTTCGAATCGGCGAATTCGCAGCCGGGGTGCGTGCAGAAGCAAGAGCCGTGCGGGCACGCCATCATGTGCTTGTCTTCCTCGTTGTAAGGGATCTCCCTCCCGCACCAGTCGTTGATACACTGGATCGTCGGCTTCAGAGGCTGCTTCTTCGGCACAGGCAACTCCATAGTCTAAGGTCTGATGAGGGATCGGAAAGGGGCGCGGGGGGTTGTGGCGGCGGCGGCGCGAGCGAGGGGGGAGCAGTGAGAAGCTGAGAACTGAGAAGGGAGATTGATGTTTATGGAGATTGATGTTTCTTTATAATAATATAGAGGGCTCTTCTTTTAACGGGAGCCTCTAGACTGGTGGACACATGACCTGTGCTCACTGAAGTGTGGGACCTCACGCATGGGAACCACACGTAAGTGACAGACCAGTTGGTGTACTCGGGTGATTATTATAATGTATAAGTACTCCATAGTTTCCTATAGATCCAAGGGTAGGAAAGCCAAGTTATCTCATTTACAAGACATTATTTTTTCCATGAAGCCAAGTTTATCCCCCTCCCCCAGTGATTTGACCTAGATTTGAAATCAAGGCACACGTGATTCAAAAAAGGCAATCTAAAAACATGGAGTATTCATCATTTTGTAGTACATATATCTAGGGAAAATACCAAACATGCCATACCAGTGTTTTAGAGAAGAACCCTCAAGTAGATTGGCACCATGTTGGAGTTCGTCTAGCTAAATTTCCTCCCACATGCATGTGAGCTTGGTACCACTACACAAGAACCATGCCAAACTTTTGAATCATGGCCCAATTTTATGTATATATTTGCAACTTTTCATCATGCAAGCATGAATACTTTGCAAAATATGTGCATTTTGGGTTGTCGCCCATAAATGTGTTTTTGCTTGTCTGCCACCAATCAAGTTTTCATTCGCGGGGAAACATGCATGACAGGATGACCATTTCCAAGGTTTCATGAATTATCTCAATGTGCATCTATATATATACAATTTCTTGGGCTAAATCCGATAAAATGCAAATTTGACACAGTGTGTAGATGAAGTACAGATCAAACAAATAATTTAAAAAATACATGGGTGTGTGGCCTGAATGTGTGGATCGAGCCAAGTACATTTTATATAATAATGGCCAAACACATGCACCGCACCCTCCTACTAGAGCAAATTAAAACAAGCAGGGTGAGAGCATCGTGAGATTGCTCGACCTAGCTAAATTTTAAAACAAGCCGAATTAATAAGTTATTGTGTGGGGATTGATAGAAAAGATCGAAACAAAGCATGCATAGTCATATCATTTGTGGTTTACATAATACCTCTATGAACAGTACCAAATAAACATGGCATATATACACTTCTATGTTTAGACAAGAACCCTGCATATTTTTTTGCACCATGTGTTTGAGGCCTCGCTTCCCCAGAAGTGTGTGTGAGAGCATTTTGCATGCTACGAGAAAACAATGCCAAACATTTGAATCGCATGACTCATTTTTTGGTAGTGATATATAGGTTTATGGTTTATATATATAAGGTTTAGTGTTAGGGTCTAGGGGTTTAATATAATTAGGGTTTAGGGTTTATAGAGATTCACATCATCTGTTTCATTTCACATTTGTGATGTACAATACTACATACCTAAGTAAAATCGATCCCTTCTTAGTCACTCCAAAATGGAGCTCGTGGCCGGGAGGTTTTTGGAATTTCCATGTTTGAAACCCAATACCACTTCTCTTTGGTTCAAAAACCTCCCAAAATTAAGCCCGTTTTCAAATATTTCAAACTTATTCAAATTTGGTTCAAATTTGAAAGACATACAAGTTATATCACACATATTGCATACATTTTCACACAAACTGCACTAGATGCTAACCCTATAATTTGAGACCATTTGGATGAGGTCGAAAAAATTCTTGGATTAGAATCGTGTTGTTCGAACCCCGTAGTTGGATTTTTTTTGAACCCTTGATCTGTAGAACTGGGCAAAACCCGAGTTTAACCTATTTAATTATAGATTCGTATATCGATTTTTCTACTACCTTTTTATTATTACTATGCAGCACATGGGTGTTTGCCCGTCGAGTGAAACACGGAGGAAGAGGGATCACTCGGAAGGAGAGAAGAAGGGAGAGCATTATGGTGTCTCCCCTTTTTCGGGTGATGATGTTGACTTTTGTGCAGGGTTTGTCAGTGAGCAGGAGGTGCGACGAGCGAGCGAGTCGAGCGAGGCCGAGAATGAGAGAGATTTGTTTTTGTGAGAGGGACAACCGAAGGATCCAGAAGGACCCACAGACTTCCAATACGCATCGATGCGTCTTCTCTTAACAAAGAAGATGGCTGGGAGTTTGCGTACCTATTGCACGTGACTTGTGCTCACTGAAGTGTGGGACCTCACGCGTGGGCACCACACGTAAGTGACAGACCTGTTGGTGTAAAAACTCGGTTGATTATTATAGTGCATTAGAACAAAGTTTCCTATGGATTCAAGGGTAGGAAATCCAAGTTAACTCATTTACGTGTTAAACTTGTCTAAATCTTGGTCAAACCTAGGATTTGACCAAGATTCAAATGGGCAGAAAAATAAAAAAACAGAAAAATGAAAAACCAAATCACATAGTCTTCTTATGTCATGTAGTAAGCAGTAAAGTTGATAAAAAAGGTCCATACATATTCAAACCACACAAATCATGTATCTATACCCCCTAACCCCTAAACTCCGTCTTATGAAGTCAAACATGGAAATTTCAAAAACCATCCTAAGAGCTACATTTTGGGGTGACTAAGAAGGATACATGCTTCCCTTTTCATTTTCATGTTTTAAACTTGTTTAAATTATCTTGGTCAAACCTAGGATTAGACAAGATTCAAATGGGCATCAAAATTGAAAAAAATTCAGCAAAAAGAAAAACCAAAGCAAATAGTTTTCTTATGTCATATAGTAAGCATTAAAGTTGATAAACAAGGTCTAGACATAATCAAACCAGACAAATCATGTAGCTATACCCCCTAACCCCTAAACTCTGTCTTATGAATTGTCAAGCATGTGAAGAGAAGTGGTTTTGGGTTTCAAACATGGAAATTTCAAAAACCTCCCAAAAGCTTCATTTTAGAGTGACTAAGAAGGATCCATGCTTACCTTTTCATTTTCATGTTTTAAACTTGTTTAAATTATCTTGGTCGTCAAACCTAGGATTTGACAAGATCCAAATGGGCATCAAAATTGAAAAAAAAATCAGAAAAAAGAAAAACCAAAGCAAATAGTTTTCTTATGTCATATATATAGTAAGCATTGAAGTTGATAAACAAGGTCCATACATATTCAAACCACACAAATCATGTATCTATACCCCTAACCCCTAAATTGATTAACTATGTCTTATGAAGTCAAGCATGTGAAGAGAAGTGGTTTTGGGTTTCAAACATGGAAATTTCAAAAACCTCCCAAAAGCTTCATTTTAGAGTGACTAAGAAGGATCCATGCTTACATTTGCATTTTCATATTTTAAAATTGTTTAAATCATTATCAAACCTAGGATTTGACCAAGATACAAATGGGTGGGCACAAAATTCAAAAAAATCAGAAAAATGAAAAACAAAAGCACATAGTCTTCTTATATATGTCATATCGTAAGCATTCGAGTTGATAAACGAGGTCTAGGTATATATATCCAAACCAGACAAATCATGTATCTACCCCCCATCGATCTTATGAAGTCTAGCATGAAGAGAAGTCGTTTTGGGTTTCAAACATGGAAATTTCAAGAACATCCCAAAAGCTTCATTTTAGAGTGACTAAGAAGGATACATGCTTACCTTTTAATTTTCATGTTTTAAACTTGTTTAAATCTTGGTTGAACCTAGGATTTGACCAAGATTCAAATATATGGGCATAAAATTCAAAAAAAATAGAAAAATGAAAAACCAAAGCACATAGTCTTCTTATGTCTATAGTTAGCATTAAAGTTGATAAACATGTCTAGACATATTCAAACTAGAAAATCATGTATATATCTACACCCCTAACCCTAAACTCTGTCTTATGAAGTCAAGCATGCATGAAGAGAAGTGGTTTTTTTGTTTCAAACATGGAAATTTCAAAAACCCTCCCAAGAGCTACATTTTGGGGTGACTAAGAAGGATAGATGCTTATTTTTTCATATTCATGATTTAAACTTGTTTAAACCATGGTCAAACCTAGGATTTGACCAAGATTCAAATGGGCATCAAAATTGAAAAAAATCAGCAAAAAGAAAAACCAAAGCAAATAGTTTTCTTATGTTATATAGTAAGCATTAAAGTTGATAAACAAGGTCTAGACATATTCAAACCAGACAAATCATGTATCTATACCCCTAACCCCTAAACTCTGTCTTATGAAGTCAAGCATGAAGAGAAGTGGTTTTGGGTTTCAAACATGGAAATTTCAAAAACCTCCCAAAAGCCCCTTTTCAAATATTTCAAACTTATTCAAATTTGGTTCAAATTTGAAAGACATACAAGTTATAGCACACATAGTGCATACATTTTCACACAAACTGCACTAGATGCTAACCCTATAATTTGAGGCCATTTGGATGAGGTCGAAAAAATTCTTGGATTAGAATCGTGTTGTTCGAACCCCGTAGTTGGATTTTTTTTGAACCCTTGATCTGTAGAACTGGGCAAAACCCGAGTTTAACCTATTTAATTATAGATTCGTATATCGATTTTTCTACTACCTTTTTATTATTACTATGCAGCACATGGGTGTTTGCCCGTCGAGTGAAACACGGAGGAAGAGGGATCACTCGGAAGGAGAGAAGAAGGGGTGTCTCCCCTTTTTCGGGTGATGATGTTGACTTTTGTGCAGGGTTTGTCAGTGAGAAGGAGGTGCGAGCGAGCGAGCGAGGCCGAGAATGAGAGAGATTTGTTTTTTTGTGAGAGGGACAACCAAAGGATCCTGAAGGACCCACAGACTTCCAATACGCATCGATGCGTCTTCTCTTGACAAAGAAGATGGCTGGGAGTTTGCGTACCTACGCACGTGACTTGTGCTCACGAAGTGTGGGACCTCAAGGGTGGGCACCACACGTAAGTGACAGACGTTGGTGTAAAAACTCGGTTGATTATAATAGTGCATTAGAACAAAGTTTCCTATGGATTCAAGGGTAGGAAATCCAAGTTAACTCATTTACGTGTTAAACTTGTCTAAATCTTGGTCAAACCTAGGATTTGACCAAGATTCAAATGGGCAGAAAAATAAAAAAACAGAAAAATGAAAAACAAAATCACATAGTCTTCTTATGTCATATAGTAAGCATTAAAGTTGATAAACAAGGTCTAGACATATCAAACCATACAAATCATGTATCTACCCCTAACCCCTAAACTCAGTCTTATGAAGTCAAGCATGAAGAGAAGTGGTTTTGGGTTTCAAACATGGAAATTTCAAAAACCTCCCAAAAGCTTCATTTTAGAGTGACTAAGAAGGATCCATGCTTCCCTTTTCATTTTTATGTTTTAAACTTGTATAAATTTCGTCAAACCTAGGATTTGACAAGATCCAAATGGGCATCAAAATTGAAAAAAAAATCAGAAAAAAGAAAAACCAAAGCAAATAGTTTTCTTATGTCATATATATAGTAAGCATTGAAGTTGATAAACAAGGTCCATACATATTCAAACCACACAAATCATGTATCTATACCCCTAACCCCTAAATTGATTAACTATGTCTTATGAAGTCAAGCATGTGAAGAGAAGTGGTTTTGGGTTTCAAACATGGAAATTTCAAAAACCTCCCAAAAGCTTCATTTTAGAGTGACTAAGAAGGATACATGCTTACCTTTTAATTTTCATGTTTTAAACTTGTTTAAATCTTGGTTGAACCTAGGATTTGACCAAGATTCAAATATATGGGCATAAAATTAAAAAAAAATAGAAAAATGAAAAACCAAAGCACATAGTCTTCTTATGTCTATAGTTAGCATTAAAGTTGATAAACATGTCTAGACATATTCAAACTAGAAAATCATGTATATATCTACACCCCTAACCCTAAACTCTGTCTTATGAAGTCAAGCATGCATGAAGAGAAGTGGTTTTTTTGTTTCAAACATGGAAATTTCAAAAACCTCCCAAGAGCTACATTTTGGGGTGACTAAGAAGGATAGATGCTTATTTTTTCATATTCATGATTTAAACTTATTTAAACCATGGTCAAACCTAGGATTTGACCAAGATTCAAATGGGCATCAAAATTGAAAAAAAATCAGCAAAAAGAAAAACCAAAGCAAATAGTTTTCTTATGTTATATAGTAAGCATTAAAGTTGATAAACAAGGTCTAGACATATTCAAACCAGACAAATCATGTATCTATACCCCCTAACCCCTAAACTCTGTCTTATGAAGTCAAGCATGAAGAGAAGTGGTTTTGGGTTTCAAACATGGAAATTTCAAAAACCTCCCAAAAGCCCCTTTTCAAATATTTCAAACTTATTCAAATTTGGTTCAAATTTGAAAGACATACAAGTTATAGCACACATAGTGCATACATTTTCACACAAACTGCACTAGATGCTAACCCTATAATTTGAGGCCATTTGGATGAGGTCGAAAAAATTCTTGGATTAGAATCGTGTTGTTCGAACCCCGTAGTTGGATTTTTTTGAACCCTTGATCTGTAGAACTGGGCAAAACCCGAGTTTAACCTATTTAATTATAGATTCGTATATCGATTTTTCTACTACCTTTTTATTATTACTATGCAGCACATGGGTGTTTGCCCGTCGAGTGAAACACGGAGGAAGAGGGATCACTCGGAAGGAGAGAAGAAGGGGGTGTCTCCCCTTTTTCGGGTGATGATGTTGACTTTTGTGCAGGGTTTGTCAGTGGGCAGGAGGTGCGAGCGAGCGAGCGAGCGAGTCGAGCGAGGCCGAGAATGAGAGATTTGTTTTTTGTGAGAGGGACAACCGAAGGATCCAGAAGGACCCACAGACTTCCAATACGCATCTGATGCGTCTTCTCTTGACAAAGAAGATGGCTGGGAGTTTGCGTACCTACTGCACGTGACTTGTGCTCACTGAAGTGTGGGACCTCAAGGGTGGGCACCACACGTAAGTGACAGACCTGTGGTGTAAAAACTCGGTTGATTATAATAGTGCATTAGAACAAAGTTTCCTATGGATTCAAGGGTAGGAAATCCAAGTTAACTCATTTACGTGTTAAACTTGTCTAAATCTTGGTCAAACCTAGGATTTGACCAAGATTCAAATGGGCAGAAAAATAAAAAAACAGAAAAATGAAAAACAAAATCACATAGTCTTCTTATGTCATATAGTAAGCATTAAAGTTGATAAACAAGGTCTAGACATATCAAACCATACAAATCATGTATCTACCCCTAACCCCTAAACTCCGTCTTATGAAGTCAAGCATGAAGAGAAGTGGTTTTGGGTTTCAAACATGGAAATTTCAAAATCCTCCCAAAAGCCCCTTTTCAAATATTTCAAACTTATTCAAATTTGGTTCAAATTTGAAAGACATACAAGTTATAGCACACATAGTGCATACATTTTCACAAAAACTGCACTAGATGCTAACCCTATAGCTTGAGGCCATTTGGATGAGGTCGAAAAAATTCTTGGATTAGAATCGTGTTGTTCGAACCCCGTAGTTGGATTTTTTTGAACCCTTGATCTGTAGAACTGGGCAAAACCCGAGTTTAGAGTGACTAAGAAGGATACATGCTTCCCTTTTCATTTTCATGTTTTAAACTTGTTTAAATTATCTTGGTCAAACCTAGGATTAGACAAGATTCAAATGAGCATCAAAATTGAAAAAAAATCAGCAAAAAGGAAAACCAAAGCAAATAGTTTGCGTACCTATTGCACGTGACTTGTGCTCACTGAAGTGTGGGACCTCAAGCGTGGGCACCACACGTAAGTGACAGACCTGTTGGTGTAAAAACTCGGTTGATTATTATAGTGCATTAGAACAAAGTTTCCTATGGATTCAAGGGTAGGAAATCCAAGTTAACTCATTTACGTGTTAAACTTGTCTAAATCTTGGTCAAACCTAGGATTTGACCAAGATTCAAATGGGCAGAAAAATAAAAAAACAGAAAAATGAAAAACCAAATCACATAGTCTTCTTATGTCATATAGTAAGCATTAAAGTTGATAAACAAGGTCCATACATATTCAAACCACACAAATCATGTATCTATACCCCTAACCCCTAAATTAATTAACTATGTCTTATGAAGTCAAGCATGTGAAGAGAAGTGGTTTTGGGTTTCAAACATGGAAATTTCAAAAACCTCCCAAAAGCTTCATTTTAGAGTGACTAAGAAGGATCCATGCTTACATTTGCATTTTCATATTTTAAACTTGTTTAAATCATTATCAAACCTAGGATTTGACCAAGATACAAATGGGTGGGCACAAAATTCAAAAAAATCAGAAAAATGAAAAACAAAAGCACATAGTCTTCTTATATATGTCATATCGTAAGCATTCGAGTTGATAAACGAGGTCTAGGTATATATATCCAAACCAGAATAATCATGTATCTACCCCCCATCGATCTTATGAAGTCTAGCATGAAGAGAAGTCGTTTTGGGTTTCAAACATGGAAATTTCAAGAACATCCCAAAAGCTTCATTTTAGAGTGACTAAGAAGGATACATGCTTACCTTTTAATTTTCATGTTTTAAACTTGTTTAAATCTTGGTTGAACCTAGGATTTGACCAAGATTCAAATATATGGGCATAAAATTCAAAAAAAACAGAAAAATGAAAAACCAAAGCACATAGTCTTCTTATGTCTATAGTTAGCATTAAAGATGATAAACAGGTCTAGACATATTCAAACTAGATTATCATGTATATATCTACACCCCTAACCCTAAACTCTGTCTTATGAAGTCAAGCATGCATGAAGAGAAGTGTTTTTTTGTTTCAAACATGGAAATTTCAAAAACCCTCCCAAGAGCTACATTTTGGGGTGACTAAGAAGGATAGATGCTTATTTTTTCATATTCATGATTTAAACTTGTTTAAACCATGGTAAAACCTAGGATTTGACCAAGATTCAAATGGGCATCAAAATTGAAAAAAAATCAGCAAAAAGAAAAACCAAAGCAAATAGTTTTCTTATGTTATATAGTAATTAAGCATTAAAGTTGATAAACAAGGTCTAGACATATTCAAACCAGACAAATCATGTATATATACCCCTAACCCCTAAACTTCGTCTTATGAAGTCAAGCATGAAGAGAAGTGGTTTTGGGTTTCAAACATGGAAATTTCAAAAACCTCCCAAAAGCTTCATTTTAGAGTGACTAAGAAGGATCCATGCTTCCCTTTTCATTTTCATGTTTTAAACTTGTATAAATTTCGTCAAACCTAGGATTTGACAAGATCCAAATGGGCATCAAAATTGAAAAAAAATCAGAAAAAAGAAAAACCAAAGCAAATAGTTTTCTTATGTCATATATATAGTAAGCATTGAAGTTGATAAACAAGGTCCATACATATTCAAACCACACAAATCATGTATCTATACCCCCTAACCCCTAAATTGATTAACTATGTCTTATGAAGTCAAGCATGTGAAGAGAAGTGGTTTTGGGTTTCAAACATGGAAATTTCAAAAACCTCCCAAAAGCTTCATTTTAGAGTGACTAAGAAGGATCCATGCTTACATTTGCATTTTCATATTTTAAAATTGTTTAAATCATTATCAAACCTAGGATTTGACCAAGATACAAATGGGTGGGCACAAAATTCAAAAAAATCAGAAAAATGAAAAACAAAAGCACATAGTCTTCTTATATATGTCATATCGTAAGCATTCGAGTTGATAAACGAGGTCTAGGTATATATATCCAAACCAGACAAATCATGTATCTACCCCCCATCGATCTTATGAAGTCTAGCATGAAGAGAAGTCGTTTTGGGTTTCAAACATGGAAATTTCAAGAACATCCCAAAAGCTTCATTTTAGAGTGACTAAGAAGGATACATGCTTACCTTTTAATTTTCATGTTTTAAACTTGTTTAAATCTTGGTTGAACCTAGGATTTGACCAAGATTCAAATATATGGGCATAAAATTCAAAAAAAATAGAAAAATGAAAAACCAAAGCACATAGTCTTCTTATGTCTATAGTTAGCATTAAAGTTGATAAACATGTCTAGACATATTCAAACTAGAAAATCATGTATATATCTACACCCCTAACCCTAAACTCTGTCTTATGAAGTCAAGCATGCATGAAGAGAAGTGGTTTTTTTGTTTCAAACATGGAAATTTCAAAAACCCTCCCAAGAGCTACATTTTGGGGTGACTAAGAAGGATAGATGCTTATTTTTTCATATTCATGATTTAAACTTGTTTAAACCATGGTCAAACCTAGGATTTGACCAAGATTCAAATGGGCATCAAAATTGAAAAAAAATCAGCAAAAAGAAAAACCAAAGCAAATAGTTTTCTTATGTTATATAGTAAGCATTAAAGTTGATAAACAAGGTCTAGACATATTCAAACCAGACAAATCATGTATCTATACCCCTAACCCCTAAACTCTGTCTTATGAAGTCAAGCATGAAGAGAAGTGGTTTTGGGTTTCAAACATGGAAATTTCAAAAACCTCCCAAAAGCCCCTTTTCAAATATTTCAAACTTATTCAAATTTGGTTCAAATTTGAAAGACATACAAGTTATAGCACACATAGTGCATACATTTTCACACAAACTGCACTAGATGCTAACCCTATAATTTGAGGCCATTTGGATGAGGTCGAAAAAATTCTTGGATTAGAATCGTGTTGTTCGAACCCCGTAGTTGGATTTTTTTGAACCCTTGATCTGTAGAACTGGGCAAAACCCGAGTTTAACCTATTTAATTATAGATTCGTATATCGATTTTTCTACTACCTTTTTATTATTACTATGCAGCACATGGGTGTTTGCCCGTCGAGTGAAACACGGAGGAAGAGGGATCACTCGGAAGGAGAGAAGAAGGGGGTGTCTCCCCTTTTTCGGGTGATGATGTTGACTTTTGTGCAGGGTTTGTCAGTGAGCAGGAGGTGCGAGCGAGCGAGCGAGTCGAGCGAGGCCGAGAATGAGAGAGATTTGTTTTTTTGTGAGAGGGACAACCGAAGGATCCAGAAGGACCCACAGACTTCCAATACGCATCGATGCGTCTTCTCTTGACAAAGAAGATGGCTGGGAGTTTGCGTACCTACGCACGTGACTTGTGCTCACTGAAGTGTGGGACCTCAAGGGTGGGCACCACACGTAAGTGACAGACCTGTTGGTGTAAAAACTCGGTTGATTATAATAGTGCATTAGAACAAAGTTTCCTATGGATTCAAGGGTAGGAAATCCAAGTTAACTCATTTACGTGTTAAACTTGTCTAAATCTTGGTCAAACCTAGGATTTGACCAAGATTCAAATGGGCAGAAAAATAAAAAAACAGAAAAATGAAAAACAAAATCACATAGTCTTCTTATGTCATATAGTAAGCATTAAAGTTGATAAACAAGGTCTAGACATATCAAACCATACAAATCATGTATCTACCCCTAACCCCTAAACTCCGTCTTATGAAGTCAAGCATGAAGAGAAGTGGTTTTGGGTTTCAAACATGGAAATTTCAAAATCCTCCCAAAAGCCCCTTTTCAAATATTTCAAACTTATTCAAATTTGGTTCAAATTTGAAAGACATACAAGTTATAGCACACATAGTGCATACATTTTCACAAAAACTGCACTAGATGCTAACCCTATAGCTTGAGGCCATTTGGATGAGGTCGAAAAAATTCTTGGATTAGAATCGTGTTGTTCGAACCCCGTAGTTGGATTTTTTGAACCCTTGATCTGTAGAACTGGGCAAAACCCGAGTTTAGAGTGACTAAGAAGGATACATGCTTCCCTTTTCATTTTCATGTTTTAAACTTGTTTAAATTATCTTGGTCAAACCTAGGATTAGACAAGATTCAAATGGGCATCAAAATTGAAAAAAAATCAGCAAAAAGGAAAACCAAAGCAAATAGTTTGCGTACCTATTGCACGTGACTTGTGCTCACTGAAGTGTGGGACCTCAAGCGTGGGCACCACACGTAAGTGACAGACCTGTTGGTGTAAAAACTCGGTTGATTATTATAGTGCATTAGAACAAAGTTTCCTATGGATTCAAGGGTAGGAAATCCAAGTTAACTCATTTACGTGTTAAACTTGTCTAAATCTTGGTCAAACCTAGGATTTGACCAAGATTCAAATGGGCAGAAAAATAAAAAAACAGAAAAATGAAAAACCAAATCACATAGTCTTCTTATGTCATATAGTAAGCATTAAAGTTGATAAACAAGGTCCATACATATTCAAACCACACAAATCATGTATCTATACCCCCTAACCCCTAAATTAATTAACTATGTCTTATGAAGTCAAGCATGTGAAGAGAAGTGGTTTTGGGTTTCAAACATGGAAATTTCAAAAACCTCCCAAAAGCTTCATTTTAGAGTGACTAAGAAGGATCCATGCTTACATTTGCATTTTCATATTTTAAACTTGTTTAAATCATTATCAAACCTAGGATTTGACCAAGATACAAATGGGTGGGCACAAAATTCAAAAAAATCAGAAAAATGAAAAACAAAAGCACATAGTCTTCTTATATATGTCATATCGTAAGCATTCGAGTTGATAAACGAGGTCTAGGTATATATATCCAAACCAGAATAATCATGTATCTACCCCCCATCGATCTTATGAAGTCTAGCATGAAGAGAAGTCGTTTTGGGTTTCAAACATGGAAATTTCAAGAACATCCCAAAAGCTTCATTTTAGAGTGACTAAGAAGGATACATGCTTACCTTTTAATTTTCATGTTTTAAACTTGTTTAAATCTTGGTTGAACCTAGGATTTGACCAAGATTCAAATATATGGGCATAAAATTCAAAAAAATAGAAAAATGAAAAACCAAAGCACATAGTCTTCTTATGTCTATAGTTAGCATTAAAGTTGATAAACATGTCTAGACATATTCAAACTAGAAAATCATGTATATATCTACACCCCTAACCCTAAACTCTGTCTTATGAAGTCAAGCATGCATGAAGAGAAGTGGTTTTTTTGTTTCAAACATGGAAATTTCAAAAACCCTCCCAAGAGCTACATTTTGGGGTGACTAAGAAGGATAGATGCTTATTTTTTCATATTCATGATTTAAACTTGTTTAAACCATGGTCAAACCTAGGATTTGACCAAGATTCAAATGGGCATCAAAATTGAAAAAAATCAGCAAAAAGAAAAACCAAAGCAAATAGTTTTCTTATGTTATATAGTAAGCATTAAAGTTGATAAACAAGGTCTAGACATATTCAAACCAGACAAATCATGTATCTATACCCCTAACCCCTAAACTCTGTCTTATGAAGTCAAGCATGAAGAGAAGTGGTTTTGGGTTTCAAACATGGAAATTTCAAAAACCTCCCAAAAGCCCCTTTTCAAATATTTCAAACTTATTCAAATTTGGTTCAAATTTGAAAGACATACAAGTTATAGCACACATAGTGCATACATTTTCACACAAACTGCACTAGATGCTAACCCTATAATTTGAGGCCATTTGGATGAGGTCGAAAAAATTCTTGGATTAGAATCGTGTTGTTCGAACCCCGTAGTTGGATTTTTTGAACCCTTGATCTGTAGAACTGGGCAAAACCCGAGTTTAACCTATTTAATTATAGATTCGTATATCGATTTTTCTACTACCTTTTTATTATTACTATGCAGCACATGGGTGTTTGCCCGTCGAGTGAAACACGGAGGAAGAGGGATCACTCGGAAGGAGAGAAGAAGGGGGTGTCTCCCCTTTTTCGGGTGATGATGTTGACTTTTGTGCAGGGTTTGTCAGTGAGCAGGAGGTGCGAGCGAGCGAGCGAGCGAGCGAGCGAGTCGAGCGAGGCCGAGAATGAGAGAGATTTGTTTTTTTGTGAGAGGGACAACCGAAGGATCCAGGACCCACAGACTTCCAATACGCATCGATGCGTCTTCTCTTGACAAAGAAGATGGCTCGGAGTTTGCGTACCTACTGCACGTGACTTGTGCTCACTGAAGTGTGGGACCTCAAGGGTGGGCACCACACGTAAGTGACAGACTGTTGGTGTAAAAACTCGGTTGATTATAATAGTGCATTAGAACAAAGTTTCCTATGGATTCAAGGGTAGGAAATCCAAGTTAACTCATTTACGTGTTAAACTTGTCTAAATCTTGGTCAAACCTAGGATTTGACCAAGATTCAAATGGGCAGAAAAATAAAAAAACAGAAAAATGAAAAACAAAATCACATAGTCTTCTTATGTCATATAGTAAGCATTAAAGTTGATAAACAAGGTCTAGACATATCAAACCATACAAATCATGTATCTACCCCTAACCCCTAAACTCCGTCTTATGAAGTCAAGCATGAAGAGAAGTGGTTTTGGGTTTCAAACATGGAAATTTCAAAATCCTCCCAAAAGCCCCTTTTCAAATATTTCAAACTTATTCAAATTTGGTTCAAATTTGAAAGACATACAAGTTATAGCACACATAGTGCATACATTTTCACAAAAACTGCACTAGATGCTAACCCTATAGCTTGAGGCCATTTGGATGAGGTCGAAAAAATTCTTGGATTAGAATCGTGTTGTTCGAACCCCGTAGTTGGATTTTTTTGAACCCTTGATCTGTAGAACTGGGCAAAACCCGAGTTTAGAGTGACTAAGAAGGATACATGCTTCCCTTTTCATTTTCATGTTTTAAACTTGTTTAAATTATCTTGGTCAAACCTAGGATTAGACAAGATTCAAATGGGCATCAAAATTGAAAAAAAATCAGCAAAAAGGAAAACCAAAGCAAATAGTTTGCGTACCTATTGCACGTGACTTGTGCTCACTGAAGTGTGGGACCTCACGCATGGGCACCACACGTAAGTGACAGACCTGTTGGTGTAAAAACTCGGTTGATTATTATAGTGCATTAGAACAAAGTTTCCTATGGATTCAAGGGTAGGAAATCCAAGTTAACTCATTTACGTGTTAAACTTGTCTAAATCTTGGTCAAACCTAGGATTTGACCAAGATTCAAATGGGCAGAAAAATAAAAAAACAGAAAAAAGAAAAACCAAAGCAAATAGTTTTCTTATGTCATATATTAAGCATTGAAGTTGATAAACAAGGTCCATACATATTCAAACCACACAAATCATGTATCTATACCCCCTAACCCCTAAATTGATTAACTATGTCTTATGAAGTCAAGCATGTGAAGAGGAGTGGTTTTGGGTTTCAAACATGGAAATTTCAAAAACCTCCCAAAATTAAGCTTCATTTTAGAGTGACTAAGAAGGATCCATGCTTACATTTGCATTTTCATATGTTAAACTTGTTTAAATCATTATCAAACCTAGGATTTGACCAAGATACAAATGGGTGGGCACAAAATTCAAAAAAATCAGAAAAATGAAAAACAAAAGCACATAGTCTTCTTATATATGTCATATCGTAAGCATTCGAGTTGATAAACGAGGTCTAGGTATATCCAAACCAGACAAATCATGTATCTACCCCCCGTCGATCTTATATGAGCACTCAATGCGGAAGGGTTTCATTTTTTTATTTCAAAACCAGATCAAAATGGTCGACATGATTATCCATTCAAAGGGGTTGAATATTTCAGTACTAGCTATCACGTACTGGTTTATGTATATAGTGTAAGTAATATGAATCTGAAAATGATTTTGGGGGATTTCTATGACCAAGTTATAACACACCTACATTTCAGATTTGAATTACTTCCAATAAATCAGCATATAGTCATTTAAATGTGTGAAACTGGCTAAAAACACTAAAAATCGTAAAGAGTTGGGAATTGGCACTAAAATATGGCCTAGTTTATCTTTAAAATGTAGAGGCGCCATTTTGACCGGCCCGTATCTTATGTACCCCACTCGAAAATGATAAACTATCACGAATTACCATTTATTTTAGGCATTACTTTTCACGGTAAAAATGATAAACTATATCACGAAGTTCCATTTCCGTCAAGATAGTCTGCATTACTTTTTTGTTGAGATATAAACCCCCACAACGGCGGACACAGATTAGGTGACATGCACCTTTTGCATGTCAGTCTAAATTCAAATTTAAACATTGCGAAAAAATCATGCATGTTCACATGCACATATTAAGATAACCCCTAAAAATTTCATATCAAAATTCGAAACATACATCGAGAAACAAAAAAGAGAAACTCAGATGTGAATAGTGTACAGAGAAACTTAGATTTCTCTTTTCTGTTTCTCGATGTATGTTTCGAATTTTGATCTGAAATTTTTAGGGGTTATCTTAATATGTGTTTTGAACATGCATGATTTTTTTCAGATTTTTTGGCAATGTTTAAATTTGGATTTAGGCCGCATGTCCCACGGGACATGCAAAAGGTGCATGTCACCTGATCTCTATCCCACAACGGCCATCTCCTCCTTAATTTATTGTGTAAAACCCCCACAACGGTCACCTCCTCCTTAATTTATTGTGTAAACCCCTACAACGGTCATCTCTTCCTTATAAACAACCACAACGACCATCCCTTGTGTCAATAGGTTCTGCCTCTCTCTTCTTCGTTCACATACACTTGATCCATTGCCATGGCGTCCACGTCTCGGACACCGACCAGAAGGGGAAGGGGAAGGGGCGGCCGGGGTGATGGATCATCATCATTGCCACCACCACCGTCAACACTGCCTTTGATCATAGAGGAGTTCTTCATCGTCGTCTATGAAGACCCTTTGGTCAAGAAGGTACGTACGCGTTCCCACATATATGATGCATGTGATTAATTATGGGCATGTTCTAAAAAACATTTAATTTCAAACGATCGGCGCTCGATCTCTTTGCAGGCTCTCCCAAAAAAGTTTGCGGACTATCTTGACGGCCAGGAGCCAGCTAAGGTGTATCTGCGAGCAGCTGACTGCGGTCCTCGTCTCTGGACCGTGGAGGTCCTATTTGACGGACAAGGCCGGATGTACCTCGACAAGGGCTGGGAGAATTTCGCCATCGCGCACGGTGTGGATTTCGGCTGCTTCGTACACTTCAAATATGAAGGCGATGATGTGCTCACAGTGAAGGTGTTCGACGGAACAATGTGCAGGAAGTACTACTACTCGGACGACGATGATACTGACGATGAAAGCGACGACGACGTGAAGCCATGCATCCATCCTCTTTAGATAAGGGGACTATGACCAAAAATATATATGTAGCTTCATATATATGTAGCTTCATATGCATCGATTTTAGAGGTGGATAACTGGAGAGAGAGAGAGAGAGAGAGAGAGAGATAGAGAGAGAGAGAGTCTTGATGCGTCTTCTCTTGACAAAGAAGATGGGAGTTTGCCTACCTACCGCACATGACTTGTGCTCACTGAAGTGTGGGACCTCACACATGGGAACCACACGTAAGTGACAGACCTGTTGGTGTAATAACTCGGTGATCATTATACTGTATTAGTACAAAGTTTCCTATGGATTCAAGGGTAGGAAAGCCAAGTTAACTCATTTACATGACATTATTTTTTCCATGAAGCCAAGTTAACTCATCTATCAATTGGTAAATTCTGGTTATATTCGAAATTTTACTTGAAACTTGTTGGTCATATATGCCATTTTACTACTCGCCTAACACTTTTTCCGCGCGTGAAGGGAGGGGGTGGGCATGATACTTGAAGCTTCATTTTAGAGTGACTAAGAAGGATACAGGCTTACCTTTTCATTTTCATGTTATAAACTTGTTTAAATCCTGGTCAAACTAGGATTTGAACGAGATTCAAATGGGTATAAAAAATAAAAAAACGCACATAGCCTTTTTATGTCATATATATAATGCATGAGTACTCAAGTTGATAAACATGGTCTAGACATATTCAAACTAGAAAAATCATGTATCTACCCTTGCCCTAACCTTAAACTCTGTATTATGGAGTCAAGCATGAAGAGAAGTGGTTTTGGGTTTCAAACATGGAAATTTCAAATTGATGAACAAGTTCTAGGCATATTCAAAACAGAAAAAGCATGTATCTACCCCCTAACCATAAAGTCGGTCGATCTTATGAAGTCTATTAGCATGAAGAGAAGTCTTATTGGTTTCAAACATGGAAATTTCAAGAACCTCCCAAAAGCTTCATTTTAGAGTGACTAAAAAAGGTCCATGCTTGCCTTTTCATTTTCATGTTTTAAAATTGTTTAAATCTTGGTCAAACCTAGCTAGTATTCAACCAAGATTCAAATGGGCATAAAATTCAAAAAAACCAGAAAATGAAAACCAAAGCACATAGCCTTCTTATGTCATATATAGATCAACAAGGTCTAGACATATTCAAAACAGAAAAAAGCATGTATCGATCTACCCCTAACCCTTAACTCTGTCTTATGAAGTCAAGCATGAAGAGAAGTGGTTTTGGGTTACAAATATTATATTGAGATTTCAAGATCGAACCCCCCAAAAGCTTCATTTTAGAATGACTAAGAAGGATCCAGGCTTGCCTTTTCATTTTCATGTGTTTTAAACTTGCTAAAATCTTGGTCAAACCTAGGACTTGACCAATATTCAAATGGGCATAAACATTCAGAAAAAATCAAAAAATGAAAACCAAAGCACATAGCCTTCTTATGTCATATATATATAGTAAGCATTCAAGTTGATCGATATGAACAAGGTCTAGACATATTCAAAACAGAAAAAGCATGTATCTACCCCTAGCCCTTAACTATGTCTTATGAAGTCAAGCATGAAGAGAAGTGGTTTTGGGTTTCAAACATGGAAATTTCAAAAACTTCCCGCCAAAAGCTTAATTTTAGAGTGAATAAGAAGGATCCAAGCTTAATTACCTTTTCATTTTAAGGATTTATGCTTGTTTAAATCTTGGTCAAACATAGGATTTGACCAACACACATATAGTCTTCTTATGTCATATAATGAGCATTCAAGTTGATAAACATGGTCTAGACATATTAAAACAAGAAAAATCATGTATCTACCATGTCCCTAACCCTAAACTCGATCTGTCTTATGAAGTCAAACATGAAGAGAAGTGGTTTTGGGTTTCAAACATGGAAATTTCTAGACCCCCCCCAAAGCTTCATTTTAGAGTGACTAATTAAGAAGGATACAGGCTTACCTTTTCATTTTCATGTTTTAATCTTGTTTAAATCTTGGTCAAACCTAGGATTTGACCAAGATTCAAATGGGCATAAAAATTCAAAAAACATAAAAAAATGAAAAACTAAAGCACATAGCCTTCTTATGTCATATATATATAGTAAGCCTTCAAGTTGATGAACAAGGTGTAGACATATTCAAAATAGAAAAAGCATGTATCTACCCCCTAACCCTTAACTATGTCTTATGAAGTTAGGCATGAAGATAAGTGGTTTTGGGTTTCAAACATGGAAATTTCAAAAACATCCCAAAAGCTTAATTTTAGAGTGACTAAAAAGGATCGAAGCTTACCTTTTCATTTTCATGTTTATGCGTGTTTAAATCTTGGTCAAACATAGGATTTGACCAAGATTCAAATGGGCATAAACATTCAGAAAAAAATAAAAAATAAAAAACCAACGCACATTAGTAGCCCAAAATCGAACCAGTAGTTGGATATTTTTGAACTTGATCTGTAGTAGTGGGCAAAACCCTAGATTAACCTATTTAATCATAAATTGAAAAAAATCAGCAAAAAGAAAAACCAAAGCAAATAGTTTTCTTATGTTATGTAGTAAGCATTAAAGTTGATAAACAAGGTCTAGACATATTCAAACCAGACAAATCATGTATCTATACCCCTAACCCCTAAACTCCGTCTTATGAAGTCAAGCATGAAGAGAAGTGGTTTTGGGTTTCAAACATGGAAATTTAAAAAACCTCCCAAAATTAAGCCTGTTTTCAAATATTTCAAACTTATTCAAATTTGGTTCAAATTTGAAAGACATACAAGTTATAGCACACATATTGCATACATTTTCACACAAACTGCACTAGATGCTAACCCTATAATTTGAGGCCATTTGGATGAGGTCGAAAAAATTCTTGGATTAGAATCGTGTTGTTCGAACCCCGTAGTTGGATTTTTTTGAACCCTTGATCTGTAGAACTGGGCAAAACCCGAGTTTAACCTATTTAATTATAGATTCGTATATCGATTTTTCTACTACCTTTTTATTATTACTATGCATCACATGGGTGTTTGCCCGTCGAGTGAAACACGGAGGAAGAGGGATCACTCGGAAGGAGAGAAGAAGGGAGAGCATTATGGTGTCTCCCCTTTTTCGGGTGATGATGTTGACTTTTGTGCAGGGTTTGTCAGTGGCGGAGGTGCGCGAGCGAGTCGAGCGAGGCCGAGAATGAGAGAGATTTGTTTTTTTTGTGAGAGGGACAACCGAAGGATCCAGAAGGACCCACAGACTTCCAATACGCATCTGATGCGTCTTCTCTTGACAAAGAAGATGGCTGGGAGTTTGCGTACCTACGCACGTGACTTGTGCTCACTGAAGTGTGGGACCTCAAGGGTGGGCACCACACGTAAGTGACAGACCTGTTGGTGTAAAAACTCGGTTGATTATAATAGTGCATTAGAACAAAGTTTCCTATGGATTCAAGGGTAGGAAATCCAAGTTAACTCATTTACGTGTTAAACTTGTCTAAATCTTGGTCAAACCTAGGATTTGACCAAGATTCAAATGGGCAGAAAAATAAAAAATAACAGAAAAATGAAAAACAAAATCACATAGTCTTCTTATGTCATATAGTAAGCATTAAAGTTGATAAACAAGGTCTAGACATATCAAACCATACAAATCATGTATCTACCCCTAACCCCTAAACTCCGTCTTATGAAGTCAAGCATGAAGAGAAGTGGTTTTGGGTTTCAAACATGGAAATTTCAAAATCCTCCCAAAAGCCCCTTTTCAAATATTTCAAACTTATTCAAATTTGGTTCAAATTTGAAAGACATACAAGTTATAGCACACATAGTGCATACATTTTCACAAAAACTGCACTAGATGCTAACCCTATAGCTTGAGGCCATTTGGATGAGGTCGAAAAAATTCTTGGATTAGAATCGTGTTGTTCGAACCCCGTAGTTGGATTTTTTTGAACCCTTGATCTGTAGAACTGGGCAAAACCCGAGTTTAGAGTGACTAAGAAGGATACATGCTTCCCTTTTCATTTTCATGTTTTAAACTTGTTTAAATTATCTTGGTCAAACCTAGGATTAGACAAGATTCAAATGGGCATCAAAATTGAAAAAAAATCAGCAAAAAGGAAAACCAAAGCAAATAGTTTTCTTATGTCATATAGTAAGCATTAAAGTTGATAAACAAGGTCTAGACATATTCAAACCAGACAAATCATGTAGCTATACCCCTAACCCCTAAACTCTATCTTATGAAGTCAAGCATGTGAAGAGAAGTGGTTTTGGGTTTCAAACATGGAAATTTCAAAAACCTCCCAAAAGCTTCATTTTAGAGTGACTAAGAAGGATCCATGCTTCCCTTTTCATTTTCATGTTTTAAACTTGTTTAAATTATCTTGGTCGTCAAACCTAGGATTTGACAAGATTCAAATGGGCATCAAATTTGAAAAAAAATCAGAAAAAAGAAAAACCAAAGCAAATAGTTTTCTTATGTCATATAGTAAGCATTGAATTTGATAAACAAGGTCCATACATATTCAAACCACACAAATCATGTATCTATACCCCCTAAGCCCTAAATTAATTAACTATGTCTTATGAAGTCAAGCATGTGAAGAGAAGTGGTTTTGGGTTTCAAACATGGAAATTTCAAAAACCTCCCAAAAGCTTCATTTTAGAGTGACTAAGAAGGATCCATGCTTACATTTGCATTTTCATATATTAAACTTGTTTAAATCATTATCAAACCTAGGATTTGACCAAGATACAAATGGGTGGGCACAAAATTCAAAAAAATCAGAAAAATGAAAAACAAAAGCACATAGTCTTCTTATATATGTCATATCGTAAGCATTCGAGTTGATAAACGAGGTCTAGGTATATCCAAACCGACAAATCATGTATCTACCCCCCGTCGATCTTATGAAGTCTAGCATGAAGAGAAGTCGTTTTGGGTTTCAAACATGGAAATTTCAAGAACATTCCAAAAGCTTCATTTTAGAGTGACTAAGAAGGATACATGCTTACCTTTTAATTTTCATGTTTTAAACTTGTTTAAATCTTGGTTGAACCTAGGATTTGACCAAGATTCAAATATATGGGAATAAAATTCAGAAAAAAACAGAAAAATGAAAAACCAAAGCACATAGTCTTCTTATGTCTATAGTTAGCATTAAAGTTGATAAACAGGTCTAGACATATTCAAACTAGAAAATCATGTATATATCTACACCCCTAACCCTAAACTCTGTCTTATGAAGTCAAGCATGCATGAAGAGAAGTGGTTTTTTTGTTCCAAACATGGAAATTTCAAAAACCCTCCCAAGAGCTACATTTTGGGGTGACTAAGAAGGATAGATGCTTATTTTTTCATATTCATGATTTAAACTTGTTTAAACCATGGTCAAACCTAGGATTTGACCAAGATTCAAATGGGCATCAAAATTGAAAAAAAAATCAGCAAAAATAAAAACCAAAGCAAATAGTTTTCTTATGTTATATAGTAAGCATTAAAGTTGATAAACAAGGTCTAGACATATTCAAACCAGACAAATCATGTATCTATACCCCCTAACCCCTAAACTCTGTCTTATGAAGTCAAGCATGAAGAGAAGTGGTTTTGGGTTTCAAACATGGAAATTTCAAAAACCTCCCAAAAGCCCCTTTTCAAATATTTCAAACTTATTCAAATTTGGTTCAAATTTGAAAGACATACAAGTTATATCACACATAGTGCATACATTTTCACACAAACTGCACTAGATGCTAACCCTATAATTTGAGGCCATTTGGATGAGGTCGAAAAAATTCTTGGATTAGAATCGTGTTGTTCGAACCCCGTAGTTGGATTTTTTTGAACCCTTGATCTGTAGAACTGGGCAAAACCCGAGTTTAACCTATTTAATTATAGATTCGTATATCGATTTTTCTACTACCTTTTTATTATTACTATGCAGCACATGGGTGTTTGCCCGTCGAGTGAAACACGGAGGAAGAGGGATCACTCGGAAGGAGAGAAGAAGGGGTGTCTCCCCTTTTTCGGGTGATGATGTTGACTTTTGTGCAGGGTTTGTCAGTGAGCAGGAGGTGCGAGCGAGCGAGCGAGCGAGTCGAGCGAGGCCGAGAATGAGAGAGATTTGTTTTTTTGTGAGAGGGACAACCGAAGGATCCAGAAGGACCCACAGACTTCCAATACGCATCTGATGCGTCTTCTCTTGACAAAGAAGATGGCTGGGAGTTTGCGTACCTACTGCACGTGACTTGTGCTCACTGAAGTGTGGGACCTCAAGGGTGGGCACCACACGTAAGTGACAGACCTGTTGGTGTAAAAACTCGGTTGATTATAATAGTGCATTAGAACAAAGTTTCCTATGGATTCAAGGGTAGGAAATCCAAGTTAACTCATTTACGTGTTAAACTTGTCTAAATCTTGGTCTAACCTAGGATTTGACCAAGATTCAAATGGGCAGAAAAATAAAAAAACAGAAAAATGAAAAACAAAACCACATAGTCTTCTTATGTCATATAGTAAGCATTAAAGTTGATAAACAAGGTCTAGACATATCAAACCATACAAATCATGTATCTACCCCTAACCCCTAAACTCCGTCTTATGAAGTCAAGCATGAAGAGAAGTGGTTTTGGGTTTCAAACATGGAAATTTCAAAATCCTCCCAAAAGCCCCTTTTCAAATATTTCAAACTTATTCAAATTTGGTTCAAATTTGAAAGACATACAAGTTATAGCACACATAGTGCATACATTTTCACAAAAACTGCACTAGATGCTAACCCTATAGCTTGAGGCCATTTGGATGAGGTCGAAAAAATTCTTGGATTAGAATCGTGTTGTTCGAACCCCGTAGTTGGATTTTTTTGAACCCTTGATCTGTAGAACTGGGCAAAACCCGAGTTTAGAGTGACTAAGAAGGATACATGCTTCCCTTTTCATTTTCATGTTTTAAACTTGTTTAAATTATCTTGGTCAAACCTAGGATTAGACAAGATTCAAATGGGCATCAAAATTGAAAAAAAATCAGCAAAAAGGAAAACCAAAGCAAATAGTTTTCTTATGTCATATAGTAAGCATTAAAGTTGATAAACAAGGTCTAGACATATTCAAACCACAAATCATGTAGCTATACCCCCTAACCTCTAAACTCTATCTTATGAAGTCAAGCATGTGAAGAGAAGTGGTTTTGGGTTTCAAACATGGAAATTTCAAAAACCTCCCAAAAGCTTCATTTTAGAGTGACTAAGAAGGATCCATGTTTCCCTTTTCATTTTCATGTTTTAAACTTGTTTAAATTATCTTGGTCAAACCTAGGATTTGACAAGATTCAAATGGGCATCAAATTTGAAAAAATCAGAAAAAAGAAAAACCAAAGCAAATAGTTTTCTTATGTCATATAGTAAGCATTGAATTTGATAAACAAGGTCCATACATATTCAAACCACACAAATCATGTATCTATACCCCCTAAGCCCTAAATTAATTAACTATGTCTTATGAAGTCAAGCATGTGAAGAGAAGTGGTTTTGGGTTTCAAACATGGAAATTTCAAAAACCTCCCAAAAGCTTCATTTTAGAGTGACTAAGAAGGATCCATGCTTACATTTGCATTTTCATATTTTAAACTTGTTTAAATCATTATCAAACCTAGGATTTGACCAAGATACAAATGGGTGGGCACAAAATTCAAAAAATCAGAAAAATGAAAAACAAAAGCACATAGTCTTCTTATATATGTCATATCGTAAGCATTCGAGTTGATAAACGAGGTCTAGGTATATCCAAACCAGACAAATCATGTATCTACCCCCGTCGATCTTATGAAGTCTAGCATGAAGAGAAGTCGGGTTTCAAACATGGAAATTTCAAGAACATCCCAAAAGCTTCATTTTAGAGTGACTAAGAAGGATACATGCTTACCTTTTAATTTTCATGTTTTAAACTTGTTTAAATCTTGGTTGAACCTAGGATTTGACCAAGATTCAAATATATGGGAATAAAATTCAGAAAAATGAAAAATGAAAAACAAAAGCACATAGTCTTCTTATGTCTATAGTTAGCATTAAAGTTGATAAACAGGTCTAGACATATTCAAACTAGAAAATCATGTATATATCTACACCCCTAACCCTAAACTCTGTCTTATGAAGTCAAGCATGCATGAAGAGAAGTGGTTTTTTTTGTTTCAAACATGGAAATTTCAAAACCCTCCCAAGAGCTACATTTTGGGGTGACTAAGAAGGATAGATGCTTATTTTTTCATATTCATGATTTAAACTTGTTTAAACCATGGTCAAACCTAGGATTTGACCAAGATTCAAATGGGCATCAAAATTGAAAAAAAATCAGCAAAAATAAAAACCAAAGCAAATAGTTTTCTTATGTTATATAGTAAGCATTAAAGTTGATAAACAAGGTCTAGACATATTCAAACCAGACAAATCATGTATCTATACCCCCTAACCCCTAAACTCTGTCTTATGAAGTCAAGCATGAAGAGAAGTGGTTTTGGGTTTCAAACATGGAAATTTCAAAACCTCCCAAAAGCCCCTTTTCAAATATTTCAAACTTATTCAAATTTGGTTCAAATTTGAAAGACATACAAGTTATAGCACACATAGTGCATACATTTTCACACAAACTGCACTAGATGCTAACCCTATAATTTGAGGCCATTTGGATGAGGTCGAAAAAATTCTTGGATTAGAATCGTGTTGTTCGAACCCCGTAGTTGGATTTTTTTGAACCCTTGATCTGTAGAACTGGGCAAAACCCGAGTTTAACCTATTTAATTATAGATTCGTATATCGATTTTTCTACTACCTTTTTATTATTACTATGCAGCACATGGGTGTTTGCCCGTCGAGTGAAACACGGAGGAAGAGGGATCACTCGGAAGGAGAGAAGAAGGGAGAGCATTATGGTGTCTCCCCTTTTTCGGGTGATGATGTTGACTTTTGTGCAGGGTTTGTCAAGAGCAGGGTGCAAGCGAGGAGAGTCGAGCGAGGCCGAATGAGAGAGATTTGTTTTTTTTGTGAGAGGGACAACCGAAGGATCCAGAAGGACCCACATACTTCCAATACGCATCCGATGCGTCTTCTCTTGACAAAGAAGATGGCTGGGACTTTGCGTACCTACTGCACGTGACTTGTGCTCACCGAAGTGTGGGACCTCACGCGTGGGCACCACACGTAAGTGACACCTGTAAAAACTCGGTTGATTATAATAGTGCATTAGAACAAAGTTTCCTATGGATTCAAGGGTAGGAAATCCAAGTTAAATCATTTACGTGTTAAAGTTGTCTAAATCTTGGTCAAACCTAGGATTTGACCAAGATTCAAATGGGCAAAAAATAAAAAAACAGAAAAATGAAAAACAAAATCACATAGTCTTCTTATGTCATATAGTAAGCATTAAAATTGATAAACAAGGTCTAGACATATCAAACCATACAAATCATGTATCTACCCCTAACCCCTAATCTCCGTCTTATGAAGTCAAGCATGAAGAGAAGTGGTTTTGGGTTTCAAACATGGAAATTTCAAAAACCTCCCAAAAACTTCATTTTAGAGTGACTAAGAAGGATACATGCTTCCCTTTTCATTTTCTTGTTTTAAACTTGTTTAAATTATCTTGGTCAAACCTAGGATTTGACAAGATTCAAAGATACATGCTTCCCTTTTCATTTGACATGAATCCTTGTGGCACGACCATGTTGGGGTCACTCCTGGCTGTCTACCCAGCCGAGCATGCGGGCTCTATTACCTTGTACGAATCCTCGTTTTAAACAAAGAAGTGAACAAACGCCCCCCCTCCCCCGCGCCACGGACACACACACACACTTTCTCTCTCTCTCTCTCTCTCTCTCTCTCTCTCTCTCTCTCTCTCTCTCTCTCTCTCTCTCTCTCTAACCGGCTTTAGATATCGCATCATTTGTCTGTCAGACTCCATTGATTTGCCCCAAGTTCAACAAGGTCGCCCCCTTTTCCTCTGAGAGTCCATTGATTTTTATTTGCTGGTGTCACTTGTGCTAAACTGTCATTCCTTGTACTCCCTCCGATTCATATTATTTGATGGTAATATAGATGCATCTATACACATTATAGTTGTAGATACATCCATTTTACCATCAATTAATATTGATCGGAGTTGCAGCGTGGTATGAGGCCTGCCGCCTGCCACCGTCGGCGAGGTTCCAAGTAAACGGCGCCAGAAGAAGAGTAGCGCGGCTCCGGATTCAACCAACTGGCGGCGATGGACGGCACTATGGAAATAAACGCTACGAATTTGGAGGCCATCGCGTACAACATCGCTGGAACGGCGCAGGTCATGTGCTCCCACGACGGCTGCGGGGTCATCGTCAGCTACCACGAGTCCCTAAGCCACCAGATCGCGTGCCCGCACGGCCGGTGCAACTGCACGGAGCAGGGCTGCGACTTCGCCGCCCCACCGTCAGCGCTCCTCGTTCACCTCGCAGAGGCCCACTCGATTCAGGTGCACAGGTTAGAGTATGGCAAGTCCATAGAGTTCCGGGTGACCATGACGCACCCGTGCTCGCCGTGCAGGCTGCTCGTCGTCGAAGGGGATGACGGCTCCGTGTTCGTCCTGTACATCGACGCGCTCGGCCCGGCCATTGTCTTGTCTTTGGTATGCGTCAGTTCGGCCACATCCGTGTGGCCGCTCTACAGGGTGAAGATCTGGGCGCACGGCCCGCCGCCGTCCTCGAAATCGGACTGCAGGCGGGATGTCGTGAAGATGTCTGCCGATGCTTCTGGCAGCGCGTCGCCGGGCGCTGTCGTGTTTGAGGAGCTCACGTCGTTCCTCGTTGTGCCGGGGCCATACCTCGTTGGTGCTGGATCGTCCAAGGAGCTGCGTTTCTACATTCGCATATGCAAGCAGATGTAGCTACTGCTACTTTGCGTAGTTGAAAAAACTGTCAATTTGTCATGAGGAATGATAAATTTCGATGAAAAGTACTTGATTGTTCGTACGGCTGCTATTTTTTTATGGATTCTTCGTTTCATATTTGTGCTGAACTGTTTGTAGTAGTACTTATACTGTACTTAATAATAATGCAGCGTGGAAGTGAATACTCCTTTTTTTGTGAATCGGAAGTGAATACTCCAACTATATGTAATTGTAACCCCTCCATCTGATTTATATAAAACTATGTGCACTTCCAGATCATTTCTCCTGTTTTTTAGATGTCCTTTCACTTACTATAAAAAACAAAGAAGCACTGCTGCTTTGATTCAAAGGAATGTGGAGAGTGTAGAAATAGGAAAGGTGTAGGATTGAAATTTTCCCATAGGAATCAAATCCAACATAATTCCTATGTCAATCCTATGAATCAAAGAAGCCCTAAGTGGTTACCGGTGCTTAATGCACAGTTCCAAAAAGTTCATCCCGCAGTCCAAATAACTAATAATCAGATGATGTCAATTTTTGTGTATGTAGTTGTGCCTATTACCATCACAAATATAGTCTCAAATAGTATGATGGTGGAGATACACATTTTTTAACTACCATGATTTTCGGTAAATGCTTAGTCAATTTTGACATAATTTGACTTTCTAAAAATAATATAAGCTAAGCTTTGAGATGGAGGTACTATATTGGGTTTTCCTCGTCTTAAGCAAAATCCCTTCCCATCCCCTTAAATAGAGTACTCCAGCCTCGAGGCTAGGAGATAAGAGAGGCCATCGATAGGCCACATACTCCTCGCGCGCTCGCAATGCTGGAAACTGTCACCGTTACCCTGAAGATGGACTCCACCGTGCTTCACTGCATTTTCTGCTCCCAGCCCCTCAAGCCCCCCGTCTTCAAGGTCGATCCCTTTCCCTCCCACACTCCATTGATGTTTCTTTTGTGGGTTCACTACTGCAAAAATGGCAATCCACGAACTTTGATTTGTGCAGTGCAAGGGTAATCATTTGGCCTGCGGCCGCTGCCTCAGCGAGCTTCCCGGGAACCGGTGCCATAGGTGCGTGGAACCCCGCGGCGGATTCGAGCACGACCCGGCAATGGACGCCGTCGTATCAGCGGCGACGGTTGAGTGCCCCCACAGCAGCTGCGGGAGCTTGGTGGCCTACCACCAGGTCCACGACCACAAGATTGCATGCCCGCACGCCCCTTGCGCTTGCACGGAGCCCGGCTGCGACTTCGCCGCCCCGCCAACAGCGCTCGTCGCCCACTTTGCAGCGGCCCACTCGATCCAAGTGCACAAGCTCCCGCCGTACAACACGACCAAAGTGTTCGAGGTGCTGGTGCCGGTGCCGGGTTCGCCGTGCCTGCGGATCATCGCCGAAGGGGAGGACGGCGCCGTGTTCGTCCTGATCATCGGCGTGCTCGGTTCGACTTCGACCACCATCGTGTCTACCGTGTGCGTTAGGGCGGCCGCGTGCGTGTGGCCTCTGTACACGGCAAAGATGTGGGCGAATGGGCCGGCGTCGTGCTCGTTGGCGCACTCGAGGAGCAGGGCGGACACCGTGAATGTGTCATTGGAGGCGTCGAGCTGCGCCTTGCCGGGCGACGTCGCGTTTGATGAACTCACGTCGTTCCTCTCGGTACCGCCGCTGTACCAGGTGCTTGGTGGACCTTCCAAGCTGCTGCGTTTCTACATTCGCATCGAGAAGGAGAACAATTAATCCTCAAAATAAGTACTCCTTATATAGAAAGGGACTAACTGTTTTTCGTCCTGCTAATGCAACCTTGAGGTGACCGGGACAACTTTGTACAAAGCATCGTGCTCATATAAATATACGTACTCTACAAAATCATCAGCAGTGGAGTACCTCGTAGGTGCCATGTCCATGGATCGACAAGACAAGACACATACATAGACTGGGTCACTGGGAGATGGATATTACTACTGGATAGCTGTCCTGACGTGATAGGATGCCTACATACACCCTACTCGGCAGGTGACGATACCTTCCCAACAAAGGTATCCAGTCCCATCCATTGATTATATTTTATTATGGACGGAGAGCATTCTACTACGTAGAAGAGATGTCATGTCTTGGGGCAGAGGTTCGGCTTAATCATGGTTTAGATGACTCTAATGTAGATGTATCTAGACATATTGTAACTATAGATACTTCCATTTTAGCATCAAGTAATGTGGATCGGAGGGAGTAATACTATAGTACAATATACTCAGTATAAGGTTAACTTTGGCACACGCTGGGACGCACATATTTGTTAGAAGTACACACATGCAAGACAGAGCACAGAGTAAAATAATTACTATTTACTTATGGGCAACCAAAAGCTTGTACGTGTCCACTCTATATATGGGCATGGACTACACTTATTGCTTGTGGACGAGGATAGCTGTTGTGGACAACACAGTGGATGCTGTTAGAGTGAAACGGCACACTTATTATGGATCGTAGGGAGTATGCAAGATAAAAAAAGATCTACCATACATATTAGTATTATTATCATCAGTTATGTACTCATGACACTGGGAGCATACACACACGATCGTACATACTACAGTAGTACTGTACTACTTTTAAAACTACTTGCAAGATAAAATATACTGTACTACTTATCACTGGGTGCATACACACACGATCGTATACATACTAGTACTGTACTACTTTTAACACTAGGCTATCCTTTTCAGTGGTCTTCCTCTTCAGCTTCCACAGCCTGTACCATGTTGCTCTTCTTCTTCTTCTTCTTCTTCTTCTTCTTCTTCTTACTCCCGCCTGTCCTCAATTCCGCCAATTTTTGTTGACCCTTCTCAAAGTTCACTATTCGCCTGTATACCTCATATGTCGCGTATGCGTCGATGCTTGCATACAGGATATGCTTCATGGACAAGGGCACCTGCTTCCACACCTTGTGTTCCTCTTTCGTAAGTTTTTTCATGATAGATTTGTACTGGCTGTCTATAATGGCCGCAGCATAGTAAGCCAACGAATCCTTATTGTTACTAGTGGAATCGGCAGGCTTCCACCTTTTCTGGATGTCCACGAAGTTCGCCACTGAGAGGTTGCAACGCCCAAGCCTGGTAATGTCGTTGCCGATGTCAACACCTGCAAATGTTATGTCAGGCCTGCCAAGAAAGTCAGCGAGTTTGGGGCAGGGCTGGTCGGCCGAGGAAATCTGGTACAGGAGGCAGTCTGTGCCCATGCACAACTGTATGAGGGCAGCCTTCTGTTCAGGCCCATAGGTGTACTCTACGTCTAGGCCAACAATTTTGTACGAGTCTTCTTTCTCCAGTATCAACTCGATTTTGTTGATGTGTTCCTCCACCTTAGACGCCATATTGGTATAGTTCGCCGTAATGGTGGTTGTTCCATGAGCGAGGAAAGTGTGTCCTTGGTAGAACGCTTCCATGGAGGGTAGCGAGAGAGGGGCACAGGCGAGAGTGTCAGGGAGAAGACGAAATGAGGAAGACGAAATGAGGAAGACGAATGTTAACCGCCACGCCAGGGCCTGGAAACCGCCCGTCGCTAGATGCATGCATTTGGACGGTTTTGAAGATGACGGGCCATAGGGCACGAATGCAGTTTCCCTGTTAAAATAATAATAACCGCCCACGTACTTAATTAATTGTATGCTTATTTGTTTCTCGAGAGGAGCCTAGTTTTTTTCTACGAAACTCTGAAGATCTATTAAAAATCATCAACATTAGTACAAAGAGATTCAAAATTAATATTACCTTCGTCTAAAAGGAGGTGTCTTAGTTTTGTCTAATACGGATGTATATAGACATATCTAAGTTGTAGAAATTACAAATATGTCTTCTTTGCACCACTTAGCTACCACTACAAAGTACAAACACTAACGCAAGGTAGATCAGCATCATGCAATGTAGACATTACAGTATTTTTGTACTACTGTACTTGTCTTCCCTGGTCTATGATTCAATATCTAGTATACTGTACTGCTTATACACCAGGGAGATTCAAAATACGAGTTGAGCGCCAAAACTCCCGCCTCCATACACATATTTCGAATTCCCTTTCGACCCTATTAGCAATGACGCAAAGGCAGACAAGTGAAGCCGGCGTTGGTTGGGGTCTCGTTCGTAATTTACACACCCCCTCTGATATATATAGTCTACCGCCTTCCATTCGTCTTCCCCATTTCCGCAAAAAATCTGTCGCAATACTCCAGGCCCATCATCTCTCACCTGCCGGACCACCGCACCGGAATATCCCAGCCGTACTTAGCCGGCATACCACCTCACCTACCTGAGGCCACCGACTCCCTCGTCCGCAGCACCAGATCCGCTTCACCAACGCCGCCGTGTACTGCATCGGATCTGCTTCACCGACTGCTTCATCCGCAGCACCAGATCCGCTTCACCAACGCCGCCGTGCACTGCACTATCTGAGTTCACCGACTCCCTCGTCTGCCGTACCTGATCCGCTTCACCAACGACGCCGTGCACTGCACCGGATCTGCTTCACCGACTCCCTCGTTTCAGATCTGCTTCCCCGAACCCATCATCGACCGCCCCAGATCTGCTTCCTCGACGCCGACGCCCACCGCAACCGCAGCACCCCCGCCGTCGTCGACGTGACCCGCAAGGATGCCGAGTATGACTACACGAAGCCGCCGTCGAGGTAACCAGACCCCCTCCCCCCTACACGTTTTGGTCTGTTACCATAGAAGGTTCAAGCATGTCTTGGTCAACTAGAATGTGTCCCATAGATCCAGCTCCGCCCCGCTCTCAATGCGCGTGGCAGATGGCAGGATCCTGCGCATTTGCCCATGCCACTCCTCGAGCTCTCTGTCTTGATGTGCTTCACACACAGGGCTTATAATACTAGGAAGCTTGTGCCTCACATACACTTACACACAGGGCTACTACTACTAGGAAGCTTTATTGGATATCTCAGTGGTACAAAGCTTACTTACATGGGACGGGTGATACTCTATTTAAATTTTTGTACATGACCCTTTAGATTGTTGCCATGTGCCAGAATCCAAACCCTATACCATACTTCTAGAATACTCTACAAACTCTAGATATTTCATACTACTCGTAAATATCTTACTCTAGAACATTCCCCATTCTACAGTTCTCTCTACATACCTTGGATACTTCATGACTAAGCTAGCTCCTTTACTAGCCAACCACATTGATAAGATTACTACTAACAATCCCCCCATAATCTTGTCATATAAACTATCTTTACTATTAAATTTAAAATAGGCCGCGGTGGTTGGTGATGGTACGTCAAACGTGTATACAACTCACCCCGAACATAAAAAGTAAGGTCAGCGTGACCGGCTCCATGAGGAGTTCTTATCAGGATTAGTTAGGTCACGACCAAAATCCAATCCGTAGCACTAGGTAGCAAAATCAGCATCCCTTTCCTAATTCTAATCGGTAAGACAAGCATAGATCGGTCCAGCCACACATCTTTTTTGTTCGCTCCCCTTTTTATTCTCTAAGGAACCCTCTCCTTAACGAGCGTAGATTGATGGAGATGGTTTTTGTACCGGTCAATCTTTATATCCTTTCTGGCATAGTTCTGTAAAAGATCGGCAGGTGATCCGTCCTTTCTCCTCTGCCGTAGTTCATCAACGCGTGTCCGGCAATCCCGGTTAGATCGACACAATCGGCAAAAAAGAAAAAGGCCAAAAGAGACCCATTGATTAGGCTCCTCTTGCCGTGCTACTTTAAATTTTCTAACTTTTCTTTCATTCGCAAACATACAATGACAATCTATATGACTCTAGGTTTCTTTTCCTAATTTTTGCACGTGCATGCATTTTCCCTTTAAAATTCGTAGGACATACAAATCTCAACACTTATGCAACTAAAAATCCTTAAAAAAAACAAAGCTTTCATACCCTGCAGCTTTTAAGAGGTTAGTCACAAGAATCAACCACATGTTTTGGAGCGCAGTGACATTCTCCCTAAAAAAACCATGTTTCATGCGTGGGTGTTTCATTAATAAAGAGAAATATCTGTTCAGTTGGGGCCACGTATCGACGTGTGTTCTCGACAAAGTATCTTGAAGGTGTTCATAGAGATTGCATGTGCATTTGTGCGTTCGTAGGAGCGAGTATGCATTTAGTGAGCATTTATATTGTACCGTGTTTTGTTAAAAAAGATGGTGTAAAACGGGCACCTTTTACGATATACTCTCTCCGTCCCAAAATGTAAGGCGTCTAAGGATTGGTCAAAACTCAAAAGTCAAACCTTACGAACTTTGACCAAATATTTTAAAAAATATTTACATTTTCAATATCAAATTGACATATTAAGAAATTATACTTTAGGGTGACTCTATTGATAATGATTTAGTATTGTAAATATTTATATTTTTTGTGTGTAAACTTGGTCAAACTTTAAAAACATTGACTTTTAACTAATCCTTAGACGCCTTATTTTTGGCACGGAGGGAGTATCATTCAATAAATACTATGAATTATTCGATCGTTTGTTCAAACATGTTAATTAGATCGGTCGATTGATCAACTCGGATCGGTCGATCGAGCATCAGAGTTGTCTCAGTGATGACAAAAAATAATGCACATTGTATGATACTGACGTACCACAGATTCTAAAGAAAAATGAGGACCATGTGGCCACACATCCTGGACATAGACATTGCGATTATATTCCATTTATTCTATATTTGGAGGGAGCCATCTTTCGTTATTAACCCGTTGCAACACACGGGTATTATGCTAGTATCCCCTAATCCAGATCACATGGACCATGCACTTCATCTTGTGATGGCATCACACCGACTCACGTCAAGCAACGACGCCGCACCTTGCTTGTTAGCCTGACACCGACTTCATTTTAGATATCATGTAGTACATGTCAAGTACCAAATCACTGAGAACCAACCTGTGGTTGGATGGTTAGGAGGGCAGTGGCACCCCCAGATTTAACGCTTTGGTGTCTCAAAAATGGAGGAATATTCTTCTGTGGGACGCGGCGTTCCCGATGACATTGTGGTGCTAGTGGTGACTTCGTCAATCTCAATACCCGTCGGAACAGTTTCTTGGATGCAGTTTCCTGAAGGTGCTCGAAGGGGTAGTGTGTGTGCCTGAGTGATGAGTGTATGTATGTACGTGTGAGCGTCTATGATTGTACTGTGTGTTGCAAAAAATAGTATTAATTTTGTCTTGTTCATACTAAGACTAGCAAAGCGTTCCCTGCTCTATAAACTCTCAAGAAACACCCCTATAATATCTATCTAGTTCGTCCTAATGTTAGAACAGTAATTGCATGCTATGTAATTCATCTATTTTTGTTAGGAAACCTACATGTTTGTTTGCTTTTCTTATTCTCAGGTGACAGGTTGTGTGCTGGGACCATAGCCGCCGTCTGTTTTGTTCGTTGCAAAATGTTGTTTTATATTCCGCCATTCTGTGCTCTTCTGTGTTCACAAGGTTTTACATTATAATTTCCATCTGTTTTGTTGTAAACAATGACGGTAAATGCCAATTACTATTTCCTTTCTGCTATCCTTTTGCCATCCTGTAGTACATGTGTGAACTCATTGCTCTGGTACATTTAAATTCTTCATTGTTTTTTTTTCAAGAGCTGCAACCCTAACTCTTTGCTGTAATTTCATGTTGCACTATCACATGGAACACAGCAAATCGTGGAGTGAATCACCCCTATAATCCAGTAAGTACCTTTCATTTTTGTATTGATATGCTTATCGTGCTGGAACCAGTTTGTGTTTAACACATTTACTCTCCATATAGATAGGATAACTGGTTTGAAATAAATCATGCTATTTGTATGACTGCACGTCTTCGTTCATTTTCCTGCTAGCTTCTCAAACTTGTTCTATTGCCTGTCTAATCTTTTTTTGTTTGATCGTGATTAAACCAATTTAATTGTTCTGCTTAACTTAAATGATCTGGCATTTTATTCCAGCCACATAATGTTTGATTGCTCATGCACTTCCTCATACTGTTATGTCTTCTGGATTTCTTCCATAATGATAAGAATGTTTTGCTTGGTGAATATGAGTCAGATGATGATTCAATTGGTTATTAGTCCTTGATTCATTGAGTTGACTGATGATTAAAACATATAAACCTTGCGACTATCTGGCATGCTTGTTGTGGGATATAATGAGCATATTTGTTTTTTGTAAGACTTTTTTCGGATTTCACTGTTGATTAATCCAATGCCACCTTCTGTAGTAGGAAATCCACCTTCAGTAGGTATCATAAATAAGATTTGTTGTTACTTTTTGGCTGACCCATCTTTTATTTTTAGGCACAAAATGGTTCATTTGTTTGTTTCTCCTTCCCTTATATTGCGCTCATGGGTTAAACATTGAAATAATATGTCAGTTTATATGAATCCCAGAATGGTTGCTGTCTAATCTGTCTTAATTGGTCCTGCTCGTTTATATTTGGCACCAAATGGATATATTTCTCTTTTATCTGAGGCATTCCCATGGCTGGCTGATGATTAAAATAATGAAATTTAGGGGGTTGGAGATTCTCCAACTGCACAATGTCTGGCTACCACTTTTGTGGAACTTAAGGGATCTGAAGCACCCCTTCCAAGTGTCAATTTTAATAGACAGCTGTTATGCAGTTTCCTGGCTTATTTTATTAGGCACAGACTGTCTAGTTACTTGATTTATTTTGTTCATATTTGCCATCCGGTTGCTCTGCCTGTTGCATTGGGGTTGATAGCTTGCTTTGTTATATTATGCCTTGTGCTTTGTGAAAATCTGCCATCTGTTTTGATGCTTTGCAAAAATCTGTGACAACTAATAGTATGGTTGTTTTCTCAAATTGTATGGTTCTGTAACTTGCACTGTCTTGTTTTCAGCCCCTGAATAGAGCAAGGAAGGCAGATGGCAGGGCATGTACATCAAGTGTCCAGGTCTTTCCACAGCACAGCCGTGACAATGCCAATTCATCTGATTGTCAGATGATAGCTACTGTCCCAGCCATTCCAGCGCAAACAATCGCTGCCTTTGCACACGAATCACTTGATATAATTCAGCAGCAAAGAGATGAAATAGATTCAAATATCATCATAACAGTCAATGAGATACATGAATTGAAAAATAGGCAAGCTTGGATTGAGCAGATCCTTAATAATCTACTCTGCAGATCTAATGGAAAGCCAGCTGTTACTTGCACTCCGATGAATTCTACCTAACAGAAATGCAGTTTTGCCGATGATGCCATTTGTATGGCTTGTATCATTTGAGTTATTTCGACTTGTTGTATTTGAGAATTTTTGCTGTTATTGTAATCCTTGAGCATTTTTTCCTGTTATTGCTATAGTTTGCAATCATTGTAACAAATTTTCAATGTAATGATTATTTTATCTTGCACTCGGCCTTAAACAGAACTACTAGTATGGTCTCACAATTTTTTTATCATTATACTATGCAAGATTTAGCGGTTGCCCCAAATTCAGAGCATCTCCACCGGCGGCCCTGCTGATAGCGATTTGGGGGCCGGCGTCGCTTTATGGCTCGCACCGGTGCGCTCCAAACGGCGCCGGCCATTTTTCGAGCCCAGTAGAATCTCCGGCATCCCCGAGCCGGCCCTTCGCCAGGGGCGCGAATCAGGCGCTCCGGGTGCCTCGCGGAACGACGGTTTTCGCTGGTGGAGGCGCCTTGTCAGCGAGAGGACGCGACGGTTCGCATCGACTGGCCACGGCGGGAAGGTTGGTCGTCGGCGTTTGGCCTCCCGCGCGAAACCGAGGCAGCGACTGGCCACGAGGGCAGCGACTGGCCACGCGGCGTCCAGTCGCCGTAAATGTGGGTAGTTGCCACCGCTAGATATATAGGACGTACGCCGTCCACCACCGCCGCTCCATTCTCTACTCTCCACATCAAGATGCCGCGCCGTCTGAAGACCACCTACTCGATGCTTGGCCTCAACGGCCGCGCGCTGCCTCCACCACCACGGCAGCCGCAGCCGGAGCCGGAGCCGGAGCTGCAGGCCGACGACGAGCACAGCTCCGACGAGGACGAGGACCCACGGTTCGAGTCCTGGCACGATGTCTACGTAGCAGAAGCGGAAGCAGAGGCGGCGGATCGAGGAGTCAGCGCAGTCGGGCGAGCCGCCGCAGGCCCCCACCGACCCGGAGCAGGCGGCGATCCTCGCGTCGCTGAACGCACAACGATACCAGCGGTTGAGGGAGGAGGAGCGCGAGTTTGTCAACGACGCGAACCTCGAGCACGTCCTCGAGATATCGCGCCAGCGAGCGTCACGGAGGAGGCGGGACGCCGCCTCAAGGAGGCGGAGCGACAGAAGCTCGCAGAGCTCAACGCTCATCGCCACCAGGACGAGTTCGCTCGCCAGCAGGCGAGGCGCGCCGAGACCGAAGCTTCTCGGGAAAGGCTGAAGCGCGGGGACAGCGCCGCCGGCCGCCATGCTCCACCGCCAGATGCGCGAAGCAACGAAGGAGAAGCGGGCACGAAAGCAGGCGGCAATGGCTAAGAACAACGACGAGGCAGTGCCGTCGAGCGCCCCAACCGACGGCCCGTAGACCAGGATTAAGTTTAAGTTTAGTTATGTTTAAAGTCGAGCTACTTTGGTATAAATTTCGTATGATTTTGGGTTTTTAAATGTCAATTTTAATTTTAAAATGGCTGCCGTTTGGGGCCGCTGGTGTGGTGTGGGAGCAGCATCCCCAAATAGAGGATCATGGTAACAGAAATTGTCAACGTGATGATGATTTGATGTTGCACTCGACCTTGAACATAAGTACTAGTACGGTCTCACAATTTTTTTTAATCATTATACTTTGCAACATTTAGCGCGGATGCGCCAAATTCAGAGATAGATCATGATCATGGTAACAAATTTTCAACGTGATGATGATTTGATGTTGCACTCGGGCTTGAACAGAAGTACTACTACTGTCTCACAAATTCTTTATCATTATACTTTGCGAGATTTAGCGGATGCGCCAAATTCAGAGATAGATCATGATCATGGTAACACACTTTTCAATGTAATGATGATTTGATGTTGCACTCGACCTTGAACATAAGTCCTAGTACGGTCTCACAATTTTGTATCATTATACTTTGCAAGTTTTAGCGGATGCGCCCATTTTCAGAGGTAGATCATGATCATGGTAACAAATTTTAAACGTGATGACGATTTGATGTTGCACTCGACCATGAACAGAAGTACTACTACTGTCTCACAATTTCTTTATCATTATAGTTTGCCAGATTTAGCGGATGCGCCAAATTTAGAGATAGATCATGATCATGGAGTAACAAATTTTCAACGTGATGATGATTTGATGTTGCACTCGGGCTTGAACAGAAGTACTAGTACGGTCACTAATTTTTTTAGCATTATACTTTGCAACGAATGCACCAATTTCAGGTGCATGTCACCAGATCTGTGTCCGATGATGATCATGGTAGTAACCGATGTTCAACTTGATGATGATTTGATTTTACAGTCGGCCTTGAACAGAGGTACTAGTACGGTCTCACAATTTTTTATCATTATACTTGTACCTTAGCGAAATTCAAAATCTCATAGCGGCAAAACTTCCCGCCCACAAAATACAAAAATTTCACACGCTTCCAAATTCCGATTCTACCCCTGTGGAGATGACAGCAAAGTCGGTTGGTGGGGGGGTCTGGCCGTCATTTTTTGGATCACCACCTCCCTAGCCCCGGATACCCTCCCAAAAAAATTCATTTCCCTCAGTCTCTCATCTGAGACCACCCACCGGAACTTCTCAAGTCCCTCTCTCTACCACCTCCACGACCACCGCACCGGAACATCCCCGCCGGACTTCCCGGCCTACCCGAGCCCTCGCGATCCTCGTCATCCGGCTGCACGGAGCCGCTTCATCGACGCCGTCATCAACCGGACCGGATCATCCCCGCCGAACCTCGAAACCATATGCTCATCCAGGAGTCTACCGCAGTCGCTTCAGCTGCGGCATCGTCCACCCCGCCGGAGCCGCTTCGCCGGATCCGTCGTCCACCGCATCGGATCTTGCTCACCGACACCGCTGTGCATGAACCGGATCTGCTTCACCGGCGCCGTGCATGATCTAAACTCTTCTACTGTCGCTTTTCTATTGCTTGCCTGCAAGTTCTTGTTTAATCTTGGGGGAACCTGTTTGTGCTAACGACGCGCCGTTACGTTTTTGCAGATGAGATGAGTAATCATGAAGTGTAATGGCCGTCTCTCCAACCCCAAGTAGCACATGTAGCGTACTTCATCACCGGATCTATCAACCCCAGGAAGATCTGCTGTGACTCCCACAGAGTGCTTCTCCTAATGTAAGTCCCTTGTTTTAGCGCCATGTTCTGGGTTCAGATGCTTGTTTGTCTGAAGCTCTTTTAGTTCATTCCTAGCTATGACCGTAACACGTTGCTATTTTCTACTTCATTGCTAACTTTAAGCGATTGAACATTTTGGTTTGCATTCCCTGCTCTGTAGATGTAGCCATCATAACTTCTATCTTGCTCAGTCGTTGTTACAAAAATTATACTGTAGGTATTATAGTAACATCCTGCTATTATTTAGTTCATGGCCAATTTTAAGTAATTGCACATGTTGGTTCGCATTCCCTGCTCTATAGCTTTTGGCATTGTAACTTCTATATTTGGTTTACATTCCCTGCTCTGTAGATCTAGCCATCATAACTTTATCTTGCTCAGTCGTTGTTACAAAAATTATGGCCTGCTACTATGTTGTTTGTGCCAATTTTTTACTCCATGAACATGTTGGCTTGCATTCCCTGTACTACAGGTGATGCCATTGTTTTGTATCTAGTTCATTGTAAGCTAACAAAGTAAGGACTTAGTTTGGCATGCTATCACTCTGCTATCTAGCCTGTAGTACAAATAAACTTGTCATACTACTAGATAATAATTTTGCGTGCCATCTTGTTCTTCAAAAGCTGCATTATTGACTTGTTTCTCTGACTTGGCATGACGCTCACATATGGAAAGCTGAACATATTGGTTTGCATTCCCTCTTATACAAGTTCACAGGTGATCCCACTATATTCTGTATCTGGTCCATCCTAAGCTCCAGCGTTAACTATCCTCCATGTGTTGCTCATTACAAGTTTATATCCCGAAACATCTTGATTTGCATCCCCTTCACTATAAGTTCAGGAGTATTATTTAGTTCACGGCCAAAATGAAGTAATTGCACTTGGCACATGTTGGTTCACATTCCCTCCTCTTTAGCTTTTGCCATCGTAACTTCTATTTTTGGTTTACATTCCCTTCTGTAGATGTAGCCATCATAACTTCATCTTGCTCAGTCGTTGTTACAAAATTTATAGCCTGCTACTATGTTGTTCATGCCAATTTTGTACTCCCTGAACATGTTGGTTTGCATGGGACTCGACAGTAGTAAGTCTGCTGTTTCATTCTAACATGCTCTGTTATATTGGCTGTTGGTATGCGGCATGCACTCTTTGTTTGCTTATTGTGCGCATTACAATGATCTTGTTATAACGACGAAATGATGAGTTCCAAATTCTTTGGCAAACAATATTGTAGTGTCTTTGCCTTTCCATTGTTGCTGTCTTAACTTGTAATGTCTTTGTTTCAGATATAGGTGCTGCATGGACAACTTAAAAGATTGCCGGATCGCTTCATTGTATTGCTAGGTTTAATTACCATTCAATTTCTCTGGGTTCTGTAATATTTTTTTCAATGCCTTGCAGCTGATGTAATATTTAGTTAGTTTTTATAGTTCTTCGCGCATTTTTTCTTTGGTGCTTGTGGTAAGTAGGCTATCCGACGAAATCAACTAAATCACGAATTCCCATCCCTTAAACGGCCCAATTAAGCGAAATCACATATGTGCCTGCCCGCAAAATCCTAAAGCGCATATTATGCCGGCATATAAACATCAACTAAACGGGCTGGCCCACTTACTTCTTGGGCCAGCCCATTTGATTTACGGTGGACCCCACACACTAATTGGCTGGCCCACTTGCTTTAAGGTGGACCCCACCAACTACCGGGCCGCCCAGGCCGCCCATTTGCTTTTTGGAGGACCCCACATAATAAATGGGCCGACCCTTTAAGAGGAAAGTGGGACCCACTGTGTTTTTGGCCCTACCACTATCTTGTTGGGCCGGCCCACTTGCTATATTGTGGACCCCACATACTAGTTGGGCCGGCCCTTTAACAGGAAAGTGGCCCCCTGCGCCCGCCCACTATCTTGTTGGGCCCCACTTGCTATGGTGGTCCCACATGGTAAATGGGCCGCCTTTAAGTGGAAGGTGGGACCCACTGTGTTTTTGGCCCGCCCACTATCTTGTTGGGCCGGCCCACTTCTCTATATGGTGGACCCCACATACCAAATGGGCCGGCCCATTAACTGTGGGACCCACTGTGTTTTGGCCCTACCCACTATCTTGGTGGGCCACCCCTGCTATATGGTGGGCCCCACATACTAAATGGGCTGCCCTTTAACAGAAAGTGGGACCCACCTGTGTTTTTGGCCCCACTATTTTGTTGGGCCACCACTTGCTATATGGTGGACCCCACAAACTAAATGGGCCGATCCTTTAACCGGAAAGGGACCCACTGTGTTTTGGCCGCCCACTAGCTTGTTGGGCCGGCCCACTTGCTATACGGTGGACCCCACACACTAAATGGGCCACCTTTTAACAGAAAGTGGGACCCACTGTGTTTTTGGCCCGGCCCACTTGCTTCTTGGGCCGGCCCGTTCTGTAAGGTGGACCCCACATGTTAAATGGGCCGGCCCATTTAAGTTTTGACCAGTCAACCTTAGGTTAGGCCCGGCCCACTTAACTAATGGACCAGCCCAGCTATATAGTTGACCGGTCAAACTATGTCATCGGCCCGGCCCGCTAAGACGTGGCAGGCCCTGTGGGCCTACCATCTACCACGGGGTTTCAGCCGGTTAACGCCGTTAACGGCAAATGCCCCACGTGTCGCTTGCATGACGTCCGCAACGGGCTCCCGAAAACACTTCGCAACGTCCGATTTTCCGTGGCGGAAGGCGCCCAAGCGCGACGGACCGAAAAAATCGTCGTTGGACTTTGCCTGACGCAGTTTCGACAACAGAACCCATATCGTCGGGTTAGGCCCATAGGCGACGAAAAATGCCCCTTAGTTGACGATTTTGGGACGTTGTCTATCAGAACTTTTCTTGTAGTGAAAGGTCCCCTACTGAGTCATCATGGTGTTTGGGGAGCTTTGTTCCTTCACACTGCTCCAACAGGATGTAGCATCCGCAAGGGTGTGAACTGGAGGATACATACATCCTCAATTTTGTGTGCCTCAGTTATCTATCTACCTGAACTCTTTTACTTGTGCGACTTTGGGATAGCCTTCGCGCCTGAAGTTATATATCTTGGCATCACCTGCTTATTGTTTGTGTTGCATAACATAAGTTGTTTGTGCACATAGTTGATCCTAGTATATATATGTTTTATATTTTCAAATCAAATGCTAGTTTTATTCTGCTTTTCTCCACGCCCTAATCGTAAAAGTTTTAAATCGCATATTCACCCATCTAAACAACATATGTGTCATTTCACCATTATTTGGGTCTTTGTGACCGCACCAAGCGCATGCAATGTCTCCTGCACCCCCCGGCTGCCACTGCACGGGATTTACCCCTTGGATACGCGGGATTAGGGCTATGGGAAATAATGGTATTTTTTTACCAAAGATGTTTATCAAAAGAGATCGAAGTCACATGGCCAAATACATTTGTAGTGGAAGTGAAACACATCACCAAGATCTTTGGTACCCCGTATGTTTGCTTAGGAGAGTTTGCTTGGTACTTATTAGATCGCTAGCAACAATTAATTGGAACCCTAGTACTCTTGTACTATGGTTTCATTTCAATTAATATTTGGAATTTTCTTAAATACATAATACTATAGAACTATATATAAATAAATCAGTTATGAAGTTTATTATGATGATGTATCCCTTTCGTTCCATTGCACTTAGCCACACGTACAATATCAACTCACGGAGCAAATATTGCTGAAGCTATCATATCTGCTCGCTCGCCTGATTAGCCGATTAGTTAATTAACTTTTTTGAACAATTATGTAACCTTTATTAAGCAATAGCAGTTACATCTTCCACCAAATGTGGAACTAGGAACACCAACGACATTTCTAGCCTTACATTATGATCAAGATCCTCTACATTATGATCAAGATAATCTAGGGATACATTATGATCAAGATCCTTCACATATTTATCTACAATATTTGCTGCTTGGTCTGCTTTCCTTGGACAGTGCGCCAACCGCGCGAAGTAAACCCTGCCATGATCGTTCGACACTGATCTAGAAAAGGGCATGCCCACTATCTGATTGTTCATCAGGTCCGAAAACGTCGAGACCACATCCATGGAGTATGTTTCAATGCATAGTCGGTTGGATCCTACTGTCTGTGCCAGCCAAAGCCACCGCGGACTGCTTGCGCCTCTGCAGTAGCTACGTCGATCATCCCTTCAATCTCAATTTTGCAGGCCTAAAAAAATTGGCCAACTGCATATCATACGACACACCCCGTATCTGCTCTACTGGTCTCAATATTCACAGCCGCATCTCTGTTCAATTTTAGTATCCCCGCTCGAGGTTTGACCACCCCTCCTTAATTTATTATGTCTGACTTATTCTTCTTTGCTTTTAGCGAGTTTCTCACCATCGCCCTTATAGATAGGGAGACTCGGCTTGGTCCCGAAGCCTCTCCTTGGTGCTTGAGTTTACGCCGATGCCACCAGATGAGCCAAGCCACTGTAGTGACTCATACGCCCAAATGTATCTATAATTTTTGATGCTCCATGCTTGTTTCACACCAATTTATATATGTTTTGCTTACACTTCGTTGCACTTTTACATGATTTCCGGCACTAATCTATTAACAAGATGCCACAGTGTCAGTTCCATATTTTCTGCTATTTTTGTATTTCAGAAAAGTTGTACATAAAATATTCTTGGAATTGGATGAAACAAAAGCCGAAGTCAATATTTTACCGAAACGAAGACGAAGTCCGGAGGGGGGACGAAGCGGCGCCACATGGCGGCCACACCTACCCTTGGCGCGGCCAAGCCTGGGCCCGCGCCAAGGCATGGTGTGGGCCCCTAGGTACCCCACCGACCTAAATCCTCCGCCTATTTATACATCTTCTCGGGAAAACCCTGGATACCCGAGCCTCCATCCACGAAAAATTCTATCGCGGCCGCCATCGCAGAACCCATCTCGGGGGGTCTGCTCTTCCGGCACCGCCGAGGGGGAAATCATCGCCGGAGGCATCTACATGATGCGTGAGTAGTTCATCCCTGGACTATGGGTCCATAACAGTAGCTAGATGGTTATCTTCTCCAATTTGTGCTTCATGTATAGATCTTGTGAGTTGCCCTACATGATCAAGATCATCTTTATGTAATCCTACATTTTTTGTTTGCTGGGATCCGATGAATATTGTATACTATGTTGAGGTCGATTATATATTCATGTCATATGTTATTTGTGATCTTGCATGCTCTCCGTTGCTAGTGGATACTCTGTCCAAGTAGATGTTTGTGACTCCAAGAGGGGGTAATTATGCTCGATAGTAAGTTTATGCCTCTAGTTTTCTGGGAGAGTGACAATAACTTCTAAGATTGTAGATGTGCTGTTGCTACTAGGGAGAAAACAACAATTTTTTATCCAAGGGTAATTCTATTGTTTACTTTACACACATTGCTTAATGCGATAATATGTTGCTTGCAAATTAATACTGAAAGGGGTTCGGACGATAACCGGAAGGTGGGTTATTAGTTGATACGTCCATTTTGCATCACTATTTTATATCATAATTTGCTGTTATTCATTGATATATTTCATATTTAGAGATGATACTTATGTTATTTCACCTATTTTGCATGTTTCATGATTATTGGAGAATTATTCACCGGAGTCAGGATTCTGCTGGGAAAAGCGCCGTCACACCATATTTCTGAAGATCAACAATTGACGGAAATTACAAGAACATCTTATTTTTCCAAGACGAGCCAAAAGGAGGGACCGAGGAGGGCCGCCATGGGCTCCCCATAGGCCGGCGCGGCCCGGCCTGGCCGCGCCGCCTTGGGGAGGGGGCCCACAGCCCTTCGACCGCCTCTCCTTCGCGTACTTCTTCGTCCCGAAAACTTAAGGCACGGGGGATAAGCGAATAGACACAGCCGCCTGCGGGGCGGAGAAACACCAGAGAGAAAAGAGCTCTCCGGCGGGCAGGAATCCGCCGGGAAAATTCCCTCCCGGAGGGGAAATCGTCGCCATCGTCACCGTCATCGAGCTGGACATCATTGGGATCATCATCATCATCATCTCCACCATCGACACCGCCATCTCCACCGCTGCACCTCGTCACCGCTGTAACATCTAGGGTTGAATCTTGATTGTTTGATAGGGAAACTTTCCCGGTGTTGATTACTACTTGTTATTGATGCTATTGAGTGAAACCATTGAACCAAGGTTTATGTTCAGATTGTTATTCATCATCATATCACCTCTGATTATGTTCCATATGATGTCTCGTGAGTAGTTCGTTTAGTTCTTGAGGACATGGGTGAAGTCTAAATGTTAGTAGTGAACTATGTTGAGTAATATTCAATGGTTTGATATTTAAGTTGTGGTGTTATTCTTCTAGTGGTGTCATGTGAACGTCGACTACATGATACTTCACCTTTATGGGCCTAGGGGAGTACATCTTGTATTCGTTTGCTAATTGTGGGGTTGCCGGAGTGACAGAACTAAACCCCCGTTGGTATATCGATGCAGGAGGGATAGCAGGATCTCGAGTTTAATGTGGTTAGATTTATCTTAATTAATTTCTTGTATTTGCGGATGCTTGCAAGGGGTATAATCACAAGTATGTATTAGTCCTAGGAAGGGCGGTGCATTAGCATAGGTTCACCCACACAACACTTATCAAAACAATGAAGATTAATCAACTATATGAAGCGAAAGCACTAGACTAAAATCCCCGTGTGTCCTTGATACGTCTCAAACGTATCTATAATTTCTTATGTTCCATGCTACTTTTATTACAATACTTGAATGTTTTATACATACTTTACAACATTATTATACATTTTCCGCACTAACCTATTAACAAGATGCCAAAGTGCCGGTTCCTGTTTTCTGCTGTTTTTGGTTAAATCCTAGTAAGGAAATATTCTCGGAATTGGACGAAATCAACGCCAGGGGTCCTACTTTGCACGAAGCTTCCGAAGACCGAGGGGGAAAGGAAGTGGGGCCACGAGGCGCCACACTAGGGCGCGGCTGGGCCCCGGCCGTGCCGGCCCGTTGTGTGGGCCCTCGTGCCGCTTGACCTACCCTTCCGTCTACAAATAGCCTTCGTCGCGAAACCCCCGTACCGAGAGCCACGATACGGAAAACCTTCCAGAGACGCGCCGCGCGAATCCCATCTCGGGGGATTCAGGAGATCGCCTCCGGCACCCTGCCGGAGAGGGGAATCATCACCGGAGGGCTCTACATCATCATGCCCGCCTCCGGATTGATGCGTGAGTAGTTCATCCTTGGACTATGGGTCCATAGCAGTAGCTAGATGGTTGTCTTCTCCGCTTGTGCTATCATTGTTATAGATCTTGTGAGCTGCCTAACATGATCAAGATCATCTATTTGTAATGCTACATGTTGTGTTTGGCGGGATCCGATGAATATAGAATATTATGTTAAGTTGATTATCAATCTATCATATGTGTTGTTTATGTTCTTGCATGCTCTCCGTTGCTAGTAGAGGCTCTGGCCAAGTTGATACTTGTAACTCCAAGAGGAGTATTTATGCTCGATAGTGGGTTCATGCCTCCATTGAATCTGGGACAGTGACAGAAAGTTCTAAGGTTTTGGATGTGTTTGCTACTAGGGATAAAACATCGATGCTTTGTCTAAGGATATTTGTGTTGATTACATTACGCACCATATTTAATGCAATTATCTGTTGTTTACAACTTAATACCGGAAGGGTTCGGATGATAACCTGAAGGTGGATTATTTAGGCATAGATGCATGCTGGATAGCGGTCTATGTACTTTGTCGTAATGCCCTGATTAAATCACATAGTAATCATCGTTGATATGTATTGAATCTTTATTTGTCAATTGCCCGCCTGTAATTTGTTCACCCAGCATGTTAGTTATCTTATTGGAGAGACACCTCTAGTGAACTGTGGACCCCGGTCCATTCTTTTACATCTGAATACATTCTACTGTTTTACTGTTCTTTGCAAACAAACACCATCTTCCACTCGATAGGTTTAATCCTTTGTTTTCAGCAAGTCGGTGAGATTGACAATCTCACTTACGTTGGGGCAAAGTACTTTGATTGTGTTGTGCATGTTCCACGTTGGCGCCGGTTTCACCGGTGTTGCGCCGCACTACACTCCTCCACCAACAACCTTCATGTGCTTCTTGGCTCCTACTGGTTCGATAACCTTGGTTTCATCAGGGAAACTTGCCGCTGTGCGCATCATACCTTCCTCTTGGGGTTCCCAACGGACGTGTATATCTACGCGCATCAAGGCTTAAATTTCGCCGTTGTTGGGGAGATCAAGACACGCAAGGGAAGTCTCCACTTCCAATCTCTTTACTTTGTTTTTGTCTTGCTTTACTTTACTTTATTTACTGTCTTGTTTGCTTCATATTAAAAACACAAAAAATTAGTTACTTTACTTATTGTCTTATTTATTAGCTCTATATCGGGGAGTGATGTTTTGGCACATGGGAGCATATGCTCCCTTTATATTAAAATACATGTTAGACACATTTTAAAATGTCAAAAAAATTGAAACAAAAATTTTGCACGTACATCTTCATATGCTACGCGCTCACAAAGTCGTTTCATGAAAAATCGACATGTCATGTGGCGTGTGTAAAAAGGACAAAATTTCGTGCTGAAACAAAGACTTGTCACAAGATAAATTTTCTCTTTTTCGTTTAGACTACAAAAAATATCATTTTTTCGTGAAACTTGACGAATACACATATATTATGCAGATGTACATGTAAAATTTTTTGTCAAAATTTTTTAACACTTGAAAATATGTTTTTATGATAGAGGGATCATACGCACCCGGGAGCCGAATTGAGTTTCTGCTCTATATCGAAAACACAAAAAATTAGTTACTTGTCTTTACTTTATTTGCCTAGTTTACTTTATTGCTGCTATAATGAGTAATCCTGAAGTTGAAGTTCATTCTTTTAAGTAACAAGGTGGAGAAAGTTTTAAAGATGCTTGGTACAGAATTAGTAATGCTCATCATAGGTGCATTAAGAAACACTCCACTACTATCCTTCTTAGGAACTTTTATGTTGGCTTATCTAGTTGGAATAGTTATGTTCTTGATACTCTTTCGGGAGGTAATTTCCTAGGTACTCCCGCTTTAGAAGCTAGTTGCATTATTGAGAGTCTAGTTGGAATACCACCTGTTAATGAAGTTAAAATTGAAATCTCTCTTGAGGATGTTATGAAAAAAATTGGAAACCATAGAGAAATTTTTTCCAAGTGTTGAAACTAAATTGGAAATGTTATTTGATAAAACTGATGAACTTGATAAATCCCTAGGAGGAATTGATGAAAGAATTAGTGTCCTAGGAACTTGTGTTGTCCATGATAATCAAACCAATAGGATTGATGAACTTGAAAAAGCTATGGGAACCTTGGGTTCAACTTTTTCTTCTCTCAAGTATAAGGAGAAAGCTTATGTGGGTAAAGAGCAAAAATTCATGTATGCCTCTAAGGTGCCTAAACAAAAGAATTACTATAGGCCTAAAATTGATAAAACCCTAGCACCACCATAGAAAATTTAGATAATGGAGCATATAAGGTACCCTCTGCAACAAGTTGTGTTTGTAAGAAAAATAATAATGTTGATGCTCCATCTCTTGAAAATACTTGATTTGCACTTTCTGCGCCTAGCTGAAAGGCGTAAAAGAAAAGCACTTCTTGGGAGATAACCCATGTTTTATTTTATTTACTGTATTGTTGAGTCTTGGAAGTTGTTTACTACTGTAGCAACCTCTCCTTATCATGTTTTTGTGCCAAGTAAAGTTTCTATGTTAAAGTTGATGATAGATTTGGATTGCTGCGCAGAAACAGCATTGCTGTCTGTCACAAATTCTCGCAGAAGTCCCTGTAAAAAAATCGAAAAAATCTGGAAATTTACGAGCATGATCCTCATATATGTACCCAACTTTCATTAGTTTTGAGTTTTTCCATTTGAGCAAGTTAAGTGCCCCTGCTAGATTCATCTTTACGGACTGTTCTGTTTTTGACAGATTCTGTCTTTTATTTCGCGCTTTTGCTCGTTGAATGAGTTTCTTTGTTCCATTAACTTTCAGAAGCTTTGTGCAATGTCCAGAAGTGTTAAGAATGATTGTGTCACCTCTGAATATGTGAATTTTTGGTTATGCACTAACCCTCTAATGAGTTTGCTTGAAGTTTGTGTGAAGGAAGTTTTCAAGGGTCAAGAGAAGAGGATGATATACTATGATCAAGAAGAGTGAAAGGTCTAAGCTTGGGGATGCCCCGTGGTTCATCCCTGCATATTTTAAGAAGACTCAAGCATCTAAGCTTGGGATGCCCAAGGCATCCCCTTCTTCATCGACAACATTATCGTCACTTCTAGTGAAACTATATTTTTATTCCATCACATCTTATGTTCTTTACTTGGAGCGTCGGTTTGCTTTTATTTTTGTTTTGGTTTGAATAAAGTTGGATCCCACCATTCTTATATTGGAGATATTATGCTCCACTTTTTCATATGGAACACTTGTGTTCTTAATTGTGCTTTAATGTTCATGGCGAAGGCTGAAATTGCTTCGTTAAATTGCTATTTGGTTGGAATCGGAAAATGCTGCATATGGTTTGGTAAATTTGGCAATTGTTTGAGCTCTCATAGATCATGTTTAAGCTCTTGCATCATGTAGTTTAATCTATTAATGAAGAACTACCGTAGAGCTTGTTTAATTTGGTTTGCATGATTGGTCTCTCTAAGTCTAGATATTTTCGGGTAAAGTGTTTGAACAACAAGGAAGACAGTGTAGAGCATTATAATGCTTGCAATATGTTCTTGTGTGAGTTTTTCTGTACCTGTTCATACTTGTGTTTGCTTCAAACAACCTTGCTAGCCCAAACCTTGTACCGAGAGGAAATGCTTCTCGTGCATCCAAACACCTTGAGCCAAAACCCATGCCATTTGTGTCCACCATATCTACCTACTATGTGGTATTTTTCTGCCATTCCAAAGTAAATTACTTGAGTGCTACCTTTAAAATTTCATTCCTTTACCTTTACAATATATAGCTCATGGGACAATTAGCTTAAAAACTATTGTGGTGATGAATATGTAGTTATGTGTCTTAGTTCTTATAAGTTGCTTGTTGAGCGGTAACCATGTTTCGGGGACGCCATCAACTTTACCTTTGTTGGATATCATGTGAGATGCTATGCATGTTCGTCTTGTCTGAAGTAAGTGCGATTTCATGATCAAATGGTTTGAGTATGCATATGTTAGAGAAGAACATTGGGCCGCTAACTAAAGCCATGTATCATGGTGGAAGTTTCAGTTTGGACATACAACCTCAATCTCTTATGAGAATATTAACTGTTGTTGAATGCTTAAGCATTAAAAGAGGAGTCCATTATCTGTTGTCTATGTTGTCCCGGTATGGATGTCTAAGTTGAGAATAATCAAAAGCGAGAAATCCAATGCGTGCTTTCTCCTTAGACACTTGTACATGCGGCATAGAGGTACCCCTTTGTGACACTTGGTTGAAACATATGTTATGCGATGATAATCCGTGTCTTCCGAGCTAAGTAGGACAAGGTGCGAGCACTATTAGTACTCTATGCATGAGACTTGCAACTTGTAGGAAGTATTATGCATAGCACATATGAATTATTACTACCTTTGACAAAATTGTTTCTATGTTTTCAAAACAAAAGCTCTAGCACAAAAAATAGTAATCCATGCTTCCCTCTGCGAAGGGCCATTCTTTTACTTTATTGTTGAGTCAGTTTACCCACTTCTTTCTATCTTAGAAGCAAACACTTGTGTTAACTGTGTGCATTCTTACATGTTTACTTATTGCACTTGTTATATTACTCTATGTTGACAAATATCCATGAGATATACATGCTACAAGTTGAAAGCAATTGCTGAAACTTAATCATCCTTTGTGTTGCTTCATTGCATTCTACTTAGAATTTATTGCTTATGAGTTAGCTCTTTTGCAAGTCTTATTGATACTTGTTTGAAAGTATTATTCATGAAAAGTTTTGCTATATGATTCATTTGTTTAGTCATTATCTTTGTTAGCAATCTTTTGTTCAGATCACTCCATTCATCTCATATGCTTTACAATAATGTTGATCAAGATTATGTTGGTAGCATGTCACTTCAGAAATTATTTGTGTTATCGTTTACCTACTCGAGGACGAGTAGGAACTAAGCTTGGGGATGCTTGATACGTCTCAAACGTATCTATAATTTCTTATGTTCCATGCTACTTTTATTACAATACTTGAATGTTTTATACATACTTTACAACATTATTATACATTTTCTGCACTAACCTATTAACAAGATGCCGAAGTGCCAGTTACTGTTTTCTGCTGTTTTTGGTTTCAGAAATCCTAGTAAGGAAATATTCTCGGAATTGGACGAAATCAACGCCCAGGGTCCTATTTTTGCACGAAGTTTCCAGAAGACCGAGGGGGAAAGGAAGTGGGGCCACGAGGCGATGCCACACTAGGGCGGCGCGGCCTGGGCCCTGGCCGCGCGGCCTTGTGTGGGCCCTCGTGCCGCCACTTGACCTACCCTTCCGCCTACAAATAGCCTTCGTCGCGAAACCCCCCGTACCGAGAGCCACGATACGGAACCTTCCAGAGACGCCGCCGCGAATCCCATCTCGGGGGATTCAGGAGATCGCCTCCGGCACCCTGCCGGAGAGGGGAATCATCACCGGAGGGGCTCTACATCATCATGCCCGCTCCGGATTGATGCGTGAGTAGTTCATCCTTGGACTATGGGTCCATAGCAGTAGCTAGATGGTTGTCTTCTCCGCTTGTGCTATCATTGTTATAGATCTTGTGAGCTACCTAACATGATCAAGATCATCTATTTGTAATGCTACATGTTGTGTTTGGCGGGATCCGATGAATATGGAATATTATGTTAAGTTGATTATCAATCTATCATATATGTGTTGTTTATGTTCTTGCATGCTCTCCGCTAGTAGAGGCTCTGGCCAAGTTGATACTTGTAACTCCAAGAGGGAGTATTTATGCTCGATAGTGGGTTCATGCCTCCATTGAATCTGGGACAGTGACAGAAAGTTCTAAGGTTGTGGATGTGCTATTGCTACTAGGGATAAAACATCGATGCTTTGTCTAAGGATATTTGTGTTGATTACATTACGCACCATACTTAATGCAATTATCTGTTGTTTACAACTTAATACCGGAAGGGGTTCGGATGATAACCTGAAGGTGGATTATTTAGGCATAGATGCATGCTGGATAGCGTTCTTTGTCGTAATGCCCTGATTAAATCACATAGTAATCATCGTTGATATGTATTGAATCTTTATTTGTCAATTGCCCGCTGTAATTTGTTCACCCAACATGTTAGTTATCTTATTGGAGAGACACCTCTAGTGAACTGTGGACCCCGGTCCATTCTTTTACATCTGAATACATTCTACTGTTTTACTGTTGCAAACAAACACCATCTTCCACTCGATAGGTTTAATCCTTTGTTTTCAGCCGTGTGAGATTGACAACCTCACTGCATTGGGGCAAAGTACTTTGATTGTGTTGTGCAGTTCCACGTTGGCGCCGGTTTCACCGGTGTTGCGCGCACTACACTCCTCCACCAACAACCTTCACGTGCTTCTTGGCTCCTACTGGTTCGATAACCTTGGTTTCATACCGAGGGAAACTTGCCGTTGTGCGCATCATACCTTCCTCTTGGGGTTCCCAACGGACGCGTATATCTACGCGCATCAGTCCTCAAGAACGTTTGGTCATTATAAGTAAAAAACCGGCTTGTCCTTTGTGCTAAAAAGGATTGGGCCACTCGCTGCAATTATTACTCTCGCATTTTATTTACTTGTACTTTATTTATCTGCTATATCAAAACCCCGAAAACTTGTCTCGTGAGCATTTACAAGTGAATCCTTCATCGAAACTGCTTGTCAACACCTTCTGCTCCTCGTTGGGTTCGACACTCTTATTTATCGAAAGTACTACGATACACCCCCTATACTTGTGGGTCATCATTAGTCATAGACGCAGTTGGATTATGATCTATGTATTATGTTGTAATGCCCAATCAAATCTCATAGTAATCATCTTGTCATGTATGGTCGATATTCTGTCAATTATCCAGCTGTAATTTGTTCACCCAACATGCTATTTATCTTAATGGAGAGAAACCTCTAGTGAACTGTGGACCCCGACCTGTTTTCTTTATATTGATAAATTCATCTACTGCAATCCTGTTCTCTTTAATTACTGCAAACATCTTTTTTCACTCGATACGTCTAATCCTTTGTGTTCAGCAAACCGGTGAGATTGATAACCTCACCAAGTTGGGGCAAAGTACTTTGGTTGTGTTGTGTGTAGGTTCCACGTTGTTGCCGACGGTAGTGCGCCCTACCACTAGTCAGCTAGCAACACCTTCAGTCACGTCTTTCTCCTACCGTCGATTAAACCTTGGTTTCGTACTGAGAGAAAACTTGCTGATGTGCTCATCACACCTTCCTCTTGGGGTTTCCCAACCGCTTCCACAACAACCACCACCAAGATTGTCTGGCGCCATCACCGGAGCACCATCAGTGATGCTCTCTCCTTCCAGGCCTTCAAAATTAGCATCTGCTCTAGTACTGTACTCCCCAACCGGTGCACTTGTATAGCTTGCTAGACATTGTGGTACATTCTAAGATCTTTCTGTACCTCCCGGCCGGGCTCGATCATACTTAAACAACATGTGCATAATATATTCAACTCCCCATGCACACAGCGGGCATTGACTAGTCTTTTCAGTGTGGCAATTCACACGTGTATACATGGGACTATTCCATGCAGATCCCGCCAAATGAAGATTTCACCTTTGCCGATACTATTAGCTTCCATATACTTTCTATAGGGTTGGCACGAGATCCACTAGCCTCATCTCTCCTCTTAGATCGACTGCCAAATTGGTGTTTCCACTCTAAATGGTAGGCTGATTTGATTGTGAAGATACTATTTTTTTGTGTAGTGCCATGCAACTGTATCTTCAGAGTCCAAAGGCGACAATGTATCACTTGAATCATGCATACATATCTCTTGGAATGAAGTTCTCTTCAAGTAAAGTTGCATCCCAACTACCCATGGTTGGATCAATATGCTCATCGACATTGGTGATAACTCTCCTCCCTTGTCGTGTAAATATCTTTTCCTCGTAGAACTATTCGGCAGCCACATGTCATTTCATACGTTCACATCAGTAGTACTGCTCCCAACTTGCAATATGTAGCCTCTTTAAATGTCCCTATGCCAACCATTAGGCTTTGACATGTAAAGGATGCTCCCTTCTTGAGCTCATCTTTTAAAATATCTCAAGGATAGTATCTTGCTCGAAGACCTTGAGCACACGGTGAATCAGCTACCTCTGTTAACCTACAAATTTGCTTTGCCATCATAGCTAAGTTGAAACAATGCAAGTATCTAAACCCCATACACCAAGATTTTTCGGAGTGCACATCTTCCACCATGAATACCAATGCATGGCTTTTTTCACATCCTTTTATCCCTACCAAAAACGGGCTATCGCCGAGGAAATTACCTTACAAATCCCTTTTGGAAGTTTGAAAACTCTCATAGCATAATTAAGGATATCTTGGGACACGGCCTTCAGCAAAATCACCCCCTATAGACAAATTCTTCTTGTTCCAACCACTGATTATTTGGTACACACGATCCACCAAGTATTGGAAACAATCTGTCCTCTCGATGCCCACATGTGATGGTAGCCCTAAATACTTATCAGTTAGGGCTTACACATTTATGTTGAGCACAATGCATACTGCCTCCTTATCTTCTGTAGAAGTATTAGGGCTGAAAAATATACTTGACTTTGGGTCACTCAGCAGCTATCCTGAGCTAGTGAAGTACATCTCTAACACTTTCCGAAGAGTGGCTGCATTAGATGCATCGGCCTCCATCAAAATCAGAGAATCATCGGCAAAAAGTAGGTGAGATACCGACGGTGCCCCTTGACACACTCTGGGCTCCTTGTAAGCCACCTCCAACTTCTTCCTCATGTGATAACAAACTCAGGAGGCCCTCTGCACACAACAAAGAAATATACGGCCAAAGGGGATCCCCTTGCCGTTAGCCCCATGTGGATATAAACATTTTGTCTCATCTGAGTTAAACCATACCTTGTAGTTTACCAAGGATACACATGCCATGATCCAGTCCACCCATTGTTGGGTGAAGCTAAGTCTCCTCATAATGTCTCTCAGAAAACCCCATTCAACGCGATCATAAGCCTTATGTATGTCCAACTTTACCACACAAACCCATTAAGACCTTGTTTTGTTCCTTTGAGTGTGCGGAAACACTCATATGCTACCAAGAAATTGTATGTTATCAAGCGCCCTGGACAAAAGTACTTTCTAACATACTAATAATCTCCGGCATAATCATCTTCAATCTATTTGCAAAGAATTTCGCAATGATTATACAACATGTTGCACAAACTGACCGGTCTAAATTGGGTGACCTATCCTGGCTCATTTACTTTAGGGATTAGAACTATTGATGTATCATTCCAACCATAGAAAATTACCCCTGCTTGCATCGCCTCTAAAACTTTCTTTGTTATCGACTCTCGAATAAAGGGCCCAAACTTCTTGAAAATATTGCATGCATTCCACCAGTACCTAAGCGCCCTGAAATCTCCGATGAAAAAAAAGGCTTTTTTCACCTCCTCCTCAGAGAAAGGGGTGCTCAACCTCTCATTCATCTCCACTATTACTTTTGGTATAACTATTTGTAATAACTCTTGGTCTGTCACCTCCACTTATGCCAAAAAGAGTTCAAAGAAATAACCGGTAATAACCGATTTTATCTGGTCAGTACCTTCCATCCAATTACCATCTGCCCCTTTAGTTTTACAATTGTATTTCGCTCCTTTCTTACTTTCTCATAGTTAAGGAAGAAAGCTAAATTTCTATCTGCATGAGCTAGCCATATAGCTCGGCTATGCTGCATCTTGTAGGTCTCCTCCTGCTCAAGAACATTCTCTATTTCTTCCATAAGCTCTTCTTGCCTTCGGACATTTTCCTCCGTCACCCCCCCTTGAAAACTTGTTCTAGATGTTTCGAGAAGGACCTCAATTTTGCTCTCGTTTTTTTGAGGATCTAGTTATCCCATGCATGCAATGCGTTTTGTACCGAGGCCACTATCTTCGGCACATCTCCTTGATTCGCTTGCAGCCCTGCCTCCCATGCAGCTCGGACTACCTCACCGACACCTTTTTCTTTCAACCATTTACCCTCAAATATTTTCCTCCGTACCTTACGCGACATCGCCGTCTGGCGATAATATTCAGTATCAAGCAAGATCGAGCAGTGACCCAAGCATGTCTAGGTTTGACAAGCATACATATGAGAAGTGATTAGCCCATTATTCATTACCACGTGCCAGAGGTGGACCCTGGAATATATCGAAGCCTAGGCGTGCCACAAGGTACCTGAAAAAATTCCGAACAAATATAAGCATCATATGAAGAAAACCGTGTTTTCACAATAGTTATAAGGAAAACTCTTTAAATCTACGGCTGGTTCGATCTCAAGTGCATCTTATCCCTCCCGTGGACTACCCTCTAGCTTCCAGTCATGATCTCTCTCTCTCTCTCTCTCTCTCTCTCTCTCTCTCTCTCTGTCGCTCTCTCTCTGTCGCTCTCTCTCTCTCTCTCTCTCTCTCTCTCTCTCTCTCTCTCTCTCTCTCTCTCTCTCTCTCTCTCTCTCTCTCTCTCTCTCTCTCCCACCGTCGATAGAGGCAAAGCTCCACGTGCAAGTGGCACCGGTCGGTTGCGGATAAGCTTGAATCAGTGAATGTTCTACCACAATGGTCGACGATGGAGGTCAGTTTTTTTTAAGATTTCCATTGATTTGTTTTAAAAAGTGGGATTACACACTATCTCATCCGGAATAAACACATATGATGTCTCATGCTCCTCCTCCTCATTTGCCAGATTTGGTTGATGCCGTGGTTGGGATAAGCTTCTTGTATCAACAAAAGATCCTCCAGGTTCTAAAATTTAAAACAATGTTATCAATAATTAGGCAATACATTAAACCTTGAGTGTTCAACTATTAGGGAACTTAACCAAAACACAATTCAAGTAAAAATAGAGTAGTTAATTTTCCTAAATTGAGTTGAACCTGACCACAATTGAACTAAATTGAGCTACAAAAAATTTAGGAAAAAAATTAGAAATATGAATCCCACCAATTTGTCGACCTTCTTCCGTTGAGGCCGATTCTGAAGATCGAGGCGCCACCTGCCGGAACCCGACGAGGTGCCTTTCTAGAGTAGCCTGTTAAGATCTAGATATTTACAGGAAAAATCATCTTCTTCCGAACTCCTTGAGGGATACTTAGCGAATCTTCGCCGCAAACAAGCCGATGCAATCTTCCCTCATTTCCACTCTCACAGCAAGCAAAGTTGGTTCATGTGACAGAAGTTGGTCCAACCATCATTGAACTCTATCTCATTAATGTTGCCAGGATAGATACTGTACTTCATAGGAAGTGGTTCATCCATGCCGTAGGTCAGAACAGAACTCTGCTTTTGCGTGGGATCTTGTAACCGTTTGCGAAGCTTGATGTCATGACCTAAATAAAGAATTAAGTAACCCATTAGTAAACACACAAGTAATACTCTCATAAAATGGTTCAGCTATAATAATTTACTCAGGAAGATGTTGTTAGCTACTCCTGTAAAAGACCTCTCTAATGCTGGAATCCACACGTGGAAAAGTCAATCCTGTAAAATGCACTTAACATAAGGATGCTTCCAGATGGCAGCCACATTCAATGGAAAACCACACGCATACCAGAAATATAACAGAATTGTTTGATGTCACCATTCTTGTTATGTGCGTTCATTTCGAACACATACTCAACTCTATTGACATGCTTTTCTTCCTGGACAATTTCCTCATCTTCATCATACTCTTCAGTTTTTTTATTAATGTGAAGGTCACAACGTCATTGTGAGCAATGTTGTGTGACGTACGAAAGGAATTTCAGAATGGGCCTTGTATGTGTGTAACATCTTCTCTTTTCACTAGGTAAAGCCCAAACCTGTGGTTTCCGGCCATACAAGGTAGCCACTTATCGGCATAGTAGTCGAGTCTTGCCTTGAAGTGACAAGGAACAGTCTCACAAGAAAAAACAAAAACAAATGTTATGTTTTTTCATATTTAACACAAAGATTAATATTAAAGTGAAGCCAAATGTATCAAAGCTAAATGAATTGCAATAACATATATACATTTAGCATATTTAACATACATATTAATATTAAAGTGAAGCCAAATGTATCAAAGCTAAATGAATTGCAATAACATATATACATTTGACATATTTAACATATAGATTAATATTAAAGTGAAGCCAAATGTATCAAAGCTAAATGAATTGCAATAACATATATACATTTGGCATATTTAACATACAAATTAATATTAAAGTGAAGCCAAATGTATCAAAGGTAAATGAATTGCAATAACATATATACATTTGGAGCATATTTTATTTTAATGAAGAAATTGAAGAAGCATATTTTATTTTAATGTAATAATATTCTAACATAAATCACTGGAGGTATATAATAAGCATTTGGAGCATACCAGAGAGCTAAATAAAGTAAAATACATATAGTCTGACGAGCTGAAGAATAACTTCAGTAACCTGACACAAACTGAATCTAGATCACTCGAGGATGAACTAGGTTAAGCTAAGTCACTAAAATAAATACGACCTAAATTGCACATACTAGAGTAACTTGGGGCACTAGTTATTATCATATTAGTCACCACAATGTTGTGGAAGCGTGAGTGGTTCATGACTATGGCGAACGAATCTGCCATCCTTTTTGACCGATGACAGGTTCCCTCGGGCAGATTGCAGGAACGACAGATCTCCATCGCTGAAATACAACAAAATACATCAAATCAGAACAACATTGTGAGAACAAACAAAAAAACAAGAGTTGGAAAACCCCTAAATGAAATGGGGAAAAACGGAGAGGAACAAATCTGACAACAACCTAGGGTGTGCAACCTAGATAGAACAAAATGCAGAAGCAAATCAACTTCGTCGTATGAAGAAATGTAGAGAGGATTGGAGAAATCCAGAGAGAAATCTAGAGGAGGAAGAACTGCGTGATGTAAGGTCACTCGAACTGGCGGGTGTGCTTTTAGATTTGACCTAGGCGACGGTTCCTAGTGTCGGCCGTCTTAGGCAACCAGTCTTCTAGGCAGTTTGTATTGGAAACCGCTTAAGATGCATCTCTCAGACCTCGTATTCACTGTCTCCAAAGTGACCATTCTTAGAAGCACATAGTATTTCAGCCCGATTCTAAAAGTTTTAGAGACGGGTTGTTATTTACAACCGTCTGAGTTGAACTTGCGGAGCCAGCTTTCGAAAAACTTGGACGAAACCGGCTGAACTAGCCGTCTCTATATAGCGAGTTTGTACTAGTGAGTGCCGGATCCCGACAAGGTGCCTTGCTGGAGCAGCCTGTGTCGGCCCCTCACGCCTCATGGGCGCTTGTTGCCGCCAAATATGGTTGGGCGCTGCAGCCTAGGAAGCTTGCCGCTGTCGGCGCCCGGGTCTATATCTCCCATGCCAGCCGTCTGGGGTCTGCTGGTGAGCCTCCACCTCCGGCCTATCATATACTGAAGTGGTCGTGGATTACCTCCTTCTTTCTCATGAGTATCCAAAATTTCATTCCAGTCTCCTATCACAAGCCATCTCATGTTAACTTGTCCATGCATGTCAGGTAGCCTCTCCCATGTTTTGTATTTATTTTCCCACGATGGTTCACCATATATGCAGTTGTGAAGGACAGAAATAATGTGAGGTAGGGCGAACTCAAAAAAATAAATGAGTCTTGATTATTTGGTACATACTCTTTTTTGTTCAGAGTTATTTGTGCGCAGTGTTCACTAAAATAAGCATAACTTTCTCGAAATCCGTTTTCAACGTATGACCACTTAAATTATTCACAAGAAACACGTACATCTCAATGTGTTCACCAAAAATCAAGGTAGAACATCTGCCATACCTTGCCCTAAGGGGAGCTTCTTCCCTAACCGTGGATGTTATTCAAACAAAACAAAACAAAACAAAGAACCATTATTCTATATGAAATGATTTTTTCTACGAGGTCTAAACAAACAAATGTTTTGTGTTTTGGCATGGGCGCATCGGAGCAAAACTTGCCGTTGACAACCTGAATATGATATGTCCTTCCCTTGATTCAGCTTCAATTACTTGTCAGCACATGCATACATATGCTGGCATGCAGCGCCCCTGTCTCTATATATTCCCTCCACTCCAAGTATGTGATAGGCAGCTAGGTAAAACTAATTGAGGAGATCGCCCTAGCGTGATTGGAGGGATACATATGCACATGGAAGATCCATCTCCATCACCGCACCTGGTAGCTCCTCCTGTAAAATACTATAAACCCTTGGCCAGTTGGCCTAGCTAGAAGTAGACGAAGGTAGGCAGGTAGCAGCAACAGCAAGCTAGGCAGAGAGGAAGCATAGCTCCCATGGAGCCAACATCCGGTGCGCTGGTCCTGAGCACGCCGGGTCTGTCAGGCAGCCGCCGCAGCAGCCGCAGCTGGGGCAGCTCCTTCCGGCAGCAGGGCCTGCAGCCGGACACGGACGACCCGTTCCGGCGCGGCTCCGCGTCCTCCTCCCGGCGCCACGACGACGAGGAGGAGAACCTGCGGTGGGCGGCGCTGGAGAAGCTCCCCACGTACGACCGCATGCGCCGGGCCATCCTCCTCGGCGATCACCACCTGCAGGGCGTCGCGGGCCTGGTGGAGATCGAGCACCTGGCCAGCGGGGACGGCGGCCGGGAGCTGCTGGAGCGCGTGTTCCAGGACGACAGCGAGCGGTTCTTGAGGAGCTTGAGGGACAGGGTGGACAGGGTGGGCATCGAGTTCCCGGCCATTGAGGTGCGATACCAGGATCTGTCCATCGAGGTGGACGCCGTCGTGGGGAGCAGTGCGCTGCCCACGCTCTGGAACGCCGCCACCAACTTCCTCCAGGTAGGCGCAGCGCATGCAGGTACCTGCTTGCTGCTATAGTACTCCATGCATTATGCTGCTTCATCCTTGTAATGCTGCTCATTCCTAAGTTTTATTTCATCCTTTTTCTAGTTTACACAATCTTATAATTTCCCCTTCGCATCATTTCGAGAAAGCCTGCGAAAACCGATTGAATCACTACTGTATGGGTTAGATTACTTGCTACATTTAGCAACATTAGTGGAAAACATGCATGCCTATTCATGTTGAATGAAGCTGGTTTTTCACATGAATAAATACGAGCTTGTAATCCAAAAAGAAGTTCATGCCCAACTTTGTTGATAGATTAAACTGAAGTTTCTTGAAATGTGATTATTTATTTTGATTTCACATGGGTTCGGTTTGGACTGGGAAGCTGTATTCCCGCGCACCAATTTTTTTATGGTTTGGAGTACGTGGCAAGCAGGCTGCCGCGTCACTCCAGATTATTTTTATTCACCACTCAACTCAGCGTCTTCTTCCCCATCCTCTCGGCTCTCGCCTACTCCAATACTACAGACAGAGGCTGCAGCTCCCTCCGCCCAGCCATACCATCATGGCATCATCCCAACTCATACCACCGCAATGGACAACTCCTTCCCGCCGGCGATCGCGGTGGAGCTCGCTGGAGGAGGATTTCCTATGGATTTGAGCTGCCAACGACTGACCATGTTTTGGTCAGGGAGCTCTGCGGCGGCGTCAGCAGCCAGGGGCAGGAAGGGGGAACAAGAGGGAGCTAGATATTCAGCGGCCGGAATGAAAATCGTTTCGTCCGTCCATCAGCACGCAAGAACAGAGCTGATCTAGATGCTACATTGATAGGCTGACTCCAAATCAACGGTGTTGCCTTGGAGGTGTTCGACGGAATGTCTCAATAGGCCAAGCCCCTTTTGCTTCATCCGTGCCGTGAGCTGATTCCACCAAACGCTTGTCACGTTGAGCACCAACTAGTACTACCACTAGCTTGCATGCTTGTTTCTACCATGCATTATTCACATATTTTGGATGGTGTACCCATCTCTGTTACTTCTCTTCTGTATATGCATCATCATGGATGGGTTGAAGAACATCATGATTTATTTACACAACATCACAATGCCTCATGACCGCAGAGTCTTATCGGACGGCTTGCCTCCTCCAACAAGACAACCATCAATATACTCCGAAACGTCAATGGTATCCTCAAACCTTCCAGGTAACAAAACAAACTAATCATCACCACCTCTTATTTATTACGATTGTTAAGCCGCTCATCAGAGTATAGCAGGCACATATCCCTGATCAGCTCTACCTGTTGTGTAACTTGTGTTTTCAGGATGACTCTTCTTCTTGGACCTCCTTCTTCAGGAAAGAGCACGCTTATGCGAGCCCTTACCGGCAAGCTTGACAAAAGCCTCAAGGTTTTTACTTGTATTGTTAATTATTTCCTGGCGCTTTATGGCTGCATGCATAAAAGATAAAAGTAATCACCATCCCACGGACCTGGCAACATACTCAGGTATCTGGCAGCATCACATACTGTGGCCACACATTTTCGGAGTTCTACCCTGAGAGGACCAGCGCGTATGTTAGTCAGTACGATCTCCACAATTCGGAGATGACCGTAAGAGAGACGCTGGATTTCTCCAGGCGCTGCTTAGGCGTCGGTGCCAGATATGACATGCTTGCAGAGCTCGCTAAGAGGGAGCGTGATGCGGGCATAAAGCCAGATCCTGCGATCGACGCTTACATGAAAGCTACTGCTGTGCAGGGACAGGAGACTAATATTGTAACATACCTTACTCTCAAGGTGAGATTCTGACCTATGTTTTCATTACACACAACTCTCTAACAAAATTGTGCTCATTGAGGTTAAGAAAAAACACCCGCTCAGGTGCTTGGGCTTGACATCTGTGCTGATACCATGATCGGTGATGACATGGTAAGAGGAATTTCCGGTGGGCAAAAGAAGCGTGTCACAACTGGTATGCACACACACCTATATAGGATAAGCACAACTGCTCAATTCATTGTGGACAAATAAATTTCTCATTTAAACTGTGTTATGCTTATCTGGTTTTTTTACTTTTGCTGATGCCAGGGGAAATGTTAACAGGACCCGCAAGGGCCTTGTTCATGGATGAAATTTCCACTGGTTTGGATAGCTCTAGCACATTTCAGATCGTAAAATATGTGAAGCAGTTAGTCCACGTGATGAATGAGACTGTGATGATATCCCTCCTACAACCACCGCCTGAGACATACAACCTGTTTGATGACATTATTCTGATATCAGAAGGATACATAGTGTACCATGGGCCACGTGAGAACATCTTGGAATTCTTTGAATCCTCTGGTTTTCGGTGCCCTGAGAGGAAAGGGGTTGCCGACTTCCTTCAAGAGGTCACTTCCAAGAAAGACCAGCAACAATACTGGTACCGTGAGCAGGAACAATATCGTCACGTGTCAGTACCAGAGTTTGCTGAACGTTTCAAGTCATTCCATGTAGGCCAGCAGATGCTCAAGGAGATGCAAATCCCTTTCGAAAAATCCAAAACCCATCCTGCCGCGTTGACCACTAAGAAGTATGGCATATCCAGCAAGGAGTCACTCAAGGCAGTGATGTCGAGAGAAATGTTGTTGATGAAGCGCAACTCATTCATCTACATCTTTAAGCTCTCCCAGTTAATAATCATTGGGCTCATGGCCATGACTGTGTTCCTCAGAACAAAGATGCCCAGTGGGCAGATTTCTGACGGTGGCAAATTTTTTGGAGCTCTGACTTTCAGTTTAATCACCATCTTGTTCAACGGGTTTGCGGAGCTACAACTGACCATAAAGGTGCTTCCTACGTTCTACAAACAAAGGGATTTACTATTCTTTCCCCCGTGGACCTTTGGACTCGCAAACATACTCTTAAAAGTTCCTGTTTCTCTTGTGGAGGCTGGGGTATGGGTCATCCTCACGTACTTTGTGATGGGCTTTGCACCTTCTGCGGGAAGGTAAGCATGCGTATATAATCCTTGTGCCCACTTAGCCGTTCGCATTTGAAAATTTCTAATTGGTAACTCCATTTTTTACCTATCTGCAAATTGTAGGTTCTTTCGTCAGCTTTTAGCTTTCTTTGCTACTCACCAAATGGCTCTCGCTTTGTTCCGATCTATGGGTGCTATATTCAGATCCATGGTTGTGGCCAACAATTTTGGGATGTTTACGATCCTTATTATTTTCATATTTGGAGGATTTCTCATCCCTAGAGGTAAGCATGCTGATATTTTGTATCTAGCTAGCTAGGCACACTGAATCAAATATCTGTACCTCGTTTGGATGGATGAAAGTAAACCTTCTCCGTCCCTAAATTTGATGTGGACAGGTGATATCAAACCATGGTGGATCTGGGCTTACTGGTCATCTCCTATGATGTATTGTCAAAACGCAATATCTGTCAATGAATTCCTTGCCAGTAGATGGGCCAGTGTAAGTTTTTTTCAGGGCCCTTTATTTCTTTGGTTTAGTTTCTCTAAACTCTGACACCATCATATCCTAGTGTTGTAAAGGTGACCACATCTCAACTAATGAGAGTCTTTCAATTTTACTACAGCCGAACAACGACACCTCTATTGATGCACCAACAGTAGGCAAGGCTATTCTTAAATCGAGAGGCTTGTTTACTGATGACTCGGGCTTTTGGCTTTCCATAGGAGCTCTTATCGGATTCACTATTTTGTTCAACATCTTGTTCATCTGGGCACTTACGTATTTAAGCCGTAAGTACCATTTTGTGGGTTGAGATTAATCTTTGATGGCTTGAAGAGCTAGGTACTTATATTACATATAATCTTTTCTCTTCCAGCTAGCGGCAGCTCAAACACACTAGTTTCAGACGAACAGAATGAGAATGACACAAACAAAGAACCAATGTCAGAAGCCAATGCATCATCAACCATGTCATCTTCAATACCTATGGGTGAGGTCTTCTTTAAGTATCTATGTTAGACTAGTGCAGGCTTTATAACATTCTTAAGTTCCTGTGATATTTATCAAGCCAATTGGCGCCTTAACCAATACTAATTAATCACTATATATTTGCACTTGCTGTTTCTGTAGGTACTAACAGAGCCACAAATAGGCCAACTCAGTCCCGAGTTGTCTTGCCGTTCCTGCCTCTTTCACTTTGTTTCAACCATATAAACTATTACGTGGACATGCCTGCGGTAAGCATACCTACCTTCCTCCTCACACGTATGTGTTAGGATGTAAGTTTCTCACTTGTATGATGAATTTATCTACAAATGTGGACCAAAAGGTAAACTGTGTCATCTTGTGTTCCAGGAAATGAAGGAGCAAGGATTTGCGGAAAGTCGTCTCCAGTTGCTCACTGATATCAGTGGTGCTTTCAGGCCAGGTGTTCTGACAGCATTAGTTGGCGTGAGTGGAGCTGGAAAGACCACTCTAATGGATGTCCTGTCAGGAAGGAAAACTAGTGGGTCTGTGGAAGGAAGTATCACCCTCTCTGGTTACCCTAAAAAGCAGGAAACTTTTGCCCGAATTAGTGGCTATTGTGAACAGACTGATATCCATTCACCAAATGTTACTGTATACGAATCCATTCTGTACTCTGCCTGGCTGCGTCTTTCATCAGATGTAGACGAAAAAACAAGAAAGGTATATATTCAAGCCATCTTTCAAACTCAAGCAAAGATGCAGTGTTATATATATATTTGGAACTTCACACTGTAATTGTTTCTGATTAAATAAATCAATCTCCACCTACACAGATGTTTGTGGAGGAAGTCATGACCCTTGTAGAGCTTGATGGGTTGCGTAATGCTATGGTTGGTCTCCCTGGAGTTGACGGGTTGTCGACTGAGCAAAGGAAGAGACTGACAATTGCTGTGGAGCTGGTATCAAATCCTTCAGTCATATTCATGGATGAACCGACTTCTGGTCTTGATGCTAGAGCAGCAGCAATTGTCATGCGGGCGGTCAGAAATACAGTCAACACTGGGCGTACTGTGGTTTGCACAATCCATCAACCCAGCATCGATATATTCGAGTCTTTTGATGATGTACACTCTCTTTCTCTCTATGTATCTCTCTATTTCTATGTAGTCCTCTGTTTATCTAACTCTTAACTGGTTCCTTTTGTAGCTTCTGCTTTTGAAAAGAGGAGGGCAGGTCATTTATGCTGGGGAACTTGGTCACCACTCTCATAAACTAGTTGAATATTTTGAGGTGAGTTACTTCACGTACATGTTGCAGTTTGGGGGTAGCCATGATTTCACTAATTTTGAGTCAAATGCCTGCTTACAAATATGATCTGCAGGCTCAGAAAAGTCATTAAAGAGCAAACATGTCTTGATCTCCTTGCAGGTGTAGCAGAAGTAAAAGAAACTAACCGTTGAGTCTGTGGTTGCACTGCAGGCAATTCCAGGTATTGCGAAGATCACAGAAGGATATAATCCTGCAACATGGATGCTGGAAGTTAGCTCCCCTCTAGCCGAGGCTCGCTTGGAAATAAATTTTGCTGAAATTTATGCTAATTCTGGTCTTTATAGGTAAGTATCTGGGCACCTCAGTGCTTGAGCGTAACTCTTTGCCATTTTAACCAGCGGTTGTAATTTCCATTAAAACAAATACATATTTCGTTGGAACGAGCACTAAAAATGCAGTTGTTTTCATTCATACCATCCACACTGAGTTCCTGTTAAATATGACCAGGGAAAACCAGGAACTTATTAAGGAATTGAGCGTTCCTACGCCAGGCTATGAGGATCTCTCATTTCCTACAAAGTACTCTCAAAATTTCTACAACCAATGTGTTGCAAACTTCTGGAAGCAATACAAATCTTATTGGAAGAATCCACCGCACAACGCCATGCGCTTTCTTATGACTTTGCTGAATGGGCTTGTATTTGGAACGGTGTTTTGGCAAAAAGGAACAAAAATGTATGATCCCATTTTGTTTCTATACTTGAGAGCTGAGACTAGTGCTGTTGAAAGATGATACATTAGCTCTCATGGAGACACTAATACTTCTGTTTGATTTGTTGGCAGAGATTCACAACAAGATTTGTTCAATCTACTTGGAGCCACTTATGCTGCTGTCTTCTTCCTTGGAGCTTCCAATTGCTTTATAGTTCAACCTGTTGTGGCAATTGAGCGAACAGTTTTCTACCGTGAAAAGGCGGCGGGGATGTATTCTCCATTATCCTATGCATTAGCTCAGGTAATTTTTTTATTCTTATTCTGATGCCTCATTGTTCTGGATGCGTTTAGTACCTTTCGGTATGATCAAAATATAAGGAGCATAAAATCGAAAGTTGCTTGGTTCTCGATTAACCAGCAAGGAAGCAATTAGCAACCGTAGCAAAAATAGAAAAAACAAATTAGCATTAGTATACTTGGTAAACAAGAATAAATCCAATGAGTTAATTTCTCTTGTGTAGTTCTAATGCGACGGTTTGGTCAACATTTTGGATACGAGCAAATCTAAACGCAAAGTCCTGAACATCGTGCAACATAATCTTGTGGCTTGTGTAGTTCTCAAAAGTGTGCAAATTTTGACTTGTGCAGACAAGCGTGGAGATCATCTACAACAGCCTGCAGGGGTTTCTATACACAATCATCATCTATTCGATGATTGGATACGAGTGGAAAGCTGACAAGTTCTTGTACTTCCTGTTCTTCATCATTTCAAGCTTCAATTACTTCACGTTGTTTGGCATGATGCTGGTGGCGTTGACTCCATCCGCGATGCTCGCAAACATACTGACATCCTTTGTGATGCCTCTCTGGAATTTGTTTGCTGGATTCCTCGTGGTCAGGATGGTAAGCAAAGCCTTAGATTAGCTGCGCTGCGTGTCTTGAGTTTACCTAACTAAAAAAGATGTTTTATTTATCGAGGATGGATGGTTGCTGTTGGTGTTTCAGGCGATACCAATCTGGTGGAGGTGGTACTACTGGGCGGACCCGGTGGCCTGGACCATCTATGGCGTCGTGGCGTCGCAGTTTGGCGAGAGCGCCGGCACTATTTCGGTCCCCGGTGGGAGCCCGGTTTTGGTGAAGAAATTCCTGCACGATGCTCTGGGAGTGCGGCACGATTTCCTTGGCTACATTGTGCTAGGCCACTTCTCCTTCGTGATTGCCTTCTTCTTGGTGTTCGGCTATTCCATCAAGGTCCTGAACTTCCAGAAGCGTTAGGCGGCGGCGTGCGTTCTTTCTTGTTGATAGGGAAGCAATCTAGTGCAGTGTGCATATTGGAATCAGTAGGACCGAGAGACATTCCATATTGTCTGATAATGTTGTGTACATGAGATTTAGTAGCGATATACATTTTTTTTTGCTCACTGTTACTAGTAGTAGTAGTACAGATGGGATCATGGGAGAAGGGGTCCATTCTTGTCTCTTGACTGTTATTGCGAGAATCTAAGTTTGGTCTTCAACCGTATACCGGATATTCATGACCTTGGGAGTTTTTTTTTTCTCTCACTCCCATATAGGATATCATTCATCTTCCTCCATTATGATGAGTTTCTTTTTGAAACTGTAATCACATTCCATTACCCGCTAAACTTAGCTAGTTTTAAGGTTGGTCATGTTCCTCTGACTTATCTTAACATAAACAAGGAAAATTTTATGGCACATCTTACTACATATTTTAGTATGTAGTATATAGAAGATCGGATGGTTATAAAATTGGGCCGCATTTAGGCCAAGGATTAATCTATCTATACCTAATACCTAATAATAAGGAAGGAAGCGTTTGGTTGGGTTGGTCCGTCTGTTGTTCGCTTCTTATTTTCTTGGTTAGGTGTTCCAATAGGGACTCATCTTAGAGCATCTCCATCATCTTAGAGCATCTCCAACATGCGCTGTATAAATGGCCCACGCGAAAAACCCGCTGATTTAGTGTGTGAGAGGGCCAAACCGGCGCTCCAGCAGACGCTGTAAAACCGGGCGCATGAAAAAGTTTTTTAGGCGCGTGGGATATTGTCGCATCGCGCGCGTCAAAGTTGGTGCGCCGGCTCCAACGTGCTGGAAAACATGAGGCTGCACGTGAAGAGCCAACTGCCCAGCTGAAACATCCGCGCACTCGTGCCGCCGCACCCTCCATTTTTTTTGAGGTAAAACAGTGGGATAAACTCACTGCAATTTTTATTATTAATAATATAGAGAGTACAAAGATTTACAATTACAAGGAGAGTGAGAAACTCTCAGAAAAATAAAAACAAAACAAAAAACTGATCTAGACTAGGGACTGGAGCCATTCTTTGAAAGTATTTGCATGCTTTTTCTTCATTCTGTGTGCCAACATTGTTAGCTCTTGCGAGTATATTGCTTTCCAAGATCTGAATGTAGCATTTTGGTTCTTGAAGAGCTTGTCATTTCTGACAATCCATATGCCCCAGGCTGCCAAAATTAGAATGTCCATTGCAAAAGGCAGTTTTAAAATGATCCTCATTTCTTCGAAAGCCTCCATAATTGATAACCTTCTATCTCTCTGGACATATAAAATTCCAACATTGCTCTGCCAAAGGACAGTTTCAGAATAAGTGGACAAGTGTTTCTTCAACAGAACAGTCCATTGCAACACATTGATAGGATTGAAGCTGGAATTTTTTTTCTTCTTAGTAGATTCTTTGTATTTAATCTGTCATGTAAGAGTAACCAGAAGAAGAATTTATGCTTTGCTTGACATGAGGTCTTCCAAATCCTTGAGAAGATTTTTAGGGTGGGAGCAGATCCAATCATTGCTCTGTATGCTTTTTGTGATGAAAATTCATCATTTCCCCAAATATAGGTCCAATTATCATAGTTTCCTTCTTGTACCTTTATGAGAGCATTTTGGCATATCACTTCTAAATTATGAAATTCTTCATAAGCCTGCTGTGAAAGTGGTAGGTGGAATAAGTCTTCCAGATATTCTGTATGGATTACTTTCTCAACATTCCAGTCTGTATGTTTGGCAAAGGTTATTATATGGGGAAATCTATGGTGAAAGCCGTTTTGATCCCATAAATCAGTCCAGAAATTCACAGTCCTTCCATTACCAATATTACATTTAGCCATTCCTTTGTAAATGTCAGGAAGCTTGAGGTGAGACTTCCACCAGAAAGATCCTTCCAAAAGATTTGTGGGCAGGCTGCCATTACTATAGTATGAATCTCTGACTAAATCTACCTAGGGTATGTCAAGATTGTTGAAGAATTTTTGTAGATTCTTTAGCATGAGTGCCTTATTTTGTACATCCAAGTTGAGAACTCCTTAGCCTCCTTGCTCTTTAGGTTTGCAGATTTTCTTCCAGGCTACAAGAGCAGAACCCTTAGCTTGCACATCTGTATTCTTTTTTCTCTATAGACAATGTCTCATATATTTTACCACTTGCTCTTTTATTGAAACATGGACATCAAAACAGACATGCATTTTTTTGGCATGGAGGACAACACTGATTTTACTAATTGCAGTTTACCTCCATAGTTTAGGAAATCAGCAATCCCTCCAAGTATTGCTTGTGCTCTTTGTACAATGTGCATAAAATGTCCCATGCTGGGTTTAATAATACACAGTGGCAGTCCAAGGTATGTAAAAGGAAGAGAACCTTTTTTGCAATTTATTGTTGCAGAGAAATGATTGAGCCTTTCTTCATTTAGGTTTATAGGTATCATGCTTGATTTGTTATAATTCACTCTCAGACCAGTGACTTAGCAAAAGTTTGTAGCAGAGCTTTTAGGCAAATCAAATTTCTTGCATCTGCTTTCATAATAACCAAGGTGTCATCAGCATATTGTAGAATGAGGAAGTTAGGGCAGGCTCTGCAAGGAATTGGCCTTTCAATAAGATCTTGAGTCATGGATTTGTTCAAAATGGATTGAAGAAGATCTGCCGCTAACACAAATAGCAAGGGTGAGAGGGGATCTCCTTGTCTGACCCCTCTTTTGCAATAGAATTTTTTCCCAGGTGTGCCAATTAGAAGGATGGCAGAAGTTCCAGAGCCAAGGATAAAATTAATCCATTGTATCCATCTTTCTCCAAAACCTCTTGCTCTAAGAATTTCTAGAATTGTAGTATGTTCAATCTTATCAAAAGCCTTTTCAAAGTCAAGCTTGAGAATAACAATCTCTTCTTTAGATTTATGACATTGAAAGAGATATTCAAATGCCCAGCCCAAACAATCTTGTATTGATCTTTGTTTCAGAAATCCATATTGATTCTTGTGTACTAGTTGAAGAATTATTTTCTGTAATCTGTTAGCCAAAAGTTTGGTAATAATCTTGAGAACTGTGTTGAGCAAGGAAATTGGTCTGAAGTCACTTGGAAGCAAGGGAGAATCAACCTTTGGTATGAGAGTAATAAAGGAGGTATTTATACTTTCCAGGTTTATATTTTCATCATAGAAATTCTTTATCAAATTTTTGACATCTTCCCCAATAATTTACCAGCAACTTTTGAAGAATTCATTATTAAATCCATTAGGTCCTGGTGACTTGTCATTTGGCAGATCCTTTATGATGTCATCAATTTCTTTATCAGTAAAAGGTTCCTCCAGCTGAGCACTAGTTCTAGAATCCATTCCTTCTCCATAAATTTCCTTCAAATTAAACTGCATATTTCGCTTGTTCCCCATTCTTTCTTTAAAGGCATTCCACAAGATATCAACTTTTCCATCATGATCTGTAATTTCAGCTAAGGCTTTCATTCATCAGCATAGAAATATAATTGTGTCTATAATTGATTGTTGGTTTATTGTGAAAGAATCTTGTATTTGCATCTCCTAGCTTCACCCATTTGATTTTCCCTCTTTGCTTCCAGTATGTTTTTTGATTTTGAAGCAGAGTGATCACATGATTCTTGAGGATATCCCTGAGATTCCATTCCTCAAGAGAAAGAGTTCTGAATTCTTCTAAGTTATCCAAGAGAGTTATGACTGAATTCACTTTATTAATTAACTTTCTTAGACAAGGCAGATTTTTTACCCAAATCTTGATGCTTTTCCTCAGATTCTTCAGTTTGGCAGTAATTTTCTTGGCAGGGTTAGTGTGTCCAACTGGAATTTTCCAACTGTTTTCAACAATTTTCTTGAAATCACTATGCTGCAACCAATAATTTTCAAACCTGAAAATCTTTGCCTTGGGGATAGTAGTTCCAATAGAGATAACACATGGCAGATGATCAGAAGTGGGTTTAACCAGAGGAAAAACCAAGGTGGAAGGATAAGAACTTGTCCAAGAAGAAGAAGTAAAAAATCAGTCCAGTCTTTCAAGTAATGGAGTTTGTTGCATATTGCTCCAAGTAAATTTTCTCCCTTTTAGAGGTATTTACACTAATCCAAGATTACTGATAGATTCATTAAAAAGAATCATTCCATTTATATCCCCACCTAGTTTATTTCTATCTGATGGTTTTGTGATGAAATTGAAGTCTCCCAAGATTAACCAATCCATATTATCAGGCACATCAATGTTAGTGAACCACTCAATAAAATCAGCTTTCCTTTCTGCCTGACTTGGACCATACACATTTGTTAAAATCCATGTGTTCATTGAAAGATTGCAGGTGAATTTCACTGAAATGGAGAATTCATTTTGGAAAGCAAGTGTACCAGTGAAAAGTGAACTATTCCAGATAATAATAATACCTCCAGATGCACCAATTGAAGGCAAGAATTCAAATTTAATGAATCTTTTTGGGCAGAACTTTTTGATACACTCCATGTCAAATGACTCTCTTTTTGTCTCCTGTAAGCAGATGATGTCACAGTTTGATTCATCAATTTTACTGGCTAGATCAAGCCATTTCTTCTCAAAATTAATGCCTCTCAAATTCCAATTCAATATTTTCCACAATCTTTTGTGATCCATGAGAAACTATAGATGTGTTTGACTTTCTCATGGAGACAGCTAGTGCTCCATGTGCATTTGAACTGTGAGCAGCTATAGAAACAGAAGCAAAGCATAGGACAACAGGACAAGGACAAGTACAGACCACTTCTTATAATATTTTGTATTACATGATTCCATGGCAAACATAGGATCCACAAAAGCAACCATATCAAGAGTTGACTGAAATTCCAGACATTACATTTATCAGGAAGCATATTCACCCATTCCACAAAAGCTATTTTGCTGACCAACATTAAGAAACTTTATTTGGATGGCCTTTTCTTGGCCTGTGGCCGGTGCCACTCCACCAGCAGCACCTGCTCCCTTTTCCTTGTTGTTCCCATTAGTACTTGCTTGAGCCTTTCCCTTTTTTGCCTTGTTCACTACAACAACAGTGTCATTAGCTGGTCCAGGAGCTTTCTTGTTTGTCTCTAATTTATTTTTCTTGTGCATCCTTTTTTCCAGTCCTTCTTCCTCCACCTTACAGAAAGAGGCAGTCCTTCTTCCTCCATGCTTGGAGAATCTTTTTATCAGATCATGTTCTTCAGGTATAGAAAAGAAGTGTGTCTCCACTTTCCCAATAACTAGGTGAGCCTCCTAAGGAGGAACCATATTCACATCTTCTAGCAATTGAAATTCATCGATATTATTATCTCCAAACTGTTCCTCTCCTTGCATTTCCTGAACATTATTGTCTAGTAAAGCATTCTCTACCAGTTCATCATCCTCCTCTTCTAGATAGGCCTGTGCAATATTCAGAAGCCCTTCCCCTATCTGATTTACTGGCATCATATTGAGAGCAAGTCCATCATGCACAATTAACTGAAGGTTGGCAGCAGTATTTGAAGAGTTAGAGCTGGAGCTGCCAGAAGAATATGTGATCTCACTATTTGAATCAGCAGGTGGTGGATTATCCAGGTGCATTTCTTCAGCATGAATTGCATCAAGTAATCCTTGAAAGACAGCATTGGGGGCCAGATCAACTTCCATCTCATTATCCTCTTGTTGCTGTAAATTATTTCCCATGGCCCAGTGCCCCCATCCATCTTGTTCTTCCACCTCATCATCATTAACAGTAGGCAGCACTGGTGGCAGGGGAGCAGCAGGTGGAGCCAAATGGTTGGGAAATGGATGTGGGTCAACTCCATCACCTGGAAGTGGGTTCTCATCAGGTGGGCCCCCTCCAAGCAAATTCTGTTGCAGCACTTCTACTGAAAAAGTCCAAGACTCTCCATCTGGTCTGCTTCCTTCAGTAAATCTGATACTTTTTGGAATATCCTCCAGGCCAGTGACTCTAACTTTAGCCACCACTCTTCCTTTTTTATTGGGATCTCTTTCCCAGAGCAACAAGGTGCCAATGTCATGAAAACAAGCATTGAGATCCTCAGTGTTCATATGAGCCAATGGTGGACCAACCAACAACACCCAAGCATCTCTATTAAAATTAGTGGCACGCCAGTTCATGCCTTCATCATGTTTACAGAAGGAGATATTAACATCCCCAAAAGCATTAGGGCTAGAGTGGATTAACCTTTCCCTATCACTGACATTGGAGAATTGTACATATGCAGCTCCAAACGGACATTCTTGAATACTATGAAATCCTTACTTCAACAACCTCATTCAAATAATCCTCGAGCACTTCTCTAACATTAACAAAGTGTACCTGGCCTTGGGGGGAAGGATCAATGGTGGCGATGGCGAACTGTTCATGCAGACGCGGCTTCCGGGCGACGACGACTCGCTTGACCCCCACTCTTCCTTCGACGTGCTGAATCTGGAAGCCATGCAGAACAAATGGTCGAGGGTCAATGGGGATGTTCGCCATTGTCGCCGGTGAGGCTACCGATGATGGAGCAGAGGTGGTCGGTAGCGAGGTGTCAGGGCGTGGTGAAAGAGGGACGAAGAATCCGAGGAGACAACGCCTAGAGGGTTTTCTGTCCGAGCGACTGGAAAAACAGAAAATCCCTAAAGGAAGAAACTTGCTGAAATTGGGGGGCCGGCCCATGGGCCATAAACCAAGAAAGGTAACTCCTGTCGGCCTAGGCCAAAATAGGGAAGGAAGGGAAATCAAAAGAGGAAAGAAATCCCGGTAATTTGGCGCCACACCGAAAATTTGTGGGCTGATTTGAAGGCACATGATTCCTCCGTTGACCAGTAGTAATCTCAGCATAGGAAGGGCAATTAAGATTTACCTTGAAAGGCTCATTAACTTATCGAGTAGTTATCGTCGTTGAGACAACCGTTGGGTGCACTAATCTCTGAGAAGCTGAATGCCTTAAATTGCGTTTAAATTTCTGTTGCGGAAAGGAGAGCCTGGAGAAAACTGAATTTGAATTTGAATTCCTTGTCTTGACCTTCTTCCATTCCTCATCTTGTTCTTTATAGAATTTTTTTCCTCAACAATCCAGTTAGGTCCACCTTGACCCGAGAGATTGAAGAAAATCTTGAAGGAAGAATGAGAGCAAGAAACTGAATTGTAAATCTCAAAACCAATAGCACTTGATGAAACTGAGAATCGGAAAGATCTGTCACGTAGAGCTTTGACATTGTATATAGCTGTTGATCCTCCAAAGCAGGCTTGTGAAGCAATTGCCACCGTGTGCACATCCAATCTGAAACAGGCTCTGCCAAAAGAACCTACTAGGAGGAAAGGTTTCCTTTTAGAGAATCTATCCAAGTTAACTTTTTGCCCAAACTTTCTCAGACAAGAATCTACAAATGCATTCCCTTGACTGAAATCAAAACCCTCAAAACCAGAGCCTTGCAACTCAGAACTGACATCTTGGTCACCTTTAGGAAAGTCAGGTTTCTTTGTAGGAATATCAGCAGCAGAGCTATGTTTGGTCATTTGCAAAGCATGAGCAATAGAATCAGATAGAACACGCTCTCCTACTAGCACAGTGAACAAGTTGAGATCCATAAGGTGGCCAGGCCTGACTTTTTCATTGAGGAGCAAAAATCTAGCATCCAAGACTTGCTCTTTAGAGTCTAGGAGCACTAGCCTTTTAGCATGAGGCATAAGAATCAGAAAAGTTGATCTGTTGAGAAAGGGTTTGGCTTCACTTTTCTTATCAGCAGAATCCAAACTAGCATAATTAACTCTCCATCTAACTGGTGGAGCCTCAGGGAAAGAAGAAAATCTAGGAGGGGAAAGCAGGCAAGCCTCAACAATAGCAACATGAGAAGAGAACCTAACAGAAGAACAAGTATAGAAGACTTCTCCATCTCTGAGATATTTGCCAACTAAAGGAGCATCCTTATGGTTAACCAAGGCTAGCCAATTCTTTGGCCAAAGAACAAGAAAACCCGGGGAGGACTTGCCCTTACCATTATCCAAGAACTCTTCAAAGGAGACTTTCCAACGTCCAAGGGGAGGGGTTTCGATGCTGCCGTTATTTCGATCAATAGTTTGCATTGTTGTGCAAGGTTCTGTACTCAAATTTAACTTGTTGCAGATGGATGGACGGGAAGGAGAGAAAAGCGGTTGCTTCAGGAACGGGTTTCAGCTCGGGACATGTGCTGTGCCGATGAGAAGGTAAATATGTAAAACGACATTTGTTCAAGTTGCATCCCTTAGATGTTTGTCTAATCGGTTGATGTACTAATTGCACATAGAGTTGAAGAGGTCTCTCAGCTTGATGGGAGATTTGAAGATGAATCTCAGTTTGATGCACCCGTGGATGGTACCGATGACGAGCCTTTCATAGACGAAGGTCCCGCACCTGAGATTATCCAGGTGAAGGAGGCCGTGGACCGAGTACACAACTTTGCGTTGAAGTGGATGCACGAAGATCATCGGGGCGTCCGGTAGTCTCAAGACCACCCAGCCCCGATGCACCTATGGATGGTACTGATGACGAGCCTTTCATAGATGAAGGTCCTGCACCTGAGATTATCCTACAGAAGGAGGCCGTGGACCGAGTACACAACTTTGCGTTGAAGTGGATGCACGCCCGTAGATCATCAGGGGCGTCCCGGTAGTCTCAGGACCACCCAGCCCTGATGCAAAATGTTGAGCTACTTTATGATTCATACTCTTATGTTCTGGTGATGTAGTATGTACTATCTATGTTATGATTTTTACGCCTTTGGCGCTAGAACTATAATTAAGCATTCAGTGGATGATCGCGTTGCAAAATTTGACACCCACACAATCAGTTCATCGTATGAGTAGTAGCACAATTACTTCTACAGAGTCCTGCCAGCGCATTAATTGGTAGCATGAAACACTTTCAGGTACTCTCGATTCATATTAATTGACTCAATTTTATCTAGATATGGATGTATCTAGATGCATTTGTTAACTAGACTAACAAACTTGAGTCGGTTAATATAAATCCGTGTAAACCGCCCAAGTCCTCGAGCAGCTAGTTTATTGACTCGGACTCCAAGCCTCGCGCAAGCCATCGACGAAGCTTTGACCAGATCTTGGCCCGCAAATTTTTTTTGCGAATAGCAAAGCTTTGACCAGTTCCTCTCGGGATACAGCACGCTGGTGAGCATGCACGGTTGCCATGAGCACTTTCTGGCGGAACTTCCTCTGTAGCGCCCTCAAGCCGCTGCTGCGAGATGGCACGCAGTGCCTCGAGGTGGCCGGAACTCGGGATCTCAGGGCGGGGTCCGCCTCGTCCGGAATGATCTCCAGCGGGTTAATGAGGACATACATGGCGGCTGGGGATTTGAGGTTTTTTTGTTTGAGCTTGGGATTTGGGGTTTTTTCGGATAGGGGAGGAGGAACCGAGGAAGAGGAAGGAACATCCCACGTGCTTGGCGCGTGGCGGTGTGCTTGAATTTCGAATTTTTGTGAAATTTTTCATTTCCCCACTACAATTCGGAGGTTTTTCTTGACGCGCCAATGCGTCCCGCCGGCAGCTTCAAGTGAATTTGGGGTGCCACACTATGGGCCCCAGTTTAAGTGAGACATGTAATGACTAGTCACATCGGTAAGTTCACTGTGTAATAAAATATGTTACCCCTCCCCTTTATGTAGCCCCCCTTCTCTCCCGATCGAGTGCCGATCGCCGACGGATGCAAGCCGCTAGCTCGATCCCCTCCTTTCGCCTCCACCGTCCAGGCATCCAGCTTGGAGGGGCAAGCTGCATCTAGACCAAGCGGATTAGGTAGTACTAGTAATGTTCTTTCCTTTCTCGAGATCGGTTCTTTTTCCTCACATCGATATCTTGCGCATCTCTTTCCTATTCGGGCGAAGGGGTGTCTTTCTGGTCACCCTCGCGCTGGGAGTGATTGATGGGGGTGGGGGGGGGGGCTACCTTTTGGGGTGTTCTTCCTTTATTTGTTGACATTTGCAACCTTTGTAGTTTCGCTGATCCTCACTGTATCTTTGTCAGCTTGTACATGAAAGGAAAGACCTCGTGGTGGTGGGAGTGGGGCAATGGAGCGTAAGGCCACCACACATGTGGGCAGTTGGCTCACTGAGCGCATCCACACCAAAAGGTGTACTCCATTTGCTTATCCACTCTTTTCCTTTTAAGTGTCCGTCTGCATCCTCAATCTGTTCCTGTTCGAAGATGCTTAAAGTAGCACATGTCTTCACTGCTTGTGCGTAAAGCCTCCGTGACACCATGCTCTATATTCTCTGTATCAGGTTGGTACCTCCAGGTTCCGTGCCGAGGCTATGGGGAACGAGAATAGCGCCCCACCTGCTGCAGGAGCATTGCCCGATCTGCAGGACAAGAAGGGACCGCCCATGGGTAATTTTTTTAACCAACTTACCATGATGTAGTCTGAATCTGATACTCCCTCGTATCCAAATTAATTGACTCAACTATCTGTAGATACGGATGTATCTAGATGTGTTTTAGCTCTAGATACTACTATGTACCTCCATCCCAAAGCTTAGGGCTTATATTATTTTAGAAAGTCAAACTATACCATGTTTGACTAAGCTTTTACCAAAAATCATTAACATGCAAAATACAAAATTAATATCATTAAATAGATAATGAAATATATTTTCCTACGGTATCTACACAATATTATATTTGTTGATAGAATGTTCTAAAATTTTGGTCAAACTTTACTTGTTTTGATTTCTCAAAAATAAATAAGCCTTAAGCTTTGGGATGGAGGTAGTACATTCATATCTAGACAAAACGGAGTCAACTAGTTTTTTGTCTGTCCATAGCTAGTGTTTATGGTGCAAAAGGCTAAGAGCATCCACTATATGCATCGGTCTATCTCATACAGTAATTCAATATCACTGCTGAGGTCTGCCTTTGTTTTGCTATTCATATGCGGACTGAAACTTTAGGGCCTTTACTCAAAAGGAAGATCAAAATTGTGGCTGATCAGGCTGCCAGTATGTTGATGCCGCCCCATCTTCTAAATGCCTCTACAAGCACAAGGCCACGCGCCAGCTGGGTGGTGATCTTTTAATGAATATGGTATATTTTCTTAATCCACAAAACATGCCTTGATTTTTGTCTGTTTATTGTCGGTTTTTTCTAATGCTTGCTAAAAGTTTACAACAACAACAACAACAACAACAACAACAACAACAACAACAACCAAGCCTTTCAGTCCCAAACAAGTTGGGGAAGGCTAGAGTTGAAACCCATAAGATCTCGAAGCCAAAAGTTTAGAAACACCAAATTCTTTTGCTTACAATCATCATACAGTAATCTACTCTCCAGTTCCCCTAACCCAACAAAAAATGATGTTAATTACGATTTTTAGATTCAAAGAGCACCATTAGGCGCTGTTAATTACGACTTTGAGATTAAAATATCATTTGCAATTGTTAGTTACAATTTTGAGACAAATGATTAGTTTAAACTCGATCTCTTCTGCTCTCCATTTTTCCCAACTGAACAAAAATGTAACCATTCCATTCCTCTGAAATGGAACCATTCCATTCCATTCCACGCTGTTTCCGAACACACCCTTGCATTGTTGTGAACTGTTGTCCATACACAGCCATACCCTTCCACTTACATCCAGACTATATGCATCGTGTCTCGAGTCATTCAATATCACCGCTGAGATCTGTTCTCATTCTTATGCAAACTGTCGCGTCTTTACTCAAGTGGATGCAAAATGAGGCTGATGAGGCTGCTGTGAGGACGATGGTGCCGGCACCATCTTCCGAAAACCTCTACAAGCACGAGGCCATGAGCCAGCTGGGTGGTGACCTTTTAATGAATCTGGTATATTTTCTTAATCCACATACATGATTTTATTATTATCTGTTTACTGTTGGCTTTGTCTAATGCTTACCAAAAGTTCAGAAACAATGCGTTTGCTTACAATCATCATACACTAATTTTTCACTTTTCAGTCTGTCTCATCCAGTATATAAACTGTTGAGTTCCGTTGGCTTCTTTTGTAGTCATTTGCATTGTTGTCAACTGTTGTCTATGCACAACCCTATTCTTCCACTTACATCCCGCACTATTTGCATCAGTCTATCTCATAGGTTTATTAAATATCAATGATGAGTTCTGTTGCTATTCATATGCAGGATGAAACTTCGTGCCTCTACTCAAATGGATAAAAAATGATCCCGATGAGGCTGCTGTGAAGACGATGGTGCCGCCACCATCTTCTAAAAACCTCCTCAAGCACAAGGCCACGGGCCAGCTGGGTGGTATCCTTTTCAGTAAGCAGGTATATTTCTTAATCCTCATACATGATTTGATTTTTGTCTGTTTATTGCCGGCTTTGTCTAATGCTTACCAATAGTTTAGAAACACACACAACCCTACTCTTCCACTTACATCCAGCACTATATGCATCAGTGTCTCATAGATTCATTTTATATATCACTGCTGATGTCTGTTGCTCTTCAATTTTCATATGCAGACTAAACTGCTAAGCCTTCATTGGTCAAAGGATTGCAACTGCTGCTGATGAGGCATCTGCAGAGGCTGCCACCAAGTTACTGTCACCCCACCTTCCGGATGCTTATATAAGCTCAAGTCCAAGGACCAGCCGGGCCGTAACCATCCAAGGGTATATTTTATTAAGCCACATATACATGCCATGATTTATGTCTGATATTATCACCGGCTCTGTCTAATGCTTTTTGGAATTCGGAAACACCAAATTAGCATGCTTATATTCATCATACACTAAATTTTCACTGTTCAGTTTGTAACATAGTGTTATGCACTCGCTTGTCAACATTTGCATTGCTCTGAACTATGCACTTTACACAACCTAATTCTTCCACTTACATTCAGCGCTACGCACCAATAGTACCTCCCATGTTTCCTTCACCATCCCGATGCCGAGCTTGTGGGAATATGGCGGGCCCATGTACATACCCCGCATATAACACCTCCTATGGCTCTATCTACCTTTCTAATAACTCCTTCACAGAGTTACATGTATGTATTCTCAGTGGTTTAGCATGAATTGGCATATAGTAAAGTCTTGTTTTTAGTCTTCCCGCTTCTTACATTAGTATCAATTTTCACATGCAGACTGTACCTTCTGAACTTCATCCAATGATTAACCAGATGTGTCCGCATGAAGGGTCTTTCACTACGCATGGAAATGGCAAATTGATGAACACCTACACAGTCTATGAGGTGTATGTCTACAAGACGCAGACCATCACATATTTGTATGGACATGATTGGAGAAAGTTTGCTTTTGACTACGGTCAAGAAGGGTGACGAGCCGAGGATCGAAACTCAAACGCAGATATATGTAACTCGCTACGAGTTGGAGACACTTCCAAATATATAATATGTAACTTTTTGTACTCATATCATTTGATTACTGCATTCTGAGTAGTTGTTCTAAACTATTCTCTCTTCTAGCTTGCGGTTTAACATGATCAAAGCTGCATCCCCGACGGAATAGGAGCGGATGTCACAAAGGGCACCCACACCAAACCGGCTTCCCACTCTCCCGCATCGCACCTGCCTCATCAGCTCCATTTACTGCATATACCCAACAGCCCCTACATCACCATTGGTTCCTGTAGAGGCCCCATATACTACACCTACCCAAGAGCTCCATCAACCGGTTCCTCTAGTCGCATCGTTCCGCACCTGCCCAACAGTCTCGCATCGCACCGGCCTCTAGAGGCACCGTTTACATGACGGGGCATTACCCTTCGGGTAACTGCTATTGCCCTATCCTGTACTGCCCAACTGGAGGCCCATGAAGACACCCGATGGCAAGATGGGCCACTAGGTCGGTGCCGAAGAAGAATCCTTGAAGAACAAGACACAAAGGGACCGAACAAGGAAAGTTTAGAGCTAGGTCTTTTGTAAACCTAGTCGTACTCGTACAGATCTCTTGGGACCCGGCCCCCTATATAAGGGCCAGGAGAGGGGTTGTTGGGACACGCAATCAATCTTAGCAACTTTAGCCACCATAAGTCCAGAGCTAGGTCGCCGAAGCACGTAGCCTCTAGACGAGAACACAGCCGAAACCTTCAGCACCCCTTGTAACCCGATATTCTCATAATCAAGATCAGACAGGCAGGACGTAAGGGTTTTACCTCATCGAGGGCCCCGAACCTGGGTAAATTGCTCTCCCGCTTGTCTGTCAACCGATGTCTCGTGTCAGCCACAGATTCCATCAACCCTAAGCCCCACCGGAGGGCATTGCCGAGAGTACCCGACAATTGGCGCCATCTGTGGGAATCCTGTTGGCACAAGATCCGTCATCTGCAGATCCAGCCATGTCGTCGGCAGCTTCGTCGACGCCATCATCATCATCATCATCGCCAATCATGGGAAGTCCGATCCGATTCGGTTCCTATGAGTTCACCCCGCACAGCGACTCTTCTCGCTCGACGTTTTCGGGTCTGCAAGGAAATATGGAGATGACGTTCGGGAGCGTCCACTGCAACGTCAACGTGGAAGGAGTCCTTCGACTGCTAGAGCCGTACGCCCCCAGATCGGCGAGGAAATCACCCCCATCAGCTGCAGGATCGATCATGTCATCATCAATTGATCTTTCGGCTGGGCTGACAGACTCGACGAATTCATCCTCGCCATCAACTCCCCAATCGACATCTTCGATGTCGGTTGGATCCGATAACCCCGTACCATCAGAGATGACTTCATACTACTGCTTGAACTGCGACACCAGACACGGGTTGGGGTCGAGTGACACACCGTTCATCTGCAGTGCCCAGTATTCATCGGGAGAGGACAGTGTCGATAGAGTTGTCAAGGAAGGCACCTGGAGAATGGCGCGCCACCAAGTTTACGCTGCCAACAACACAGGAAACATAAGGAACGGGGGAGGTGGAGAGCACACTCCTCGCTCCAGAAGACGATGAAGCTTTGAAAACAGTGCCAGTAACAATAGTAGCGATTACACCATCGCGGAGGAGGAATGGGCAGCCGCCAGGGCAGCCGTGCTTAACAACACACCGCTCCCCGCTGGAACTTCGGTCGGAACCCTCAATGCCAATCGCTCAATATTGGACAAGAATCGGGAGCGGCTGTCGATTGAGGAAGCCACCCTCGAGAAACGCCGCTGCGACGAATAATCTAGTGAACGACGAATGGGCTCGCGAGGAAGCGCTTCCCGAAGCAGCCAAGGTGCGGGGAAGCACCGATCAAGGTTATCCAGACTATCGGAAGACGATGCTAGGGAAATAACGTCGAATCTATCCAGGTCATTCATGACCACGGATACTGCAAGAATGCTAAGGCCAAAAACCGTCGAGGGAGTAACTGCCAACCTCGCGGCGTACCTCGTCAACCAACGACCCGAAGGTTCTATGGTTCAAGCTCATCGGGGCGCCCTGGAAAGTCTCGCAATCTTGGGAGACAAACTGGTCCCACGAAAAGAAAAAACCGCGCTCCAAGCCAGCGGTTCAAAGCACCGCTCGAGGGATGCCCGAGACGAGATTACCCAGAGCAGAATTGACAAAGCCAGGCGACGGCGAGCCGCGAGGGGGGAATACGATAGCGACACCTCAGAGGAAAGCGAGGAGTACGACGGCGAGCTGAGGGGGGCTGACTGCTTGAGCTACAAGATCCGTGAGACAATGCCACCTAAGAAGTTTAAACCTACCCCTACTGACGCCGCTAAGTATGATGGACAGCAGGATCCAAGATCATGGATAGACGATTACCTGCAGACTATGATCCTACACAAAGGAAACCAGATAGCGGCAATGCAGTGCTTGCAACTTTACCTGAAAGATTCAGCACGAGCCTGGCTAAGGGGCCTGCCGAAGGGATCTATCAAATCATGGGACGACCTGGTGGACGCTTTTGTCGCTAACTTGCAAGCAACGTACAAGAGACCTGTTGGGATCGAAGAGTTATGGCATTGCCAGCAGAAGCCGAGGGAGTCAATGCGCGCATACATCGGGAGATTCACTAAACTCCTGAACGCTGCCGAAGATGTTTCCGTTGATAGAGCAATCGATGCCTTTAGCGATGGCATCCGACGTGAAACCTACATAGAGGAACTTGGACGCAAGAAGCCAAAAACTATAACCAAGTTAATGGAAATTGCTAACAGCTGGGCTGATGGCGAAGACAATGTAAGAAGACCACGACAACGCAGTGACGACGAAGACGACGATCAGTCGAAGAACGATTCGGGTGGCCGCAGGGATCGTCGCAAGAAGAGGAAAGACCGCAGTTACGATGACAACAACTTGGTAGCTGCTGGATATTCCGATCGGCAAGAGGATCGGTATGACGATAGGCGAGATGATCGACAGGACGGCAATCGGAGCAACTCTGGGAACCGTAGCAACTACAAACCACGACCTCAAAGGACTCCCGAGTTACCCTTCACCGAGCAGATAAACGCTCCTTGCTACCTGCACGCGTACATCGACTCTAAAGACAACAAGAAGAAGTCAAGCCACTTGCTCAGAGATTGTCGACAGTTCATCGAGATGCAGAAGCTCATTCAGCAGCAGCAGCCGCCACCACCACCACCTCCACCTCAGCACCAGGTCCAGCAAGTTCAGCCTCACAACCCCAACGAGTCCTTTCCATCACCGCGCGGGTAGATGAGCATGATTCACAGGATTGGTGTTTCAAGGAGGGAGATGAAGAAGCTCACCCAAGAAATCAACCTGGCGGAAAGCATCATGGCTAATATCCCTGAGTATATCGACTGGTCATCTCAGAGTATCACGTTCAGCAGGGCAGATCACCCGATGACAATTCCAAAGCCAGGACATGCTGCTAGTGGTCGGGGCGCAAATTGGAGGATTCAAGATGAGCAAAGTTTTTATGGACGGTGGAAGCGGACTAAACCTGATATTCCTCGACACGATCAAAAGTATGGGAATTACGATGAGGATGCTAGAAGAGACATATACCTATTTTCATGGGATCCTCCCCACCTCACCGGCGTACTCTATTGGCAAAGTTTACCTGAACATTGTCTTTGGTAAACCCGACAACTTCAGGAAGGAAAAGATCGAGTTCGAAGTAGTGAATTGGGAATCACAGTACCACGCTATACTCGGAAGATCAGCTTATGCCAAGTTCATGGTTGTGCCGCATTACGCATACCTCAAGCTGAAAATGCCTGGGAACAACGGGACAAGCATCACAGTCTATGGAAGTTTCTCACGCTCAGACAATTGCGATCGCGAGGTTCAGAGGATCGCTGCAAAGTTCGGGCTCAGGCAGAAGCTGTCGATCTCCTTCAAAATCATCGGCATACGACAGTAAGGAAGATGAACGCGTCAGGAAGATGAAGAAGAAGCCAGCCGATCTTGCTATAGAGGTTCCAACAGTGAAAACTTCGGCAGCTGATGGCACGGCAGTCACAGAAGAAAACAAAACCCTGTCAGTCACCGCCCGGGCTCCTGGCGAAACCAGCGATGCTTCCAAAACAGCTGATGCGGTGGACAAGCTTGAAGACAAGAAGAACCCTCCTCTTGCTTAAGAGGATGGATAGTATTTCTTTTTCCCTTTTTTAGGCGGGGCGCTTTTTCATCCCTTAGTTATTTGCTTACTTTATTAATGAAAACTTAAGTTTTGTTTCTTTGAAGCATTGCAGTAATTCGGGTTACCCAAACCACATCATCGCGAACCCTGTTTTGCATATTTCGGCGAACAGTGGTGCGATGAAAAAGCACGTCTAGAGATTGAACTTTAACAAAGCCTCTGAAATTACGAGTGCTATGATGCAAAATCAATGAGGTCCCTACATTTTCTCTATAGATGCCTCAAAGAGTGCCGTAAATAGCAGGGAACATGAAACACATATACTAACGACCCACGTTCGGTACTTTAATTATGGAAGTACCAAAGAGCGACGGAGTCATCGGCAGAGCTAGTGCTCCCGATATATTCGGGAGGTGCTGTCAAGACATGCATCGGTTGAAAGCAAAGTTGCACATACAACGGGTTTTAGCAAGACCTGCAACACGAGATGATCACTCAAATAATTTGCTGCCGACAAACATACGTATGCATCTTAATACAGATGAAAAATCGAGTAATTAAGATTTACTCCTTCAAAAATTTGCAACTGGCATTAGCATGGTAGAGGTACATATACATACCCTGCCTATAAAAAAAGCAATTCAACCTTAGTCATCCGAACATTCGGATATAGCAAATTCCCAATTCTTCTATTTACAATAGGGACATGGCTTTGCATTACTCTTGTAGAGTCTCCTTTTCTTTGGATGCTGTGGAGGGATCGTCAAGTCGGTCGACAATAATGGCGGCAGGCAGGCCCACCTTCGGGGTAAGCGGCTCCATATAACCTGGCAAATTAGCAATCGACATAAGGTCTGCTGAAGGATAACGCGCAAGGACGAGGGCAAGTGTGGCTCTTGCTCCGCCAAGGAGCTGTGCTCGAACTAAGCCTCGGATCTTCTTTACTAAATTCTGACATTAAAGTCAACAGCGTGGGAGGAACAGCATTCAAAGGGAATATCGTCTTCCAGATTACCCTCAGCCCTTTGTAACACTTGTCGAAGAAACGGTGTACTTGCTGGACCCGGTCTTGGAACTTTGCGACAGTCAAAGCCTTCGACTGTTCTCTCCAGAAAACTTCGTCTGCCGATGATAATTGGGTCAATGCGTTTACACGCTCGTGAATGCGCTTGTTTTCCTCGGCCTTGTTCAGAGCTATGACTAGCAAAAGAACCGATAGAAGATAAGAAAATGCATTTCATGGAAAAGCAAAGAGCAAAAGGGCTGGGGCACTTACAGTTCAAACTTTCAGTGGCTTTGTGCAACTCAGTAAGCGCATAGCGCTCTGCGTCAGCCGCAAGCTCATTTTTCTTGTTGATAATGGCAGCTAAGGCATAAGTGTTGCGCATATTCTTCTCCATCTGCGTGATCCGGTCCTTCATGCGCTGGAGTCGATCACTTTCAGGGAGAGCACCCTAAGAATCATCGACAAAGGCAGGCACAGGAAAAACCTGCAAAACATTGTTAAAAGGCACGATGGATTATATGGATTCAGCATTGGAAATTACTCCCATCGGGAGCGTGCAAATACAAATGTTATAGCAAGGATATACTGGCAACATTGCCAACATGAAATTCATTACAACCATATGAGTCTTATGACAGGAAATTGTTTTAACCAAGTAAAATTACAAGACTCAGGGGGCCTGGGTCTGGTTTGACAAGCTCGGACCAGCTGATGATTTCTTTGCCGAAACCAGCTCAAGGGGCTGGCGAGCACACGTAAGAGCAGAGGTTTTAAAAGCACCCAGGTCGACAAATCGCCCATCGCGCTCCCTCGGCAGCTCTTTGGACATCTCTTCAATATCGGCTTTGAAGCCGTGACCCATCATAAGCTGGAAGGCTAGGAGGGCGCCATAGGTACGTGAAGTACGTTTGAATACCTCGATAACCTCCTTTGTGTTGACGGCAAAGGCGTCGATCAGCTGCCCCAAAGTCTTGTCTTGATTAATCTTGGGGAAAATCATCGAGTGCATCCGTGCCATGGCTCCCTTCCCCTTTTGAAGGAGGTCTTCAACAAGCTGATGAGATGCAAGGGTCATCGATAGAGCGTTCGCCGGAGAATTGTTCGGGAGCTTGTCCAGAGCCTCGACAGGGATATCAGCAGCTTCTGAGAAGAACGAAATAAAAGGAACTCAGTAATGAAGGAATTGAATTTGCGAAAGCAATAATCAGCAAGAAAACAAAAAGAGGATTACTGAGCAAGGCCAAGGAGGACTGACGAAGAAGATCATCCTTCTCAATCGCAAGGGCTTCAGCAGTAAGCCTGGATGCCTCTTCATCCTTGAGCCTCTTCTTCAGCCCCTCGAGTTCCTCCTTCAAGGAGTCAATTTCTTGATGAGCTTCCGCATCAATCTTTATTGCGCCTTCCAACTTTGAGGAAGAGGATTCGACCTCTTTTTGCAGCTGGGCCTTGTCGACCTCCAGAGAAGTGTATTGGGAGGCGAAGGATTCTAGAGATGATATAACAGCTCGCAAGTCCTTAAAAATAAGAAAAAAGGTTATCGGATGAAGAGCCTACTCAAGATCCATTCAAGAGATGTTGCATTCAAACATGAAAAGACTTACAGGTTTCCCTGAAGGAGGAGCTGCAGCAGCGGTAGTCGAAGGAATATCCTTCCCCTTGGAAAGGGAAGAAGCAGTCGACATTTGGGCCGTGGGGCCTGTGGCAGGGGCCGAAGCCTCGGAAGCCGCAGGATTTGGCAGAGAGGCGCTAGTTTTGGATTTCTTGGGAAGAGGCTCAATGAAACCTTCATCACTACGAAAGTAAACGATTGGCAGAGTCAAACAGAAGGTGCGAATGGCAAAAGCAGAACGTAAATTTTGAGGAAAAGGCAAGGACTTACAGATCGTAAAGATCATCTTCGTCGGCAAAGCCGCCGGATGACCTCTTCGAAGGTAGTGCTTCGGCCTCCTCCGCAGCTGCATCAACAAAGGCAGCATGGTCAGCGTCGTCATCATGCATTGATCCCGCTGTGTCGCTAATATCATTGGCTGCAGATTGGGGATTGATAAGGATGGCCTCAGGGTTTATTGGGTCAGCATGTTCAACTTCCGGGCTTGTATTTTCCTCGGTGTGAGAACCTACGGGGACTGAGGAATCTCCTCTCTCGGAAATGTCGTTCGGCAGGTCTTGCAAATAGTCAGGATCTATGGGATTCTGTCGAAAGTAAACAAGTAAGGACAATGGCAGTCGCATTAATCAAGAGAGACAACACAATGAGAATATGAAAGAAGGAAATTACCTCGATTGGAGGGTGATCAGCATCAAATGGTAGATGGGAAGATATCAGAGGAATTGAATCTTCCTGGCTGAAGTGAGTGAGACGCCGGACTTCATCAAGAAATTCCTTTTCGGATAATTCGGCAATATTTATTCTCGTCTCGTCTTTGGGACCCGAGTACATCCACATCGGATGGGCCCTAACCATGATTGGCTGAACTCGACGCTTCAAGAACACAACGGCCACCTCTGTGCCTATCATGTTCTGACCATCGGCTTCTTTGATCCGAAGAAATCTGTCAAATAACTTGTCGACTGCTGGCTTCTCATCGGGAGAAAGGGTGTTTTTCCAAGATTGCTTAGGCTTGGCTTCGAGAACATCAGATAAGTGAGGAAGCTGGGATTCAGTTGCTGAAGAATCTCTGATATAGAACCATTTCAGCCTCCACCCTTGCACAGACTCTCTCATCGGGAAGTTAAAGTAATTGACTTCTTTACGAGCAATGAACCCAACTCCGCCAATAACGAAGGATCCGCCACTGCTGTTGTACCTTTTCACGAAGAAAATTTTCTTCCACAAACCAAAGTGTGGCTCAATGCCCAGAAACGCTTCACAGAGAGTGATAAAAATAGCAAGGTGAAGGATCGAATTGGGAGTTAATTGCCACAGTTGGATCTCATAAACTCGAAGGAGGTGGCGAAGGAATTTGTGAGCAGGGAGAGAAAGACCTCGATACAAGAAAGATAAGAACATCAGGGTAAAACCAACGGGGGGATTGGGCCGTGAAATCGCACCTGGGAGAATGACATTCCCCTCGTCGGAAGAAATCAATCCGGGGCTCCTAGCCTTCTTCTCATCACGCTTCGTGGTGGTAGACGCCGGCCAATCGCCGGGATTGGGCCCAATAGCAGAGCTCGACGGCGCTGACGGCGCCGGAGCTGGAGGAGGAGCGCCTGGAGCGCCTTTCTTCGGCGGATTTGGAGAAGCTTTTGCGGCGGCGCCGCTGCTCGCAGCACTGGTAGCGAGTGTGGAGTTCTTCTTTTTCACAATCTTGCGGTCTGAGGGAGATCTGGAAAACTACGGTGGCGGTGCAACGGTTATAGGTGAATGAGGTGAATGGAGAAGAAAAGGATGCAAGGATGGAGTATGGAAAGGGGAAAGCTTGCTCCGAGAGATTATAAGCTGCAAGAAAAATTGAGGATCGAACGGGCATGTGTCTCCAATTTATTAAAAGAGTCTCTTTTCATCGATAATCGCGGAAATCGAGGAGACACCTTGGTAACTGCACGCAAGTAGCGGTCATTTTTTAAAACAGAACCACGCAGAAGTAGGTTGGGCCCAACAGGTCGTGTCATGTCAGTCAGGATTGCAGCAGTGGTTGAGTCATCAGTGACGTCATAAAGCTTGATTGAGGGATCCGAAGGAAAACTAAAACTGTCGGGTGACCAACTTGAGTCTACGCACGGATTGCAAGCATCCGCACCTAGACTCGGGGGCTACTCCCATCGGGAGCGCGGACGCGCACCCGATAAGCGTGAACTCGAAGATTTTTCAGCATAGAAGAGCATGAAGAAGTATTGGAAGAAAAGATCGGAATGCTCAGCTCGAGTCTGCACCCGGTCACAAGCGCCCGTGCCCAGACCCGGGGGCTACTCCCATCGGGAGCGCTGAGCGCGCACCCGATAAAACTTTTTTTGCTCTCCAGGATCATGCCCGGGGACTTGATTCTGTGTAGGGTAACGTTGTTTTGCCAACGGCAGTTAACCAACAAAGCTGGGAACATTACTCCATATCCTTTACGCATTGAAACCTTACTGAAAACCCTGATATGCATGTATTGGATGGCTTATGAAGATCTGCAAGAAACTTTGGCAGAAGAAGACATTCGAGTGGCACAACTTGAGTCTACACACGGAGTGCAAGCATCCGTATCTAGACTCGGGGGCTACTCCCATCGGGAGCGCTGAACACGCACCCGATATATAAAAAAGAGAGATGAAGCTGTTAGAAGATGGACAAGAACTATCAAGAGAAGAACATTCGGCGAAGGCATGCTTTAGTCGTTACCCGAAATATCTTCGGCTAGACACTCGGGGACTACTGACGTGGGCATTACCTTTCGAGTAACTGCTATTGCCCTATCCTGTACTGCCGAACTGGAGGCCCATGAAGACACCCGATGGCAAGATGGGCCACTAGGTCGGTGCCGAAGAAGAATCCTTGAAGAACAAGACACAAAGGGACCGAACAAAGAAAGTTTAGAGCTAGGTCTTTTGTAAACCTAGTCGTACTCGTACGGATCTCTTGGGACCTGGCCCCCTATATAAGGGCCAGGAGAGGGGCTGTCGGGACACGCAATCAATCTTACCAACTTTAGCCACCATCAGAATAAATACTTAAGAACAGGTATGGCATGCGGGTCCCATTTAGCAGCAGTGGTATCACCGTTTGAGAGGCGGCAGGGAATTGAAAGAAAAAAGCAAGTGACCAAATATGAGGTGCCAAAAATAACTCCAAAAAAAGAAACTTGATTGCTCATAGAGGATGACATGCGGGTCCCATTTAGCAGCAGCGGTCTCAACGTTTCCAAGGCGGCACGGGATCAAAAGAAAAATGAAGTAGCCAGAAATCAGGGGGTAAAAAAAATCCAAGAATAGAAAGAATTTTGGTTCATAAAGGATGACATGCGGGACCCATGATCCTGCATCGTAAATGGCTCGATCGGAGAGCGTTGAACGAGATGACGCGATCGAGAAAAACAATGCTAGAGAGGCTGCCATCTGGCCCTACATCCCTGGCGGTGCGGATTTGCGTTGACTCGCCGGCGAACCCGAGAATTCGTGATGCACCACGTCCCGGCCACCATACGCGACGTTTTGGACGTTTTCGTCGGGCTAGGTGGCCTCAAAAACGAGAAAAAAAAAGTTTTGACATGCACCACGGATAGACCAAAAATCGTCGGCCATGGTGCACCAGCAACCACGGCGCGACTTCCACTTCATCGGCTATGGCAACTTTTCTTGTAGTGAAAGGTGAAATTTTATTTTGTGTATTGAATTTCTAGTTTCACATGCTCTATTGAGTGATGATTTGTTATGTGCCTTATTTAGTGCTACTTATTGCTAGTATACATAGATTTTTAATTTTAAGTATAAGTGTTTGATGATGAATGAATACCCTATGGATACTATTGCATGCTTTTAGACCTCTTGCTAGCCAATAGATTTGAATTCTTAAACAAACATAGACTTGTTTCCAAGCTCAACTAAAATCCAATGTCTATCATACCTAGCTACCTACATAGCACTTGCTATTCCAAGTATAATGTGTGTGTGTTTTTCCTCCAACCTTTTCAAAATTTCCTTTTTGTGTAATTGGAAGCTCATAAGAAAGTAAGGTTTGGTAGGAAATACCACTATGCAAGTTGTTGGTTTGACTAATTATGAGTAATGAGCAAGACCGTAACCATGTTTACTGGAGAAGTCTTTGAACATTGCACTTTTGGGGTATTGCACCCTGCGTTGATCATCATTTATTTTACTTTGTTGATGGCTATCTCTTATGGAATGAATGGCGGTTATTTTAAGCAAGTAGGCATGCATTATTACAGAAGAGAAATGGGCCGCTAACCGAAGCCATGCCTAATCATGGTGAAAGTTTCAGCAACGAGCATCCTCAATAGGAAGAGTGAAAAAAGTGTTGTAAAAATAGAGAGTGAGAAAAAAACAAAGAAAAAAGAGTATGAGAAAAAGTGTGAGAGAGAGTTAGAGAGGATGCTCAACGTCTGTTGTTCATATTGTCCCGGTATGGATGGCCTATAGTTGAGATACACATCTCCTTTGGTCCTTTGTAAATGCGGCATGAAGGTACCCCATTGCCATACTTGGTTAAAACATGTATGTTGAAAGGTCTTGATAACCCGAAGTTGTGAAACGAGAGGTGTACTCCTTAGCATTCAAGAAAATGAGGCAACACTTACTCATAAGAGGTCAAACTCATGACACATAGATATCTTCATACATGAGATACTTGGTACCCCATCCTTATTATTATTGTTGACATGACTTGCATAGCTCAAAACCATGTTTTATGATCTCTACTTTTTATTTTGTTGGAGGTTTAGCACATGCATTCCTTGCTTACTTTTTTGTGTTCAAGAGTCAAAAGAAATATTCCTGAAAAGAGAGGACAAAGAGACTTCTAACAATTCTATAGGAATCTTCTAAGCACGCTTTATGATTCATAATACTTATCATTCATGTTTTCTTACAATGCTATTTACTTTTATGCATGCTATGTAATGTAAGAGTTATCACTTGATGAGTTCATATTACTTATTGTCATTCTTTATTGACTGAACCTTGTGATACTTTGCATGATTATTTAGAAGCTATATATTATAAACTCCAAATTTCATCTTAGTTTTATCACCTTCTTTCTCGAGACGAGCATAGGTTAAGCTTGGGTATGTTGATGCATGTAAAATGCATACATGAACTTTGTCCTTTATCATATTGAATTCCCACATATTTGCAACATATATAATGATAATACCATGTTTTAAATTGATTTATGGGGATTTACCCATGATCCCCTTTATTTGGTTTATAACTCTGCGGAACAGGAAAACCCTGTTTTGCGTATTTTTCACTTTGAGAGACCTATACGGAGTCAAATTGACCTAGGATTTTTGGAGCATCTTTTTTTCATCGGGAGAAGCACCCTGGGCCCTAGAAGCACACCTGGAGAGGCCTGAGGGCCGAAAGAGACCAGGTGGCGCGCCTAGCAAGCGAGGGCGCGCCATCCTGGCTCTTTCAGCCGTCGATCGTCCGATTGCCCCGATTCTTTTGCCCACCGAAGTATTTTGCCTAAAAATCACTATATATATGGCCCCGAAGAGTTCTCGGGAGAAGGGCGCCGCACAAACATAGAAACACGAAAATGAGGCCGCTGTAGAGAAGATTGGAGGGGGAAACTTTTTCGGGATCACCGCCAGAGGGATCTCCACCTTCTCCAACGTCTTCATCATCATCACCATGATCAAGTGAGAGTAGTCCGCCTCTGGACTACGAGTTTGTGGCAGTAGCTCGATCTATTTCTCTCACGTTCTTCATAGTTCTTAGTGCCTTATGAGCTGCATGACATGATTATAGCCATATTTGCAATACCTATGTGGTGGATTCTTTTTATATGATATTGTGCTATGAGATCTGATCATATTATGTGTAAGATGTATTCATAGATACATATTATGTACCCCGTTCTTAAGTATTTATTCTGATGTGTGTATTAGATGGAGTAGCATGGTTTTAGTAATTGGATAGTGACAGTATGTTCAAGATCTATTATGGCTTTGCCTTTTCTTTTGCTACATCACTAGGGATAAAGTGAATACATGTGCTATGTTCGTCACATGATAGTAGTAATGATCTTGTTTGTTCAAGGTAGCATATTTGATATTCAAACTTCATGTCAAAGTACTTATATCTATGCTCTGTTAATTCTTAATACAAGATTGATGAATTTTTTTCTTGTGAAGTATAAGAGAGATGTGTTGCATCATCTCTATGTCTGGACATGATTCCCATATTAATTCTGATCTTACATGTACTATTATTTGCACCTTCATATCTGATTGATGAATTGTTATTTGTCCACCACAACTTAAAGAGAGAATAGTTAAGTGAACCCATGAACCCCGGTCTACTTTTTATCATAAGAAACACCTTTATATTGCTTTTATTTTGTTCTCTATTTGCTGCACTATTTTAATCCGAAAATACAAAAATGTTTACTTTTCTTATTTGCATCCAAAACACCAAAAACAATCAATCCCTTTACAGTTTTTGTTTATTTATTTTATCTAGTCTAGTTTTATTTGCTTTATTTTACTTGTGTTTATTTACTTACACGAAACCTTGTGCTTGACAATCACACGGTGGAGTTGGAGACACAAGACATTTATTTTACTTGCAGGATTGCTAAAAGAAGGGAGAAGAGTATACACTTTGTCCAGTTCCCTGAGAGTTCGATAAAAACCCTCGAGTCGCCCTTGTGGAGAAAATAATTTGTTAACACAACACTCTGCACTTGGAGTCCCAACGTCATCAGAACCCCAGTCCAATTTTAATAGTAAGAAACACCAAACCAACACTTTTATCAACCTCTACAATTTCAGCACTTAGTAATTTCAAAAATCCAAATATACTTTTACCTTTAACAAATCCAATCCAAAACCCAAAAAGACCTTTACTTTATTGTTTTACTTTTATTGCCTAGTATAGATTGCTTTACTTTTATTTATTTATTTACTATACTCTTCAAATTACTTACACGCAACCTTATGCTTGATAACCACACGGTGGAGTTGGGAACACAAGGCAATTTTTTTTGGGTAGATTGCTTGAAGAGGAGAAGGGGAGTAATTCTTAGCCAATTCCCTGAGAGTTCGATATAAACCCTCGATCCACCCTTGTGGGAAAAAGCCGCTTGCTACAACACTCTGAACTTGGAGTTCCATTGAGTTGGTACACACGAAGTTGTTGCCATCAGGGGGTACCATGACACAACTGCTCCTGGGCCCTAGCGACGACCCATCTACAACGACAAGAAGAAGTTACCCCACGAGGCCTTTACGCCTCACGAGGAGAAGACCCTTGCGAGGATCCCCTCTCGAGGAGATCAACACTGAGCAGTTTCTGCGGCGCTGGAAACCTATCGCGAGGCCTCCATCACTAGGAGATGGCAATGAGCGTTCACGAAGCTCGCCATTGTGCCAGGAGAAAAGGCACACAAGGAGACAAGGATGCTGATGAAAGCAGTGGCGAGCGCCTCAGCTGGCGCAATGACCACACCTCCACCCCTAAAGATAAGGAGCATGCCCATGCATAAAGTGGTCTAAATGTTGCTACTTTATACGGAGGGCGCGGTGGATGATGCAACGCAGCAGGGAAGGACATCAACGGAGGACAACCACTCTTGTGGACCGGCACTTTATCGCCATGGACTAAGTCCATTTGCATTAGTAGGTGGACAGCTATCCCCTTCCTTCAGCGCGGTTGTGGCAACCCCTCCCGCGTTTTATTAGGACAACTTCTCCATAGAAGGGGCTCTCCTCGGGTCATTTTCTAGGTAGGAAATTGCATCTAGATCTAGGCTACAACTTATTCTAGCTAGGTCCTTTAAAACCCCCTTTTACCTCGCGAGCCTTCGTGGCACAATACAGATAAGGCAAGAGAAGTGGTGTTACCTCCTCAAGAGGGCCCCGGCCTATGTAACATCATCATGTCTCTTTCTGTCGTGATCGCTCACTCGTTCATTTCGGTGTCGTCGTTGCCGATGTCTTTGTGAGCTTGGAAGTCGTGTTCAGCCACCCTGAGTTCGACGCTTCTTTGGGTCGTCGCGAGTACCCATGTTCCTTAGGATACAAACCTCTGGCAAACCCATTAAGGCCTTGTTTGGCGCTAGAGTATTAGTGGGGATTAGTGGGGATAATCCGCATCAAACTTCAAATCCCGACATATTCTAAATGCATGTTTGGTGCTAGAGTATTGAGCGACTTTAATCCCCACTTTTTCCCAAATCTTAGTGTATTATTTTCAATCCCCAATACTCTACCTAGTGGGTTGGAGATGGGGGTTTTGCGGAGATTGGATGACGATAGGGATTCACCCAATACTCTAGAGTATTATCCCCACAAATACTCTAGTACCAAACAAGGCCTAAGTCCTGCGTCCCAATAAGCACCAGTTAGCCTAGTAAAAAATCAAGTAAGACCGAGTGTTGATGTTTTCCAGGATAATCCGATGGTTTACTCATGTTCCATCAAGGACTTTCCACCAGTTTTTCACCTTCTGAGTAAGTCGACATGTCTACTCCAAGCAAAGAAAAAAGGTTGTAGGGAAGTACCTGATGCACTCAGGGGATAATGACGAGGGAATGTCCAACTTGGTAGGCCTAATGGAGTGAGTCCTATTCTATTCGCCACCTTGCTGGGCCTTCATACTCGTCAAGATCTAGAACAACGTGAAGGCCCGATAGATCCTCTCAAGTTCATCGTGGAAAACAAGCTAAGGATCCAATGGTGGTCTGTCGCTTTAGGGTTCAGATGACTCACTGCATGATATAAAACCCTAGGTCAAGTAACCTATATAATGCTTGACCAGGATAGAGTAGAGGCAGACTTCCGAGATCCCATTCACCCTTCATAGCCTCCATACTCTCCATTTACGCCTCCGGCAACATGTAACATATAGACATCAATATACTCAAGAAGGAGTTGGTCCTTACCTCCAACGCGAGGGGCCGAACCTAGGTACCTCGTGTCCTGTACCAACCTTGTCTAGGTGATCCAATGCCGGCATCGCTTTCCACCTCATCGAAGCTACCCATGTAGCACCTGTCTCATCAATACCACTACCAACGGAGTGTAGCATCCTCAAGGGTGTGAACTTCGAATATATCGTCGTCCACACGTGTCTCTGTTATCTCTTTAGTGAACTCCTTTACTTATGCAATTTCATTTTTGATAGCCCTCACGCTTGAAGTTATATATCTTTTTATCACCTTGTTGCTTGACTTGCATACATAAGTTGTTGGTGCACATAGTTGAGCCTAGCATATATAGATTTTTTGCTTGAACAAATAAATGCTAATTTTATTTTTCTTTCTTCAAGCTCTAACTATAAAAGTTTCAAATTGCCTACTCGCCCCATCTAGGATACTAGTGTCACTTCACCATTATTTGGGTCTTCGCGCCTCGACGCATCGAACATGCGGCCCTCTGTCTGCACCAAGCTGATAACCTCCAAGTGCAGGGGATCACCGCAGTACAATTCGATAAGTACTTGAGTGTCGATGTGAAGTGATGTGAAGTAAAGTGGAGTAACTCAAGGGAGTAAATATTCAGGCAAATTGCTATTTCATTTGTGTGGTTGTCATAATTAGTGAAGCTCAGTATAGTCTTTTTTGTGTTTCTTCTAGAGAGGAGCCATAGATAGGTGCAACCATTAATATTAGAAAATACACCCCTAGTGATTGATACCAAGGCCAATTAAGAGCAAACAAGAGAATTATTAAGACATAGGGTCCAACCACCGATGTAAGTTTAAAGGTCCCCATAGTTATACCCCCTCTCTAATTAACTATAATTAATATAACATAAATATAAGAATTGAGACATGGTTTCTATCAAGCTCTAGCTATCCCTCCTCCTATCATCATGCAACAGTGACAAGGTAATGCATTCCCCAACATATGTGTGCACTCTTATATCAGTACAAGAGATCATCATAGAAGATAACAAATACTTATATGCAACCATCAATAAATTATCTCACAATTGCCAAGAACAAGTCACTACTCAAACAATGACATAGAGGTACGATACATCATGGGAAAAAATAGATTGCCTCACACATCATGTTTGCCAAGAGATTACAAAGGGTAGATGAAGATGGTGCTGATGGTGTTGCTGAAGATGATGATGGTGACTCCGGCAATGATTCCCCCTCTGATCTCCACTGGCTGCGGCCTGCTGACTCTCCGTTTATGTGTTTTTGACCTCCGCCGCCGTAGCCTTGAGGAAACCCTGTGGGGTCACATATATAGGATTTTTTAGGTCAAACAAAATCTGCGGGCGCAAGATTGAGGCGAATCGGACGGACGAGGGGGAAACGAGTACATGTGGCATGCCCATAGGGGGAGGGCGCGTCCCAGACCCTTTCTCCCAGCCCATTGACCCCATGGTGTCCCACTTTAGCTCATTTTATTTGTCTCAAAAATTTCGAAGCGTGGCTCCTGATCTTGCCCTTTTTTTAGAGTCCCGTAGCTCCTGGAAAGTCAAAAAATACTAATAGAAGGTGTTTTCTGCCAGCCAGAGTTAAAACAAAAGGAGAAGAGATTATTTAGAAAATCCCAAAAAACAATATGAAACATGAAAATAACATTATATAATATGTAAATATGTGGGAATATTAGCAATAAACTACAAAGTGCGCATACATTTTACATGCATCACAAGCGCATGCAAGCACATGCAGTGATGCATCCCTCATGCCTCCTCGCCGCAGCCGCTGCATGGGGTTTACCCCATGGACACGCCTCCGTAGGATTAGGACTATGACAAATAATAGTGTTTCTAACCAAAAATGTTGATAAAACGAGACCAGAGAGACACGGAGAAGTGTCACATCACCAATGACACTCTAATTGAAGTGAAACACATCACCAAGATCTTTGGTACCACGTGTGTTTGCTTAGTGGAGTTTGCTTGGTGCTTATATCACTCGAAGTTAAATTGGTTTCTCTTGTACTATGTTTTCATTTCGATCAACATTTGGAATTTTCTTGAATATGTATTACAATAGAACTGTAAAGATAAAGTAATTAATGTGACCGTGTACAAACATAATGTTACGGCTCAAAAAAAAGTTTTTGTGTGCGTTGTACCCACGCAGGGACCGCCCGGACCGCACACGTATGATTCAAATTATTGGATGTGACGTCACCCTACATCTAAAAGTCCTTCGTTGTGCCATAGGAGGCCTTAAAAAGTCCTATCTGTAGTGGTGTAAGAAGTTTATGATAAGAATTTTGCTAGTTCTCAACTAACTTCGTGCCCAGTTAAATCTTACACCATTTGATTTGCATCGAGATTTGTGCTAGTCATGAATTGCAATATGAGTTGCAACTGAAATTTAATGATATCATCTAACTGAAAATAAAGTTAATTTTTAGTCGACTGAGAAATAGCCACGTCCTTATGATAAGATGTAGCTTAGCTTGTTAGCTGTGCCGTCCTTTTCTTCTGCTGCACGTACCCCCACGAGTGAAAAACATACGTACAATAACTAGCACAAAGCCCGCGCGTTGCGGCGGATTGATTTTTGCTGAATATTAATTTAAGAGAACATAACTAACATCGAGAATACCTGAGAATATATTTTTGTTAATTTTCAGGTGTCTAACACTTTTCATTAATCTCAGTCATCTAAACTGCATATATTTGAGAATATGTTAATTTTGAGAAGTTTAGCACTGCCCATCTCAGTCATCTAAAAGTTCCAGTCCATTGCTTCTTCCTATCTTCTTCATCCCATATCCTCAAACAATCACAAACCTGCAATTGCTTATCAGGCAAATATTCGGATTCAACAACAAAAAGTAAGAAACAGTTTAACCTAAATATCAAGGATTTTATACGGTACTGGAAGTTTAAGAGTACATGAACATGCAAAAGGAAAATATTTGGAGAAAAGGTTAAGAGACTTCACCCTCTACATAATATACTCGCATGCAAGAATCTCTTCTGTAAAATTGGTTCTTCCCATATTGATTAGTTCAGCCGACTAAGATAAGAGTACGTACCCCAAAACCTCATCGCGTAAACCATGACAAAAAAAAAGAATCATTATTATGATGATGAAAGCCTTGATGCAACGAGTTAATGAACCAAGACCATGGACTCGTGTGCCTATAAAATTGGATCAGACCCAATAGATCCGGAGCTGATAAAAGTACTCCGGTTCTCTGTTCCATTCACATTAGCTAGCTCTGCTCAATCTCGATTTCAACTTTTTGGCATTAGCAGTTAAACTGAGCAATCTCGTCGATTCCACTGCCACCGTCTACTGAATGCCGAACACGCACGAGACCACGGTTCAAATCAGCGGCAGCAATAGCAGCCTGGAGCGTTCCGGGAGCGCAGTAGCAGCGCTCGAGACCACCGGTCCAGATCCCGGCATCCTACTCGGCCATGCTGCCCACGCAGGCAACAGCTTCGTCACTCCGAAGCTCATCCGGCTCTGAGCGACCTCGGCCACCTCCGCGCCGTTGTGTCCTTCAAGAAACTGGAATTGCAGTCTTCATCCCGTGTCTTTTCCGTTTATGCCTCCAAGCCAACGCGAGCCTGCGCGTCATCTCTGGGGGCTACCGGCGGGAATTATCTGCTGCGTGCTGATGAATTTAACCCCCAAAAGTCCCGCTGTGCCCTGCGCTGATGAATTAGCCCCCGTCAAGTCCCGCTGCGTCCCCGATGCGCCCTGCGCTGATGCCTGTCAGGTCCAAGCACGGCATGGGCGTCGCTGTCTCGTTGAAGGTGGCTTTGATGGATGCAGAATCCCCTTCCCGGCGCGTTACGTGCTATTCAGCTGTCTTTGATTCACCAGGTACAAAAGTTGAATACGGGAGAGCATCAGGATGCGCTGCGCAGGACAAATTTCGATTGGAACGTCAGAACCCTAGATTCAGGAGGGGCGGCGATTTTTGGAGATTGTAGGGTATCGGGTTGGAGCCTTCCAGGCAATAAATAGGGATGGACTAAGCTCCGATTGAAAAAATTGGGCCAGGCCCAGGCGAGCGACCAGGGAAACCAGCGACCATTTTTCACTTTTGCGGTGGCAGATGTCGTAAATTTCTTTGCAAATTGTGGGTAATTCTAAAACGGACGAAAATTTTGGGAAGAAACCTTCCTTCCTTTATTAGTAGGTATAGATTTAACGATGAACTGTGCTTCTTTGTAAATTTAGCGATCAACCATCATTATAGTAGCATATTGGGCTACTTAACCTGATCCTGAAAGTAATTTGTGTATTGATGGTTTGAAGTTTTTCTTGCTGTGAATTTGTACAGTTTTACATCAAGATCATGGTTTGCTGTGTTTAAGTTATTTATTCTCGTTTTGTAGCACAGGTGGAAGTCGGAGTTTTGGATGGACGTCGGAGTTTTGGTGATACGGCAGAGACAACATACCTTGGTTGTAGCACATGTGGACGTTGAAGTTCTGGCCAGACAGCAGCGATAGAGACAATAGCAGATGTTTGGTGAGTTGTGAGATTGTGAGATTGGGACGGCGGTGTTCTGGCGAGAAGGCAGCAAGGTTTCGTGGTCGTCCAAATTTCTGTCGAAACTGTTTTTTTCTGGTGGAGGTAGGCTGGTTCTTTTTATGCGGCCTGGATTGGTGGTCGTCTAAATTTGTGTATGGTATCAGAGTACGTATGGTAGTCGACTTGTGTTTTTTTATTTGTCCTGGACTTCGTATCTGATGCGTGGTCTTCCAAATTTGTTTCGGAGAAGTAATGCGATCGTATGGTATCAGAGTACGTATCGTAGTCGACTTGCTCCTGGACTTGTCTTGTTGGACTTGTTTTCTGGACTTGTCTTGTTGGACTTGTTTTCGTGGACTTTTTTTGTGGGCTAAATGTTGTTTCCTGTGAGGTAGGGCGCGGCCCATGTGTTGGAGCGAGCGAGGTGATTAGCGATAGCGATCGAGGCTAGCACGTACGTACGTACCAACGGATTAAGATTTAATAGTTAAGATAATACACGGAGTCTGTGAATTTTGTTGGCGTCATCCTTGCTCGCCTTATTAGCTGATTATTTAACTAACTAATCAGGGTGACTAATCAGCTGACGTATGGGAAACAAAATGAAATCAAATATTATATATAATAACTACAAGGGCAGCATATCCTCTCTCTCCGTAAGTCATGCGGAATTTTGTCTCCTTGTAGATGGGGAGGCGTGAAGTGCCAATAGCAGTGGGTGGCATGTTGTGCTTGTGCCGCGGCCAGCGTATGCGTCAAATAGATCCTAGTTAATTAATGCGGCATCAACCTAAACTCTGATCATCTAGGAACTTGGTACATGTTGTTATTCAAACAAAAGAAAGAACCATGAATGTTGTACACAAAAGTGCAATGGAATGGCCATTGTGGTACCTAAAACGTTAATCTATAAGAGATTTAAACAAACAAATGTTTTGTGTTTTGGCATGGCTAGCTTGGTGTTGTCGACTCCGTTGATAATATGATCAGTGTTCGATTACTTGCAGCTCGCGGCAAGCTATGTTAGGAACAATTAGTCGTATTAACGAGGAAGCAGTATAATAGAAATTAATAGTAGGTTCAACTAATGAATACTTCTACTTCCTCCGTTCCGTTTTCATTGACGTGAGTTCTAGCTATACAAGGGTACAACATGTGCGTCCACTCGCATCGATTTTTCCCGAACAGGTGTTAGACGCGTGGTGACCAAAAGTTTGATTGCACGCCAACTCGTTGACAACCTGAATGTAAAGTACATGTTGTTAAGAGGTATATATACATGGATTTCTGTTGTAAATTATATGTATTCTTTTTTGACTTTTAAAGGAAATACTCCATGTGTTCCTAAAAATATTTTACAACTGTTTTAAATACGGATGAATCTATAGCTAAAACATGTTTATATATCTTCGTATCCGATAAAGTTGCGACACTTTTTTAGAAACAAAGTGTATAGTAAACATCGAATGACAACGGTGTCATTTCATGATGTTGAAAGAAACGTTAACTTACAGCCAACCAAGATCAACAATGTCAAATAGACCTCTCCCCTTAAACAAACAATTATTTTGTGTTTTGGCATGGGCAGCTTGGTCTGGTCAGTTCCGTCGATGATTTGGTCAGCGTTCCATTACTTGTACCCTGCTGCAAGCTATACATTAGAAAATTTTAGTCCTAGTAAGAACAATTTCAATAGTGTAGCCAGTTGCTGGCTATAAGACAAGTGCTATGTCATCTATAGCTAACTTAGAGCCAACATATACAATAGTGAGCTATAAAAATATAGTACTTTATCAATATATGGTCCACCATTCACTCTCATAAAGTGCCTAGGAGCACGTGCTAGAGCTGGCTCTTGCATAAGAGCCCACTCTTTTTCTCTCTCCTCCTCTCTCTCCTCCAACTAAGCAATAATATAGTATTTTAATCATTATAATCAGCTGACTAGGACTTATTGTACTTGCTCTAATGAGGAAACAGTATAATCCGAATTAATACAGAGTAACAGGTTTTAAAAATATCGAGTAGCTAATAATGTGTTAAATTCATGGTGAGGCTGCGGGACTTGACTAATCGGAGCAAAGCTTGCCGTTGACAACCCGAATGATATGCATTGTGGCACACTCAAACAACCGTGGATGTTTATTCAAACAAAACAAAGAACCATGATCGTTGAGTGCATTGCAAGCACCATTTTTCTACTACCTCAAAATAGGCTTTGGCCCCTATTTATAAATTAAGCTATACATGGGCGAATCAATACAAGTGGAGATCCTCTTGCGAAGAAGATCAAAGATAAAAAAAAAATAAGAAGACCAAGACTTGCCACCGACAACACAGGAACAAGCTGAACGGTACCGGAACTCCACGCCGACGCCCCAACAGGGTAACGACACAACCCGTTGCTGTCAGCGAGACCAGACGATCAAAGGTTTTCACCCGGAGCACACACATGGAGAAGGTGACCACATCGGCGCCCCCAAGAGGGTTACGAGGCCCACAAGCCTCGCCGCCGATGCTGCCAGATCGCTGAGCTTTCTCCCGAAAAACTCCCGACCCTTGCCTGATATTACGAAATGCTCACTATCCCCGAGCTAGGCCTCCGTAACACGATCTGGGAGTTGCCTTTGCAGAAGCGCCGTCAACACCAGGATCTCCTCGCAACCCGCTCATCGCCATCCCCATGAGCGAAGATCAAGGCCATCACGACCACCACATCATTCACCGAAGAAACACCCGCGCAGTCCACTTTGCGCAGCCGCCGCCCCAACATCCAAGATCTCGCACGATTAACAGGGCAGCCACCACCATATAAACTCCTTCGGATCTGTCATGAGAGGTCAGACCATCCAAATTGTCCATGGATAGTGCAGAAGGACACGCAAGTCAAATCCGCAGCTCGTGACCAGAGCTACCAAGCGATCACCGAATCTAGGCCCATGTTCCAAATCCAGCACCTCAGTCACACCATGGCCGAGGGATGGGCTCCCCGCAGGAGCCACTGAAACCATGTGGACACATGCCCACCTAGACTGAATCAGGCCTAGATGGGCCTAGATATGGGTCAAGGGCAAGGGCCCCCATCCATGGCTAGCTCTCCTTGGTCCCGTCCCAGTCCATTCCGGTCTGCACCTGCACCACGGCCAACTCCGGGAGAAGGGACGCTGCTGCATGGGCGAGCTTGGACCGCTGCCTCCACCGGCCACAGTAGCAACAAGCGCCACCACCCGCTGCCGCCTCCACCTGCGAGAAGCTGCCCTTGATGCAGCTCGCCGGCCACCGCCATGCTAGGCCACGCAGACTCCTACGATCCGCACATGTGCCAAGAAGAAAACCGTCTCGCCGAGTCTCCTACCGCTTGGGAAAGGAAGGTCTGCCACCGCCGGCATTGCGCGGGCTTATCCCGGCGGCGCACACCGGCGGTAGCCAGGGAGGGAGGGAAGATGGGGTGAGGGGAGGGGGGAGTTAGGGTTCAACCCTAGGTTGCGCGGGAGTGATCCAGGATCAGGACGGGTCGACCGGTTTTATCTCGTTATATTTAATCAGACAATTTTTCTACTACCTGAAATGGTAATAGTCTCTATAGAGTTTAAACAAGCAAATGTTTTGTGTTTTGTCAAGGGCAGCTTGTGGGTGATTGGTCAGCGTTCCATTGCATTACTTGCACCTCGCGGCAAGCTAGGTTTGACTAACAAATGCTGCTATATAATAATGTACGTGTGAAAAGAAAGGCGAGGCTGCGGGCTTTGACTAGTCGGAATAAAGCTGGCCGTTGACAACCTCAATCTCAATGATATGGCCTTCACTACGGGAGAATTCGTCGTTGCCGTGCGACCAGAAAGCCTATTTTGCACGGCAATGGCTTTGCCGTGCGTCGACGCACGGCAACGTATGCACGGCATATATTGCGACGGCAAAGAAGACATTGCCGTGCGCATGAATAACATGCACGGCAAAGGCCTTTGCCGTGCGCGCGTTACGTTGCCGTGAGGCAGCCACTTTGCCGTGCGGGTCGTCGTTGCCGTGCGTCCGCCTCGTTGCCGTGCGCGGCCTCGTTGCCGTGCGTGCGACTCGTTGCCGTGCGTGCTCCTCGTTGCCGTGCGCCCCACTCTGCCGGGCGACCTCCCTTTGCCGTGCGGCAACACCCCAGCCCGCACGGCAAAGCCTCCTCCAGGCACACCCAACATGCCAGGAGCACAGGCTGGCGACGCGTGGCGCCTTTGCCGTGCGCATGCACACGGCAAAGTGACCAAAAGTCCTTTGCCGTGTGCATGCACACGGCAAAGGCCCCTGGTTTTTTCTTTTTTGTTTTTCTTTAATCCCTGCATTTCAAAATTGCATTTCACATATATATAACTTATACAACATATATATTCACCATAGCATCACCAAACACATCAAAAACACCACAAATACATCGAGCACACATAGTTCATGCATAACAAAGTGCAATGTCCATTATTACAATCCATAACAAGTGTGAACATCCATAACAAGTGCGAACAATGCATTACAACGACGACGAGTGCACGAAGACCATGCCATCAACCTTGTCCTCCTCCGCTTCCGCCGGCCTCATCGTCATTGCCTTGTGACATATAATCTATAAGCATGTTGATGGAATAAACATTTGCATTTGCATATTGAACACTTGAACAAGTAGCGGGTTGGGCACCAGAGGACTCACCGCGGTTCATGCTCCGGATGATGTTCAAGTTGTTGACGGTGATAGGTGTCCCCGGGTCGAGTGGGCGGTGGCGGCATCCACGGCGTGGTGTAAGGTGGAGGAGCAGCAATACTCCCCGGTGGACTAGATAGAACCGTCGGCTCATCCCAGCTCATCGTGCCTTGCGCTTGCATCATCTGTGCTTCTATTGCATCACATCATCGTATCTCTCGCTGGTACTCCGCTTTGCTCCATGTGCGCCTTTGCTCCTGGGCCGCTGCTCCTTCGCTGCCATCTCCTCCTACGTTGTGTTGCCGCGATGTCATTAACATTTCAATGGAAAGCATGTAAAGGAAATGTAGAGGCTCGAGGAAGAACATACCCGTAACCGCTCGACGCTAGATCCGAAGCCCGTGGCCGGGGCTCTACCTCAGGCTGGCCGCTCTTACGACCACGACGGATCTGGCGGAGAGAGGGAACCTTCGGGGTCGACGCACCCGTCACCTAACCATAGGCGGCCATGCTTCAAGCCTTCTCCCGCAAGCACCGCGACCTCAGGTCAAAGTCCTCGGCCTCTGGTTTGGCCTCCTCGCCGTCTTCCTTGAACTTGGAGACATACGACGTGCCTGGTCTCGCCTTGGTTAAGCCACACGGACCCCGTCTCAGGATCGGCGTCTTCCTTTGCTTCATCTTCTTTAGCACGGCAAAGACGTTAGGCTTCGCTGTCCTGAGTTCCTGCAAAAGAGAACATGTAATCAAGTGAAGTGGCACACCCTTGCGGAGTTAACAAATATATAACATGAATTCAAAGAATGATGGAACCATTAATTTGCTCACCTCGTTCAGGTGAAGAGAGGGGGGATGCTGCCCTGGATATGCGATCCATCTCTGCCCGCTTCTTCTTGCCCTCCTCGTGCTTCTTGAGGTACTGGGGGCATGTCCACCACATGACCATCGCAAGAAAGCACCTATCGTCCTTGCCGACGTACTGAGGAGGGTTCTACATGCACAAGATAAACCCATTATGGTAAAATAAACTACATGGCGCTAAAGCAAATCAATAACACATAAATGCAAATACCATGCATGCTGCACGGTGCATGAGCGTGTCGCGAGCGTCCTCCTTAGTCATGTGGACGAAGCGGTCGGCGTGCCGATCGCGGACGCATTGAATACGTGCCTCGTAGTGCATGCCAGTCACCCTCTTCCTGGCTGGTGTAGGACATCATCGCACGCACGCTCCTTGCCCTCGGCCCTCTTGAAGTATTTCTGCAACCATGCACATAGGTAAAACAAGGGGCATTAGTGCAATTATTGTGAACCAAGGAGAGTGTATGAATGGTAAGAAGTCAAAAGTCACGTACCCAGAATTTGGCAACAACCAAATCCGCCGCGGTGCCGCGGCCCATAGGATCTTCCGCGAGGCTGTAGTGCGCCCACCTCCAAGCTACGTCGCAGCCACCAGTAGGGAAATTGACTATCCCAGGGAAATACCATCTAAGTAGGCCCCCAAGGATGTTCGAGCACCCACGTGGCGGTCTCTGCGACGGGTCTTCATACTTGAACGAGCTGCACCATGAAGACAACATCAATATGTATGTGATAATAATTTTGATAATGACAAAATTGCGATAACGAAATGCCAAAAATTAACCTCCTTCCATAGGGCACTAGAACAACGTGCCTGTCTGCCAGGCCTTCAGCGAGGGGCTGTTATCCCACGCCGATATGGCTTCCTATCACGTGGCCTCGGCCTCTCCACAGCTGGAACGTACTGGTAACCCGGCGGCTCTACCCAATCTAGGCTTTGATCAGGATCGAACACTAAGTTCCCCGCCCACCCCTCCTCAGAGGTCCTCCTCGTCCCCCTCCTCCTCCTGGTCCTCCCCACCCACCTCCTCCTCCTGGTCCTCCCCACCCACCTCCTCCTCCTGGTCCTCCCCACCCCCGTGGTGCTCCTGGTCCTCCCCACCCCCGTGGTGCTCCGGTCCTCCTCTCGTCATCATCATCGGCTGCGGGAGGGGGGACTAGGAGTGAGTACCGCGTCGCATTCTTCCTACGCGGCCACATTGTGGTAGCGACGGGAGGGGCTAGGAGGGGGTACTAGGTCGGCCCCGCCTCGAAGTCCCTACACCTACCAAGTCCTTGAGCTTCTTTTTAAGACCGCCCCCTTTTTTTGCGGCATGCTTCAATCACCTGCAAACACAAATGAAGAGAGTGGTTTATTAGTACGCAATATTGTAAAGAGATAAATATTAGTGAAAGCAACAGAAATATAAGTAGATGAACATTAATGAAAGCAACAATAATGCAAAAGGATGAACATTAATTAGTGGAAGCAACAAATAGCAAGCATAGAGTTCTCTATTACACGGAGTTATTACAAATAACCTAGCTAGACAATCTCTATTACACGGAGTTATTACAAATAACCTAGCTAGCCTCACAATTACTACTACAAAGATCAGTAGCCTGTGTCGCCGTCCGTGATTTGACCGCGTGTCTCATCATCGTCATCAGGCTGCTGGTATATGTGCCAAAGGGTCCCAATCTTTGGTTCTCCATGTGTATATGTACTAAACAAACATAAAGGAATGAAAAGTTACATTGGTGCACCCTCGCGGAGAAATCTAGGGGGTAGACCCGCCGGGGCACACGTTGTTTTGGGGGAGGAGGAGGATAACGACCGCCGGAGCACCCAACAAACCTTGCATGTGGACCTATTCTATGTGTCAAAGTGTGATGCAAGGTGTGATTCACAAAATGGTGCATGGCATGGATCCCCGTCGACATTCCTCACCTTCGGGCGATAACACTTAGCATTCACGGACGTGTACTGAAGTGTCCGCTTGTATATCGGGGGCTAGACTGTGCCAAAGGGTGCCACACATGGTTTTCCATATGTCCATGGACTAAACAAACCTAAACCTATGAAAAGTTACATTGGTGCACCCTCGCGCGGAGAAATCTAGCGGGGTAGACCCGCCGGGGCACACGTTCGTGTTTTGGGGGAGGAGGGGATAACGACCGCCGGAGCACCGGAACCCCACCAAACCTTGCATGTGGACCTATGATATGTGTCAAAGTGTGGTGCAAGGTCTAATGGTGCAAAAGTAGCTCCCCTAAACCCTAAACCCTAAACGAGGCTTCGAGCCCTAAACCCCTCTAAATCCCTAAACCACGGAGCTGAGAACCATGCATCATAAACCCTAACCCTAACCCTAAACCCTAAACCTAAACCTAACAATAAATACTTACCCTTTAACCTAAACCCTAGCCCTAGCCCCCAAACCCTAGCCCTAACCCTACACCTAACCCTAACCAGTAGACCGGCACACCGTCGATCGTGTGATAATGGCTCTAGCTGCTATATGTGCCAAAGGGTCCCAATCTTTGGTTCTCCATGTGTATATGTACTAAACAAACATAAAGGAATGAAAAGTTACATTGGTGCACCCTCGCGCGGAGAAATCTAGGGGGTAGACCCGCCGGGGCACACGTTTTTGGGGAGGAGGGGGATAACGACCGCCGAGCACCGGAACCCCACCAAACCTTGCATGTGGACCTATTCTATGTGTCAAAGTGTGATGCAAGGTGTGATTCACAAAATGGTGCATGGCATGGATCCCCGGTCGACATTCCTCACCTTCGGGCGATAACACTAACAGATTCCTGGACGTGTCTGTGAAGTATATCGGGGGCTAGACTGTGCCAAAGGGTGCCACACATGGTTTTCCATATGTCCATGGACTAAACAAACCTAAACCTATGAAAAGTTACATTGGTGCACCCTCGAGAAATCTAGCGGGGTAGACCCAGGGCACACGTTCACTTTTGGGGAGGAGGGGATAACGACCGCGAGCACCGGAACCCCCAAACCTTGCATGTGGACCTATGATATGTGTCAAAGTGTGGTGCAAGGTCTAATGGTGCAAAAGTAGCTCCCCTAAACCCTAAACCCTAAACCCTTCGAGCCCTAAACCCCTCTAAATCCCTAAACCACGACGCCGAGCTGCAGAACCATGCATCATAAACCCTAACCTAACCCTAAACCCTAAACCTAAACCTAACAATAAATACTTACCCTTTAACCTAAACCCTAGCCCTAGCCCCAAACCCTAGCCCTAACCCTACACCTAACCCTAACCAGTAGACCAGGCACAGTCGATCGTGTGATAATGGCTCTAGCTGCTGGTATATGTGCCAAAGGGTCCCAATCTTTGGTTCTCCATGTGTATATGTACTAAACAAACATAAAGGAATGAAAAGTTACATTGGTGCACCCTCGCGGAGAAATCTAGGGGTAGACCCGCTGGGGCACACGTTCCGCTGTTTTGAGGGGGAGGAGGGGAGAACGACCGCCGGAGCACCGGAACCCCACCAAACCTTGCATGTGGACCTATTCTATGTGTCAAAGTGTGATGCAAGGTGTGATTCACAAAATGGTGCATGGCATGGATCCCCGGTCTGACATTCCTCACCTTCGGGCGATAACACTTAATTCACGTGTACGCTGAAGTGTCCCGCCGCGGGTATATCGGGGGCTAGACTGTGCCAAAGGGTGCCACACATGGTTTTCCATATGTCCATGGACTAAACAAACCTAAACCTATGAAAAGTTACATTGGTGCACCTCGCGCGGAGAAATCTAGCGGGGTAGACCCGCCGGGCACACGTTGTTTTGGGGGAGGAGGGGGATAATGACCGCCGGAGCACCGGAACCCCACCAAACCTTGCATGTGGACCTATGATATGTGTCAAGTGTGGTGCAAGGTCTAATGGTGCAAAAGTAGCTCCCCTAAACCCTAAACCCTAAATAGGCTTCGAGCCCTAAACCCCTCTAAATCCCTAAACCACGACGCCGGAGCTGCAGAACCATGCATCATAAACCCTAACCCTAACCCTAAACCCTAAACCTATACCTAACCATAAATACTTACCCTTTAACCTAAACCCTAGCCCTAGCCCCTAAACCCTAGCCCTAACCCTACACCTAACCCTAACCGTAGACAGGCACACCGTCGATCGTGTGATAATGGCTCTAGCTGCTGGTATATGTGCCAAAGGGTCCCAATCTTTGGTTCTCCATGTGTATATGTACTAAACAAACCTAAAAGAATGAAAAGTTACATTGGTGCACCCTCGCGCGGAGAAATCTAGGGGTAGACCCGCCGGGCACACGTTCCATTGTTTTGGGGGAGGAGGGGGATAACGACCGCCGGAGCACCGAACCCCACCAAACCTTGCATGTGGACCTATTCTATGTTTCAAAGTGTGATGCTAGGTGTAATTCACCAAATGGTGCATGGCATGGATCCCGGTCTGACATTCCTCACCTTCGGCGATAACACTGATTCCCTGACGTGTACGGTGAAGTGTCCGCCGCGGGTATATCGGGGGCTAGACTGTGCCAAAGGGTACCACACATGGTTTTCCATATGTCCATGGACTAAACAAACCTAAAACTATGAAAAGGTATATTGGTGGAACGTCGCGGAGAAATCTAGGGGGTAGACCCGCCGTCCCGCTTTTGGGGGAAGGAGGGGACGGCCGAGCACCGGAACCCCGATATATGTGGGGGATGAGCATGGAGACTAATTTTGTATTTCACATAGTGTAATAAATAGTCAAAAAAAAAAAAAACTAATTAACAAAATAAATATAAGTAGTAGATGAAATAAAATAGTTAGAAAAACAAAAAAAATGTATATTGGCGCACGGCAAAGGGAGAAGCGCACGGCAAAGGACCTTTTGCCGTGCAACTTGTCTGTCTGCACGGCAAAGTTTGGCTGCACGGCAGTGCCCAGGCCTTTGTCGTGCGCTCTTTCTTTGCCGTGCGGCTTGCAGGGACTTTGCCGTCCCAAAATCTTTGCCGTGCGCTGCTCCCATTCTTTGCCGTGAGAAATTTCTTTGCCGTGCGCCATATCTTTCTTTGCCGTGATATGTTTCTTTGCCGTGCGCTGCGCTCATACTTTGCCGTGCATTTTTTCGTTGCCGTGCGCTCTTCTTGCTGCGCACGGCAAAGAAATCTTTGCCGTGCAGCAGCTCACGGCAAAGTTTGGCTGCACGGCAGCGCCTGATTTTCCCGTAGTGCTTCCCTTCATTCGGTTTCAGATACTTACCAGAACATGCATATATGTTGGCATGCATGGCCCTTGTCCTATATATTCCCTCCACTCTAAGTATGAGGGATGCAGCTAGGTAGCCAGCGGATGGAGTTCACTGCATCGCGTGTTTTTAGTAAGAAACTGAAGATCTCCCATCCCGAACCCTAAACTCGATTTCTTATAAATTTGGTGCCAGAATTTGAAACTAGAACATCCGTGAGAATTTATTAACATATGCAAAATAGGAACAAAACGTTCCTAAAAACTACAATTAAACTAGCATCACTACATCACCGCTGAAAAGGCGGACACGGAGCTTCACGCGTCCTCGTTGGTGGTGTTGTCGGCATCAGTGTCGTCGTTGGAGACGTCCAACTCATCGTCCGAGTAGTCGATAATGACGTAGCCACAACGGCGCCATCTCCGAGTAGATAGACGTGCGCTTCGCCCGCTGGATGTCGCGTTCCTCCTCCTTGCCGGCGTCGCTGACACGCTTTGCTTTCTCCCACATGTCGGTCGACACGCTTTGCCTTGTCCCACACGTCGGTGACGGCCATAGTGAGGGAGTTGTGTCGTGCCACCGCGAGGTGGCACGCCCCCTGCATGGCGTCATCTTAGTCCTCGTTCGGGGCTTGAGTCGAGCTCGATCGGCGGGAGCGGAGGCCTCCCGCGTGACGCCGGCACCCAAACCTGCTCCGATGCCGTCGACGGCCTCGTCGTCATGCACGCCCGAGAGGAGGCCAACCCACGAGGGGGAACACGGGCTGCAATGGGAGAGCGCGCCGCGCCGATGCGCTTGCTCGGAGATGCTCGCGGTACGCTCGGCGAGCGTCTCTAGCGTTCGCGTCGCCGACCCATAGCCGCGGACGCGCGATGGATTAGTGCGGCCGCCACGCGCCGAGTTCGATCCCTCCATCGGGGGAGAAGGTAGAGGGGGAGAGAGGAGGCGACCAGCGGCGGTGATTTGGTTTTGGCAGGGGTGGCAGTGGGAGGAGGGAGAGGAGAAAATGGATGTGGGGTGCCACATCGCATTTCATGATGTGGGTTGAAATACAACATCTGTTCGGGCCAGTTTTTAGGCAGAAACTGAAAAAAAAAACGGGATGGGGCTCTGAATGGGGTATCTGTGTGAACACCAGATGGCTCTAATATAGGGGTGAAAACAGAGAGGATACGATTAAATAGTAGCGAAACCATATTCGTATCCATATTTATTTTGGATTCAAAATCAGAGTGGATGGTGTGCGGATACGGAAGCGGAGCCTATCGGTTACGGTCCGAATATAGGTTGCGGATAAACATTTTGTCAAATCTATCTTTGAAAATAAAAATAAGATCGACTAGTGGACTAAAATTACCTTGTAAAAATTCTTCTACAAATGAGGAATAGATGCTAGCGCCTAGAAGCTATAGGTACGGTGTTACAAGGAGCTGGCAACCATGGGTGTGTAGGGGCAATTGAAGGAGGGTAGGGCCATAATGTTAGGGTATGTATAAAGAGGTCACCAATTGTAGGATGGGCTGCAATTTTATATATTAGTAGACCAAAGATTTGATGTATTAGTTATCGAATATTGGTAGGATATAACCGTGAAATACGGTATATCTTTGGATAGGGACGGATGTAAGCAATACCATATTATTTTCTGTATCCGATAACTACTAGTTGTATCCGTGACTGTATCCGTCAACCATCCGACCGAATCCGTTTTCGTCCTCCATAAGCCTCCGGTCGGTCGGTCGAAAATTATCCACTCCGTTTTCACCCCTACTCTAATTTGATTGGATTGCACAGGAAAGGGATACATGCATATCGAAGATCAATCTGCGTCTCCGCACCTGCTAGCTTCTCCTCTAGAGAGCTTCTGTACCACTTGAATATAAAGTCTTGGCCTAGCTAGAAGTACAAGAAGGTACTAGCTAGCAAGGCAGAGAGGAAGCATAGCTCTCTAGACTGTAGCCAGCCATGGAGCCATCATCCGGTGCGCCGGTGCTCGGCACGCCGGGCCTCTCAGGCAGCCGGCGCAGCAGCCGCAGCTGGGGCAGCTCTATCTCGCACTCCTTCAGGCAGCCGGACACGGACGACCCGTTCCGCCGCGGCTCCGCGTCTTCCTCCCGGCGCCACGACGACGACGAGGAGAACCTGCGCTGGGCGGCACTCGAGAAGCTCCCCACGTACGACCGCATGCGCCGGGCCATCCTCCTCGGCGGCGACCACCAGCTGCAGGACATGGCCGGCCTGGTGGAGATCGAGCACCTGGCCAGTGGGGACGGCGGGCGGTTGCTGCTGGAGCGCGTGTTCCAGGACGACAGCGAGCGGCTCTTGAGGAGCTTGAGGGACAGGTTGGACAGGGTGGGCATCGAGCTCCCGGCCATTGAGGTGCGGTACCAGGATCTGTCCATCGAGGTGGACGCCGTCGTGGGCAGCAGGGCGTTGCCCACGCTCTGGAACGTCACCACCAACTTCCTCCAGGTAGGCGCCGTCTGCTTCACTTGTAACCATGCATGCTCTGATGCTCTGCTTCATCCTTTTATTTTCCCGTCTTCTTATTTACATGTTTATATAATCTTTTTTATTTCATATTCCCATATTTTTAGTTCAGTACTATGCGCAAGAAAGTCTATACAACAGAAAATGGTCAACAAGAATTCGATTTTCATAATTTATGATGTACAAATATAAAAAACATGACAAGACATAAGAACGACTAACGTGAACTCCTAGCCCTTGGGCTACTCAATTCGGTGCCACCATATGATCTCAATATTCTAAGAGATACCTACGACATGTGACAAATTTACAAGTGTAAATTCTAGCACAAGTATAATAAGAGTTCTACGGAAAGTCCAATGTAGCCCGAGCTACATGGCTCTCTCTTCTTTTACAAAATTCAAATTCAACATTTGAAGTGTTAAAAAATTCTGAAAAAAAATTCTTGGTGTAGGCAATGATGTACTCTACTACTGTGCAAAATCTCAGGATGAAATACATTATATTCGAGGCTACAGAAAAATGACAAATTCTGACAAATTTTGGAGGTTTCAAAATATGTACCGTTCAGTTATTCAGATCCATGGATCTGTGAATTTTGCACAGCCCAAAATGTTCGGTCTTTTGTATTGCTTCTTTTTCACAGTGTTAAAGTACAACATTATCTATCTCAAGAATTTTTGTTCATATTTTTTTGAAACGATGAAATGTCATTTTTGAATTTTTGAAAAAACAGTCTACATGTAGCTTGAGCTACAAAATGCCACACTCAAGAGTTCTACCTTTTGATAAGATAGTACTACCCCTATCTATAAAAAAGATGTCTTCCTAAATTTAGATAAATCCAAGGGGAGAGAGCATATTTTTAGTTCAGTACTATGTATATGTGGGTTAGCTTAATTTCACGTTTCCATGTTTTCTTCAAGGGAAAGTTAACTTACCCCATTGAGCAAAAAGTTAGCTAGCTGGAACGTGGGTGCAGTTCCAATTTCACACATTTGTATAAGTTTTGATGGGCTCCCGTATTTTTAAAAAAAAATTTGGACTCACTTAACATTTTTGTACATGGAAAGTGAGAGATCACGTATGATATTTTCCTGGGGGCTCCGTAACTTTTTCCTTTTTTATTTATTTTGGTCTCACGTTATTGCTTATACACGGAAAGCAGCTTTTGAGGGGAAGAGATCCGTACTAATAGGCAAGTCTGTTCCCTTAAAAGGCAAGTCCAGTTAGGCAAATAACCTTGAAGAATCTGATAATAGGTCACATGTTTAATATTATGTAGTATCAAATATGGAAGGGCACGTACTAGATCACCGCGAAAAAAGAAAAAGTAATCCGTAGCGTTCACGTTAATTTTTTTAGCATCAAATTGTGTCACTATGGGACTCTAATTGCTTCTGATAGAAAAATTCCTTGACTAAGAAACTTGGAGTTGTACAATCAAGTAAAGTAGGAGTCTATATAGATAGAGTACATGAGAGACATGGAGCTGCTAAGCGAAAAATATGCTATTCAGTTCACGTACGACGTAAAGGAAAATTGATCTTAATTGTGGCACATATATGCCTTGATGTAAAATGACACTGCAGAGAAAAAAATAAAATATCCTACTGTATACATTTAGTTGGTCAGTTCACCGACATTTTTTGTTCGGTCCAGCCAGCTACAACTTGCATCAATATTTCTATTCAGTTTAACATGCAATGTTTTCCTCCATTTGGCCAGGCAAGTACATTGACATCACACGAAAAGACATGTATTATAGTCTATAATAAATCGTATATATGTTAGATTTATTTTAGCTATTAGGTCTGTAATTTTAATAAACTAGATGATACCCCACGCGTTGCTGCGGTAATTTTGTAAATGCATATAAGCAAAACCATACATTATGGGATGTGGTTTTAAAGGTACTAACATATTGCTATTATCTGAAATTTGCTATGTAAAAGGTTGTACATGTCTGTATAACAAAGGGCAGTCACACATATGTACTTTGAGCTGGGTAAAAAATGTGTTACAGTAAACAAAATAAGTAAAAAAAACAAAGCCAATCTGTCATAAAATCTGATGAAACAACCAAGAGAAATTGCCAAGCACTGGGAACGTGTATTCCAAATGTAACCATTTATCTTCGAATGCAACCATGAGGAGCAGAAACATCTGTGAGCTGTCTTTACGGGAAGCAAAATACGTGATGAGATGCGTATCAATGAAAATGACCCATGAGTTGAGCAAAGTTTGTCAGAATAGCCTGGCATACACCAAGTCGGTCAGTGCCCGGTACCTGAAATAGTGTAGGACGGCAAAAGAAGTTTGGGGGAAGCCTCTCACGTATAAGCGTGGGGTTCCGGTTGTATTTATATTAGGCCAAGAGACCAATTAGGGTTACAATACAGCTATGTACACCTAATATACGCTAACACCCCCCGCAGTCGCAGCGGGAGGCTCTCGGACGCATAGACTGGACCGAAAGTCGAGGAATAGCGAAGACGGCAGCCCCTTGGTCATAATATCAGCAAACTGAAGAGCAGACGGGACATGCAACACTCGCACTTCTCCAAGAGAAACTTTCTCCCGAACAAAGTGTATGTCGATCTCAATATGCTTCGTGCGGCGATGCTGCACTGGATTAGTCGACATATAAATAGCAGAAACATTGTCACAGAAGACAACTGTGGCAGATCGAAGAGGTCGATGGAGTTCCTGTAGCAGCTGACGGATCCAACAACATTCGGCAACCACATGAGCAACAACGCGATACTCTGCCTCCGCGCTGGAACGAGAGACGGTTGTTTGTCGCTTGGAAGACCAAGAGATCAAACTGTCGCCATAGTAGACACAATATCCCGACGTAGATCGACGTGTATCTGGACAGCCAGCCCAGTCAGCGTCGGAGTAAGCCGTCAGGTCGGAAGAAGTAGAAGCGCGCAGATGGAGGCCGAAATCCATGGTACCACGAAGGTAGCGGAGAACACGCTTGATGAGCGCTAGATGAGGCTGTCTCGGAGCGTGCATGTGAAGGCAGATTTGCTGGACTGCGTAGGAGATATCCGGGCGAGTCAAAGTGAGATACTGCAATGCACCTGCCAAACTCCTATATTCCGTAGCATCAGGAAGGAGATCACCATCAGAGTCAGATAGCTTGGCCTGAGTGTCAACTGGTGTCGGGGAAGAGTGACAGTCAGCCATGCCAGCGCGCTGAAGAAGATCGGCAGCATACTGGCGCTGTGAGAGGAACAGTCCAGTAGAAGAGCGACTCACAGCAATACCCAAGAAGAAGTGGAGGTCCCCAAGATCAGTCATCGCAAACTCGCTGTGCAATCGCTTCAATAAGCGCTGAAGGAAGCCAGTAGAGGAGGCAGTAACTATGATATCGTCGACATAGAGAAGCAAGTAGGCCGTGTCACTGCCGGACCGAAGAACAAACAAGGATGTGTCCGTCTTCGAGGCAGTGAAACCCATGGTAGCAAGGTAGGTGGCAAACCGCTGGTACCAGGCTCTAGGTGCTTGCTTCAGTCCGTAGAGAAACTTGTGGAGACGACAAACATGATCAGGCCGAGAGGGATCCACAAATCCAGGCGGTTGCTGACAGTAAACCACCTCATCAAGATTGCCATGAAGAAAAGCATTCTTGACGTCGAGCTGACGGATTGGCCAGGAACTGGAGACGGCGATGTGCAGCACCAGTCGTATAGTAGCAGGTTTAACGACAGGACTGAACGTCTCGTCGTAGTCAATACCGGGACGCTGAGAAAATCCACGAACAACCCAGCGGGCCTTGTATCTAGCGAGAGACCCATCTGAGTGGAACTTCTGCCGGAAAATCCACTTGCCAGTCACAATGTTGGCCTGAGGTGGGCGTGGCACAAGGGACCATGTGCCGTTGTCAATGAGTGCCTGATGCTCTTCCGCCATGGCGGTACGCCACCGAGGGTCTTGCATGGCTTGATGAAAGGTGGTGGGTACAGGATCAGCAGGAGCATCGACAGCCGAGAGGTTGAGCCGATCAACAGGACGGACAACACGTCCAGACCGTGACGTGCGTGGAGGCGGAGCAGCTGGCAACGTCGAGGTAGTGGAGCGCTCGCGAGCACTGGGTGCTATCCCGGTGGGAGAGCGAGCGGCGGCAGGTTGCCGAGGCGCGGCAGTCTGTCGGGGCGCCACGGTAGGCTGCGGAGGTGCCGCGGCAGATCGGCCTGGAGAGGTCGTGGCAGGCTGCCGTGGTGGTGCTGCAGAGGACCCTGCGGCGCTGACGGGTGGTGTAGCAGCAGGTACAACCAGAGGATCAGCAAAGAGGAAGTCCAAACGCCTGGACAATGATGGAGACGGCGACACGGGCCGTGGTGCTGCAAGCTGAAACGGAAAAACAGTCTCGTCGAATACCACATGGCGTGAGACAATTAGTTTGCCGTTTGTTGGATTATAGCAGCGATACCCGCGGTGGTTTGAAGGATATCCAAGAAAGACACAAGCAACGGAGCGAGCGCTGAGCTTATGTTTGGCCGTGGATGACAAGTTAGGGTAGCAAAGGCAGCCGAAGACCCTAAGGTTGTCATAGCGAGGAGGACGACCATGGAGGCGAGTATAGGGAACCTGAGACGCAATTGCTTTGCAAGGACGTCTGTTGAGAAGGTAGGTAGACGTGGCGAGAGCTTCAGCCCAGAACTCCAAGGGAAGATGGGCATGAAACATAATGGTGCGGATAGTGTCGTTGATGGTACGTATAGCTCTTTCGGCCTTGCCGTTTTGCTGAGACGTATATGGACACGATAAGCGATATGGACACCATCATCATATGTCATGTGGGATGAAGCGCCGGAGTCCATGACCCACCCGCCCTGCTGCAGGGCGAGGTTGTTGAGGGCGGCGATCAATGCAGAGTTGTCCCAGGTGGCCGGGGCGGTGGACGACGGTGCAGACGAGAAGAGCGGCGCCGAGGTGGTGTGGTAGGCCTGCGGACGCGGGCCGAGGATGCCAGGGGCGTTGGGGGCACGCCACTGTCCCGTGCCTGGAGAGAAGCAGACCCAAGGTCCCGTGGGTGCAGGGTTCGCCGATCGGGAGGCGGGCTGGCCACCCCGTTCTTCGGCTTGTTCTTCGGCTTCTTGACCTTGCCGCTGGTGGAGGACTCGCCGCGGCAAGCCGTGCCAGTGCACGTAGCAGAGGGTGCAGGGAAGCGGGGCGCCTGGGCTACGAGAGCCGTCGACGCGGCGTTGGCGGCCGCGTTGGACTGCTGCATCTCTTCCATGAGAAGCATGCTCCGGGTACGGAGGAAGGAAGGCAGCGGGTCCGTCATAGAGATGATGGTGGCGGCTGACGCGAACCGCGGACCCAGACCGCGAAACATGTTGAGGACGAGGGCGCGGTCGGAGACGGGCGAGTCGTTGTCGGCGAGGGAGCTGCTTCTGACGGCGGCAGTACTCGGTGATGGAGGAGGCGCCTTGAGCTAGCTGACGAAAATCGTTGTCGAGGTAGATCGCTTTGCTAGTTTTGTTGGCGGTGAAGAGCTCGTGTATAGCAAGCCACAGCTGGCGCGCCGTTTGATCGCGGGCGAGCACCATGTCCGCGACATCCTCGTCGATGCCAGAGTGGAGGTGATGAAGGACGGTGTAGTCGTTGGACGACCAGGTTGCATCGGCGCGGGTGGCGGCGGTGGTGCCGTCGATGTGGCCGATGAGGCCGGCGCGGCCAAGGGACGCCTTCACGTAGATACTCCACTTGGTGTAGTTGGAGGCGTCGAGGGAGAGGACCACGGGCGCATGGCTGCGAGGGGCACCGCCAGGCAGCACAGCGCCGGTGGAGGAGGAGACCAGGGCGCCGGAGGTGGCGTCGAGGGAGGCTGGAGAGGACATTGGGGCAGCGGAAGGGTGAGACGGCGGCGGCCTAGGCTAGGGTTTAGGCTGCGGCGGCGGCTAGGGTAGGATCAATCTGATACCACGTAGGACGGCAAAAGAAGTTTGGGGGAAGCCTCTCACGTATAAGCGTGGGGTTCCGGTTGTATTTATATTAGGCCAAGAGACCAATTAGGGTTACAATACAGCTATGTACACCTAATATACGCTAACAAATAGAACACATGATTTAATAAAGACAACCACCATCTGGATGATTATAAGAAGAGATAAGAAAAATATATTTTAGATGTTGACAGACTACACAAAGTATTAGAACCAACGATTTATTTAATAGAAAAAAGGATTATTTTCCTAGATTTATAACATTCCCCCAAAAGGAGAAACATCATCGTGCAGACTGCTCTGCTTCACTGTTGCCTTAAACGCCGCCAACTGCCCTCACGATCTTGAAATAAGAATTTGATGATCTTCAAGTATTTTCGCTTGAACATCTCTAAAGTTGTGTATTTATGCTAATGACTATGATTGTACTGAACATAATAGGGGTGAACCCACTGATTATATTTGCAGTAAGATCTCGCTTGTTAGACTAATTGTTCTTTATATTGACAACTGCTAGAACAATTCCACAGATTGATTAGAAAATCATTCAAGGATAAAATATGCAGTAAACATTTGTTATCTAAATCAGAGAGCAATGTATCATTTGTATATAAATTGCTTCGGTACTACATATTTCAATGCGTCCGTCAAATATCCATGACTGGTAATTGAAAACAAACTTCCCTAAATCTAAAAGAAAACAATCTTCTGCCATTGACAAATAAGGAGAAGAACCACTACCACTGGAATCCAGTACCAACGATAGGAAATACAATAGTACTTACATACTCAAATTTGACCAATTGTCACAACCCACATACTAATCTGCATTAATAAAGCACTTCAGCTGCACACAATAGATACCAGAAAAGTTGTAATAACCCAATGGCCTCATTTGCATTTAATCAAGCACTCCAGATGCACACAGTAGATACCAGAAAAGACCACAAACACTAGGCAAAGTGGTCAAGCCAATGATTATCCGGCTTGCCGTCTTCCCTTCAGTGCCATCTAGAGTGGTACAGCATCATATGAAAACCCCGTGCTAAAGCTGGCTTCACTGCAAAATGAAGCGAGGCCAAGCAGCTGCTCTTTCCAAAGAGCTTTGCATCTCTCTGCTTAATATTTCGCAGGGGAAAAAAGAAAGGAAAATCGGAGGAATCAGTTCAAAGTAGGATGGCAGTACCTGTTAGGACCAGATGCACGCGGATGGGGAATTGAGGATGACCTGCATGCTGCATCGTCCAAAACGGGCAGGCAGTTAGCAGGTCACCATGTTCCAAATCATTTTTCCAAGTGCTCTGGTCGTCTTAACAGACGCATAATAAAGAACAGGTGATCTCGTGATGGAAGGGGGGAAGATTACACTGGAAATCTAGAATACATAGCAGAATTAGTAGGGGAGGAGAAATATTAGGGACTATGAAGAAGACGGGAGGGAGTGGCTGACCAGTCACCAGCGGCGACGCCAATATCAGCGATGTGGCAGCCAGTCACCAGCAGCGTCGTAGGCGCTTGCCTACACTCGAGCTCGGACCCTTGGAATTTATAGGGACAAATCTGCCTGTATTCCTCGTGTCCCTCCATCAATTTCTTCTACGGTTCCTCTTCTGGCGGCGGTCGTGGGGAGGGGAAGAGGATGCGCCATGGCGGGATCAATGGCGAAGAGGAAACGTCAGGCATCGATGGTCTCACCTTACTCTTTTTATGGAAGGGAAGGCGAACGACTGAAGGGGAAAATTCCTACTCGTCCAGCCCATGTAGGGCCTCTGGTCCAGCCCAAGTGAAGGGAATGCAAGAGGGACAGAACAACCATCCAGGCAGCGATAGAACATAGTGTCTCGGCACAATAAATATGGCCTAGGGCTGGGAACAATGAGGGTGACGTGGCTCGCTGTGAGAACAGGAAAGTGGGCCATCTATTAAGAAAGAATGGCTCACAGTGACTGAAGAGTGTATGCTATGAAGGACTTTAACCGGACAAATAAAGTCCTTGATATGTATACAAGCAACACACGTGCACGGGGAAAAGAAGCCAAACCATGTGCGTGCCAATTTAATTTTGTGTGCACATCAAACTAAATTTGAAGTTTAAATTCAATATATCAATAATCTTCATAACTGAATCGGTCATATCTGGAAGCCCCTCCGAAATTCTTCTAAAAGAAAACCCTCCTCCATAAGGTGGCTTAAGGAATGGTGCATCAACTAATCTAATTTCTTTAGTTTTTATTGATTTGTATACTTGAATTGGGAAATAAAGTATCCCTTCTAAGTTCTAACTAATAAATATACATACAAGAATGCAAGCTAATATGCTATTCACCCAAACTACCCATGATCGTGATTGGTCCTAATTAGAATGGTGCAAGTTTAATCTTTTACACATACGTCCACGCAATGGATGTATATACGGCAAGGGTAGTCCATATTTGATGCAAAAACATAAAAATCGTAGAGTTGTTTCTCAACCTTACGTGTATTATTAGGATCTACTAAATCGTAGAGTTGATATGACTATATGAATAATGATCAATAAAGTTCAGATGTTTCACAGTAAAGTAATAAAATGTTGCCATAAAAATTATAATAATGATTTGTCATTTCTTAGAAATACAATCATATACAATTTCATTTAGGAATATATCCATATTTAATAAATTGTGAATTTCTCAATGAAGAAGGAGGTAAATGGGACGGAAAGAGTTTGTAAAAAGTAATACAGGTGATGCCCTCGCATTTGCCATTTGATTATATATTTTTTGAACTAAAGTTTCTTGAAATTTGATTATATATATATTTTCTTTTCACGTGAGTTCGGTTTGGACGGTAGGTGTATTTCGGCGATCAATTTTTTTTTTACGGTTTGAGTACGACAAGCAGGCTCCCGCGTCACCCCAGGCTTCCTCCTCCTCCCTCCTCTCACCACATACTACAGCCTGCAGCCTGCAGCTCCCTCCGCCGAGCCATACCCGCACGCCAGCTCATACCACATCATGGAGAGCTCCTTGCCGCGGGCGGTCACGTCGCCACCCGTTGGAGGAGGACTTTCAGCGGCCAGGGAGCTATGCCCTATGCGGCGGCGTCAGCGGCCAGGGACAGGAAGGGAGAACAAGAGGGAGCTACATATTTAGCGGCCGGAATGAAAATTGTTACATCCGTCCATCAGTACGCAGGAACAGAGCTGTTCTAGATGCTAACATTGATCAGCTGACTCCAATCTACGGTGTCGCCTAGGAGGTGTTCGACGGAATGTCTCAAGAGGCCAAGCCCCGTTGCTTCATTCCCTACTCACGTTGATCACCAACTAGTACTACTACTAGCTTCTTTGCTTGTTTCTAGCACTCATTATTCACATCTTTTGTACTATGATGTACCCATCTCCATTACCTCTCTTCTGTATAGTATATGCATCATCGTGGGCGAGTTGAACAATATCATGATTTTCTTACACAACATCACAATTCCTCATGAACGCAGAGTCTTATTGGACGGCTTGCCTCATCCAACAAGAAAACCATCAGCATACTCCAAAACGTCAATGGCATCCTCAAACCTTCCAGGTAACAAAACAAACTAATCATCACCACCTTCTTATTCTTCTTCTTCGTCCTACTACTGCTACTTCTTATTTATTACAATTGTTATGCCGCTCATCCGCGTATAGCAGGCACATACTGATCAGCTCTACCTGTCTGTGTAACTTGTATTTACAGGATGACTCTTCTTCTTGGACCTCCTTCTTCAGGAAAGAGCACGCTTATGCGAGCCCTTACCGGCAAGCTTGACAAAAGCCTCAAGGTTTTAACTCGTATTGTCATTTTTTTCCCTTATGCTTTATGGCTGCACGCATAAAGATAAAAGTAATCACCATCCTGCGGATCTGGCAACACACTCAGGTATCTGGCAGCATCACATACTGTGGACACACATTATCGGAGTTCTACCCCGAGAGGACCAGCGCGTATGTTAGCCAGTACGATCTCCACAATGCAGAGATGACCGTAAGAGAGACGCTGGATTTTTCCAGGCGCTGCTTAGGTGTTGGTGCCAGATATGACATGCTTGCAGAGCTCGCTAAGAGGGAGCGTGATGCGGGCATAAAGCCAGATCCTGCGATCGACGCTTACATGAAAGCTACAGCGGTGGAGGGACATGACACTAATATTGTAACAGATCTTACTCTCAAGGTGAGATTCTGACCTATCTGTTCATTATAGACAACTCTCTAACAAAATTGTGCTCATTGAATCTATGAAAAAACTCGCGCTTAGGTGCTTGGGCTTGACATCTGTGCTGATACCATGATCGGTGATGACATGGTAAGAGGAATTTCCGGTGGGCAAAAGAAGCGTGTCACAACTGGTATGCACACACACCTAGATAGGATAAGCACAAGCGCTCAATTCATTGTGGACAGACAAATTTATCATTTAAACTTTGTTATGCTTATCTGTTTTTTTTACATTTGCTTATGTCAGGGGAAATGTTAACAGGACCCGCAAGGGCCTTGTTCATGGATGAAATTTCCACTGGTTTGGATAGCTCTAGCACATTTCAGATTGTAAAATATGTGAAGCAGTTAGTCCACGTGATGAATGAGACTGTGATGATATCCCTCCTACAACCACCGCCTGAGACATACAACCTGTTTGATGACATTATTCTTCTATCAGAAGGATACATAGTGTACCATGGACCACGTGAGAACATCTTGGAATTCTTTGAATCTTCTGGTTTTCGGTGCCCTGAGAGGAAAGGAGTTGCTGACTTCCTTCAAGAGGTCACTTCCAAGAAAGACCAGCAACAATACTGGTACCGTGAACAGGAACAATATAATCACGTGTCAGTCCCAGAGTTTGCTGAACGTTTCAAGTCATTCCATGTAGGCCTGCAGATACTCAAGGAGATGCAAATCCCTTTTGAAAAATCCAAAACCCATCCTGCTGCGTTGACCACCAAGAAGTATGGCATATCCAGCAAGGAGTCACTCAAGGCAGTGATGTCGAGAGAGATGTTGTTGATGAAGCGCAACTCATTCATCTACATATTTAAGGTCTCCCAGTTGATCATCCTTGGGCTCATGGCCATGACTGTGTTCCTCAGAACAAAGATGCCTAGTGGGCAGATTTCTGATGGTGGCAAATTTCTTGGGGCTCTGACTTTCAGTTTAATCACCATCTTGTTTAATGGGTTTGCGGAGCTACAACTGACCATAAAGGTGCTTCCTACGTTCTACAAACAAAGGGATCTCCTGTTCTTCCCCCCGTGGACCTTTGGACTTGCAAACATACTCTTAAAAGTTCCCGTTTCTCTTATGGAGGCTGGGGTATGGGTCATCCTCACGTACTATGTGATGGGCTTTGCACCTTCTGCGGGAAGGTAAGCATGTCTGTATAATCCTTGTTCCCACTTAGCAGTCTGCATTTGAAAATTCAAACTGATAACTCCAAATCATCTGTCTGCTCATTGTAGGTTCTTTCGTCAGCTTTTAGCTTTCTTCGCTACTCACCAAATGGCAATGGCTATGTTCCGATTGATGGGTGCTGTTTTGAAATCAATGGTTGTGGCCAACACTTTTGGGATGTTTGTGATCCTTATTATTTTCATATTTGGAGGATTTCTCATCCCTAGAGGTAAGCATTTTGTCTTGGCAATAAACCAACTATATGCTCATTTTCATAGATGAAATTAATCTTCTCCGTCCCTAAATTTTATGTGGACAGGTGACATCAAACCATGGTGGATCTGGGCTTACTGGTCATCTCCTATGATGTACAGTCAAAACGCAATATCTGTCAATGAATTCCTTGCCAGTAGATGGGCCATTGTAAGTTTTCCTCGGGGCCCTTTATTTTTTCTAAACTCGGACACCATTATATCCTAGTGTTGTAAAGGTGACAACATCTGAACTAATGCGAGTCTTCCAATTTTACTACAGCCGAACAACGACACCTCTATTGATGCACCGACAGTAGGCAAGGCCATTCTTAAATCGAAAGGGTTGTTTACTGATGACTCAGGCTTTTGGCTGTCCATAGGAGCTCTTATCGGATTCACTATTTTGTTCAACATCTTGTTTATCTTGGCCCTTACGTACTTGAGCCGTGAGTACAATTATTTTTCTTTTGGTTGAGATTAATCTTTGATGGCTTGAAGAGCTAGGTACTTACATTACATATAATATTTTCTCTTCCAGCTAGCGGCAGCTCAAACACAGTAGTTTCAGACGAAAATAATGAGTATGACACAAACAAAGAGCCAATGCCAGAAGCCAATGCATCATCAACCACGACATCGTCAATACCTATGGGTGAGGTCTTCTTTAAGTATCTATGTTAGGCTATTGCAGCCTTTATAACATCCTTAGCAGTCTTCTTTAAGTATCAGACCAATTGGCGCCTTCATAATAATACTAATTAGTCACTTTGCACTATCAGTTTCTGTAGGTACTAACAGAGCCAAAACCAGGCCAACTCGGTCACAAATTGACTTGCCTTTCCAGCCTCTTTCACTTTCTTTCAACCATATAAACTATTACGTGGACATGCCTGCGGTAAGTATACCTACCTTCCTCCTCACACACATTGTGTTAGGACGTAAGTTTGTAACATATCTGCAGAAGTGGACACAAAGGTAAAATGTGTCATCTTTTGTTTCAGGAAATGAAGGAGCAAGGATTCACAGAAAGTTGTCTCCAGTTGCTCACTGATATCAGTGGTGCTTTCAGGCCAGGTGTTCTGACAGCATTAGTTGGCGTGAGTGGAGCTGGAAAGACCACTCTAATGGATGTCCTGGCAGGAAGGAAAACTAGTGGGTCTATTGAAGGAAGTATCACCCTCTCTGGTTACCCTAAAAAGCAAGAAACTTTTGCCCGCATTAGTGGCTACTGTGAACAGAGTGATGTCCACTCACCAAATGTTACTATATACGAATCCATTCTCTACTCTGCCTGGCTTCGTCTTTCGTCAGATGTTGACGACAAAACGAGAAAGGTATATACCATCATTCAAACTCAAGTAAAGATGCAGTGCTATATATATTTGAAACTGCAAACTGTTAGCTGTTTTTGATTAAACAAATCAATCCCCACCCACACAGATGTTTGTGGAGGAAGTTATGACCCTTGTAGAGCTTGATGTGTTGCGTAATGCTATGGTTGGTCTCCCTGGAGTTGACGGGTTATCGACTGAGCAAAGGAAGAGACTGACAATTGCCGTGGAACTGGTATCAAATCCTTCAATCATATTCATGGATGAACCAACTTCTGGTCTTGATGCTAGAGCAGCAGCAATTGTCATGCGGGCAGTGAGAAATACAGTCAACACTGGGCGTACTGTGGTTTGTACAATCCATCAACCCAGCATCGATATATTCGAGTCTTTTGATGATGTACACTCTCTTTCTCTCTATGTATCTCTCCATTTCTATGTATTTTTATCTTTATCTAACTCACAACTGGTTCTTTTTGTAGCTTATGCTTTTGAAAAGAGGAGGACAAGTTATTTATGCTGGTGAACTCGGTCGCCACTCTCATAAACTAGTTGAATATTTTGAGGTGAGTTACATTACATACATGTTTTGGTTTGGGGGTAGCCAGAATTTCACTAATTTTGAGTTAAACGCCTGCTTACAAATGTGATAAGTGGGCTCAGAAAAGCCATTGAAGACCAAACAGGTCTTGAACTCCTTGCAGGTATAGCAGAAGTGAAAGAAACTAACCGTTCAGTCTGTGATTGCATTGCAGGCAATTCCAGGTGTTGCAAAGATCACAGAAGGATATAATCCTGCAACATGGATGCTGGAAGTTAGCTCCCCTCTATCTGAGGCTCGCTTGGAAATAAATTTTGCTGAAATTTATGCTAATTCTGCTCTTTATAGGTAAGTACCTCAGTCATTCAGCGTAACTCTTCGCCATTTTAACCAGCGGTTGTCATTTACATTAAAAAATGCATATTTCGTTCAAATGAGCACCAAAAATACAGTTGTTTTCGTTCATACTATCCACACTGAGCTCCTGTTTGTTAAATATGACCAGGGAAAACCAAGAACTTATTAAGGAATTGAGCGTTCCTCCGCCGGGCTATGAGGATCTCTCATTTCCTACGAAGTACTCTCAGAATTTCTACAACCAATGTGTTGCAAACATCTGGAAGCAATACAAATCTTATTGGAAAAATCCATCCCACAATGCCATGCGCTATCTTATGACTTTGCTCTATGGGCTTGTCTTTGGCACGGTGTTTTGGCAAAAAGGAACAAAAATGTATGATCCCATTTTGTTGCTATAGTTGAGAGTTGAGACTAGTGCTATTGAAAGATGATACATTAGCTCGTATGGAGACACTAACACTTTTGCACGTATTTGATTTGTGGGCAGTGATTCACAGCAAGATTTGTTCAATCTACTTGGAGCCACTTATGCTGCTGTCTTCTTCCTTGGGGCTGCCAATTGCTTTACAGTTCAACCTGTTGTGGCAATTGAGCGAACAGTTTTCTACCGTGAAAAGGCGGCAGGGATGTATTCTCCATTATCCTATGCATTAGCTCAGGTAATTTCTTCTTAATCTGATGCTCATTTTGATTAAAATTTCATTGCTCTGGATGCATTGAGCATGTTGTGGATGAAAGGCATGATCAAAATACAAGGAGCATACATTTCAAAGTTACTTGGTTCTCGATTAATCAGCAAAATCTAGGAAGAAATTAGTAACCACTACAAAAACTAGAAAAACAAAAGAATTAGCATTAGTATACTTGGTAAAACAAGATAAAAAATCCAATGAGTTAATTTTGCTTGTGTAGTTCTAATGTGGAGGTTTTCTGAACATTTTGGATATGGGCAAATCTAAACCCATCCGTTCTCAACATTGTGCGGATTTGGATTTGTGCAGACAAGCGTGGAGATCATCTACAACATCCTGCAGGGGTGTCTATACACAATCGTCATCTATTCGATGATTGGATATGAGTGGAAAGCTGACAAGTTCTTGTATTTCCTGTTCTTCATTATTTCAAGCTTCAACTACTTCACATTGTTTGGCATGATGTTGGTGGCAATGACCCCATCCTCGCTGCTCGCAAACATACTGGCAGGCTTTGCAGTTCCTCTTTGGAATTTGTTTTCTGGATTCCTCGTCTTCAGAGTGGTATGCAAAGACTTATATTAATCGCGTTGCGTGTCGACCAACCAAAAATCTTTAATTGCCTATGGTTGTTGTTACTATTGCAGGCAATACCAATCTGGTGGAGGTGGTACTACTGGGCCGACCCGGTGTCCTGGACCATCTATGGCGTCGTTGCGTCGCAGTTTGGCGAGAGCACCGGATCTATTTCGGTCCCCGGCGGGAGCCCAGTTTTAGTGAAGAAATTTCTGCATGATAATCTGGGAATGCGGCACGATTTCCTTGGCTACATTGTGCTAGGCCACTTCGCCTACATCATTGCCTTCTTCTTCGTGTTCGGCTATTCCATCAAGGTCTTGAACTTCCAGAAACGTTAGGCAGCGTGCGTTTTTCTTGTTGCTACAGAAGCAATCTAGTGCAGAGTGTGCATATTACAAGCAGTAGGAATGAGAGACATTCCATAGCCTGAAGTAATGTTATGTAAATGAGATTTAGTAGGGATTGCATAGTCTAGTGCAAGTCTGTATATTGTAACGGTAACAGAAATACTTCCTAGGCAACGCTGTCAAAATAATATACTCCATTAACATATATGGGATATTCCATTTTTTGTAAGTTTGGTCTTCAGGCGTCTACCGGATATTCATGACCTTGGAGCGTGAAACTCGTATTTCTCTCACTCCCACACAAAATATCATTCATCCTGTAGAATGAGGAGGATCTTGTGAACATTAAAGAAAAGCTAATTAGTGTTTTTATTTGTAAAGCTAGTGTTTTTCAACTCTAAAGATAAGCTAATGTTTTTTCTTCTTCATTTGGCTTTGCTGTTGTGAACATTAGTGAATAATAAAGCCCTACGATTCCTTAAGAACCTAATGTTTTTAACCCTAAGAAAGCTAATGTTTTTCGTGTTCTTTTTTGGCTTGGCTCTGGAGCGGGCGAGCGGCCATGACCATTTTGGACGACCCAATGCCACAATTTCTGCGTGCTCGGCACCGTCGTGCGTTTGATTGGATTTTCCAACCAATTTCTGCGGTGTTAAAGCATAGTCTCAATCAAAAACTCCGCAAGCAGCGTTCCCGACGCAAACGGACACGAAGCAACCATTTTGGAACGCGCGCTCGAAATATGCATCTGCATCCAGGTCCAGCGATCCCACGCATAGTGACCGGCCTACGCAAACGCGACCCAAATATGCGCCGCGTTTGCGTCTGCGCGGTAGCGCTGAGTGACCGGCATTCCTCATGTATGGCCCGCACGCCAGTTGGCTCAGACGCCGCTCACATTCCCGCAAGAAGCTACTCGCGGTCCCAAAAAAATCGAATTTGGGCGGCGCCAACACCACAACCCTGCGATGGACGTCCTCACCGCAGCCGCCATGGAATCCGAACAAGCCACCGCCCCAACCGCCGCCCCAGCCCCGATGGAGACCGCATCTCCCGCGGGCTCAAAGCGTCCCACCACCGGTGGCCACGAAACAAACGCCAAGGTGTCAAAGAGGGTGCGGACGAAGGAGGACAAAGGCGTCGCGGCCGCGAAGCGTCGGAGCAGGCGCAAGAATCTGAAGGAGAGAAAAGACGCGACAGCGGTCGCACATCAGGTGAGTGTAGCCACCCAATTGGCCTGGGAGATGCAGGCGAAAGCCAACACCCAGGTTGGCCTGCCTCTTGGCCTTGCGGAGGCTATGCTCTACATCAAGCAAGAGAGGATCTTTGGCGTCACTCCCCCGGCCGCGTCGGTGAGCTCGGTAAGTTCTCACATGTGTCCCGGAACGCCTTCCGCATGTGCGCAGGTTCACGCGGCGTCCCGGTTCGCCTCTGGTGCTGCGTCGGTCCAGTCTGACCTCAACCGGACGCCAAGAAGCGGTGACTCGTGTCCAGCCATGACACACAAGATGCGAGCGGTACCGGAGGAGAACATGTCGGTGCCTCGCAACCTATATGAGGAAATTCCACCATCCGCCCCGACGATGGACGACGTGGTACGTTCACTCTCAATCTCTCAGTCTGGAGTATTTCATTCGTCTATCTTTCGGTGATTTGTAGTTCCTAACCTCAACCGGACGCCAAGAAGCTGTGAGGGCAGGACGTGGGGAGGGTGATATTGCGGCCATGATCTACGACAGCAGCTTCATATGCGAAGGCAGCGTTGGGACAGGGACGCAGGAACCCAACCCAGAGAAGCAGGATCAGTGGCACACACGCTGGATGGGGCAGCCATCGATAACGAACGACTGGTTGAAAACCTTGTGGAGAAGTTTGAAGCAAAAACTGGAAAGAAGTTAAAGAGGCTTCAACCAAAGAATAAAATGGGACAATATGAAGAAAGAGTACACATGGTTCATGGAGTTGAAAACTTCTCCTACTAAACTTGAATGGGATGATGCAAAGCAAACTGTTGATGCTTCTAAAGAATAGGATGGGCATATTCAGGTAAGAGAAGTACCATATTTATATCTTTTCATTACCTAACTTATAGATATCAAATTTCAGAGATGCAACATTCATGGTAAATGTATAAAATGCAACCGTGTGAGGTACAAGAAGCATGGACCGAAGCATTTGGCTGATTTGCATGTGTTTTCTAAGAAGATACATGTAACAGGGGCTAGTACAAGTTGTCCTGGAGATATATCTGGTGATGAATGCAATGATGATGATGTGGAGGAGGTACATAAAAATGATGATAGTTGTGAAAAAAAGTTGAATTATTTGAAGAAACCAAAAGTAAACAAGAAGGATAACATACAAAGAAATGCCCGCGTCGCTCCTAGGGGCAGCTCAGGCGAAACCCTAACCGTCGTTGCCCTACCCCTCCTCCACCCCCCACCCCCAACCCCCACCCCACCGCTGCCGCTGGAGGAAGCCGGCGGGCATCCCCTCCCGACGGATGATGGTGTCAACTCTCATCTCCAAGCGCAACTGGTGGTGGCGGGGGCCTCTTACTCCTCATGTGGTGGGATCTCTAGCCTAAGCTTCATGGTGGCCCTGGACAACGCAGCTCGTCAATCGGAGATGCGCGCCGAGTTGGTGCCTCGAACTTCTTCGGCGACCTTGGTGTTGTGGCCACAAGGACGGCACGACGCCGGGTTCGGGGGACTCGGTACGGTTAACCTGTCATCTCCACGTGCTGCAACAGGTGGTGGTGGTGCTCGATGTGATCTCTGGTCTGCTGCTGGGAGCTAGCAAGCGGTGGCGTGGGGGCATGTCGATCTTCTTAATAACGGAGGTGGTCCTTGGGTTCTTCTCACGCCAAGACAACGTACTTCTTGGCTGGACCTTATTGATCTGGCCGGTGATGACTTCTGAAAGGCTCCATCGACGATCTCTTTTGGGCACCTGTTGCCTGTAAATTGCTGGATCAGATTGGATTCGGTCGTGTGCACCCATATTTATTATTGTCGTGCGGATTCATAAGGGAGTGACACGAAGCTTCGCTAGGTGTTGCCATCATGGGACATGCCGGTTTTCGATTTCCATGGAGAAGATAGTTGTGGAGAATGTCATGGTGGCTGAGGTCTGAGGTCTAGTAATAACGGACTGAGTCTTCGTGGCGATGATGACTTTGCTTGGTGTTTCTTAACTTGCAGGAGTGACATCGGAAAGCGGGCGGCAGCACAGGAGGAGTACATAGTCTTATCTTTCAGGGTGAAAATCCACGGTGCTTATTGAAGGAATTGTTTTGAGAGGGCGGACTTGCTCTAGGTGAAAATCCAAGGTCCGACCTTAATTGGTTGTGCCCGGAAATGACCTTGTTGAGGGAATTGTTTTGTAAGAACGGACTCCGGGTACTGTCTTGGCAGTGGTTTGTGTTGCAACTACAAGGTTTTGATCACCGTAGCGAGAGCTTTTGTTTTAATTTTTCCCCCTTTTTTGTAGTAGGCATCCGTAATGTCTTTAGGATATTTCGCTATTGTATAGGCTAGGTGTAATTGGTATCTTCATGATATTAATATATTTTGTTTATTGGAAAAAAAAAGCAAACATTAAGCTCAAGGAGAATGCGAATGAGGAGGAAGCACACAAGAAGAATGTCAATAAAGAGAAAGATGAGAAGAGCCTCTTTTATCGAGTGTACGTGAACACATGTTACAAGAGAGGAATTGCAGCTAATAAGATTTTCTCAAGTTTTGAAGCATCATCGACTCCTCCAACAAACCATGTACCTTCCATTACAGATGTTATACAGATGGTGAAAGATTGTGGGGTGCTCGTGGTGACAAGGGGAGTGGAGTGGTGGGATTAATTTGGGTAGGGGTGGTCTGGAGGTGATAGATTTGGGTGGAGGCCGAATGGAGGAATCAAGCTCGCCGTTGATGAGCTAGCGCTCGAGTGGAGTTAGGTTTCGGTGAGAGGTCAGTTGAGAGGGACAGGAATGTGTTTTTGCACTAGGTGAGGTCAAGGGCGTGCTCTATTTAAAGGGGGGGGTGGGCTGTGGTACCTACCGAGCGGTTGAGAACACACTTGTCCGGGAGGGGGCATGTGGGGCGACTTCTTGTCCGATGGTGAGCACATTGGGGCATGCCAGGACCGGCACTCGACGATTTTGGAGGTAGTGATGATGGGTTGGAGCTGATTCATAGCTTTCTCTGCGCCAAATTCAATTTCCAACACTTTTGCAAACTAAAAAATTCAAATTCAAAAGTTTGTGAACTAGGAAATTGTTAAATTTAAATATACAAAACAAGCATGGAAAGTTTAAATTTCAAATTGGAAAGTTTGTGAACTAGGAAATTTTTGATGAAGATTTTGCAAAGCATATAAGATGGGGTTTTCACCCATGTGTTCCAAATGTAAAATACAAGACTTTTGTAAACCACAGTTTTGTCAGATTTGAAACTTTGTAAAGTAAAGATTTGATTTTGAAGATGCAAATGAAAATATTTTGAGGTGTGGGTTCTTGCAGTGGATGGCCCACACAATAATTCAACATTTTATCTTGCCACCATTTTCCCAAATTCAAAACTTGTAATGGTACAAATTTTTAAATTCAAAATAGTGCAGAATGGTTTCGGAAGATTTTGAAAGGGTTTTTGAAAATTAAAAGGTTTGTGGTTTTTTATGTTGAAGAGCGAAACATGGTGCACCCAAAAGATTTGAAAGGGTTTTTGCAAATTATTTTAAAATAATTAAGAAAAGGGCAGAAACAAAAATGAAAAATAAAAGGGTTTTAGTCCAAATCAAGTATGGGACATTTTTGCAAAAAAAAATTTTAAAACGTCTAAGGTTCACTCCCTAGTTTTTTAAGAATTTTCAGAGCAAAATAAAATGGTGTTTCTTTGTGAAGTGGAAAAATAATAAAAAAATTATAAAAATAAATATATTAAAATAAATATAAAAAATTATTTTGAATTATTTTGGGGTTGGAAAAATATGAAATCCACCACCTCATATCATAGGTTGAAAACTGCAGGAGGTCAAATCCATAGATTCCCAAGCCTTGCCAAGGTTTGAGAATTAAAGAAGCCATAAAGAAATTCAAATAAAAAATTGAAGTAAGGAAAAAATGTTTTGTTTTGAAAATTTAAAGAGGGCAACCATTTGGGTTGTTACAAGCATGAAAATGGGATGAAGCGTGTGGAGAACATTTTAGTTATCTATTTCTTGAGTTGTCGCGAGAACCATTTGTCTTGTCGTGCGAACCATTTTTCTTGTCGTGTGAACCTTTTTGTTGCATGAGCTTCATATGAGTGTTGTTGCTGCAATGTTTGTGATCTCAACATAATATTTCCGCTTCCATTATTTTTAAATTGGTGTTATTAACTTTGTTGCCATGTTTTTTAACTTAAACATATTGATATGTGTGATGATGGATGCAAGCATGCGAGATTTGGCCAAACAAGGGCATGAGAAACTTGTACTTCTAGTTGAGCTTGCTGAGCTCACACAACTTGCTACCATCCTTGGGAACATGGGTTACCTCTATACTGAGCGTTATTTGCACAATGACACATATAGAGAAGCTCTTGAGACTGGACTTCAATGGTGATGGCTCCCAAGTGCAGGAGATCAATTGTAGTACTTTTCAATCAGAAATAAGATTGCCAAACCCATGAGGAGCTGAAGGTATTGGTTAGCGGATTTGAAAAGTAAACAGTAATAATAATGCAATAGTTTTGGTGTTTTGGTGTTTTGGGTGTATAGCTAGTTTGCAATAAAATGAAGCGCGGAAAATAAATAACAATATGTAAATGCTCTCAATGAGAGAAAGCTCAATCCTCTATGCAGCAAGCTCATGTGTGTGTGCTTATATGAGACAAGTGTTTCCGAGGGCGGCATGGATTTACTAGCATTTAGAGTTCTACACAACATGGTAAATATTTTGTCAAGTTTCATTCCATTAGGGGCGGAGCCTAAATTAGATGCAGCCATAGATATGATCAAATGCACCCCTTATGATGGGTCCTAGAGCCATTCTCATGTGCAAATATAGAAATTATTAATACATAAATGTCCCACCATAGCAATTAGTTCATTGGCCCCCGACATAAACCTCTCTAATGCAACTCAAAGTATTGAAAAATGGTTTTTGTCATTTATTATATTAAAGTGCAGCCCTACGAGCTCATATAGATGAAGTAATATGTAGTTGAAGTTCGCATAAAACCATCATAGAACAACATAAACGATAAAAACTTGATCATCCTATACAATCGTAGCTAGATCATCCTATGCTCTCAGGAAACGTGGGGAACTACACACAAGTGTCAAAAATGATATGGACCAGAGGCATGATGATTGCAACACAATCTGATTATATAATCTCTCCACCAAATAATGATAAAGTACCAATCACAAACATGTAACTATCCCTTAAAATAATACCTGAGGTTCAATCAAACACAAATTATGAGGGGGATGAAATCGATCTCGTAGATTGTGATGGTGGTGGTGATGGTGTAGATGGAGATGTTGACGGAGATGCCTCCCCCTACGTCAAGGAGGAGTGGTGATGATGATGGCGTCGATTCCCCCTTCACCGGAGGCACCGATGCGGCAGGATCTGCCCTCTCCCGGAGTAGGAGAGGACTTTCGCCTCCACCGCACCTCAATAAATCTCGAGAAAATATGGCTTAGATTTTTGGGTGAAACGGAGGCGTCTATATAAACGGGGACCCGAGGAGACGCTCGAGGGAGAAACGAGCATGGGTGGCGCGCCCAGGCAGGTGGAGCGCCACTTGTACTCTTTTGGCCCTCGTGGCCTCCCTCGCGTTCTTCTTTGGCCCACGGTCCTTCTTCCGGTGAAAAATTGATTAAGTATTTTTCCTTCAATTTTTAGATGTCCAGGTTCCTGAAACAACAAAAAAGGAAGAAAAAAAGTGGGTTTCTGCCTCGCAGAAATTAAATACCAATGAAAGGGACTTTGTAGGAAAGTCTCGAAAATCATCGAAAATCAACTAAAAATGCATAAATAATGATGTATGATGGAAAATGTCAATGAAAAATAATCATATATGTAACAACATTGATGATGCAAAATGCACGTATCAACTGGGTCATGGGATGCTTTGGTTGATATTTTTACAAGATGTGTCGCATGCTCCTTGGGTGTTCACGACACTCCATGATTTGCTTGTCTCTATCTATGGATTTAAATCAACCAACAATGCGTCATCAGTCGAGTCACTGGCTATGTTCTTATAGATTTTTGCATGACTACAAGCATTTACACAAGTTGAAATAAACTTATAAGGTCCCTATGGACAGTTGACATAAAGTTCAAGGAAGTATTGTGTTGTTTGTGCAAGTTGTCAAGAGACAACACACAACCAAGATATCCTACTTTTCAGTAGAGAGCGTGCAAAGGTTAAGGAACATCGTCTTTAGCCTCACTTCAATGGAGCTATTGGTGCATGTTCAGTTTCTGTAGAGGAGGTAGTTTACCACACATGTCAACATGGGTATCTATCTCAGAATGTACTTGCCATATATATATGTGATTTTTTACATGAGGTTTACCTTTGTGGTTGCTGGTTAGCCGAGCTCTGCACATGATACAAAGATTCTACATCACACATTAGCAATTTTTTCTTCATTTCCTCTACCTGTGTTACCACCCGATTTTGGCCAAATCAGGAGATGGGCCGTAAGTGAAGATGGGCTTGAAGGACGTACACGTGGAGCATCTTCGAAGCGGCCTCACGCTAAGAGTTTGGGCTAAGTGGCCCGTGTATCCGTAATATAGTAGATCGCATTGTAATTTAGATTAAAGAGATAGAGTCGGCCCGTGCACGTTAGGTGCACGCCTCAATTAGAAAGTCCCTTGGACTATAAATATGTATCTAGGGTTATCGGAAAGGAGGACAATCATCGTTCAACCAACACAAATCAGGCGCATCGCCACCCCTTTCTTCGAGGGTTTCTCCGGGTAAGCACCATGCTGCCTAGATCGCATCTAGCGATCTAGGCAGTATCGTTTATTCGTCAACCTTGTACTCGTGTGAAGCCTTGTTGATGGCGAGTACTATTTATCCTTAGGTGTTTAGGGGCTTGCATTGATGCTTTCACGTGCATATCTGTGGCAATGCCGTCCCTCGACACCTAGCTGCCCTCGTCTATCCGACGTGGGCAGCATCTTGCTTGTTCGTTACTTAGTAGATCCGATCCGTCATAGTTGCTCCTTACTCGCAAGGATTAGTTTAATATCATAGTTAGGCCTTATGTGGGGTCGGAGGATCTCAGTGCGCTAGATGTTGTTCATCGTCCCTGCGGGATGTTCCGGAATCGACGTTATGTTGGTTTTTAGGCCTCTCGTAGGGGTGGTTTGCATCGTCTTTCGTAGCTGCTAGGCCCGATCACACGTAGGACGTTCGGTTATGCGGTGAAAACCCTAAACTGTCGTGGATCGTTTTAGCTTTGTCCTGATCAAGCAGGATCCCCATGCCATTGTAAATCCAACGTGAAACATGGGGCGATCGGCTCCTTGAGCCGATCCACAGGAAAACCGAGAGCCGATAGGGCTCGTATTTAATGTTTACGTGTCTACCATGCGGGAACAATCGAAGCACTAACACCCTCTGATCGGGTCTAGGTCGGCACGCCTAGCAACCGCCAGGACGTTGGCGGAAGATTTGCGGGACGACGCGAGGTGCCGGGGATCCACTAAGGCCCTGGAGCTTCCCGGCTCTTCGTGTTGCTTAACCAACGCCGTCGGTGGGTTTGGAGGGTAACATTCTGGCACGCCGGTGGGACGATCTTCTGCAACATCCACGCAACACCGACACCCGAGATGGCGGAGGAACAGATCACTTACAAGGATCTCCCTGCGAACACAAGAAGAAATACGATGAGCGAAGGCCATGGCCGAGTTCGGCTCCTTTGAGACCCGTTCTCACGCATCAAGCTCAAAGGAGACACGCGTCGCACGTCAACATAGATCTCAGCCACTCCATAAGGGAACCAGGGTTCTCCTTTAGTGTCAACATGGCCAGTGGTGAATTGCCATAGCGCGGACAAAGCGAGCAGCCACTCGTGGCAAAGATAAAGAGGAGGCCGTTCCACGCGACCGGCCCCAAGACGACGATAGACGGTACGACCGAGGAGGAGGTGAGAAGCATACGGTGTCAGCACCACTCTCCGTGCATCTCCTCAACAAATATGAGCAGCAGTATGACCGACGTCGGCCTACGACGAAGACGATGAGAAATATCGTCGGTCGGATGCGGAAAGCAGGAGGTATCGTCAGTATGATGAGAGCAACGATGGGTACGAACGTCACGCTGGAGGGAGGTCAAGGGAGCAAGACAACGTGGATAGGCACTGGAACTGTCCCTTCTTCAAACATTGCTGGGACTCAGGAATGAGCCGATTGCCAACAATCGAGAACGCAGTGCAAACAAGGGGAAGACGAAGTTTCGGTGTTCGAGCGTCTAGGACCTCTCCCACCACATAACAAACGAGCTGAGTCCTCTCAAGAAGAAGACTTTGAGGAGTCAGATGAAGAAGAAGATAGGTATCACCGGCCAAGGTGGTGCCCGGACTCAGCCATTCTCGAAACGTAGAGTGCGGCGGCGGAACCGGAAGAAGCCGAGCGCACCTGTACACATTGAGAAGAGCACGGCCCGATCTGGCCGTGAAAATTCAGCAAACAGTGGAGACAAAGCGCGCCCGCCAAAGAAAGTATGGCGCCCAAAACAGGCGAAAGCCGATGCACGGTGCGTGCCGGGCAGTCATCCGATACAAACATGGTATTCATACTCCCGTCGGAGTTTCGCGCTCCAAGCGACGAGGAAGTTTCAGTGGCTCAATTCGACTGCGGTCCACGACCGGTTATCTTCGAAAAGCCACGAGATAGAAGCTACAGGCATCGAGCCCTATATTTGAGGGTTACATCAACGGGCACTGTCGAAGATGTTGGTTGATACGGAGCGGCGATCAACATAATGCCGTATTCCATGCTACGTCGTTTGGGGCATTCCAGCGACGATCCGATCAAGCGACTTCAACGGCCAGGCGTCGAAGCGAAAGGTGTTCTGAATGTAGAGCTTACGTAGGCGGAAGACCATACCTACTGCGTTCTTCATCGTTGACAAAAGCAATTACGCCGTCCTATTAGGAAGGGACTGGATTCATGCTAATGTTGCATCCCGTCTGCACCAATGCATCATACGGTGGGATGGAGATGAAGTGGAAGTCGTTCAGCGGATGACTCAATCGAGATATCATTAGCTGCCATGAGCGTGTGGGAAGCAGATGACCAAGAGCCGCTCTCGGTTTAGAGGGTTGTGAGCGCATCGAAGCCTCGAAAAATGGGGTAAGGCTGGTTTTATCCACCGGCCTAACGGAGTAGCAGGTCCAAGACATTGGACATACGTGGCAAGGCCGATCCCTGAGATCGGCCCTCAAAAAATGAAAAGCAAAGGATCTCATCTCCAACCTGTCACGTAGCTACAGTGGGAAACCAAGAAGTGCTAAACCTTCACGAAACATTGCAATGGAAAGGAGGCCGATTCTAATCGGTCAAAATTATCCTCAACATACTTTGTCTGTGTTCAGCATTGATCCAACAGATGCCAAGAGCCGATGCCATCAATTACTTGAGAATCGGCTCGGGGGCACATAGATGGATGAGATGCGAGGATACGGAGCTGGAACGGATGTCAAATGTCTAGCAGAACAGCTCAAGTATGGGGGCCGATACGTAAACAAATCGGCCGCAAAAAATCGAAAATACAGAAATTTTTGAGCACAGCCGATGCGCAGACATCGACTTAAGAATTCAAAGCCGATGCACGGCCATCATCGACTCAAGTCTTTGCACTGTTACACGGGAGCCTAATGGAGCAGTCACCGAGGTACGTAGCGAGGTTCTACTGAAGGGGTCCCTCAGTGGCATGAACATTCAATTGGCTGTGGCATCTCCTTCTAGGGCTTGACCAAGGTGACAACTTCATCAGACATTGTCACCAGAAACTGCATTAGTCTGCTCGAGGTGATGAGTCGATCCAGCAGCAAGACACAAGAATGGAGCTAGGAAGAGTTCAAGGGCCACTGCGTGTGAGGCTTCTTAGTTCAAGGAGCTGATCCTTCCAGAGCCGTCCTAGTGCACTGTCTCCTTGGCGTAAGCTTTCCTGCCAGTTTTGATGAAGAGCTGGAATGGCTCGGGGGCAGCTCACCATGGAGGTTCTCTGCTATTGAAAGACGATTTGGTCGAATCGAACGCTGCACTACTTGGGAAGCCGAGGACGGCCCATTTGGCTGGTCCACTTTTCTCGCCTTGACTAAGGCTCGGGGGGCAGCCGCCCAAGATTCTTCGCTCTGAAGAGCCGATGGTATTGAAATCGGTGTTCGCATCGTAACCATATTGAAAGGTGGCGAGCTCTTGCAGAGGAAACACCGGGTTGACGGGAGGAGTTTTGAAGAAGGAGCCATCATCGGTGGTTAGGCTCTAGACCAGTTCGTTCTGAAGGAGTAGCAAGGGAAGCGTGAGCAAACACACAGTGTGGGGGTCACTGCGTCAAGGTTGTCGCAACGGGCTAAGGAGCTTTCCGGGAGCATTAATCCAGGAGTTTTGCCGTCAGACAAACATCACGATCGGATGATTTTGAAGTCGAGGATCTAGGGGTCTCACGGCTGCGCGTTAGACCTGTCCGGTTCGAAGTTTGGATCTGAATTTCATGGATTGCGAGTCAACATCTGAGAAGGCGATTAGATTGATCTGTCTTGCAATTTATTGGAAAAGCTGATGCATTACCATCGGCTCATTGAGCACTGACCAGATTGACAGTCGGCTCAGTACGAAGGGCAATCGGCTAAATTATCATGAAGAAGGTCGGCAAAATCAAGTTGGGGAAATTCTTCATTGATAAACTAGATTTCTTACATAAAGAGCTGATTGCTCTCAAAAGGAGGTCTTAGGGGGTACATTGCCCCGTCTACTACTGCTGGCCCTAGGCTAAGATCCTATCTAGGGGCCGTTGCTGCCCTCGTCGTCGTCATCATCGCCGTCGTCGGCACTGCTCCTGGCTCGTCGTTCTGGCGACCACCGGCAGGACCCTCGTTGTCCTCGTCCTCCTCGTCGGCGTCGTCGTCCCGGCCGAAGTCGCGAGTTCCCGGGCGGTGGCGCTTGGCCGCGGCTCGTCGGAGGAGCTCATCTTCTTCCTCCTCCTCTTCTCCTCCTCCTCCTCGGAGGAGGGGCCCCCGTCCCAGGGAAGGTGGTCGTCGTCCTTTCTCCACCGCTTCCTCATTGGCGAGGAAGCGGAGGTCACTCTCCGTCGGTCGGGGACGGTCGTCCTCGACCGGATGGAGAAGTTGTGGCTCGGATCGTCCCGGCCTCGATGGCGCGCGGGTGTTGGCCGCATGGGCCTCCGGGTTCCACTCGCGTCGGCTCGTGAAAGGAGGAGCGCGGAAAGATCCGATGAAGAGGAAGAAGAGGAAGACATGGCGAGGAGGGTTTTTGGAAGTGCCAGAGGGAGGAAGAGGAGAACTGTTCGATGTGGCCAAATAAAAGGGAGAATATATGGTTTAATGCCTAAGCGGTTCCAGGACGTGGTGCCGAACCGTCAAGTCGTGCAGAGAAGAAAGGCGAGACGTCATCATGAAGAAAGCTGCGACGGTTCTGCCATGACATGACCCTTCGAAGGAGATAGATGGTTTTGCAATTATCATTATCAAAACCAGGGGGCATGTGTTACCACCGGCCAAATCAGGAGATGGGCCGTAAGTGAAGATGGGCTTGAAGGACGTACACGTGGAGCATCTTCGAAGCGGCCTCACGCTAAGAGTTTGGGCTAAGTGGCCCGTGTATCTGTAATATAGTTGATCGCATTGTAATTTAGATTAAAGAGATAGAGTCCGGCCCGTGCACGGTGCACGCCTCAATTAGAAAGTCCCTTGGACTATAAATATGTATCTAGGGTTATCGGAAAAGGAGGACAATCATCGTTCAACCAACACAAATCGGCGCATCGCCACCCCTTTCTTCGAGGGTTTCTCCCGGGTAAGCACCATGCTGCCTAGAGCGATCTAGGCGTATACGTTTATTCGTCAACCTTGCTCGTCTGAAGCCTTGTTGATGGCGAGCGATACTATTTATCCTTAGGTGTTTAGGGGCTTGCATTGATGCTTTCACGTGCATATCTGCGTGGCAATGCCGTCCCTCGACACCTAGCTGCCCTTACGTCTATCCGGACGTAAGGGCATCTTGCTTGTTCGTTACTTAGTAGATCCGATCCGTCATAGTTGCTCCTTGCTCGCAAGATTAGTTTAATATCCGCATAGTTAGGCCTTATGCTTTGGTCGGAGGATCCGGTAGTGCGCTAGATGTTGTTCATCGTCCCTGCGAGATGTTCCGGGAATCGACGTTATGTTGGTTTTTAGGCCTCGTAGGGTGGCTTGCATCGTCTTTCGTAGCTGCTAGGCCCGATCACACGTAGGACGTTCCGGTTATGCGGTGAAAACCCTAAACTGTCGTGGATCGTTTTAGTTTTGTCCTGATCAAGCAGGATCCCCATGCCATTGTAAATCCAACGTGAAACATGGGGCGATCGGCTCCTTGAGCCGATCCACGAGAAAGCCGAGCCGATAGGGCTCGTATTTAATGTTTACGTGTCTACCATGCGGGAACAATCGAAGCACTAACACCCTCCTGATCGGGTCTAGGTCGGTGGCACGCCCTAGCAACCGCCAGGACGTTGGCCAGAAGATTTGCGGGACGACGCGAGGTGCCAGGGATCCACTAAGCGGCCCTGGGAGCTTCCCGGCTCTTCGTGTTGCTTAACCAACGCCCGTCGGTGGGTTTTGGAGGGTAACAACCTGCTAAAGGTATAACATTATTAATTATGCTACAAATAATGTATTGTTATTTTCCTATTCTCACTTCATGTTTCTTTTCAAGAAAATACTACCTTGTGTACTCCGGTTATCCAAACTAAATTGGATACCTTGCTCCTTTCAAAGGGAGTACGTACAATCTATCGGAGTTCTGTAATTCTCACCTTGTACATAGAAGCATATCATTCGTGCTTGCATAGCGTTGCACAACTTTATCCGCGATATCAAATTGCGCATGCGGTTTCAAACTCGTTTGTGGATTTTCTAAACGAGCGCGAGGTTAGAATTACCAAGACGCACTGTGATGCTTACGAATTGGATGGTGTGGAGGTACAAAGCAATGACGGACTCCAATGGAAAAACATTTACAATGCACCATTGTTGCAAGTTGCTCGAGCATGTTGATAAGTGGAAATTAAGGGAGAAAGAAGCACCACTATAGAAAGGGGCTTTGCTACTATTAAATGATGCTAGTGATGAGGAGAATGGCGGAAGGAATAATTGGAAGCCGTATGGTAACAAGAAGGCAAAGGAGAAGATTAAGCTTGACGCTGAAGCATCAAACTTGGCTCACAAGATTGATGAATTTGTGAAGTCAGCGGAAACAATGACGACCAAGACATTAGAAGCAAAGATGATCATGAGAGAAAAGATGAATGAGATGAAGCAAGCTAGGTGGCAAGCAATTATGGACTCGAAGGAGAGGAATCTCGCAATTTAGGAGATGAAAGCAATGATGGAGATTGTTGCCGAGGAGAATAGAACAATGATGATGGATCCGACCACCATATATGCCGACACAAGAGAGTGGTGGGATATGAGGAGGCTCACGATCATTGAAAGGAGAAGGCAAATCCATGTTGATGCTTCGCTTGCGGTGAGTGGTGGTGCATATGGAGTTGATGACGATTTGGCTGCAACGAGTGGTGGTGTCCCCGGAGGTGCTACCAGCGATGGTCCCGTGGCTTGATCTTGCCTTTTTCATCGTGGTGGTG